>JAWWEV010000043.1:30492582-30557294 GCA_035583235.1 Hafferia zeledoni
GCCGGGCCGTGACATTGATACTGCCATAAGTACAACTTTTCCTTCAGGAGGAAACCTGTTGGTTTTGGGGTTTTTTTGTTGTTTTTCTCCTCTTGTGGGGTTGGGAAGTGGTTTGCTCTGGTCTGTTTATATATATATATCAGTTAAGGACAGTTATCCTTCTTGTATTAAAGTTCCTTTTCTTAAATTTGATAAAGAGTGGAGTGATTATTTGACGAGGAAGTCCCCTCCCCCTCTTGTGAGTAAACATCTTGTTTTTTTTTTTCCCTCAAACCAAGACAGTCCCTCAGCTTAAAACATTTGCTAAAGACAAAGCTCAAAAATCAGTTTTGGTTAGTGTTGTAAGTAGAAAACAAGACAGCAAGGATAACAGCAGCTCGAATGAAAAAACAACAGCTAGAACATACCCATGAAAGTGCTGTTACTCATAACAGATGAGGGTTCCAAACTTCTGCTTAAATCAAATGTGTCTGAGTTCTGACTTTTGCTTTTTAGTCCAGTTCCTTCATTTTGGGTATAAATAGAATTTATCCATCTGCTACTTGTAGCCTGCGTCCCGATAATGCCAACACACTGGTCAAAGGGGTCATCCAGTGGAGGTGAGCATTGATAGCATTCCTTTTTTCTTATATATCCAGACTCATAAGGGTCCAAGCATGCTGTTCTTTGGTCAGAGCTGCAACCTGAAGAAAAGGAAAAATTATCTTTATATAGATTCATCATAATACAACACTGAATTAAGACTAAAACTTTCCCCCCCTCCAACTTACTTGTACTGTATACTTCAAATGCATCAGAACCATATGTGTTTCCTTTTAAATACAATATCCCTGAAGTTCCCAGATAGTGGCATAGGAATGGATCTGCAACACCCTCCAAGTCTGTTTCACTGTTGTTATCTAGATGGCAAGTGCCTTAAAAATAAAATCGACGTGTCAGGATACAGTCTTTTCTGAATCTTCAGCTTACAGTTTCTTAAAGTTTAAGAACCCCATGTGTGGAACTACATTTCATAGTGTATTTTAGAACTTGATTAGGTTTAACCTCACCTTTTGATGAGAATTCTAATTCTACCAAGTGTTCAATTAACTAGCTTGACAGAAAATGCGTCACATTTTGCTTCATGATATAACTCCTGAATAACAAAACAAACCCAATCACACAGGCATCAAAACCAGGTACTTCCTTTTTCTAAAGCACTAAAAGCCAGGTAGTTGTGCTCCATCTCACAGCTACCTTTTGGAGCACAGATCCTCAACGCAAATGTCCTGGGTGGAAGAATCTGAATGAGTCACTGGCTGTTTGAACAACTATACAGATTTTCAGTTCAAATATTCCTGACAGCTGTGGACATGGTCTGTGGTTCTTGATCCACAAAGTGGATCCTCACTATCCTACTCACACAGTGAGAACTGCTCCTCACTACCCTACAACTGTACAATTATCTCACCACCACTCCATTCCCACCTGTCCCAACCTCCTCCCAGAAAGGTGCCCTTTCCTACCCTGTGCAAGTATGCACACTGGATTCTCAGGGGCCAGTATAAATCTCAAGTACTGCAGCTTTTAACTTGCAGTCACCTTAAATCCTTTATTGACTCTGACCCTAATGACTATTCTAACTGGAAAGTTTAAACAGATATACTAAAGTTACACTGGTATTACTACACATGCTTGCATTCCATTAAACGATCTTTTTCAAGCTATAAGAGAGGAAGACATGCTGCTGTTTTGGACACCCGTGTTTTGCAAATGTCACCATCAGTTTAAATTTACCCTAGAGACTAGAAAAGAACTTAATGATTTAATAAAAGCCGTAATGTCATTTGGATGAACAGAAAAAAGTTCCTGTTATTATCCTCTTGAAGTAATCTCTGGCAATAAATTTCACATCATCTATTAAAATTCAGTAAAGATGGTTCGTTAGTGTTATTTCTACTAGTCAGAAAGACAATAGCCAAACTGCAGCTACTCAAGCAACATGGAAAATCTGTTTAGGATTTTATACCTACCGTTACTGTCTCTTTGCTGCAAGAAATACCCTCCCACAGAAGACGTGAGGAACTGATGATGACTGCCATTTTCAGATGAACCATATCCATCCTGCCTTTCAGCCAGTGTCCCCTGGGATGACAGGTAACTTGGAATGTCAGCAGGCAAATTTGTTTCATCTGTGGGGATGCAACACACAGACAAAACCCATCAGCATGCTTCAGTTTGTAGAAGCATTTTTAAACTTGTCAGCAAAGCACTGAAAGTAACAAGTAATTCACTCTTCTGATTCAAAGCACACCAATGTTCCTACAATAAAATCACTGCAAAACAACTGTAAACACTTTTTTTTTTTCCTTTCCAAGGCAAACTTTCAGTTTACACACCTGTATTTGTGATGCTGCAATCTTCATTTCTTCTTCTGGTGTGGTAGATGATGACCACCCACACCAAGGAAGTGCCCACCACACAGCAAACCACAGCTATGATCACAATACCAACTGTGGCCCAGCCATCATCATCAAGTGATGGGGCAATGTTTTGAGGAGAATCACAGGTGGGAGTAGGAATTACATTAAGACGGATGTTGCCTCGTTCTGTTCCAAGTGTATTAGACATTTCACAGGTGTATTTCCCAGCATCTTCCACATCTGTATCCACAATAATTAGTAACTGATTGCCTGCAGCAAAGAAATGTCTTTCTGTTACCACGAGAGGGCTGTCATCCTTAGTCCAGTTCAATCGGGGTGGAGGGCTGCCACCAGCAATACACTGCAAGACTGCAGTTTCCCCTTTTGTTACAGTTCGATCCAGCAAAGGCCGCAAAAATGATGGCGTTTCTGAAAAGAAGACACAAGACTTATATCGCAAATGACCTTACAAAGATGAGAACATGTTTCTTTCCTTCAGAGTTCGAGAGGAAAAGCTAAATTAATTGCATCAGTAAGGCCTAATGAAGCCTACTCTGATTCTCAGAAAAATCTCAAGGACTTTGAGTCTGCAATTCAATTTACTTGTCAATTGATCAGACCTATAGATGCTTGATTACCTCAGAAGGCAAAAAGGCTAAATCATATATGCTTAAGGCTGCAGAGAACTAGAATAAAAAGGTTCACAAAATGTCACAAAATCCCAAGTTAAACAAAATGTACTGTCTCTGAAAAAAATTAAAAGCCTCTTCCCCTCCCCCCCCAACCCGTGCCATATCACATGTGTACACACTGAGAAACACAGCTAACTTTTATTATTTTGCATCACAATAGTATTACACCATTAAGGACTGCCAATATCTTACCTAGTACTGTTAATGTTGCATTAGCTGAAATGCTTCCAGCAGTGTTTTGAGCTGTACAGCTATAAACACCTGTGTCCTCAATCTTTACATCAACAATAAAGAATACATCATCTTCAGGCATGACATGCATGCGCCTCTTGCGCGCTGCAGGAAAATCTGTTCCACCATCTTTCTGCCAAGCAATCTGTGGGACAGGATGCCCAACTGCAGCACATTCCAAACGTGCCATTGCCCCAGCTCGAATGGTTAAGTCCATGGGGATCTTTGTAAATGAAGGCAGCACTGAAGAAAAGTTAGTGATACCAAAATGAATACATGAAACATACTTTTTTTGCACAGCATTTTCTTAACACCCTTTGTCATCCTAAAAATGCCAGAGAAGCATAGAACCTAAATTTATCAGTCTCCAGCAGAGGAAAAGGGAGGAAACTGTGAATTATGTGAGACCCTCTAGATGAAAATCTCATTTCTGTGAACAGTCTCCTACCTGACCTTTCCATATAACCTTGAAACAAAGCATACGTTTACCTCCTGTGAAGAAAAGATTAATGTTTTTTTCCATCTTGTAACACAGACCTTGTCAGTTTTACTATGAATCGGGTATGTTACTGTTTTGACCTATACTATGCCTCAGCACAATGGAACCAGAAGTAAAACTGAATGGTCTGATCTTGGAAGTAGATGTATCTTTAAGAAATAATCTCAGTATATTAAGGGATCTTCTAAAACATGCAGATGATAAGAATGGAAAAACTATGTTTACATATCTTGATTAAAATCATTCTACTTTTAAGTCCACAAGCAAAAAGCAACATACTTACTGTTTACTGTAAGTTTGGCTTTGACAGAGTAGGATGAACCAAAATGATTTGAAATAACACACTGGTATTTCCCTTCATTACTGAATTCCACATTGCGCAGTCGAAGGATGGTAGTGTACTCCATCACTTCACCTCCCTGTGCCCGGAGGTGTGCATAATTCTCCATTTCAGCATCTTGCAGTAATTCATTGTCTTTCTTCCATGCAAAAGTCATTGGGGAATCACTGCTGCTGGCTGCCGAACACACAAAACTCAAATTGGAGCCTTTGATTGCTGACTGGGTTTCTGGCTGGACAGTGATCTGTGGCTTAGGGAAATCATCTGCACAGAAGGGAGGAAAAGTAACACAGAGGAAAAAAAAAAGGAAAAAAAAAAAAGGTGAGGCCTGAGGACTTTTCAGAAAGAGTTAGTAAGCCTTGCTTTATAGGATTGAGAGAAAAGTCAGATAAGTATTTATAAAATGGATACACAATGCTTTCATTTTAAATTTCACTAGCCTTAGGGCATTTAAAGATGCTGCATTTATGAGTTTATTGTGCCAAGTCATCTCTCATTGAAGAAAAGCACATTTAAAAGCAGACTGTGTGTATAGTTTAACAGCAGCACCAAAGATGGAAGAACTAGCCCCTGAAATCCATAAGAACTATTCTGAATGTCAATCACGAAGCCTACCCTTCATCTTTACAACACCTGAGGCTGCTGTGAGTTTTTCTTTATTGAAAGCACAGTTCTTCTGCCATCCAAAACTGTAAGTTAAAGTGGATGGTTTTACCCAAACCCGCAAACAAAAGATCATGCACAGAAGTCAGTGTTGCAGTGATCTGTGGCTGTGTGGTCCAAGGGGGATGAAGATCCCTTAAGCAGGGCAGCACAAAAGAACTTCAACAGATTAGTTTCTTAAGGTCCCTTTACTGTTGGAAAGTTACCTTCAAAGTGCCATGTTGTGGGTTTACAGAACTAGTTGCCTTCTGAATTATTTACTCCATTGCACATACAAAAGGAGTGGGCAGTTAAATGCCTGGTCTCCCAAAAACAAAAGCCTTAGCATATTCCCAACTTTCACCATGTCTCCAATATCCTGAAAAACTTCACAGGAACTGCTGGAAAAGCACCGTGCCCTAAATATTCCTCCCTGCACAGAGTCCATTTTTATCTAGCCCCTTTGTCTCCTTACATCTCATTTGTGCGGGAACAACATATCATAGTCAAAGTGTCATTTCCTTGAGGAACCTTCATGCTATGTGTTACAAAAGAAAGTAAGATGGACAGATAGCCTAACTCTGAGCTGCCTGCAGAAAAAATCGCAGGTCTGAAGCTGTGCTACAGTTATGGGGCAACATGGATCTGGGACTCTAAGTATGGGCCTTAAGAATCTTCCAAGTCATTAATTTTTCATGCACCATACCTGTACTTCAAGTCTATTTGCAAATTAAGTTGATATTTTCATTGACTTTGCACAGTGACAACTAGGGAAACCACTGTAAATACTTAAATTAGTCTTGTGAAAGGAGAGGAGAACATATTTCAATCTTAATTATTTCACAGGAAGGGGGCATAAAAGGTCACTTGAGCATATAGTAGAGAATACTGAAAAACACACTAGGATAAGACTATCATTGTGTTTTGCCAGAACAAAACAATTTGAGAGCCTATTTGAATGAATGTGTCGCAGAGACACATATATATATAAATATTTTGTTTTTAGACAAGAGTCAACACACTTTTCTTAAAAATTCTATAAATGCAAAAGCAGCCATTGTAAACTCGTATGGCAAGGTGCGTACCCCCAAATGACTAGTGATGACACACTAAAGATTTAAGTGAAACACTCAGCTTGTATTAAGAGATTTTAATTACTTCTGCATGACAATTACATTAAGTATTAAATATAACGACTGACTCTTAGTACATTCCTTTTTTCTAATACATCTTAAGGAGTTTGAAATGAGTTAATTAAAAACAACATTCAGCAGCTAAAAGAAAGATCAGAATTTGTTAAACCGAAGGACATATATTTCATATATACTGCTTTGGCCATCAAGTAACTGGTAATTTCCTGCATTGCCAACCTCTCCTTGTCAGCAGTAGCTAGCATCTACTCATTATTTATTAAATGTTTGACTGCTAAGACAAGGGAGAAAGCAACACTTCTGTACGCTATTTTATACTCCGTATCTGCTTTCCCACTGAAAATAGGGTATGAGTAGCAACAGTAAAAATTAGGCAGTTACATCTGCTGTGAGAGGAAAATTATTGAGAAGACAGTTACTGTTTTGTCTCCAAAGAATATAAAGTTTCAATTTTCTTTAGTAAGAAAAATAGAATGCATTCAACAAAAATACAGGAAATCCAGTTAGCTTTTAATTTCCTGATAATTTTGAAGTTCCCACTTTATATACCAGAGTACTCACACACCTTTTATTCTGAAAGCCTAGGTTCACTTTGTTTTAAATAGAGAACATAACATATAGGTGATAATGAATAATAAACACACAGAGAAATTTCATTAAGGCAGATGCTATCACCTCAAATTCTCACATCCTAAAGTAAAAATATTTTATTAGCATATCTCACGAACTGAAATACAAAATATCAATAGTGTAACTGTGTTAATCAGATATTTTTTAATATCTGTTTACATACAGGCAGTAACTCAGTCCAAACAATTCTTAAAGTAGACAACAAGCATACATAAAGAAGGTCAGAGGTGAGGTCCATATGGTTTTTTTACTTTCAAATATTCTCAGCTCTGGGATAACCTCGAGACTAATGGAGCATGAAAATAGTTTACAAATAACCAAAACAAAAAATTGCAACTTAATTTTGCCAAAATATGGCTCTCTTAAAGATCATAGTTATCTAAACAGTATCTGTCTTTTAAATCTAGGGGCACATACATTTACCACCACAACTACTGAGCTTTCACTTGCATGCTTATGCAAAGTACTATGTAAGGAAGCCGTACATGAAATAAAAGCCAAAAGACCATCACTCCCTGTCTTGTACAAAGCCACAAGCTTTGCATATCTACATCACAGTTTGGGACTGAAAATGCTAATAAATATCAAATACTCTCCATTTCATCATAGAAATTGAAACATATTAAAGAAATGACAACAAAAATTAAGTATACAGTAAAATTTGTTCTATGGAATGAGAAAATAAGGCTATACTCACCACAGACAAACCCATTCAGGCTGACAGCAAAAATACTTCTCCCCTTTAGCAGCTGAGGATGTGCACAAGTGGCATTTACAAAGCTCTGGAAGCTGTTCTCTGACATCCACTGTGGCAGCCATTTTAACTGGCAGTCACACAAGAGACTTGATGTGTTGAGGTGCCTAGGAAAAAGTAATTACATTTAAAGACAGTTTGCTTGGGTTTTTTTTATTTGTAACACAGACCTGTACAAGCACACGTTAGTAACAAAACTAAATTCTTAGAGAAAGACAGCATTATTGTTTGGCTCAGATGTAGTGACACCATTGTCATGAGTCCTACATTCTACAAAGCAGATACGTCACCTGCTGAACTCCCAGCTTCTGTTACAAATACAAGTTCAGGCAAACAAGCATGTTTGTAGTGTTGCAGGTACAAAACTACAGCCAGCCATAGGACACAGAACAGGCACGGCAGAGAAGAGTTCTGAAGGCAAACACTCTGCAAATCAACATTTGAGACAGTTTCATACTCTCATTTACATTGGTGAAGATATTTAAAAAGGGGAGTGGGGAGAAAAAGAATAGTAATGTGTTGAAATAACAAGTGCAGAACTTGTTATCACCTTACCTAACCTATGGGAATAGCTAAAGGAGAAAAAAAAAAAGCAAAGGAATATTCTAGTAACCATCTAAAATCAGGAGTTTAAGCAAAAGAACTTCTCAGTTTTGGCTGAAAACTCAAAATCCCCCTTAAAAAAACCATACTAAAACCCCACATTCAGTAATAAAATACCTCTCTTCAAATCTCACCTGTTCTTGAAAGAAAAGCAAAAATAATTTATGGATCCAGGGAGATAAACAGGGAGATAAACAGCTTTAAAGATAAATGAAGACATAGTAATTCTTGATTTTTTTTTTTCTTTAAGAAAGGGAAGAGTGTCTCTGTTCTCTTTTCTCACACGAGCACTGCATAAAAACCCAGGGATGCCATCTTACCAGTTTACACTGAGATGAAACATGCCATCTTTCACTTAAGTTCTAGGATCGTTCTGGTTATTCTTAGGAGGCAGAGAAATCACACTCTTCTATTCTGATATAGTGGGTATCTGTCATATTTTCATATTTACTCTCTAGGGGCCTCAGAAAAAAATTGCTAGATAGGAATTTATACTAAACAATCTTACTTTCAGGAAAGTACTTTCTACCATCTGTCTGTATCTTCCTCAGACATAATGGATGTCTACCAGGTGTTTCAAGAGAAGTACAGGAAAAGCAATGACAACAACTCCTGAATAGTTACTTCTTTGAAGTGTTCAGAGTCTAGCATCTTGTACCATCTTATACCCTCTGGAGCAGTGTTAACCTGTCTTTCTATAACCTTTGATCGCTTTTCAAATCATCTGTATCAATTCCTCATTGTCAGCACTGCACTCCCAATTCCCTTGTGCCAAACCAGCAACTGCCCTGAGGCTGGCTGAGCGGGTTCAGCAAAGAAACCAAGCAATATATCCAGATACAACTTTAGGAAGAGGAAAGGTGAAAAAACCCTGGTTATGGGTAGAAGCATGGCTGCTGTTTTCTAGAGCAGCTGAAGCTACACCACAATACAGCTAACTTCAAACTGAACTTCAGATGGACTAAATATTGTCTAGATACAAGAAAGTAATATTTTACAGTTCAAATAATCATACACTGCAACAACATGTGGCATGGTGGAGTGTCCAGCACTGGAGGCTTTCAAGACACAATTGGACATGGTGCTAGATAAGCTCATTTAGCCTCTCTTTTCCAGGAAAGGCTGGACCAGATGACCTTTTGAGGTACCTTCCAGTGTGGGCTGTTCTCTGACTCTATGGTATATGTGAGGTTCAAGCTACTTTCTCTACAATACTCAACAAGGAGTAATTCTGGAAGATGAAAGAGAGCGCCAGCTGCTAGAGTGAGACTTGACAGGAGTCTGGAGAACACAAATGAAAAGCTCCAAACAAGCTTCACGCAGTTTCTACACACAGAAAGCAGTACCATTTTGTTCTTCTTCAGCTTGATGACAGATTATCTAGAGAGCAGCTCAAGGCAACAGGTTTGACTAGCAAAGACTTATAATAATAGACAAAACACTAGATACATGCAAGAGGAAGAATTAGCTTTGCTCCAAACAAAAGGAACAGTGACAGTGTTGTTCTGCATCAATGGAAAAAAGGATAGGAGGACAAAAAGAAAATCCTCACTAGAAGAATAAATTTTTCCCAATGACCACTTCACAGCTTCTCTGAACATCTGCCCTTTGCTACTACAGGACAGAAGGATCCAATTACAAGCACTGACAAGGACGTCTTTACCAAAGACTTACTGCATTTCACTGGTCCAGTAAGCTTAGCTGAGTGATAGCACTGCTGATCTTATACCATATTACATCAAAGTCTTCCTTATTTAAAACCTATCAGAGATCAGTCAATTTAGAAGAGGGATTTTATAGACACCATATGTAGCAGAAAACAAATGCCTCCTATCCTACACTCTCTTATTTAAATACACCCATCTTTTAAAGAATAAAAAAAACCCAAAACTGAACAAACCACTGACATAACCTTTATACATGACTTTACAGAGATTACAAGACTTTATCACTGTATCAGGCAACATCTTACAAGGCTATTATTTATATATAAATATAAATAATATGTGTATCTGGATATATATGTTTAAGTGAGGTGATGCCTTTTGATAGAAACTTACAATTCTTTGAGTTTCTTCATTTGTGAAAATGCATTTCCTTGAACTGACATAATTGCATTGTTACTTAGATCTCTAAGGAAAAAAAAGAAAAATAACATTAGAGGAAAATACTAATTTATTAAAGCAAATATATTTAAAATTCAAGGAACAGTTTGCTATTTTAGTGATATGCAAAGGATCTTCAAGCTCAAACATGAACAAGACACAATTAAAGAGTTTTATAGCATGCTTAATACATAACACTTTCTAAATTCATTCCAAAATACTCAGTGTAACTCCAAAACTGAAGAACCTCCTGTAGCAACCACATCAAGTGTATTTCATTGAAAGTCACAAGTAAGGCTTGTTAGTTCCACTTCCATTTCAACTAGTATCAAAATTCATTTTTTCCAATTTTTGGTTAAATGTGAATTTCTACCACTTACAAGTGCTCAAGTGCATCCAAACCAGTAAATGCTTTCTTCGTAATAGATCTAATCCTGTTTCCTTGGAGCATCCTGAGAAATTTAAGCACATGATGTAAAAAAGATGCAATTAAATCAGTGCATTTCTGAACTTAGTAATTGCATTTTGGGCATTTGTTTCTAAACTGTGACTAATATTCAGCTTAGAGCCTTATCCAAGGCACCAAAATGCCTCACATGTGAAGGATTAATTTATTTCCTTGAATCAATATGTAGTTTTTACAATTATTTTAGAATACATTTAAGGTTTATAGTTAACTGATATGGATTATTCTAAAAGTATACACTTAAACATCTTTTATTTCACAGATCTGCATTTGAAAATTTCAATGCAATGAAGCCACTTCCACTGGATGCTGCATTACTTTATTAAAGACCATCCCTGCCACTATGCTGTTGTCATAGGATACACTTATTTTTTACTATGAGAAAACCTCATTCTTTGATAAATATTTCTGTAAGTAGTAATAACATTTCAAATTAGTTTAATTGAAAAATCTAGAATTTCTTTTAGAGAAAAAGGAACATCTTATAGAAAACAAAATGGTAAGTAAGAAAAAAAATCATCTCAGCTATGGAAAACGTAAGATCATTAAGTGTTGGGCTTGTCCCTTGAAACACACATAATCTAAGTTAATTTTTTAAGGAATGATGAGATATGAATATTGTAGCAATACTCACAGCTTCCTAAGTTTATCTAGTCCAGAGAAAGCACCATTCATATCTTCAATAGTCCATGATATTTCATTGTTTTTCAGATCCCTGTTTAAGAGGGGAGGGTAAATCAAACCACAAAGCTATTAAAAAGAACAAGGTATATACTTTTCAGCAGCACATTTTATTTGAAAAAAACGATTCTAAAATAGCTTTCTGGTAGGTTGGTTTTTTGTTTAGTTGGTTTTTGTGGCTTTTTTAAGAGAAACCTTTCCTGATCAATTATATAATTTCAATTTTTACTGAGAGACTGATTCTTAGTACTTTTCCGACTGATAATTAGGAAGATCACAAACTTAACAATTTTCAGAACCATTAGCAAACAAAACCACATTCCCCTACAAGGCTATTCAGATAAAGGACTATCATAAGAGAAGGAGCATCCCAGGAAGGGAAGGGATCAACTGTCATCCCTTTGACACAAAACACACTCATGTCTTTTTAAGTTCATAATATTAACACATACAGAACACCCACAGAATCATTTTTACATCTCAAAACATCCACAAGACTCACTCTATCTGTGAAGCATAAAGAGATTAGTCTACAGAGTGGTGTGCCAGCAAAGAATCAACCACATAGGACAAGAGAATAAAGAAAAATCTAGGAGGAAAAGCCTAATACTTAATTCCTAGACAACTCCCAATTCTCTGACTTTTCTCTTTATGATCTACAACTGTTTGTGTTCTTAAGAAAAACACAGCATACATCCCTCTAAACTGCATCTGTGCTAGATGCATAAATTGTGAGTATGTGAGCAAACCCCTGAAAATAAAATGTTAGCATCCTTTTCAAAACCTAGAGGAAAAGGCAATCATTTCATTCATCTGGCCAACAGATGGGTCAACGGCATGCAATGGGACAATTTTAATGAAGCAGATTATGTTTCGTTCTTCCCCTTCCTTTAAGAAAAGCTATTTCAAAACATGTTCAAATGCTTAGAGCAATTGTCCAGACCAGTCATCTCCATCAGCATCCACATTAATACAGTTTTAAGTTTTCCCTTATTTCTACCACGAGGGAAAACGTTGATTCAGTTAAGATGCAACCATGTTCCAGATCCCTATCCTCCTGTGGATAGCTGCGTTTGAATGGAGACATGCCTTTCCCATAATAATGTTACTGAAAGTTTGTGTAATAATTACCACCATCCATCGTGCACAGCCTTAACAAAAGAGGAACTCCTCACTTTCCCAACTATTCTGAAGAGAAATCTTACTGTAAGAAAAACATATGCTAATCAGGGGAAGGTAACAAAAGGTTCTTGTATATTTCATAAGGAAAAGAATAAACTATAAACACTGAGGGTTTTTTCTTAAGTTTTTTGACCTTACAAATTGAGTTTGTCAACTTACAAAATCTGTAGACTGGAAAGTCCCCTGAAGGCACAATCAGCAATGTAATTTACTTTGTTGTTTCCAATATACAATCCAACCAACACGCTTAAACCAATGAAGCTTGAATCATCTAATCTTGCTAATTGATTGAATGTCAAATCTCTGCAAATTTAAGAGGGGAAAAAAGCATTTTAATGTTCATGCTGCAGTGCTTATTTAACTCTGTTCAACCATGGTGAATTTTTGGGGGGAGTACATTTTTTCCCCTTACAATTATCACAAAACCTGCTACACTATTTTTGACCACACAGCTTGTGCATTGTTTCAAACAATTCACAAATTGCTGCAGAATGAATTTCTTTCATTTGAAAATGACTGTTACAGCTTTAGTACAACTAGCACAGTGAAATGAAGCAGTCACAGCTGACTTCAACTTCTTTCAACAAAATTTAACTCCCTCATACAGAAAAGTTGTCACCTTGGAAACTTTGTTATGAAAAAATCACAGATCAGTGGTAAGAAGCTCATGCTTTGGCATGTACCTGGCTTTCAAAACTGGAACAGAATAAAGCTACTCACAGCTCACTGAGATTTTGGCAAAATTCCCAGGCATCAGGACTGATCCTGCTGATGGCGTTCTGACTGAGACGCAGTTGCTGCAGCATCAGCAGGCCATAAAGCCAGCCTTTGGTTACCTCTGTTAAGTTGTTATGGTCCAGCTGCCTACAAACACACACAAACAGAAAAAGAACAGAAGGTTCATAAACTCAGCAGCGTGCTTTGCCACATGTCCACATCTGACTTCACGACACTGGCTAAATAGCTGCAGCTTCTATTTACACCTAGAATTGTACACATGCATTCAGAATGTGCTGCCCTACACATTCAATACAGACTGCTTGCTGCTTTTCAAACCACACCAGAACAATTTAATTCAAAAACACCTGTAAATTTTACCAAGCAATTCTATTAATTTTGTGCCATTCCACTTAATATGTTATCAGCAGAACCTCCCAGCAAAAGTGTGATACTTACAAGACTTCCATGTTGGTCAAACCCCAGAAAGCACCATCCATGAGCCTTGTAACTCCATTTCTCTGCAGCTTCAGTGATTTCAAAGCTGGAAGTCCTTGGAAAGTAAGCCCATCTATTTTTTTGATTTTGTTGCGATTCAGCTCCCTGCATCAATAAAATTTACTGTTACAGCACAGTAATTTTAGCTGCATGTCAACAACCTTTCTTCCCTCTCTGGAAACAGACCTTATTTAAATACTTTTCTTGCACATAAAACAGAGACAAGAAGGAATAAAAATCAAACATTTTATTGTAGAATGTCCTGTTGAACCATGTTAATATTGTTCTGCCTTTCTGATACTTAGGACAAGTACTTGGTAGTTCCTTGATTTTCAGACTTCAAGAGTCCTTGTAGACCTAGAATGTCACAGTTAAGCCTGTTCACAAATTCAAAAGTGAAAGCAAGTTCTTTGCACTTATTCAGCAGTAGAGCTGTTAAGGTTAGCTTGTAATTACAACAAATAATTGGTCAGAAAGAAAAAGTTAATATTTTTGTTGTGATAACTAGGCAAAACTCAGTAACCTGGCTGACGCCTCTCTCTTAATCCAGAGCCAAGCACTGATTACATATTTCTGCCTCCTTCTCCACAACTAGTTACACAGAACACCTTTCCTCCTTCTCAAGTGGTCTTGGCACTCACCCTTCTGCCACTACACACAGCCTTTGCACGTTAGAAACTAGGACCAATCCTGTGAGGGTGATATAAGGAATAACTAGCTGGAGGGCAGGCTGCAGTGGCAGTAGTATCCAATACTTAACTCCAAACCCCACATTCACCCCCAAGCAGCTTTCTGACTTATGTGAAAAGGGAACTCTAGCCTCACGCAGGCACAAAGAACTATTTTAACTGTTTTTGTAACAGGAAATTGTGGAATAGCCATCATTTGCTAAACTAACAGTTTATCTATTAGTAACAACTGATACATAGTACAAAGAGACAGGATTAGACAATGCTAAGAAAAGGCCCTCATGTAACGCAAGATCATTTGCTCCCTCAAGAAAGTCTTAGATCTACCAAACCAAGAAGAATCCTCTCCTTCCAAAACTTACTTCCCCAGGCAAAGCAAAGCCTAAATAATTCTCTTTCCATAGTTCTAGCACCATTATTTTTCAGAGTCTCAGCCCTGTAAGGTTTCAGCTCTCCTCTATGGCAGCCTGATACAAAACTGATCTGGTAACACAGACCTGATAGAGAACCCTACTCCTCCTCCTGTGTTTAAATATGAATAAGCAGTGAAAAACCTTCAGTAAGAACAGGCTTCAGTTCCTTCTCATTCCTCTCTGAATACCTATTTCAGGTGATGATACAAGTTTATAGTCTTCATTGTAGATAGCTGCCTAACATAACTAGGTCAGCATACCAGTTGTGGATGAGTCGAACATTTTTAGGCAAGAATATTACCAACATCCAAAATTTCAGTTGACTCTGAAGATCAGAAAGTCTACCAAGATCATTAAAAAAGCTTGAGCTTTGCAGGGCTGTTCTCATACTCTTCTACTGAGGCTCGAGTCAAATTCTTCCTGCACTTGTACACCAAAGACACACTGTTTCCAGATGCGTCAAGCATCCTAACACTTCAGTGTTCTTATGACCTTTCACTTTCAAAGTTAACCTCAGACAGTTTGCCATTTTTAACCCTTGACTATCTGATATGGAAAATAACTATCCAGAACTTGACAAAGTGTTGCCCAACCTCATGTCCATTTCCTGGACATTTTATAAGTTTTACAATAAAAAAAAAATCCCCAATCTCATATTAAATAACATTATTCAGTAAAACATTTATAAACAGCATTTTACCAGTGAAGGTGAAGGTCTATTTACTCAAGTATATTGCTTATTGTCATACCTTCTAAAAGCAAATTAATTTCCTTCATTTCACCATGAAAGCATAAAATAAATAAATGACTGCTGCAGAGAACTATGTAAGTTTATTTCACTTACTATTTTCCCCAAGCTTTTTTACAGGAATATTGCTAGTATCCCTTCTCCAGTCTTTTGTTTTGTTTTAATAGGCAAACAATTTTAAACATAAAGGCTATTCAGATCTCACCAACATATAAGACTATTTTGTTCAGTGCAACACCGCTTAGTAATGTTTGTAGTAATATGTTTTCTGTGCCTGTCTCACTCTGTCTCTGGTTAAATTAAAGGGTAAAGTTCAAGCACTGCCAGTGCTTTGGAAAACCTGAAAACAATTTGTTAATTGTATGTTGCACTTACAGGTGCTGCAGATAGGAAAGTTTAAACATCTTTTGAGGAATTGCTGAAATTTTGTTCCTGTTCAGTTTCAATACTTGAAGTGTGGTAGACAAATTGTCAAAGGTACCAGGATCCATGGAGGTTATTCGATTATTGTTAATATACCTGTTGAAACAATGTAGAGGAGGTTAAATTTACAGTTACTTTTAAAATACTTAATACCAAGTAGTCGGAAACAAAGCTCTTCCAGTTCTTACTCGTTTATAAATGGAATTTAGTTTATCACATCAATTAGAGCTCTTGACAGTTTATTCTGTGGTCAAACACTATTTTACCACCAACATTTTGCTCCAGTCCAGAGGAATATGATAACAGAGGAAGCTAATATGTTACAATCCCATTACTTTATTCTCACTTAGTATAGCTCTGGCATTGCAGTATTCCTGAGTAAGGAATCAAAGTAGATTCACAAAATGTCTATCAAACTCCATGTAACTTCAAACTAGCCTATACATGGGGAAGTTAAATTAATTTTGTTACATAATTATTTCCTCTCGAGATACACCTACTTGTTTCATCACAAGATGATAGCCTTAGTTTTTTTTATGAACTAAAATATCTCACTATAACAACTCATATTCAAGTTAGCAGCTTATGTTAAACTGAACAGGTGAAAGCAGAAATATTTAATGTTGGTCTAATTAAAACAAGACTTTAGTACCTTAACAAACAGCTGCTAACCTAAGTTTTCCAACAAGTTTTTTGAAAGTAACCAGAAAGAGAAAAAAATAACATGAAGTTTTACTTACAGATACTTGATCTGTAATGATGGAAATGATGAAATTTTTAGCTCCGATATGTTGTTGTTGCTCAAGTCCAAAGTTTCTAGACTCTGAAATGGCTTCAGATGTTCAGACAAAATGTTGGCAATCTTGTTACTGGCCCTGAAATTTAAGGGCAGTACACAAAAGACAGTCAGTTACAGAGCAAACACCTGCTAACTATACAACTCTGACAAGAGTTGGTTCTTAATTCCTCTACTTGAAAATAATTTCTCATTATAGAAAACTATGATAAAGCATGTTCTGTATACATACCACTAATTTCTAGCCATCTGAAATCACAAATTGGAATACTCCAAATAACTGTTCATTAATATTTCTTAAAACATAAATTCCACAAAACAATAAAAAAATTGCAATATAATCCAATAACTGCAATTCACTGCTTTTAAAACAAGATGTAAAACTCTGTAATAATCTGTTTCTGAACAGCAGAACAGTAGTAGTGCCTGGTATTTGCATGGAACAGTATGTCACAGTATTGTAATGAAATGAGATTAGATTTGTTTTCTATTTTAAGCAAATTAATATCCTAGAAGCTAGACACAGTGCTTCAGGCTTTTTGAAAACTCCCTTGGCATGAAAGCCAGACAATTTCCAAAAAAAAAGAGCTAGACTAAAAAAGATGGACCCCTTCTGCAAAACATTCTGTAATTGTGCAATTAGACCTAGTATTTCATCCTATGCATTTTTCTCGTGAGTTGGCAAAGAACTACATTTCCACTTATTCGAGTTCATTACAGGGGTTTTGGACCTCATGTCAGGTCAAACTTCAGCTAAGCAAACCACCCAATTCAACAGCAAGTAGTCTGCAACTGTGTAAAGGCATGGGTACCTAGTCTGCCATAAGGAACACCTCTTTCTTCACTTCAGATGGCATGTGCTTTTTCCAGCTATCATATTTCCTGTTCATACCCAGCAACCGACCAGTTTTTCCATCTCAGCTGCATAATGTACAGAATCATACATGCATATCAGCAACAGTAACAGGGTTTGGGCCTATCTGTACCTACATAAAGGCAGATCCATGACCAAGTAAACAAACGTAACCTGAAATGATCCTTTACCTTGGAAGTTCAAGCCAGCTCTAGCTATGGTATATGCTGTACCTTTTATGACGAACTATCAAAATTTAGGAGCTTTCCCTAGCTCCTAGAGATTGCAGGCAAAAGCACTTTCAGTATAACTATCAGCAAGAATGTTGATTCTGGGAGGTATTCGCCTTTACTGGAAATACTTGCTCTGGATCAAATAGTAAGCTACGCATTAGGGTAGCATGGACAACCCTCACGTATTCAAGGGGTGCGGGGGAACTACTGCTCAAGACAAAAAAGTCTGAACTCAGAAACTGAACCAGAAGTTAGATTAATGGGCTTTCTGAACACATGTGGGAACAGGAAAGTGATCCTGCAGCCACTCCAACACTGAGCCTGTATTGTGTTTCATTCCTCAGGCTGTCTGCAGAGGTACACTGCATTTTTTAACTCTTAGCTGAAAGTATTTATAATAAATGGAAACAAATTACTTTAATAAAAAACAACAAACACCACCACCATGTGTCAGTTCCACTGGCCAAATAAGACTGTGAGTTAGATAACAGGTCATAGAGACTTGCCTTTATGCATTAGTTTGTTTATAAGGTAATTACTATCAAGGTATTAAAACTGCCAATTACTTGAGCAACGAATAAAATTTTCCTTGCAGTAAAAGTCTGCTCCAGCAGAAGCCAGCAATTTCCTGAACTGCACGCCTCCTTAAATTGCAGTGTGAAAGTGTTCAGTTATAAGACGGCTTGCACAGTGATGTCTTTGTGTCAGCACTGCTCCATAAAACAGAAATTCCTCACAACTGGCAGGGTAATAGCTCCTGTATTACAAAGTTTAGTTGGACCTAATGGAACCAAATAAAACAGCCTTCAGATTAGCACTTTACGCTAACTGGCAAATTACCTGACACAGACCAGGTTACAACAAAAACAACCAAACAAAAAGAACCCCAGCTTGTTTGTTTCACGGAACTTTTTTTTTTTTTTTTAATCAGAGATGGTAAGGCCATATTGTGCAGACAAAAGAAACTTCTTTTGTTCATTAAAACTGCAGTACACATGAAAGTCCTAGTCCACTTCACAACAAAAATCAAACCAGCCTTCACTGCACCTCCCTGCTTACTCATATTTGTAGAAGTTACTCAATTGCAAAATAGCTCAATGGTTCACTCCCTATTGCTCCAACAGCCTCGTTCAAATTCTCTTAAAAAAATTTAAGTGTGATAATTCACACCTGGAAGGAGGTTAATCAGCACTGAAGATACCGAAGTAGTTCTACGTTAAGGCACAACTTTAGTTAAAATGAGAAACTTCAACTCTAATTTGATTTTTCTTCATAATCATAACTTAAGGAAATCGAATAAAAACAACCTATCTTCCTTGTAACTGCCAAATCACCATCAAAATCAGTCAAGAAGGACATGTTTGAGACTGCAAGTTTATCTAATTGTCAGGGCAGAAACAAACAGTATGTTGACACAATGACATAAAAGTTTGTTCACTTAGAGGAGGCTGGGAGGAAGAAACCTTAAAAGAAAACCTTTCCAGAGAAATGCTGTTATTGCTGTGCTCAGACAAAAGGAGCTGCACACACCCCACTGGCTTAATTTCACAATTAATTTTAAAGGGGAAATCAGAGAAACAGAGATCCCCTGCAACATGAGAACCTGCACATCAAGTTCTCCCAGAAGCAGACCTGCAGCAATTTGATAACTATTTCTTCATATGCAAGAAGAGCAACATGCTGCAGCTTCCTTAAAACTTCTGTTACAGTTAAAGCAGAAGGAGCACCAAGCAACGCAGATAAACCTACCAAAAATATCTGCATGAATTTGAACATGCCTTTTGCTATTTGAGTGCCTATACCCTGACTTGCAGCAAAAAAAACCCCACAACCAATGCCCCATGATTACATACAGCCTGATTTAATTACTCTTACATAAAAGCCTGGGTGAATACCAGCTTAACACAGAGTATAAGTTTTTCATTACAAGTATGAGAAATCTTAGATTTCCCTCTCAGCATTCATGACTTTAACCACACTACTGAGCCAAAACATCTCTAAGAGCCCTATCAATCATGATCTCAAGATTCATTCTATATAAACAACAGCTACAACATATCTGACATATTGACTTGTACTTTCCTTGTCTCTGGGAAAATACAAAGCAGGACAGAAACTGTTGTATCCATATTGTAGTTAGTACAGTTTTTAAAGATCTAAGATAGTATGACTGAGAATCCCTTGATCAAGGTTGTCAGTATGTAATGTTTCCTACCTAAGAGAAATATCCATGCAAGCTTCATGACTCTGATCCCATAACATGGAAAACCCAATTCATTAACAGATTAAGACCTAAAGCCCTATCTTTTGTTTCTATTTGAAATCTCAGTATAAAAAACACTGACACTTTCACCTCAAGTGTAACTCTTTCTTCTAGATAGATACTGATCTGCTGTGTTTTGAAAACCTCTTAGTAGTATCTTAGCCTATTACACTGACAAGGAGCATGTGTAAGAGCTGCAAGGTAGAGCAATCTGGCAAAAAAACAAGTTGTCTAGAAAGGTAAATTTGGAGAACCGTGTTCATTGCAGCCTATTCTCCAAAACTGTTAGATGTAAAGTAAGTGTTTTAACATCTATGTGATTCTGGACTAATATGGTACCTACTGTCCTTTAACTAAGATTTGAGAGGCAGAATATATTAAACCTGAATCACAAACAAATGAAATCACAGTAGTCTCTTGCTGCTAAGAGGCTAAGTAAAGAGAAAAAAAACCCACCCTGTTAGGGCAAGATGTATCTTTCTGAGCAGTGCTGAAGTCAAGACACTGGGGTTCACTGAAGTTTAGTTTGACCATCTTGTGTTTGCATGGCTTTCAGATTAGAGCTGTTTTGGAGGCAGCCTTGTAAGAGCACAGGCAAAGCAGACATGGCTGTCCACATCCAAGCATGTTCTGGGGGGTCTCCATTACGTGCCACTACAACACACGGCCTGCCTTTAAATTTTTGCAGTTGTTTCACCTGTTTTTCCCTCCACTCACCCACTGACATCATATGCCTCCTGGCATACCATCTATTGTTTCTTGTACTCCCACTCCTGTCCTCTCAAACTCCTTTGGACTTTTGGCACTCTTGTAAGAAACAATGATGTCAACACAGTGAGTGGAAGTAAATTTAAGCAAAAAGAAAAAAATTGGTACTAAAGGTGAAAGATCAAGACTGTAATTGAAAGTGCTGGAAGATATATGCTTTGTGCCTTTTAGCACAAGAATGGACAACTTTAAGGAATACATATCAGAAGAGTCTGTAAGTACTGTAAAAATAAACATCAAAAAGGTTCTTTTTTTCTTCAATTTCTACTCATTTGACTACTAGAATTAGCCAGATTGTAATGAACAACTACATCATTTAAAATAATGAAATTATGGTTTCAAACTGACCACTATCCTTACCAAAATAGTCCCTGATACCAGAGAACATTCTGAGTTGGAAGGGACCCACAACGATCATGGACTCCAACTCTTAAGTGAATGACCCATACAGGAGATTGAACCCATGACCTAGATGTTACTAGCACCAAGTTTTAACCAACTGAGCTAATCTCGAATACCTAATAGACTACGTTCTCTTCTCACCACTAAGACTCCTAACTGCAATGAATTAGGAAAATCTGCGGGGTTTTCTAATCCTTGCAACTATTAGACATAGAAATATTTCAAGAGGTACTGTTTTTCTCCAAGATAAAATCACCAGAAATAGAGCCAGGATTCTACTGGTAGGTCTAGAAGTCTGATGTCTCTTTCACACACAAGCTTCTTGCATTCCTTGCAGCAAGCAATTGTTCTTCCTTTTGAAAGTCTCCTTAATTCCACGATCCATGCCTCTCTTTGTTCTTTCAAGCCAGTTGTCAACAAGTCTCTGCTTTTATATTTCGAGAGTTTTATGGTATACAGGCATGAAGTAGAAAACGAAAACTCAGAACTCTGTAGGCTGATACCTTGTCCAAAACATGAAACCAAAGGTTTACTGATTCCCAAATCAAACGTAAACTGGGAAAAGGGAAAGAAAAAGATGCAGACTAAAACAGCTCTCTGATAAGAGGTGTTGCAGACTGCCAGACGGAACTTGCATACACCATTATGATGTCGTAAAGCAAATCCAACTTTATTACAAGTAGCAACACATTTAACCCCTGAAGCCACACCCTGCTTGCCTCTGCAAGCCATCTCATAGGTTACAGGCTGCTGTACATATGTAGAATCCAATCCTGATCGAGCAAAGGGCAGGGACCGTCTCAGGGGGCAGTCCTAGGCTTGCATCTTGTTTTTCTCCAAATTTGTTGTTGTCCTGGGGCGTCTCCTCCATCATGTGGTACCCAGGCGACCTCCACCTAAGTTGTTATTGATCTCACAGTCTTTCAGCACAGCCAGGGCCCCAGCAAAGAGGTATTTTTATAATAAAAAATAGGACAGAGGCAAATCCAAACTTTCAAACACATGATACTTCCACAGCAATTCTCTTCTGATTCCACAATATCAATATGCAACTAATTAAGCTTTCCTTCCAAACTCTCTTAATACCCTGAAGTCTGTTTTCCATTCAGTTTTCTGTTTTTTCCAAAATAATCACAATTTACTTAGCATGGTATAGGCAAACAAGTGTGTAAGTTCATCCCTTTATTTTAACAACTGTAAGTAAGAGCAATGCAGGCATAATTATTTTGGCATGAGCTGATAATAGGAATAATGGCCCATTGCAGACTTGGTGTGTTCTGTGACTGTTAGTTAATGCTAAAATCTTAAACAATTTTAATTATGACCTAGATTAAACCCAGCATAGGGTGTCCAGTATTATAAATCATCTTTCTAACCTGCTGTATAGAGCCACTAAGTAAAAACACCTACCCTTTATTGCTACAAAGCTAACCCTCCCTTTTATAGGGTGCAGACCAAATTCTAGGCACTTTAGACTGCACACTCTTCTTGATTTACCACTAACTTCAACTGTTCACAAAAGTTGAGGACTGTTCTCCTATCCACTTCTCTTTCACTTCAGGCACAAGTCATTTCACTGCTCTACTGTAATCACCACGTACCAGTTCTCTAAAATAAAATCCAAATACTTATGTCTGACCTCTTAGCTTCATTCTCACTTCACTCATTTTCCATACTGTATGCCCTACAACTTGTACCTCCTCCTCGCTAGAATTCCTACCACTCTTCCATTTTGTCACACTGGTGTTCTCCATTATTCTGGTCCATCATTATGTTTTTTAATTCATCTTTTTTTTAACACTGTGATCAGAAAATCACGCCAGATTTTTCCACTGCTAATAGCTAGTAAAATTTGCATTCTTTTCATTCTAATTGCAAAAGCATTCATCAGGACTCTCACTACTTTATATTTTTTGCTATAACAGACTCTGGGTTTCTACATATTTTCTCCCTTTCCCATCATTTGGCCTATTTGCTGCCATAAAAATCGAGTTTCCATGTCTGTAAGTCTAAAACAGGTTCCTTTTCAAATTCTTTCATTTACTTCCTCTTAAGTCTCCACACCAAATGTCCAAGACTGCAAGAATTAATTCCAGTAAATTTCTTTGCTCTAGCTTTTTGCTTACAGCTTCAGCCCAAGTCACACATGGTTTACCACCACTCTCATTTTTGGGACATTCTCCAAGTAGCCTTATGCCTGAAGCCCAGTCTGGCATGCCTCTAGCCTTTCTTTCAATCCTTCTTCAAAACAAACTCTTCCAGGCAGCATCCAAATCTTAATCCTTCCCATAATAAAGTGGTAGCTGAAGAGATGACAAGGATGTAAAATATTTGACCAACGTTTTCTTAATATTGGGAGCCAGACTTCAGCTTAGTATGCTAGCTTTATAAACACACAATACCACTTTCTCTGGCAAGCATAGAAGGGAAAGGCATTCACTCCTACTGAATGTAAGCTTTCATTTTCAGGAGTTTCATCTAAACATCTTTCTTGTGACTGCAGCTTTCTAAATGCAAACTGAGAGTGTTCTGGATTTTACACACAGCTTCCACTCCCAGATTACTGTGAGATGACAAAGAGGCAGATTTCTAATGACTACCCTCCTATTCCAAACAACTTTGCATATGTGGATCATGAAAAAAAACTTTTGTCTTTACAGAAGGCCCTTCACAGAGTTTGAATTACTGCCACACAGTGCAAACTATTACTCATATTTCCAAATTGCCAGCTAGGACAAATGTATAATCTACTTTATATGTTTGCTTCAATTAGTTGAATTTTACTTCTCAAAATGACCATCTGAAACCTGATCTATGATGCCCATTATCACATAACATACATTAATACACTTTTCTGCATTTTAAACAGGTATGTATGCACAACACAAAAAAACAAAAATCCTTTCTAAATAGGATAATGGATTAATTGCCACTTTTTTTCAGTAACTAGGTTTGTGCATAAAGTTGGGTAAGTAATCAGACTAATTTTGTAGTGGCTGATCAGAAAGCTACATCAGAAAGCAAAAGCTGAAACAATTTTGTTAACTACGAAAATTTGTGAGCCCTGCAGTCATCTAGGACTGGCTACTTTACAGTCCTTTTGTCCTGTTTTTATCTCTTCAACTATCTTTTTCGCTAATAGTTTTTGTTCGTTGACCTTTTTAAACATCCAGGACACAAGACATGTCTTCAGATGATGAATTTTAACTTGGCACATACCAACAGAAAGACGTTGCAAAACAAAGGCTGTAGAAAACCTTCAGCAAAGTGGTGTATGGATTCAGTTCATCACCTAACAAACATGTGGACACATTTCAAAAAATTGCCTCAATTTTGGCAGCACTTTTCAGTACCTCAGAACTCAAAAGTGAATGGCCACTGCCTTAAAGGCTTCCTGTACAGATGGGGTTAGAGGATTCCCTCAGCATAGCAGACAAAAACCTCTACCATGTTGCATATCCTCTACTTCTCGTATGAACAGAAGATTTTACGTTCTGAAAAAGAAGTGAAGTGGGAACCCATACAAATCACACGTTAATGTAAAACTTGAAAAACATTCCTGAATTGTGAATCATCCATGCTCCCTTTAACTTCTGCACCATGAATTTTGCATTTTCCACTCTGGCTTTACTAACTAAATACCTGTTTGTGTTCTAGACTAACATGATTGGTCCTTACAACATAAGCCACAAGAGTATTTTCCTTTAAATCACCTGCACTGTTATGTACTAGTGCCTTTAAATAAAATATTTTCTACGCAATAAAATGTAAAATCACAAGTTTATTTAGGACACGTTACCGCTGAAAACGAGTTTAATGTTAGGATTTCACTATGCACACTAAAGACTTGGCTAAGTATAGCTCTTTTAGTCCTCACAGACAGCAAGATGATTATTAAATAACATATCCTGAACACAGATAGTAAGAAACATGGATTCTTTTAATATTAGTTCTACACATACATTTTGGGTAGAACAATAAAATCTAGTTGCAGAGGCAGGATACTTTAATACTCAAATCTGTTCTGCCTCTTCAAAGTCACTGCTGCCTTCCATTTCCCACAGTACTTAAGGATAGAGTGCACTGATGATGTTGAATGGTACCTACAATTACATATTTTTAAAGATTCTGCAAGTTAAAGTAGCAAGGGTTTTTTATTTAAACTATATATCCTTTAAATATAAAACTTTAAACAGCATTGCAGCATTTGCAAATCAGCGTCTTCCTCCTTACAAAGCAGTAGTAACACTAAAAGTTGTTAACGTTTTCAGTAGAAATTTAAAGCAAAACCCTTAAGTAAATGGTAGTTGTTAGTTAAACATGAAACAGGACTTCTACACAAGGCTATTTTATTTATATTACTTAGTTTCAATCTATTTCTGTATTCAACCTAGGCACAAAACTACAACTGGGATAGACCTAGAAGACTGTACTAGTTTTCTTCTCATGCATCAACATCACCAATTCAAGTAGATTTTCACGATAATAGGACAGGACTGATATATCTTGGGTACGGAATGCCATTACATTGGAAACCAAATTCAGAACCTTTGCTTGTTCTCCTGCAATGAGGGCATTAGTGCCCATTTTTATTCCTGACAAAAAAGCTATCCACCTACCTTGAAATGGTAAAAAGTAAATTGTTTTTTCTCAAAAAAATGAAGAATTTTCTACTACAATCATTTAAAGTAATTCTACATTAATTTAATTGCTTTTACATGCCCTTCACAAATGTAAATTAGAAAACATCTAACATATTTTACTTTTAGGGATAGATAAATATACCTACATTATTGTGCACGGTGTCTGCCAATCTGTGGTAATCAGTTGTTATATCCAGTCTTCTCCCCAAAAGCTTATGTTGCCCAGCACTTGGAGGACCTGGCCTTCTGGTCAGAGCTACTGTGCTGACTGGAGAGAGGACAATCTCTGACAAATAGTTGAACTTCCCTCTTTCTGCCTTAATATACTGCTCTCTTCCTCCCTTCTCTCAAGGACACTATGCAAAAAGGCTCAGTGGCGGAGCAAAAAGAACATCCTGCTATTTCATTTCCAAATCATTGACTTAAAGGGCTAAACATGCTGCGTGTAACATCACCATAAGTCATACATGTGCAAGTAAATTGGCTAGACATTTAAAAAATAATCTAAATTTAGACACCTAAAAGTTAGTTTAAAACCTAGATGGGATTCAGTAGGAAAGTCATCTGAACTACCTTAGGAAAGAAAAAAATCACTTCAGAGAAAGCCTCTTCTCCATTTATCCTTAAGAGAGGATTTACAGTTATTAAAATTCATACTTATGATGACAAACTTTCAAGAAATTAGGGTAGGAAATATGAATCCTACTCTTTGCTCTGTCTGGAACATTTTGTATCTGTTCATGTCAGGCAGGCCAACACAGCTTCACAACTTAAGGCCTCCCGATGAGATTTAGCCCCAGGTACCAGCTATATAGCTCACAGTAGTTACCAGATTCCCAGGAGGCGCATAGACCATCCTATGCCATGTGACAAGATACATACTCATCATATTAATAAAATCATAGGTGCACCTGCAGTCATGTAATGAGAGTGTGCCTGAATATGCTTATATACTCGCACTGACTTAAGGTCTTCCCAGGGTCATACGGGGGTGTGTGCCGGCCTGATACTTTTCTCTCCCATGATGTTCAACTCTCAACTGGCATCCATAAAAACAAAATGCTGGCATTATTGTTCCTTGCTCCAGACAGACTGGGACCATGAGACTGGGAACATCTGCTGCTCTGGGTATGTTTATCCTGAATAATTCATTGGTATGTAAATATCTCCCTTAGATAAATGTGAATTAGATAACTAGAAATGAGGTAGCTCTAGAAATGGAAACTACACTAACATGATAACCCGCCCATGCTTGTTTATATTGCTCCAAGAATTTAGACATACACTGCTGTGTGGAGATACCTGCACTATTATGTAGACATACCAGCAGTGTAATAAATTCCTCTGCAAGGCAAGAATATTCTTGCAGAACAGGTAAAATTCTAAGGCTCCACAGCTGAGTGACAATTATTAAGGAGTGGGAAAAAAACTCTTGCAAGAATGCTTCTTCAACAATAAAGTTACTGGCAAGAAAAGAGGGCACCACTTCCACAGTGTTTCTTGAAGGCTCCTTGGAAAAAAACAACTGGCTTTTCAACGGACAGTAATGAACCAACATATATGTATCTCATAAGAAATGTAATCAAATCAAGTTTCAGAAGACTAGCACCCTCTTTTCTGCTATTATTTGAAAGTCAGAACAAATATGCAACAAGGAAGCAGTGGTTTGCCTGAGGAAGGCTCCACAAGGCTCCTTTCATATAGAAGTTTAAAATCCTGGAGAAAAGTCATTAGATGTTTCTTGGAAGAGAGGATCTAAAAATTATATTCTAATTGTTCCATATGTGTTCTCTTCATATGACTTAAATATATTAACTCAGCTTGATTCAACCCCCTTCAAATAACATCCATCACAGAAAAATGAAATTAATGCATTTTTTCACTTCTACAAAAAAAGTTTTGTCCATCTATACTACCATTATTTTCTGTGAAATGGTATTTAACGTTTTTACATAAATAACATCCAACCAGTAAGAAAAGGAAGCTCACGGGAGATCTCACAACTCTCTACAACTACTTGAAAGGAGGTTGTAGCGCAGTAGGGGTCAATCTCTTCTCTGAAGTAACAAGTGATAGGACCAGAGAAAGAGGCCTCAAATTGTGTCAAGGGAGGTTTATTTTGGTATTAGGAAAAATTTCATCACAGTAAGGTTGTCAAGCATTGTAACAGGCTGCCTAAGGAATGGGTTAAGTCACCATCCCTAAAGGTATTTAAGGGATGTGCAGATGTGGCATTCATGGACATGGTTTAGAGGTGGACTTGGCAGCACTGGGTTAATAGTTGGACTCAATGATCTTCAAGATCTTTGTCAACTTAAATGATTCTATGATTCTACTCCATGTTTTAAAAACAACCTTTTCAAAAAGAAACAAGATGCTTTATATTTGAACAATACCCCTCCAGTTTGTTTATGTTCATCTGCTTTGATACAGAAATAATTACCTTAACTATTATACACTGACATTCATAAGTTAAAACACTTAAATACTTACATAATTATTTCTACCACATGAATCTCAAGGAATCTCTGATGCAGTCATGGAACAGGTATTAAATTTCAGCTGTAGCAGTTATATTCAGCAATCTCTTCTCCACAGACAGAATTAGAACAAGGACAAGCTAAAACCCAACCAGACTGACTTTGACTGCATTGGTAGTATGGCAACACTTTTAGAAACAGGGTTTTTTTTTTTCCCTTTTAAGAGTCAGCATATACAGTACAGAGTACATCTAACGAAGATTTCTCCATATTTGACCACCTGAGTAAATGAACCAAGCCTGAGGATATGAAACAACCAGTGCCTCACCATCATTTATTCTGTCAAAGGAATACAAAAAAATTTTGCACAGCTGCAGAACGATGATTTTAGGTTCATCTAAACTTGTTAAGTTTCCATGAGAAGGATTAAAGGAGATGTTTAGACAAATTCTCAACATTGTATTCAACAGAAGTAAAGCAGGAGAATATAAATTACTTTGTTACGTTAATATTCCTAGTGTTGTGATAAAAAGAACCATAGCAAGGTGGAAAAAAAAAAGTATATATGCTTAGATCAAATAGATGCTTAAACTACAGAATTCTATGTCAGGGTAAAAATAACATCAATGGTACTGCAAAATAAAAGATGTGCTTAAATGTAACAGTTATTTGTCAGACACCATCTGCTTTTTCTTTTACTCTTTTCTGAGTTTGATCTGTAAGAAGTGACATCAGTATCAAATGTCACTTAGTTCTTATTCAAACAGAGCAGTCCAGACACATCGGCTGCACCAGCTGACTTAGCTGACCTGGGCCTAGAGTAAAAACAAACCCCTATAAATCACCAGATGTAAGCAATTGAATAGTGATCAATTTAATTAACTGAACAGCTTTCCAAAATTTACTGTATTGTTTTAACCCTTCAAGCTTCTTCAAGAAAGGTAACTTACAATTTGTATTCAAGGGCAGGATTTGGCCAGAGGCTACATATTAATAGCTTTAGACACTTTAGATTCCCATTGATCAAATCATACACATAAAAAGCACGTCTTTTTTTTCCAACTAACAGTCTGATAGTAACTATTTTTCTACAAGTTCATTCAACAGTTTATTGAAACTAGACCACAGAGGAAAAAAAACCAAACAACTGATTTCAAGTGAAAACTTAAGGATTAAGGTTTCCTTTAAAATCAACTTTTTTTGTTATGCCTTTATGCCTTTTGCAACTTTATACTCATACTAGAAATGTTACTACGTTGACTAACCTATTAATTTCGTTTCTTTCAAACAAAACAATGAACATGGACACAATCATGTGTTGCAATTACATGTATTAATTGCAGCCACAAAAACATATGCCACACATTAAAATGGGCTCAGAAAGATATTTTCAAGACATTGGCACAACATCTTCTAACCTAGATACTCATCCTGAAGCTGTGTCTTGAGGGGATTTACCCATGTTGCCCACTGAAATTAATCGAATTCTGCCACAATTTAACACATCAGGATCTCAGCCAAGATGCACAATGACAGAGTGCAACTGTTGCTTTAAAGACTGCATTGTACAAGTTTGTATAACGATTACTGATGTTTGTACAGGGCCTAGTGCAACAGGACTGAGGCTTCTGGGCACTACCACAACATCAATTAATTCTAATGCAGTCTTTGTATCCAAGGGAAGCACAAAAACTAAAAGGGTTAAGCTCAATTATATACATTTTAAATAATCTGCTAAATAATACGACATAATCAACTTTCTAACCACAACCTGCTCTATTTCTAATTATTTCACTTTAATCTCTGTAATGCATGCATTTCCATGAACCCTGCTGAGTTAGTTCCACTAACCAGGGACAAGAGTAAGATCTACTTACAAAGACAGAAGAGTTATATTCGCAGAGACTGGTCCCAGATCTGGAATGATCTCCAGTTCATTGTTGTTCAACTTCCTATGAATATTACAAAATGGAGAGTTAGCTTTGATGCTAATCAGAAGTATGTACATTGGACTTGCTAAATTGTTGGACTGTGTCAAATCAAAACTAAAAATAATTCCAGTTTCACTTAGTGTAAAATATCAGAAGAGCAAACATCTTTGTTGTTCAACCAACTATCCCTAGAGAAAAAACTATACAATTAGCATACACAAACACAAGTTTGGTAATTTTGGTTGGTTTTTGTTTTGGTTTGGTCTTTAATTAAGACAAATTAACTTACACTTCCTGAAGACTATGAAGGTGATCCAAGAGACTGGTCTCGATTGAAGATAATTTGTTGTGACTTAAGTCCCTATGAGGTTACAAAAATAAACAACCTGTCAGTTTTGCCATAGAGTATTGGGTAAAGTAGTACAATTTAAATTCAAATTATCTTATCACTTATCTCCAAGTATGTAAGAAGATTTTTGTATATTAGTAAAATTAGAATAGAAACTTGTTTGAGTATACATGGTATAAGTGCAAATGCCCTGATCACTGCCAGCATTGTCTCCAAAATTTCTCTCTCTCTGAAAAATTTAGAACTGTTCACTGGAACATGTGTAAGACCCATGAAAAACATCGTAAGATTTTGATTCATATACTCCAACAACCTCTGTCCTGTACCTCTTCACAACAAGAGATCTGGATAAAAAAACCTCTTGGTTGTTTTAACAAGGAAAATTCATAGAGCCGTAGCCATTGTAGTCTTATTCCTTGGGTTAATCATAACATTTGTACCATTTACTCTTCTCAGTCCCTTCTCTACAGCAATGGACAGATACATAATGAGGACTGTCCATAAATCTCAATTGTATTTTCAGGCTTTCACACAATTCAGGACACAATTCCTACATAACCAAATTCAATGGAGACCTTCAGTAGTATCAGAAGAAAATAGACATAGGAAGGGCTAATTCTATTACAAGTTTTAAAATGTCTGTATACTAGTGATATTAGTACTACACTTAACTACTCTTGAAGAACTAGCTCAATCACTAAGCTTGGACCATTTTGTATTGAAGATCCCAAATATCTATTGATGCAGTTTATAAAAAATCCTGTTAGCACCTTTGCAGTATTAGCTACAAAGCAGACCAGGTACTAAAAATGCTATACACTTTCTTGACCACTATCAAGAAATGCTTTTCCTTACATTACTGTGCATCTTTTTGCTGTATGCCCTCTCAAACATTTGATACCATACAACAGAGACCTAAAAATTTTTTGCTGTAGCCTCAGAAGTACTGGAAATACCAAAGAAATAAGAGTGATCATACAGTAAAAGGCAGAGAAGCTAACTACAGAAACTCAAACCTGCACATCTAAACACCTGCACTAGTGTTACAGATTGACAACTTATTACTGTGACTAGGTCTGTTGAAGGCCTCCCCCCTCCCAGTCACTAATCTACCAAAATGTATACTTTCCTGCTCCCCTACTATGGCCTGTCACTACCTCACCTCCATCAATCCAACCATCTGTAAGCATTTTGCTGCATGTTAAAACACTGCATTTATCCAAGCTGGCAAACAAAAACTACATTGTTTTTAATGAGTTCTTAAACTCACTCCAGTAAGTATTGTAATGCAGACATGTAAATAAATGAATCAGCACACCTCAGCAGTAAGCAGCTGTAGTATCAGGTTAAAGGTGCTTTAAAAAGTATCATTTTTCAAAAGAAAATTCTCACACTTTATGACACTTTTCCCCATGCTAATTAAGTACTAAACAGTTATCCAACATGCCTGGGGTCCTCATCAAGCTACACAGGCATGAACATATTTCAATTTCAATCTATGAGTAAACTACAGGATTCCTTGCTTTTTCTGGGTAAGATGACTCAGTACTGTCATCCACACTGAGCATGCCAAGCACAGGCCCAACTGCTATGGACGTATCTACTCTCCATCTATAGTTCTGCAAATAAAGAAACCTGATGAACATCCTATCTTTGCTGCACACAGACTCAGCCTTAAATGAAGCACTGTCTGTGCTAGGTGTTCTGCTCTGTGACTAAGCCCTGAACAACTGCACACCCAGAGAACCCCTGGACACAGGTGTGACACAACCCAGCCAGGCACCGAGGTTTCCTCAACAGCACACGTGGATGGTAAGCCTGTGTTTTAGTTTCCCCAGCTGACAGTTTCATCACTTTTGTCCTCTCCTGCCAGCTGGTGGTTAAAAAAAAATAGTAGTAACAAAATTCAAATACAAAAAATAATCCCAGGCAGGTATGGGTATTACAATGGGTACCACCAGTAGTCGGTTACGAGGTGTGCTCTGAGCCAGCCAACGAGACCAGGCCCAGTGGGCTACTCAGCTGTGGCAGCAGCACCTGAATCAAGGCCATGGGCAGAGGAAAAAAATATGCTGCATTTCCCAAGCCGGGGCTGCACAGCAGTGTGAACAGGGCAGACCCACAGGTGTGAATGGCACTTTCCAGCACAAAAACAAGGGGGTTGAGGGCTGGAGGAGAGCCATCTAGAGAAGAACACCCTCTATCACCTTCAGGTGACCACAAAGGGGATGGTTTTTGAGACTCAGCTCTGAACTCAAGCATCTAATATAAAATTCATGCTTTCTTCCAGGTGTCTAAACGCCTACAGACTTTCCTCTTAATGATGGAAAACCAATACACTGTCAACATTTGCAAAAACCCACAAAGGTTAGCTTCACCATTATGATTTTGAGTTCTCCCATAAATTAGGTTAACCTCACTTAAGTTAGAGGACTGCATTTTTCACTCCTTAAAAATCTAGTGTAAACATTCTCCTGGCCATAGACTGGAGAAAAACCCCTTTGTTTAACATCTGAAGGCATTAGCTACACCTATTTGAAACTCTCGTACTTCACTGTTTACTGCAAATACTGAAAAAATATGCTGTTAGAGAGGTCTAGATGAGACTCTCACTTGGTCTTTTAAAGCAGAGTAGAGACAATTTTTACCCTTAAACTTAATATTTGGCTTTAATCCGTAGGGATCATAAGAGCTATGCAAGTAAACAGTCAAAATTCAGTTAAGTTATGGTGTTAGTGCCTCATATGTTACTGTTCTTCATGTTTCAGTCAAGACTTAGGGATCAGTAATTATTTCAACAAAGAGCTTTCAACATTAGTGCTAAAAACCTGCCTTTCTTCATTTCATCTAAAAACCCTGCAGAAGCTTTATTTAAAGCATGTTTGCCTAAATGACCTACCAGACAGTAACAGACATGAGTAGATTTGCTCTGCTGGAGTTATAACATGTTAAAAAAAAAAAATCTGGCAGAGTCCTTAAACTATAAAAATCCTGCAATTACAACCACTGCTGTGCGTGATCACCACACTGGAGCCAGACACTTTCACTCACAGTTTAAGCTCACATCCATCTGGAGTCTATCAAGGCAACCATGACCATAACTTACACCAAGTTTCAAACTACTTTTTTGATGTTTGTCTTTTAACACTAAAGATACATTCACATTTTCCAAGTAGCACCTACTTTAAAAAATACATACATACAAATTCTTCACATCTAGTTTACTTACACAGGTTGTCAAACACAAGTTGCCAAACACAAGTTGCAAGAAAAACAAAACAAAGCAAAAGGACAACAACAACAAAAAAAAAAAACAGTTCCCCAGACAATATTGAATTGCCTGTTTCATACAGCTATATACATGCTTGTCTACCAATAGTGGCATAGAATATGAATTATAAATATCTTATTAAACATTATTTCAGTGCTACTGGCACAAGACACTTCAGAAAAAAAGCCTTGCAAGTTACATTTTAAGTTAAATGAGAGTCGTTGGAAGTGAACCAAGAGTTAAAATATTTGCCTTTTACTAATATTTTAAGTAAAGCTTAGGCCTGTAGAAGGCTCTCAAAAACTTACAAGCACTGGATTAGAGACATTATTTAAATATAAAAATCTCTCATCTCTGTTGCAAAACTAGATTTCAGTCCAATGCATTTCTCAACATATCTTAAAACAAGTATAAAGTAGGAACATTAAGCAGTATTTTTCCTCCACAGAAACAGAACTGACAATGTTGAAATGTTATTACTATGTGTTTTCCATTTCTGAATTTTCCTTGTCTGTTAAAACCACATTATAAGTGGGGAGAAAATTTCCTCCGTCATTGCTTTTACTACAAGAATTTCAAAAGTCATTAAAGATATAACAGAATGCACTATGAAACTTTAAAAACCAGATTTAGATTCAGAAATTCTTTTTAACATAGTGAGCACATATACCTGTTCTTCACTTCGGATTTCTATTAAAAGTGATTGGGCATTTAAGTAAAATTGCCTCTACTTGAAAAGTAGAGCCATAGTTTTTCAGGCCCTTTATGAACGTGTTCTATGAAAGAAACTATTCTCTGTGTTCCATTATGTTTGTATGACCATTTTTCGTAACTCACAAGTCTCAGCATTAGCTGAAAGGTAACTTTGAACCACAATGTTTCTGTGATGAAAAACTGAAAGGCGTAATACAAAAAAGGAGAGAGAGCAAGTGCTTCTTCACACATTTTATAGATATAACTTTTAGACTCTAACTTAATTTACAACACTTAGTCACAATTATCATTTTCTTCCTTAGAGAACTCAGAAACCTGAGACCCAAGTCAAATTTTAAAATGCAAATCCAGCAACAGCTCCTTAATCAGTCCCACTGGGGCCTATAGAGCTGCTAATTCAGCAGAAATCAGCAGAGCTGAAAAACAAAAAGCCAGGCTGTAGCTGTTTTAAGACACTGATCCAAAGTGACTCATAAATCAGCCTGCTATGTTCAAGTTTTGGTCTGGAAAATACTGAAAAACAGCTGTAAAAACCATACAGCCTTTTTCTGGCAATTCTGGTAGAGAACTAAAGGATTTATAAAATGTAAATACTAAAAATGTAACACAAACACAAGTGAAAACCATCTTTGAGACTTTACCTCCTGCCCCACCAACAGTTTTAGCATTCCACAGTGAACCTGGCGAAGGGTACAGCAATGCCAGCAGGAGTTTGCACACATGAAGGACACTGGCCAATGCTCAACACTCTTCCTTCCCTGCATCCCTCCTCCTCCAGCTCTGCTATACCAGCTCTAACAAAGCCACATTCTTACAATCCTGGGACACACATCCTGGAACTAAACAGAAATCTAACTTCAAGACTATTTGTACACAAAGCCATTATAAAGGTTTCTAAGTTTTCAGCAGACTGCTATCTCCCATGAAGAGAGGGTAACAGAAGATTGTATTTTTGAGGAAAATCCCAGTAAAGCTGTCAATTACAGCCTGTTTACACCCCACTTTGTGAAGGCATTTCTGTACAAAGCAGTAGACTCACACTTGTGATCAAAAAGAAGAGGACTTGAGTCTTTTTTTTTTTAATTATTATTTCCCTCCAGGTCCACTCTGAGGTCACTCACATTTTATTTCAACAGGAGATATGAACACAAAAGGCATAAAAGTATGAAACATGAGTTTCTAAAAACCAGTCACCATCTGGGCAAGCAGACAGATGGGCATAGGAAGGTGTAAAGCCTAACACAGGCCTAGAGCTCTTCTCACGCAGAAGAGGTTTCACTCTACTGCTTGGGAGATCTCGCCTGCATATGTTGAGAGCATGGGTTAATAGTTGGTGTTTTCTCAGGAGTATCGGAAAGCCTGCAATTAAACTACTAGCCTTTGGCTATACCCACCATGGACTTCCATGGAAAATGCACTAAACATATAGCAATAAAATTCATAAACAGTCTTTTACAATTTGTATTGTGCAGTTTGTTGCAATAATAATCCAGACTAGCCAAACCATTTTTGCGTATGTAAAGCTGAACACATGAATAACCTTACAGATTGCACAATCCCAGCTCGAAGTACTGGAGTAGCTGGAGGTAACAAGACTACGCCACACTCTTCCTTGTTGTCTTAAGAGGGGGAAGGAGGAAAGAGCTGGGCACTTCTAATGCATTTGACACAAACAAAAGAAATATTTACACAAAAGCGGTCAGACCACATGGTTTGGTGACACCTACAAAGCTGTACTCCTGTGAGTTTAAAAGCCAGTGACACAGCTGTCCAATGAGTAATCACAGCAGGGTGTCTTACAACAGACCAAAGCTTATTTATACAAGCGGAACTTATTTTCTCACACTTTTAAAGGAATGTGAACTTACATGAGGACAATTTACACTACCAAGGGAATTCTAATTAGAAAAATCTCCCTTGTGCTAACAAAAAAGCCCTGCAATGTGTTTTATTCTCTCTCGGGAATAAGTAAGTAGAAAAGACAAATTTGGATAACTTGCTAATGCAAAATGTTTTTTAAGGCAACTCTAAAAAATGAAAGTTCTGTGGTTTCCCCCCCTTTTTTTTGGTTTACCACACTTGAATTTTAACTTAATAGCACTAAAGTAAGCTAAGCTACGAAACTCAACTATGAAGTTTAGCTTAGTATCAAAGAAAGCCTTAGGCTTTATCAGAAAACTTGTGAGCATACTGAAATAGTTCAAAAGAACAGTAGGGATGAAATATAATAGGAAGCAGTTGTTGAATGTAAAGTAGATCCAATGTTTGATCCACATAATCACACAAGAAAAAAAGTTTCTTTCCCCTCACACTTTCCTATACCAGTCCTGGAAATATTCAACTCCCAGCCTGTGTTCAGTTCCATATGGTGTCGATACAGCCATCCACATTTCATGAGTAAAGCAGCATGACCTCCAGACGAGGCAAATGAACAGAATTAGCCACAACTAATTGAAAGTCTTCCTGTTTACTTTAAAGCCCTTATCGCAATCTGCTTTGAAAATGTAATCGAAAATTAATGACTAATACAGAAGATCTTTCAGTGACAAGCGATTAAAAACAAATGTGAGAAGTCCGCCAGATATTTTCAGGCTTTTAGAAAGCTGACATAATTTGTTTATTTCCATAAAAGTTTTACACCGAAGTAGATTTTCCGCAGCTGCCATCTGGGTTCGCGCTGCCGCGGTTCGGGCACCGCCACTGGAGCCAGAACCATCAGGGAACGAAGAAACACGACACCGGCTTTCCCGACACCCAAGCCAGTGTTAGCCTGATGATTACTGAAAAGCCAGTGTTAGCCTGATGATTACTGAACGTTCTCCAACAAAGTCAACAGAACTTTTTCCTCGTCCTCTCTGACTCCGAACAGCGCTCCCGGGCCCGCTTTCACCCGGGCGCTTATCGTCACCGCCAGCTGGGGCCGCAGCCGCCTCGGGGCCGCTGTGCCTCTGCGGACGCCGCCGCCCTCGCCGCGCCGCTGACAGCTCGGCCCGCGGCCGCGGCCCCTCCCGCCCCACGACACCCGCGCTGCCCCCGGGTGGGACCACGGCCCCGGGGGCAGGAGATGGCGGGTCTGGGCCGGCGCCGCCAGCCCCCGAGTGCCCGCCGCCCCAATACTTACAGCTGCATCGCCCCCCGCGGCAGCCGCTCGGGCAGGCGGCTCAGCTCCAGGCGGCTGCAAGCGACGAGGTGCCCGGCGCAGCGGCAGGGCGCGGGGCAGCGGGCGGCGGCGCGGCCGCCCAGGAGCAGCGGCAGCAGCAGCAGCGCCGAGAGGGCGGCGGGCGCCCCGCGGGGCCGACGGGGCATGGCGGGCTCGGAGCCGCTGCCCGCGCTCCCGTCCCTGGCGTTCCCCCACTGACAGAGCCGGACGCAGCGCGACCTCCTGCTTCTCAGCGCGGGTGGCGGCTCCCGCTCATGCCCCGGAGCGGCCACCGAGGGGGGAAGGCGGTGGGAGGGGGGGTGGGATGTAGAAAAAAGTAAAGACAGGGAGCAGAGGGGACGGCAGCGCCGCCACCGCCGCCAGCCACTCCGCAAACTTTCCACCGCCTCAGCCCGCCTCCGCTCGGCCCGGGAGCCCCGAGCGCGGCCCGCCCCGCTGCAGCCCCCTCCCCCTGCCATGTGACAGCCGCGGCCCCCGCCCGCCCCGCCGCGCCCGGGCTGCGCGGGGCCGGGGCGGGGGTCGGGGTCGGAGCAGGGAGTGTCGGGGTGCTGGCTTGGGACTGGCGTCGCGCCCTGCTCCTCCGGGCCACGGCTGCGGCGCCCCCGGCCCGCCCCGGGCGGCAGCACAAGGCTGGCCTCGCAGCACCGCCGTGGGACTCCGTGGGCGGGCGGGAGCGGGCGGTGGGTCCTGCGTGCCCAGAGCGGCTCCCACCGCGTGCGGGCCAAGGTGGGAAGGCACAGGCACCTTGGCCTTTGCTCGTGCGGGATTTTCCGTTTGCTATAGCACCGGTTAGCACATGCCACGGTAATCCAGAAGCTGCTCCAGAGGCCCCAAAGGGTTCCCAGCCAAGCCTGGGGTCACTGGCATGTAAAAGGTGAGGTGAGGTTAACTCGTGCCTTCCGGGTCCTACATGGCTGGTCCAGACACCGTAATTAAGCCCATTATGTTCCCCACAGGATCCCAGCTCCAAAGGTTCAGGGGAGTGGGCAGGGCATACAGATTCCACATCTCTGAGGTAATCTGTGTAATTTAAGTAAATACCTATTGTTGAAGTTCCATATGTAAACCCGGACCCTGCAATGGATTCAGTTACTGTAGGCTTCACACACCCCTGCTCCCTAACAGCAGACATCAAACTCCTCACAAACACACTGGCTCTCCCTCCCACCTGAATGTTTCACCTGGAAGATGGTAGACGTTACAGGCACTGAACCTGGAGCCTCCAAAGCCTGACAGCTCCAGTATCAAGATTTGTAAGACTGAAACTTTACCCCTATTTTTAAAAAACTGCATTTTAGTCAAGAATCATGAATTTGCAAACCTAGCGGACAAGTCCTGAGTAACTGAACATTCACGTGCCCCTGTCAACATGACTGTTCAGGTGCATAGGTTGTGCAGAGCTGTGCAGTGTTTTGTCAGCTTGTGTTTCATTCACCACTGGTGCTCCTTAAGGAAATTACTGTGGGAAAACAAACAAACACTGCAGGAGCACACTTTTTTTCCTCCTATAAAAGCAAGCAAATAAAGAAAGTATAGGATAAAAATTAATTAGTATGTGTTTACAAGTTGCTCTCATATTTTTGTTGTGAATGAAAACCATCCTGGCAGCATTGATATGTCAATATTTCAGTTTCTGTTGCAGCCTTCTTTGGAAAATGTTAGGGTGACATTAAGTCAACAAAGCCTGTGAAACACTGAACTGTTCTAAACAGCCAGTATGACATTGTACCTGTTCCTATCAAAGGCGCTGGGAAAGCTTTCTTCTCTTTCTAAAGTGCCAGCATTTGTTCTGGCTGTACAGTTATTTCATACCTTCACACCAAGGTACGGAGACACTTGAACATGTGTTCATATATAGTTAAGATATTATATACTTGCTATGTTTGCAAAGTGATCAAAAATTCAGGAGGAAGATCTTTGTGTTTATGTTGCTCCAGGTAATTATTGAACAAACTACTAAAATTAAAATGGATCTGAAGTAACTAAGCCTTGGACTACGGTTCCCAGAGTGCACAGCAAAGGCCTTCAATTATCTGGGAAAAGTGAGCTTGTCTTATCTTGAGTGTTGGCAAGGATGGTGATTCACTAGTGGCAACAGAGTCATTAAGCTGCCAGTTTAAACATCTAAGGAAAAGAAAAATTAGAAGCCAAACATTTTGAACTTATTTTATCATAGCAGTCGATAATATATCCAGTGCAAAAGTGAACTATGAAACAAGAGAGAATCTGAGAAACAAAGGCAGGAAAAAAAAGATGCAACAGCAGGAACTTATCATTTTGTAATTTTGAAAACCACTTATGCAGTCAGGGAATACTGTGCCCTTAGAAAAATGTAATGCATGTTTAGTGTTAGTAATATATGAAGCTGTTCTAAATGAAGCAAAGTAAATCCGTTCAGAAAATTAATCCATTTGTCTTTGCAGATTCTTTTCTCAAAATACTCAATAAAACATTTTAAGATTGATTATATTATGAATCCTAAAATGCTTATATTCTGCACTTCAGAGTCCATGACAGAAAGTCTTTCTTCCCACAGGGAGATTTGCTCACTTTAGAAGTCTCAGGGACTGATCCTGTATCTCATATGAACACTGCAAGCACTGTCAGGCTCTCATCCCGGTGGTCTCTTCATCATTAGTTTTAGGTTGAGAGGGCACTGTGACTGTACATAAGAAAATCCCTCCTTCACAGGTTTGGCTAGACTATATCTGTCCTAAGTATACTTAGATCAAAATAACAGGTATCCCATTCTTCTACCCTGTTGTCTCCACATGTAGCAAGGGACTTCTGCACACCCTTGTTTGTCATTGGCATTACTGTAAATGCACATTCAACAAGATTAGGGGACTGGACTGAAACCCATCAAAAAAGAATAACACTACACAAACACTTTAATTCTGAGTTGGAATAATTTCCTTGTCCAGTTTTCCATGTAGCTGCACAAGGAAGGTGATTATTCAAAGGCAGGCCCTTCCCCTGGCAGCTTGAATATGGGTCAGCTTAAGGGGATGGTGTTGAGGGGGAAGCATGGCTGCAGAGAAAAATTCTTGTAAAACTAGACCCTCAAGCTCTCTCTTTGGCTAATGAGATTAGTTTCCTCAACAAGACTACCAAGCATAGTAGTCTGGGTGAGTTGGGAGTGGAGGAAAGGAGGATGTGTAGAGATCTGTAGACCATTCTTTGGGATGTTATGGCTTGATTCTAATGGTGTCATTTTCAGTCTCTTGATTATCTTAAATCAGATACACGCGGGTTTACAGATCAAGTCCAAACATATGTTGTTTAAAATATGTATTCACTTCAGGCAAAAGACACTCCCAGAAGCTGTCTAAGTATGATCTTTTTGCATATTATTAATACACTGAAATCTGGCACTGCTTTCAAGTGACTTTCCAGAAAAGGTCAACCCTAAATCAGACTGGGTTTAGTAGATAATTAAAAATCATTTACCTATTGCTAAATTCAGCAAAACAAAATTAAGATAGTATATATCTTCTGAGTTCAAATTAAAATACCTTTTATAACATAAGATTTTGATTAAATACAGTTTTTCATTCAGTTTTCAAAGGAATCTCAAGTCACTACATCAGGCAATTACATATAGCTGTATGTAGTTACATACAGTTAAATCTGTCAAATTTATGTCAGAAGGTCAAAAGGAGTGAACAGTTAACATTTACTAAATTATTTCATCCATTAAGGTCACCTCAGGTATTAAAATCCCCTTGTACTCCTGAATCACCCTGTAATCCATATCTGTGTCTACTATTCATTTCGGATTTTCCACTTTCCATGGGTAACTAAAGTGATTTGGGTGGTATTCAGCAGCAAAAAGCGGAAGCAAAGGAGAATGACATTGCTTATACTCTGACACATCTCGGTTCTGATAGAGTGATATAGAAACTAATGGCCCATCTATTTACTTTCCTATCAGTAAATGACCCTGTAGGAGTATTGGCAGAATTAATATAGTGTCTATTTATTCCTTAACTTTCACAGTTCCATTTTATTTCTAGTCGAAGAAGATGTTTAGGGCTGTCAGGAAGAAGGAAATGAAGAGTGCATCCTCTCAAGATCATCACTCCCTATTGCAAGTTCTCCAATTTATCCCTTAATTTTTATTTTTTTTTTTGGGGGGGGGGGAGGCTAACAATACTTCTTACTAAAGCCACAGCTGGAGGGAGAGATAAGCTAGTGAGAGACCCATCCTGCTTAAAAAACAAAAGTGGAGCAGGATGTGCTTTTTGTGGAGGTTTCTTGCATACATGAAATACCTTGAAATAGGCAAGAGCAAGTGTTGCCTCAGGCACCTTTCTGGAAGTTACTAGAGAGTCCCACAAAAACTCCCTATTGGATGCAGAAGACCCTTTTCACTTCTTTTCTTTGTGTGTAAACAAGAATCCCATCCAATATCGTGGAATACTTTTCCTGGAAATTACTCTAAATGCAGAACTTCCCCACCCTCCTTCTGCCCATTTGGTATAGCAATGGATATTTAGTTTATAGTAGCATTGAGACTTGATGACCATTTATTTCAATCCCTGTGATTAACCATTGCAATTTCACTTGCATTTGAGGAAAATAATTAATTGTGAATCTCCTACCAGTGTGTCATAAGTCCACAGTGAATATTCCAAGGTGCATACAGAAATTTATTTTTGGTAGCAATTATACTTGACTTTATGTGATCCAACAGTGAAACCATGAAAACCAAATTATATATAATTGAATGCACTGATTACAACCAGAAAAACCATATGAACTCTTTCTGAAAACTTTGCCTAGGGCAGAGAATGTTGAGCTTTTATAGAATTCATCCAAACAGTGAGTGTTTGCCTCCATTACAAATAAACTTAAAACATCCTAAGGCAATCCACATTAGTGACGATTGTTAATGTCTTCAAGTCATGTCCTGCATGGGGCTAAGTGGGAAGTTAAGTGCATGATTGGAAGGACAATTAAACAATCAACATCTACAATGCTGTAACTTCAAAGAGGAAAAAAGAAAACTTAGTTTTATGTCATTAAGGAACACTCAAGGTGAAATGCTGTCAATTTGAATAAAAATAAGTAGATGTAATTTCAGGATGGTGCTACTGTAATAAACCACCTGCCAGGTCTGTAATACCCGTTTTTTTAGTTTGTTGGGGTTTTTTAAATAAGTAAACGTTTTGTGATAAGAAACATCAAGAAGTGGCCAAAAAGGGAATCTGAAAGAGTACTCTGTCAAACCTAGTCGTGGCTCTCCTAGATAGTAATTTCTTCAACTCTTCCTTTCTCCCCTTCCTTGGGGTGGGCAGTTATAGTACTTGAAGCTCAAACATATATTGCTTTTTGCAACAGGAAGAAAGAAAAATTTCTGCCAGAAGAGAAAGGGCTTGAAGGCTGTTATCTGCATAAACACTCAGAGGCCAATTTGGTAAGATTTTTGTCAATGTTGTGCGGCCCCCATGTTAAGTATTCACCACGCTTAGGTGTGTAACTCTCATTGAAGTCAACTTCTTAAAGAATCTGACAGTGAGAAATCAATGGGAGTTAGGCCCTAAATCTTTGAAGAATTTGTGTCTGATTGTCTGTTCCAGGGGCAGAACAAGCTGCAGCTGGGACTCATCTTGTGTAATTTTAGCAATTTGGAAGTTTGCTATCTATTCTAAAGCAGTTGTCTTGGCTTCTTCTGTAGTCAGTGGAGAAAGACATATCCAGGGAGTGATTACTACCTTTCTGAAATAAGCAATCAAAGCATTTAGAATGAATCAATCTCTGGATGATTTTCTCCTTCTCCATTGACTAGAAAAAGCCTTATGACTAGTTTAGGCTAGACCCTGGATTTTCAGATGATTCTCAATCTGAGGCTTCAAACACACACACTAAATAACTAAATAGAAAAATATAGAAGCATATTTCTCAAACTTTTTTCTATTATAAGTGCCTTAAATAGCATTATAAATTTTATCACAAATATGAATTGTAGTTTTTATTATAGCCCTGTTAGAGTTTGCCTTGTTTTCTGCTAAGGTAACAAGTTCTACTAAGGATTTATTAAAAGCTTAAATCTTACAAAATTTAGTAAAAGAAAGGGGAAGTGAGAGTGCTATGCATAAGTGAAGTACCATGTACAAATACAAAATGAGGACTGTGTGGAGAAAAATCTAGTAATGCATCACAAACTAAATAAATACTTGTCAACAATGAAACATCGTAGAAGGCATTTTGGGGTATACCAGTTGGAGTTTTCTATGTGAGAGAAAGAAATAATATTCTGGTGAGGTCTGAGATGAAGTATTACATCCCATTTTTTAGGGGTCAGATATAATAGGAGAGGACTGGAGAGGCCTACAGAAAGCTGGTAGCAAGCTCAGGAAGACAGTTTCCAGCTCTCTCAAAATCAACACCCAGCGTCACAGCACTTGAGATTTTGCACAAAGTTATCCCATTGCCATCATTGGGAGACCAGTGAGTCATAGCAGACCATAGTGTCATCTGGATTTGCTCCCCCTCTTCAGGCTCTCTGCTGCCTCTTGCTTCCCCAATCATTATATAAAACAAAATAAGCAAGCACTATCCCAGTAAGAAGCTGGCCAAACACACATTGCACCACTTCCATAGCTGCTCAAGTGGTTACTTGCAATAGCTGTGTTTGCCAATAAAGTCTAAGCTGGAGCATCAAAGAGCAAGCTGGATCCAACAGCAGCAAACATAGCCTGCAGATCTGGATGGGCTGGGTGCCAGCTACAGCCCAGCAGGAGTTGCAACCAACACCAGCCCTGTGCACCAGCTGACCAGATTGGCGAACAGTGGTCTGCAACATGCTCTTTGCTTTGATTTTGTTAATATAGTATCGAGAGAAACTGCAAGGCATACTTGGTATGAATCCTGTTTATGGCTCTGACGCTTTTGGAGAACCTTATACAAGCAAAACTCTGTGGCCTGTTTTACACCTCTGACATGCCGGTAACATGGTATGGGAAGTCTCCTGAACACAGATGTTACCTTCCAAATAGCCCTGTTAGCTGCCAGTGCACCCTTGGAAGCTGCGGTTTGTCCATTTCCCGATGATCATGCCACTTCTTTTAACTCTTGGTAACTTTGTCAACTTTCTGCTAGGGTTAGCTAAGAGAACCATCATCAGACATTTCCACAATGTTGTCAGTTGTGAAGTTTCTCCTTTGTTGTTTGTCCTGCCAGGTTTGAAGCCTAGTCTTCTCCTCTTAGTAGTTTCTCCCTTTCACTGGCCTCTCTGATCTAACAAAAGGAAATAGTTAGCAGTGCAGGGAGTTGAACATGTTGACTGTTGAAATATTTTCCTGGCTGTGTGCTGTCATCTCCAGACAAGAAGTTCAGGGGTTCTCCTTGCAGTTGCATTCTCTATTGATGCTCAGCTTATGGAGATGAAATAAATAGGACAAAAGGGTGCAATGCAATAACATTGCTACAAGGCAAATAGCTTACTGTACAGTTCTCTTCCAACTGTACTGACTGCCACATTAGGAAAAGCAACCTTCTAGAGAGACATCAATAACCGTGTCAGCGTCCTTGCACATCCTCAGTGGATAAGAAGACACATTGCCACAGTGTGGGGTATTATATATCTCAGCCCACATGTACAGTGTCAAAACCAAAGCAGTACTACCACACACATGATCAGGCTGGGCACAAGTCTGGCAGTGGTGATTAAGAAACCATGCCTTTCACTGATTTGCAGACACTCAATAACTGAGTTATCTTTTGAATGATTTATAATCAATGAATTCTGCTTAAGGTTGGCCAAGCTACTGCTACAGTATGAATTTCCCAGTTTTGTCTCAGGAGAAAAAAAAAGAAGCTAAAACCCAAAGTAAACAGGAAGAGTTTTGCTGATCATTTTAAAGTTTGGGAAAATTACACCTTATTTTAATTATAATGAAAAAAATCCACCACAAATACCCCACATTATCCACACTAATATTTTTTGTTCTGATCTTTTGTTAGGAAAAAGCTGCTAATGATAAACACAAAATTACTTTTCTAGAATTTTGATAAAATCATACATGCCATTACTGAGTACCACATGTGAGTAATATTTCAGTTATCCTGCTGATGTCACTGAGATGGAATTAAAAGTGCTGAAATTTTCAGTGATGGATATTTCACTGCAGCTGTGAGCAATGTGTGTCTCAGAGACTGTAATTCTTCTGGGGCAATGTTAAACCCTTGGACTTGCATCTTATTAGTAAAATAATACTATTTAAAAATGGTATCAAAAGAGATCTAGCCAAAATAATTAGCCTTGTGTATATTTCAGTTCATATATAATCTCATAAATTATAAATAAATGTCCTTTTTACCCATATATTGACTGCATGTCATACAAAATAAATCATAAAGTATGTTAAAATAAGATCAACAAGAAGAGAGCAGAGTTAAAACTAAAACCATAATCTCTTACATGACTTTGAAAATATGGCACTGTCTAAAAATGTCAACAGTTAAATATGAAGTAGTAGATTGTTTTTAAAGTATAGCTGTCTGATGTCTTTTGCATTTTAAATCTCTTAAACTTACTCTAATGCTTTCCAAATACTTCATTCTCTAATTTAATTTTACTAAACTGATGTTTTAAAATTAAGTGCATAATTCATTATAAAATATGTAAGAGCAGTTAACAGAAATTAATAATTCTACCCAAGAAACTACTACTGACTACTTTGCAAATGCAAACAATCCTTTGTTGTTGTAATCTTTATTTAGTAGCATATGCTGTTCTCCAGAGCTAAAATCGACTATTGTAAAAATACCTGATTCAGAAGAACACTCGAGCATTTATTTAAGAAGGAGATTTGGACACAAAACGTAAAGCCCAGCCCAGAAGTATGGATGATGAGAACCCTTTCTGACCAGAACCCCTTCATGAACTAGGATCTGACTGTCTGACTTGTGACAGAGCCAACCTGCCTACAGTTGATTAGGAAAGTCATTATAATAGCGAGTATTCTGAGCATTTCCTTAAACTGTCTCTAGCACTACTTCTTCAGCAGATCAGGTGTGCCTGAATAGCATTTTGCCTGTGGCCTGAGGACCTCTCTGTTCTCATGGACTTTTCAAGTGGGGAGGATGAGGCAATGTAGAGCAAACAGCATCCCTGTGAACAGTTCCTCACACCATTTTCTCAAGCAGCCGTGGCTTCAGATTTTCCCATCCAGCAAAGTGCCTGCTCAGACCTGTCCCAACCACCTTTTCCACAGTGTGAACACAGCTGCTTGTGGTGCCTTAGAGGAAGCCAGATCACTCCTTTTTTGTTGGAGTTATTTTTAACCTGCCTCTGTTCATTTGTTTGGTTTGTCCTTTGGCCCCACAAAGGATGCCAGGTGTCATAATATGAACCAGGGAACAAGTAGCAAGGCATTAAGGGTCCTGAATGCACCTCAAATGGTTGTTACCAGTGAAAAGAGCATTTTAAATACATCGTAGCCTGAACAATCTCATTTTATGTGGTGGTAAATCCCGTCTTTGGGAACCGAGTCTGAGTCTAGAAACATCAGTCCATTGAACTTAAAAAAACCCCTCACTCTGCTTCTTCAAACAAATATTTTTTCCACAAGCACCTTTGACTTTGAACTTTTGCTGTCTCAGATGTTGTCTTCCCTGGTTTAATTTTATGCAGGATCAGAATGGATGTACCTGTAGCTCAAACAAAGCTAGTATAAGATCCTAAAGATAGCATTAAGCATCATACTGTCCATTTTGGCAGAATGCAATTGTGTATTCACACCTGATCTGTCTCTAATATGCACTTTCATTTACTCCAGTAATGCGCAGGTCTGCTATTAAAGATTATGGAACTCGCAGTACAAGAAAAACAAGCTCATTTTCATAAGCCTGGCAGACATTCATAATGCCAGTAAGTAACGTATAGGGGCTCAAAAACTGAAAAATAGTTGCAAGTAAACCTGGCAGCATGCATCAGTGCTTGCACTTTAAGTTCTTCTTCCATTTCTAGTACTGTCTAAACCTAGTCTGAAACCACAAAGTTTTCATGCATGCAACAGTTCTTTAATGATTTTGTCCTGGTCTCTTGATTTGAATGCTGTGCAGTTAATGCTCAGACTCCCATTTTTATATTGCACCTGTAAATTAATATATACACATAAATGTATTTTATATGTGCTTTAACTCTCTGTGCACATGATATTTAACTTCATGTACTGCATGTGTTTTTGACAGAAGTGCAATAGGTTCCAAGCACAGCTAGTGCAGCCTTGAACCGAGACTATCTCTGTGAGCCTCAGGCTCAACAGCCTGGCAGGAAAACCTGCAAATCCTGCTGCACCCCGTGGATTTCTGTGATTTGCAGTGTTGATAGAAACATCCTCTGCTGAGGCGTTAGAAGTACCCAAATGAGGAACCTTTGCTTCACTCTTCCAAACTCACCAAATTGTTACACAACTGCAACTTTGAGTCTCTTTGATGCTACATTTGGAATATGTGTTATTGCCACACATACAGTAAAAAAGACCCCATTGAGTAAGGAGGATAACACTGAAGCTAATGGATGTTTTATTGCATGGTTTTAAAGAGGCTGGCATTTCTCCACATGAAAGAAAAGGTTAGGCATTTCTCTGCCATCAGAAAGATGCTGTTTTGTCCCAAAGTTAATAGTACAGTGTTACCTCATATTGTCTAACAGTGACCTTAACACAGTCCTACAGCTGCCATGGATTTGGGGAATTATTTTGGGAACATACTTGGTCCCTTCTGGGAAATTAGAGCGCTCAATACACTGTATTAATAAATCTGATTTTTTTTTCCTTGTAATTGATCTGTCACAGATCAAATTTTCAGCTGGAAACTTCAGGAAACACAAACACAAAGGGTCTGGATAAACACTGGAGAAAAATGTCCTGTAGGATCATAGAATCATAGAATATCTTGAGCTGGAAGAGACCCACAAGGATCATCAAAGTTCAGCTCCTGATATCAAGGCTTGTATTCCTTGTTTTCATTTGTGGAGTTAAAGAAAGGGCAAAAGAGTGGTTTATGTATATTTATAATTGATAAAGACTGTAAACACAACAGAGGACAGCAAACAATATATGAAACTTGTAGTTATTAGAAATAGAGATGAGGTAATTTAGGCCTCTGCTCTGCAAACAGTTGTAGACCTGTTTAATTTCAGGAGTGTGAGTGGCCTTTTAATTCCAGCAGATTACTTCCATATCTAAAGTCACAAAAGACACAAGTGCAGTATTTTCTGAAGATTAATCATACAAAACATATATATAGTGAAGTGTACTTTGCAAATTAGATTGCAATTAAGGAGACTACTCAGAATGCAAGAAAAATAAGACAAAAGTAGGTGTGCAAGTGACAGACCAGGAAAGTGCACTGCTCAGCTGACCCACCTCACAGAGGAAAGATTCCATCCCATTTCGCCCAACGGGACATTTGACATTTTGCTTTCATTAAATTCCTATGAAGACGTGGGTGTGACAAGACACTTAAGAAGTCTTTGAAAATTACTATGTTTGCTTTTAAAAAAGAGGCAGAGCATTCCTATGTTACACTGAATAATTCTAACCGGGCTTTTAAAAAGGTGGTACTTAATTGCTTTTTGAAGTTGCCTTCCATTGAGAGGTCATAAGAAGCTTTTAGGAACCATTTCCTAATAGAGCTGAAAGAAAAGGCCGATTAGCACTTAACTTTCGCGTCGTGGGGCCGCTGCGGTGCCCGGGGCAATGCGGGGAGGGCGCGGTTTTGCGGGTCCCGGCCCGCGCACTGAGCGATGTCGCGATCCCCGAGGTGTCGTCGCGGGGTGCAAGAGCCTAGCTCGCGATCTCATTGGAGTCCACGGGATGTCTGTTGCCCGTTCCTGGCAGGATAAGAAACCCCCTAAATTAAGTGTTCGGCCTGACAGAATAGGTAGGCAATGAAGGTGTTACTTTTTCCTTTCTGAAAAGAGTTCTATTCGCATAATTAAACACGCTTCAAGTATTAACTGCTTTTGATTTAACAAAGTCACTATTTAAAAGCTGATTAATCAGCATATTAAAGGGCACTAATCCTTCTAGAAAGCCTCTTGGTAATTACTTTTTAAGAGCATCATTGGCACATTCAAGTATGTTTCTTCCTCTGAGCTCGGTACAGCAAAAAGCTTTTAGTATGGCGGAATACTTGGACCCTTCGGGTTACCTGAAAGAAGTAATAAGGACCTGTTTGAACGAAACAAATGAGACGCCTGTTGTGAAGTCTCAAGATGTTTATTACCTAAGAAAAGGAGGGGGAAAACACCCTTTTAACACTTTTAAAATGTTATTTAATTTTAAAATTCATTTAGGATGACTACAAAATATTGAAAGAAAACGGAATGAGGAATTTAGACCCAGAAAAAATTTGAAGAAAATGGGATGGTTGCCACTCTTAGGATTTTTAAAGGTTATAAACTTGTAAATTTTTTTTTCCTTAAGGAGTAAAGTAAAATGTAATTCTAGCAACTGCATTTTTGTACTGAAGGAAGCATGGTGAAACCAATCGCACTTGAGGACTGCAAGGGCTCAGACGTGATAGGTTTAAAGGGAACCTCTGGGAAGAGTTATTGAGGAAAAAGATTATTATGAAAAACAATCCTATCTCTCGTTGTGCTAGTGGGGAATTGCCTAGGAATATATTAATCGAATGTTTTGCTTTCCACCACTCTACCACTAAAAAAAAAAAAAAAAAAAAAAAAAAAAGGACTTTATTTAGGGGAACAAAGTTTTAAAGTTTTTCATTTAAATAATGAAAGAAAAGAGCTCACAAATTTTGGATAAGGTAATTGTTTATACAAAACCAAAACAAACCCACCTAAACAAACAAACAAACAAACAAACATAAAACCAAACCCCATAATTTAAATGCAACAGTGGGAACCAGTAAGAAACTTGCAGTTCTAACTAGTTTATTTCCTTTTTTAATAACCAAATATGCTGTCCATCAGACAGTGGATGATACCTGTGAATCAAATAGAAAACAGATCTTAAACCCCTGAGCCTGAAGGATCTGTGAAAAATAGGCAGATGCCCATTTACTTCATGCAGGTTTTGTGACTGCTCAGACTTTTGAAAGAATGGAATTCATGGCAGGATTAAGGCTTTTGTCAAACCTGGACAAATCATATATTTTTACTTCCTAATGAAATAAGTGAGAAAAGTAATTTCCTTTTCTGTTTTGGAGTTCAAATTCAGTTACTGAAACTCTAGGACATATTTTTTTCAAACTAAACAAGATTCATTCCCCATTGCCTCCAGAATAAATGTAATTTTCAAGCCAAGACAAGTCAAAGGTATAAAACTGCTTAAAAAAGAGCTTTATAATGGTTGCAAACCTAATTGCAGATAGTCTATTGCTGCTCCAAAATAAACACAAAATAAAACAGTAAGTAATAAATAGGGTAATTACCTCATACGTATGTATAATAAATCAGGTCTTTCAGAGCAGTGACACAGAGTTCTCTGGGAATCACATTGACTGTGGAGGTGTGAGTTCATTTTTGAAATCATGTAGTCAATTTTCAATAACAATAGAAGGCTGTGCTTTGTGTCTAGACATAGGGAGGTATGTAGTGATTCTTTGATTCACAAGAATGAAAAAAGCTGCGGTCCAGTTTAGACCCTAATCTGACTGGCTGCCACATGCCAAGAAGGCCAGCAGCTCTGCTTTGCAGGTAGGTAGTGAAAGCAGTTATCTGTGCCTTGTTCTTTGAAGCAGACATTAACTCTTCTTTTGATTTCTAATTCAAAATATTAGAGGTCATAAGGGAAGCTCTTATGACTCTTGAAAGCAGATGGACTCCTTCTCCTTCTGCTGTCTGTCTCCAAAACTTTGTGTTATCCAAAGGTAGGAGCATCCACAGAGTGAAGAGATATAAGGTCATGGAAAGGCTATAGATGTCTGTAGCCAAATCCAGTAAGTTTCAGGTTTCTCCCTTACAGAAGCAGAAAGGACTGTTTTAGCATAAGGAAAAATTCATTCTATAAGTTGATCAAAATTTTATGTACAAAAAAGTAATCTCTGTATTTGAAAAATTATTTGCAAAGGGAACTACTGAAGTCCTCCTCTCCTCTCCCTCCCCTCCTCCCTTTTTCTCTCTCCCCCACCAACCCCAAAAAAGCATATACTTAAAAGTGATGTATAGAATGAAGACACTCTCAGAAAAAAAAAAAAAAAAAAAAAAAAAAAAAAAAAAAAAAAAAAAAAAAGACAGACTTTATCTCTGCTTTGAGGTAATCAGGGACACTGTTCCATATATATTTTTTAGATTATTGACTGGTAAGTTCAGCTTCCATTCACTCACAGAAGGATATCCTCAGCACAGAAATCTAGCATATAAGTCAACACTCAGTTTCCACTGTCTTCAAATATGCCATTAAGTGACTTAGGCCCACAGAAGTGGGCAGATACCTTAAATGGTTCCTAATTGCAAGACTACTGTTATCAAAATCCTTCCTGGGTTTTGATTGCTGGAGAACCCTAGTGCACACTGCCTGAAGCAGCATGCTAAGAACAGTTACTTGTTTTGTAAGGAGTTAATTCACCAAGTGAGGATTCAGAGATTTTTAAAGAGTATAGTTACTTGTAGACCAACATTTGCACCACCATTTGAAAAAATTGTGATGACTATCTTAGCCACCTCCCTATATCTGTCAGCACTCCCTTCATTGATTTCCTCATTTGGTTACTGTAACTCTGCTTCAGTGTAAAGTAAGCTCTAATACATGTATAATAACTTATTCTGTTTTAATGAGGGATAGTTTAATACCTTTCACACTTTTCCTCTGGATGAAGAAGGAAAAGTGCTAACTGCCTCCAACACGACCATCAGAAAAGTGGATTCATCTTGTGGATTCATGGACAGATCCAGGGAAAATCCTCTCCTAGCACTAATGCTGAGCATGAAGTTTGGATTGGTGGTATTTTCAGGATGCTGTTTTAGCAGAATGCACAACTTAATACCTTTTTCAGAGAAAATATAAACAGTCTTTATTGTACATTTTTTGTAACTTATCTCCACTGAGTTAATACAAGCTCAGGCCATACTTCATGAATAGCTTTGCTGTAAGGGAACTTCTTTTCACAGTTTAAGATGTAACTAATGAACAGTTCCAGGCCATATCCCTCCATCTGAGATGTATGTACGAGGTTCCTTTAGTAACTATTGTGTGTTTTCTGTGAAAGCCTTTCTTGACTTGCTGGGGCCAGACTTGAGCAGTGTGCAGATATTGCAAGAAGCCATCCTCTTCCTTCATGTCATCATGATTGTACTAGTCTTCTCTGTGTGATTGTTTGGGTTCTATTCAATGTAACCTCTGGATTGCTGCTGATATTTTCTGTTACCTGATGTTGTTTGCAAATGTTGGAATAAAATCATAAACATCAGGTGTCAATGATCATGGAGATTCTTGTTAAATTAATATCCTGGCCTCGACATAACTGCATGTGACAAGGTCACTGATAACTCTTCATTGCTTATCATGCCTACTGCAGGGCAATCTGCCATGTTGCCAATGCACTTTGTTCCATTGCAGCTCAGGTTTTTGCATTCTCCCACTTCTTGAGGGCTATACCCAGATCTGCTGACCTGAGCTCAGGAGCTTTGGATCTTTGGATCATTATCTTCCCCTGTAATTTGCTGCTTTTTTTTTTTTTGTTTGTTTGTTTTGTTTTGTTTTTTGTTCTACTAGCGTGAAACAAAAACATTGTTCTTTGATGCATCCTTTTATGAGGTCTTTCCTTGTATGGCTGGTAACTACAGTGACACTTTAGGGTGCCTTGCAACTCTGTCTTCATTTGCTTTCAAAGCAACTATTAGATGATAATTTGTGCTTAAATTCCCAGTTGACACTGACTGATTTGTATTCTACCATGGGGCATGGAGGCCTGTTGTCTCGACAAGTCAGATTTGCTACACATCTTTCAAAGATCAAAAGAGCCTGAATTTGTAAGCTGAGAATCAGTACACACAAGTAGAAAATATGATAGAAGCAACAAGAACCTCTTGGTTAGCTCAGTGTTAGGTCTCAACCAGACCAACCAGTTAACAGGGCTTATAAGTAACACAGACATTTTTTCCTGTGTTTTGCCCTCCATTCAGCACACTTCATAGAAAATGGAGTACTAATCTGCTGGTATCTTGTAATTCCTGTTACTTTTAGTAGTTAAATATCTACTCTAAGTCTCCTGGTTCTCTTGATTGCTTGACTTTGAATAATTTTTTATAGATCTGTGTATGCTACTGATTTAGCATTTCTGCTTGTCATATGGCCTCAGCTCATCTGAAATGTATCTCTCCACATGTGATTGGAGCTTTTGTGTCAACTTGCAAATTCTTTAGAGGTACTGTTTCATCCTGTCTTTTTAAACACAACTCCATCTTGTGGCTTTTTCCATAATAAGGACTAACTTCCTTAGGCATTTGCTCCTGAGATATGGCTACTTCTGGAGTATGAACTTTTCTAGTCTCTGCCATTCTCAACACCCTCAAAAATAAATAGAAGTGTTTTATTTTGAAGATATTTTCTGTTTTATAGAGCTCTAAGAATGCTTGTCTCTAGAAGCAATGCTTTGATGTGTATCTCTGTCATTAGTAATGCTGTTAGTGACCTTTTCCTTATCCTTGGCAGTGTAATTCTAGCATCTCAGTAATGTGAGTTGCAGCCCGGGGTGTTTTCTTTGTGATGGTTAGTGGTGATGAGATAATGCATCCCACTAACTCATCCTTTTCCAGAGAACATGAACTTGGGTTTTCATGTGGTGCTAAGGCTGCTCCAGAAAGCACAGTTCTAGCTGTACTGAATATTGGGAAGTTTTCGTTAAAACTCTCAAGAAAGATCTGAAATTGTATGCTATTTTCTGAAAATCCTCTAAAAATCCTAAAGATCTAAAAATCCTGGAGTAAGTCTATCAGTGCCCTCAGCACTGGATGCATTGCTGCTTTCTAAATTCTTAATATTACATTAAGATAGAGTTCTGGTTTTCATATTTTTAGTATAGGTAATTTTTTTTCTTTCACTGTTTTTCATTCCACAGTGTGGCATTGTACCCTCCTAGCCAAGACATTTTCAATCAGCCTCTGTATTGAGTTCCTTTATCCTTGCTTCTTCTCTAGGAATAACTTCAAATTGGAATTTGAGGAAGTAAAATTGGCTTCTTGATTGAAACAATTTGTGTTATTTTCTTAGGGAGATCAAAAAATCATTTCATTTGATAGCAGTAATGTAAGTTAATATCGTCACTTCCAGACTGGTCCATACTACTCTATTCTTACATAAATGATGTGTTTATAAGAAATACTTTATAATCTAGAATATGAACTGCTTCTGACAGAAGGTCAGGGAAACCAAATGCAGTGAAACCTTTGAATCATGCAGTAAAATGTTTTCTAGTTCCAGAGGAAAGCAGAAAAAGTGCCATTACCAAGTTACATGCAACTGTAACATACAGCAGTAATGATTCCATTTTCCACACAAAGTATGCTTCCTGGACTTTACCCTCTCTGGACTCTACTCTCTCTGGACTCTCTGGTGCTAGCTGTAGTTATCAGATGAAAATGGCATTTTTTGTGTCTTTTGGTTTGTTTGGTTTTAATATATTTTTCTGGTTTTGTTGTTTCACTTAATGTAAAATTACTTCAGAGAAAAAAGTATTGCTCTCTTGCTTGGTGAAAAACAGTTCGCATTTTCTTTCAGTTTGGAAACACTGAGCTGTTATTTGAACTTGTTTAATAGAGGAGAATTTCTGATTCTGGCAGAGAATAACTCTGTGGAAATGTCTTTCTCTCTGCAGTAATCTTTAAGGATTTAAATTGCCCAGATACTCAACACTTTCAAAGTAATATTAGCATTCTATTTTTCAGATTTCCATTTGTGCAAATACAAGAAAACAAAGGAATGGTACTTTCTGGTTTATTCCTTTGCAGAATTTCAGTGCCTCCTGACTTCAGCTTGTTCTTTTAGCTCTGTTTGCCCTTGTAACTTAAAACCAAAATGGAAGTGAGTGGTTTGAAAGAAAGATATTTGCTTAACAGCTAGTGGCTCCAGCTAAAACATCTGCAGCATTGCATTGCTCTCACACGCTGAGTGGGGCAGCCTGAGGTTTGACTGCAAAGCTTATGAAGGATTGTGTATTTCTTATTTTAAGTAGATACCTTTTTGAGTCTTCTGCTGTGATTTTGGTAATGTTTTTGGTGCTTTACTCTACATTTTTGTAAGGTAATGAGGTTTAGAGGATTCAGCAGTCATTTTATATTTTTGTCTCTCAGATCATCAAGGGTTAGGTTTATCCTGTGCAAGGCCAGGAGATGGACTCAATGATCTTTGTGGGTCTCTTCCAAGTCAGGATATTCTATGATCACCTATCATTTTGAACCTACTATCAGTTTTAATTGAGACCTGTGCATTAAGTCCACAGAATCAGAGTTGAAGTTGTCCAAAATAAACACCTCTGAAGTATGTGCAGCATCAGTTTTCATCTACTCATCCATAATACTTGCTCATGTATCATGAATGTAGAAAACAATTTTTTCTTTAATAAATTACTTCAAAGATATCTTTTTTGGGTTAACTTTGTGGCTAAATCAAGTCAATTTATGAACAATATGTAATACTGTTCTACTGTGTTCCTTCATCAAGCAAACCAACTGTAGTTAAACTCTCAGTATTGGGGTATTTTACCATTTTTCTTGCTCTGCTGTGGTTGCTATAGCAACAGAGGGTATGTTAATGTAGTCTAATTAAAAGGATTATAACCACTTTCTTTTTTCTAAATGCATTTTATGGTAATAAATTTCACATTCATTTATTATAATTCTTCCATTATTGCTCCCATAACAGAATATACTTGAATTATTCCAGTGTCAACAGTCTTTGGTTATGTTGTGGAAGAGACTTTTCCACCATAAAAAATCTGAGATTTGTAATTTTTTTTCATCCAAAAAAGAGATCCCAGGGGAGTTGTAGAGCAGATTTTTGATGGAGGCTTGAGTGTGATTCAAAGCTACACACTGAAAGTAGAAGCCTAAATTTGTTACAGTTAATGTAACATCTTTTAAAAGTTATTCAAATCACTTATATTAGTCTACATTCTCATACAAGGAACATATAGTGAAGAAGGACTGTTTGTATCATAAAGTCCATTCACTTGAAGGCAACTGAACATAGATTTATTCAGTTCCTAGTGTCTGACTCCTCAGATTTTTAAAGAGTTGAATGTTGAGGATTTTGAGAAATTGGTGACCTGAAATTTCTCGTCTTTCTACAATAGTTGCAGGTGCATAATTGTTTATGTATATATCCGCATGTCTTGAGTAATCCAGGCATGAGTAATCAAAGCTTTTCTCCTTACTTGCTGCTACTGGAAGCATGGTGTCATGGCATGTGACACACAGCAGTGACAGCTCTGCAGGCTGTGCCTGCAAAAATACTGGCTTCGGCATGTGTGATCATATCCATACGACAGCTTTGTTTGTGCTGTACAGTGGGAAAAACCCTACTTCCAGGTTTTCTGGTGCAAATTTATGTTGACTCTGCAGATTTCAAAAGAGGAAAAGAGTTGCCCCTACACTTTGGAGCAAAATATGGTTCTTTATCCCTGAAATAATAACAGAATGGCTTGTGTTCATTCTGTTTAGACTGTTTAGAAAAGTCTGTTCCTTTAAAGATTAAATTACATATAGTGTGAATAATGTTCTGTGTATACCAAATCAGCCTGTGGGCTAGTTAAGGACAACTATTCAGTGATTCAAGGAACACATTATTTTGACATAGAAGATTCATTGGTAGGAAAGAAAAAGAGGTAAATAGGTACCCAAAGAATTTATTTCATCATAGAGTTTTTAAGTTCCTCCTAATTAAAATGAGAAGAGTTAAATCATTGGCCTTGAAAAGTAATTAGAATGTAGAATCATAAAGAATGTAGGGGGAAAATGGTGAAAAGAAATTATCTCTATTATCTGTTCTGAAATCTTCATATATTTCTCTGTTATTTTCCAGTTTTCATTACTACTTTTCCCTGGAATATTTTCACTTGACTGTATACCTCAGATAAGCCTATATTGTCCTTACTGATGTAAACAAAGACCAGAATTACTGGAGACCGAATTTTTCATTCACTTGCCCAGTCCATTTATGTGGCAATCTGAACACATTGTGTGGTTACAGATAAACAAACAATGTTCAGTTAATCTTGCATTTCAAAATAAATCATGTGTAGATATTTTTATAGCTTCTTAACTTCTTGTGGGTTTAGTTAGTTAATAAATTCGGTAGTTAAACTGAAAAGAGCTAAATTAAAAAGAGCTAAATATATGTGGCAAAACTGGTTAACATGAAGTCATGAAAACTTTTGGAAGGTGGCTTTGGAAATATGGAAATATATTGTAACTGAAATTGCATCACTCACATTTCTCTGAAAATTAAATCTTAAGAAAACCCCAAACAAACAAAGCATAGCAGTTTCTCCTCCCTGAATAAAAATTAATCTCTGAACATTCTGTGTTTATTATAACCCTAAGGAGTGGTCTGTGAAGCTAGTCCTGTGTTCTTCATCTCAGGAGCAGTACAGTTGTGATGAGATACTGGTGCACGTCGGGGGTCACCATTTATTGGGGTCACCCTTTATTGGGGTAATGTAGATGAGCTTAGTGGTGGTGAGAGGAGGCAGAGACAACTCAAGCTGCAGTGTGATCAGAAGGCTCACTGAATACAAAGGACTTTATTTTTAGTAACAGCTTCACTTTTATCTACTCCTGTATATAACATGCCAGTACACTATTGGTCAGTAGTTCACCTAAAATACATGGAAAGATTCTACTTGTTACAAGGCATTCTACAGGTGGTTCTCTGGTCCTTAAGAATGCATTCATCAATCACCTCAGACCTTAGGAGATATACACACACACTGTCACCCCCACAATGAGATACAGTCAACTCTGTCATTGAAACAGTTTCTGGACTCTGCATTGTGACTGGAGTAAAGGACTTAAACATTGAAAAAAATGTTGAGATGATAAAATAAGGAAACCTCTCCTCATATTCTGTATTGATTTTCCATCTTAATTTCTAGTCTGTAATCTACCATATTTTTCCTGCCCTTGTTTTTCCTAAAATCCATTTCCCTGTGTCAGTATGACCCTATCTTCCTGCATGACATTACTGTGCTTCTTTACTTATCTGCTATCAAGAAAGAAACATTGTGGTTAGCTTCTGAATGGTAGTACCTCTTAAGACATCCTCTGTATGCATTTCACTCTGGATGTTGCTTGTGGGCTCCCCTGCATTCCTTTTGATTTCAACTACTGCACTGTTTTCATTCAGAATATTCAAAGATAATGTTTAATTGTAGCCCTCTTTGCTCGGGGAAAAATTTTAGTTCGTGGAGTTCCTTAGTTATTCCAGACCCAATGCCAGAGAAACAATGAAGTCACAAACTTTTCAAGACCCAATTTACAGGCAGATAATGGAACAAGAAGTGAGAGCGAAACAAGTTGGATATATCCTTTTGATTAGTGTGCAATGCATGTCAACTGGACTGAAAATTCATTCACTTTATCAAACGGATTTTTACATCTATCACTTCTCATTAGAACATGTACAGAAGTACTTGGATTTTTAAAGTTTTCCCACATGTCAAAGACCTTACTGACAATAAGGAGAGTGAGTAGGCATTGAACTGTTTTGATAAATTCTCTTCATTTCAGAGCCTTAAGATTTTCAAAACCTGAATTCAGATATCACAGTAAAACATGTTTGTCTACTTGGCTATTAGTTTATATCCTTGTAAACTGGCAAAAATATTTTAAATATTATTTGCAGTATTTTGAAGGGAAATAGGATGTGTAAAGTGTTGTTTCAACATTCATTGTTTTCAGTATTTTAAATGATTTTCAGGACCAAAAAACCATACTTAGAGGTGCTACCCTAGATTCATATCTGAGTGCTGAATTCCATGTCAAATATTCTGAGTACTTGAAGAATATTGAAAAAAACTCTCTTGTTCTTTGTAGTAACATAGATTTGCATTTCTTTCCCATGCAATGCAACAATGGTATTTTAAAGGAAGAACAATCAGAGATTCACTAATATTCAAAATGAACTATTCAAACAGATGATAAAGCAACCATATATTTTACTTAAATACTGTCACTGTATGTACTAGACTCCTGTCTTTGATTCATGGAAACATGAATTGCAACGCTAAACCTCTCCTGGCAGGCAAAGTATAGCAAGTATTCAAATAATAAAACACACCTAATTTAATCTCAACTCCTCGATAAACAAATGCATGAGCATGTCTTCAGAAGTACACAATCTCATATACATGGAACCCAAAATATTTAAAATTAGAATTGCTATTGTATGGCAGTTACTATGAAGGCACTTGATCTACAGATGCTGTTTAATACCAACCAACTTAAATCTTGTGCCAAAAATCTCTGATGTTTTTTTTCTTTAGTGAAGAAGCAGATGATTGTCCAGATGATATCCAGATGATTAAAAGGAAGCTGAATCTGTATCCTATCAAAGACCGTCTGAAGCTCATCCATAATTTCTCCTTTCTCCCACTGTATGTGCTTCTTTCATGTGCAAAAAGTTTCAAACAAATGAGGGGCTATTCATTAAGCAAAAAAAATTACAGTAGTGTACTGAAACTGCATTTCTACAGTACATTGCTAGGTGATCATTATCCAGTAAACATCTTCCTTGCAACCACAATTATCATGTGTTCCATCCTGCTTCATAAATGACCCCAGAAACAGTGGTTAATATAAAAACCTTTGTGGTCTAGGCCAACTTTTGTAATATTTCCCCATAAGCCAAATAATAGTGCATTTGTAGTAAATTTGTTTACCACAGAAATGTTTTTATGAGGTCTGTTTTCAAAGACTGAAACCTCTAACTCTTATGTCAAAGATTTCTGCAGTTGGGAACAGATTTTTTCAAAAATAATTTGATTATTATTTTTAGGAACCACAATATTAATTTAGCATCTTAGAATATCCCTTGCACACCTTCTGTGCAGAATAAGGAAATTGATTGTATTTTTGTTTTATGTTGTAACAAATTCTACTTTAGAGTCTGTGTAACTTATAGGAGATACTAATTTTGTTGAAGTTTATTCTCCTTCAGTGTAAGTAACTGCACTGTGGCTCCTTTGCTGAAGTAGGGAATTTTAAACCATAGTTCATCTCACCTGTTTTAGTTACTTAAAGATGGGATGAATCACTCCTTAGATTCTATTGATTATATAGGCAAGTTTTCATATTATTATAAAGAGACACAATTCAGTATAATCAAATGATAGATTCTAATTCATATTGCAGTCTATCTTCAGTCACTTGATCTCACAGGAGAAGGAATATATAGTTTTCCTCAAAGAATTTTATGAACATCTTTCATATGGGTAAAGGCAAAGAGAGCTGGGACTGTTCATCCTGGAGAAGAGAGGCTCAGGGGGGTCTCATCAATATGTACAAGTATCTGAAGGGAAGGTACAAAGAAGAAGGAGTCTGTCTCTTTTCAGTGGTGCTGAGGACAGGACCAGAGGCAACAGACACAAAGTGAAAAACAAGATGTTCCCTCTGAACTTCTGGAAACACATTTTTACTGTGAGAGTGGCAGAGAACTGACGGAAGTTGCCCAGGTAAGTTGTGGAGGCTCTGACCTTGGAGACCTGGTCCTGTGAAACCAGCTTTAGGTGGCCCTGTTTGAACAGAAGGGTTGGACCTGATGACCTTCATAGGTCCCTTCCAACCTCAACTATTCTGTTATTACATCTGGATTCTATTAATGATATTTACATAAGGGTGTAAATAATATGTAGAATTTTTGAGGGTGCAGTTTTGCTTTACAGAAAGACTTGTTGCCTCTCAACTTTTGTTCCTTCTGCTCCTCTTTCATAAGAGAGGCATAACACTTCCTCTTTCATATTCACTGGTGTTTTGGTTGACTTGAGTGAGTTGCTTGACTTTTAAATGAACTGGGTCAGCTTTCTGGGTCAGCAGCATGCCAAACCTGGGGCAGGGGAAAGAATTTTTTGTTGTTTAGCTTCTTGAACCCACTCATGTGCATCATGTAAGTGTCGGGGTATAAGGAAATTTACTGCCAATGGCAAAAAGTAGTTTTCTCTTCATTTTGCCATTGTCTCCAATGTCAAATTTCATCCTAAGAGAAGGAACAGCTTAAGGAGCAACTATTTAATTTTTTTATTATCCCTGCTTGTAAAAGAGCTCGTGTTACTTCTGATCAGTACTATCTTGGCTTAACATGTCAGTCTGGACCAATGTACTCCAAATCCCAACCCAGGCTGGCTGGAATCTTCTTGGGAACCTCATTTGGGTAACTTCATTCACTAGCTACTCTAAAGATAAGATGTCTGTTTTTGCATGATTTCAGAATGAAACCAAGTGAAACTCAGTGGTTGGGATTTCATTTTGCTTAGACCTCTTGGGTGCATGTGGATCTGTAAGAGGGAGCTGGGGCAGAGAGCCCCACAGAGCAGAGCAGGACCAAATGGAACAAACAAATGAACCAAATAGACAGCTGCAGTCCTGCAAAGAGAAACTGCAACTTCATGGGCAATTTAGCTGATAGAATTTATTCTAATTTATTACAGTAAACTACATATTATGTTAATGTTAACAGATCAGGGCAGATTTATGACAGGGAAGGCTACTGTGCTAATGAGTGCCCCCCTCATTAGCATTGCCTGGAGCAGCACATGCTCCCTCTCAGCCTTTCCTTACCACATTTTCCCATTGCCATCACAACAGAAGCAAGCCTTTCATATCCTGTAATCTCTGACTGGGAGAAACCTTGTTTGGAAGCTAAAGAAGGGAACTGACATACGGCTTTTTAAATGAGCTAAATTCCAGTTGTTTTTATTTGGGGATTTACTTGAAGAAGCACAGAAATAACTGGGCATCTGTCAAAATCCATATCCCAGTTATGGTTACTGCTAGAATGGTTGTAGCTTTTGTGTGTTGCATTGCTGCTGACTGTGACTACCAGCTTTTCCACTGCTTTATTCCTCTGTATACAAAATATGATTCCTAAGACTTACCTGTCACAGCAAAAGATATTTTTTTCATTGCTTTTTTTTTTTTTTTCATTGGTATACACAAAGTATTTGCATTTTCAGCACTATGGTATCTGGCTTAAAGAGAGAATATTCTGTGGGTTTCACTGATTAACTACTGTAAAGCATTTGAGATCTTGGATTGGCAGGTGCTGTCAAAGCATAAAATATGATCAACATACATTTAAATCAGTGAAAGACCAAGAATATCACAATTCAGAAAGCAAACAAGCTTAATTGTTTACTCTGCATTCTGCTGCAGTCTGTAAGTGCAGACTCAAAATTGATGTAGTATACCTTAGCCACCCAGCTAAAATGCACAAAAACCCATATAAAATATCTTCCAAATTCCTCAATGCCAGATTGTACTAGTTTAAGAAAACTTTCTGTGGTACTTTTTATTCTTTTAAATGTTTCATCTTTTATTGAACACATAGCAATTTGAAAGGATTGGTGTGATTTTTTTCACAGATTCATTGTCCAGCTGTTGATAAAACTACTCCTAAATGTCTTTAATGGTAGACTCTGCATTTCCCCACCATCTTCCCAGACAACTCCAAAGAAAATGTTCTGTACTGGGTATTAGCACACTGTCCGAAGAAAACACTGTGTGTTTTTTGTTTGTTTGTTTGTTTGTTTTTTAACCTATAAGTATGTGATTAAGTCCTGATTTGAAACAATCATTTAGTTTATTGTTGGTCCTTCTGTCAGGCAGTCTGGATGTCACTCTACAGACATGTTCAAGGTTCCTAATGTTTTTTCTGTTCATGACGATTTGCATTTGCTATATAACACCTCATTGAAGACAGGGAAAAGGAGAGAAATGCAGATGCCCAGATTTTCCAAAGTGCTCTGGCCGCTTCAAATCACCCCATAAAACTTCCAGATCTCTTTCCTTGGGGAAAAGTGCAAGTGGTAGTGGGTTGCAGGAGTTGCTTCTAAGCTAAGCTCCCACTGGATACCAGCAGAGAGGGTGCAAGGGGAGGGAGAAGGCATTGCTGGGACTGTGGGTGTTTGGCTGCTGCCTGCCTGATACAGCCCTATGTGGGTCTTGGCAGCTGGTGAGACACAGGGCTACTTGGAGCAGGGTTTTGGGAAAACAGCCAGGGCCTGCCAGAGTGGAGACCTTCAGGTTTCCTTGAACTACTCTAACATTTTCAAAACTGAGTAATTCCTGAGAATAACAGAGAGAGAAAGAGGTGGTAGGAAGAGGACTAGAAATAGAGTGAAATTCCTGAGCATCATTCATTCATTGGTGCAACAGACAGGGAAAGGGAAAAGACCAGAATGCAAAGTTTGAAAAAAGTTGACATTTTGGTATTTCTGGTTTGGAAAACCTTGAATTATCTAAAAAGTTGTTGAGATTTGCTTTGCAATTTTCTTGTTAAAATAGTAACTAGAAAAATAATTCCTTGTACACTCCACTGATTCTCTCCGAGTGGATAAAGCTTTGTGAGGGTAATTTTTTTCCCCTACACATAAATTAATGTATTTTAAGACCAGAAGGGACTGTTCACTGACCTCATACATAACAAAGGCAACTCGTTTGCTGTATACTGATTCCTGCTTCAAGTCTGATTCAACTGCAGCATATCACAGAGAAATTTTCCCACTTCAAACCATTCATCAACATCATCAGGGCTAGGTTTTGCGAACAAAGATTTGGGAAGGGCTTTACCCACGCTTGCTGAAGTGTGTTGGTGTCTGAAAAAGCCAATGTGGGATAGGCAAGTCCAGTCGCAAAATGCACAGCAGAAAGTCTCCTTTGGCGATATTGGCAAGGAACGGTTCTTTCTGCATTGTCTCTTCTCCTTGAGACTGACTCTGTGCATTCTCAAAGGAAGCAGCAGCATCGTGAATGGTGTGTCTCCATGAATCCTGATTGGAGGCCAGAGTGGACCAT
>JAWWEV010000043.1:30557394-30569788 GCA_035583235.1 Hafferia zeledoni
GTTCAAGAACGGACACATTGGTCATGTAATCAGACCAGTGGATGTTTAGGATTGAACGGAGGCAGCACTGATGGAAGTGTTCAAGATGTCGCAGGTGGTGGCGATAGATGACCCATGATTCAGACCCATATAAAAGAGTGGACAGAACAATGGCTCTGTAGACACTAATCTTTGTACTTTTCTTCAGGTGTTTATTGCACCAGACTCTCTTTATAGAGTTTTCTGAAGGCTCTGTATGCCTTTGCTAGCCTGTTATCTATCGCTTCGTCAATCTTACTATCTGAGGAAATGATGCTTCCAGATAGGTGAACTGCTGAACTGACTTAGGCTGTGATTTGCCTATGGTGATGTGAGGATGCTGGAAGACTTCCTGAGGTGCAGATTGGTAGAGAACTTCTTTCTTCTTTAAGCTGTCTTCCAGCCCAAAAAGCTCAGCAACCTCTGCAAAGCAGGATGTTATGTGCTGCAGAGCTGCTTCTGTGTGAGCAACAAGGGCGGCATCGTCAGCAAAAAGCAGCTCGCAGACAAGGTGATTCAGGGTCTTGGTGTGGACCTTCTCGCCCTAGGTTGAATAGGCTTCCATTGGTACGATATCAGATGTAGATGTCGTTTCTTCATCGAGGTCTGCTGTGGCCCTTTGGAGCATCATGCTGAAGAAGATTGTGAATAGAGTTGGTGCAAGAACGCAACCTTGTTTCACACCATTGGGTATTGGAAAGGGCTCAGAGGGTGCGTTGCCGTATCTGACTTGTCCATGCTGTTTAATGTCAATGAGCTCTATTATCCTTTTTCACTTACAACAATCATTTTGGGAAGTCTAACTTCCCAGGAACTCAGAGACAGTAGAAGTTCCCTCCTCTTGGTTCTCCTCCTCCAGTCCTGGGAGAACAGTCTTTAGTCTTCCTGATTAAGTCATATTACCTGAGCAAATGAAATAAAGCAATGCCAGCAAATCAGCTTTTTATTTTTTTTTTCAACATTCCTCTCACATCAGTGCCAAAAGCAAACTGTGGTGGTATCTTGGTTGTTTCAGTTTTGTTTGTTTGGGGTTTTTTCCTTGTTTAATTAATTAATTAATTAAAATAGATATTAAAATTAAGGTCAAAGATTGGTCCTGTGGGACTTTACTCAAAATTTACTCCATGTTTACAGTAGCATTTCAAGACTTGCTTGTTTCTAATCTATTCACTGTGTGCCCTGTTGACTTTACAGCATTCTATTTCTTGTTCATAACATTATGTGGTGTACTGTCAAATAATATTTCATTTATTTGCATTGTTACCTTTATCGAATCCATAATTTCACTTTCTATTAAATACTTAATTGCCATTGCAGACAAATAGTCTCTTGGCATTTTTTTCTGGAGAAAAGGTAAAGCAGAGGTGAACAGCCTCTGGAGCTGTGACAAGGCAAGAACCTGGGAAGTATACAAAGAAAAGGATCTGATTGACAGCAGCATGGGCAATGAGGGGCTTTAACAGGAATAGTTTAAACAGGGCTCCAGGTTAACAGCCTGACTCCCTGGGAACCACAAAGAAGGAAACACTGTGGTGCTGATAGGAGTGTGGAGGCAGCTACTCCATCTGATGATCAAGGTTAAACACCTCAGACATTGGTATCTGTGAGCAATTCCTATGAATCTAGAAGAGATGTCTACATGATTCCTCATCTTTCCTCTCCTGTATTCAGTCTGGCCTCCTCTAATGACACCATAATAAATGTTTTAGGGTAGAACCATAAGATTTTCCTGGATATTTCCTGGATATTATCACATCTACCATGGGGTGGTAATAGTTGCTTATTTTCTACATGTATGGGATATTCAGGTCATAGACTGAATTTGTGCTCTTGGAACAGTAGATGTATCTCCTTCTCCAGTAATGCATTCCTCTTCCATCCTAGAAAAAACATAAGAATTCAAGAATTACAATTAAGGTGTATCACAATCAACATCCCTAATTTAATTAACTTTTGATAATAGTGTTAATAAGATAGTTTGCTGCTTTCTTGAAAATTACATCTTGCAAAATTTTTACTATGAGTAACTAAACAGAAATCATCCACACAAATACCTTCATTAAGTTAACACTCTGATATAAATCTTATGTATTTAACCACTAACCTCAAATGAATACAGGACACTGAAAAAAAAAAAATCTAGTTATTTTTTTGTGTTGACTAATTTCTACTGGCTTCACTATTGCCTTCAATATATATTTTCTGCTCAGTTTACTAACAAGTAGCTTTTAGTAGAGGGTTTTTTTGTTTGTTTGTTTTGTTTGGTTGGTTTTTCCCTGTGAATACAGGAGTGATCAGAAGCCACAGCAGCAAGGCATTGAAATTTGTCTCACTTTGATTTGCTTCATCTAGAAGGCAACAGATGCAGTAGTGTACCAGCCTAAGGCACTTTTCAAGTTGTGCACATTAGAAACCAGAGCACTGGAGTGATGCATTGACTTCCCTAATCAGAAGAAACATCCTAGAATGTGTTTTCGAGAGAAAGAGAAGGAAAAAGTTGAAGGAGATGAGATACTGTCCTACAGCTGTGGGAAGCCTGATGATAAAGGGATTTTCTGAACAAATGGACCAATACTCCAAAGCATTTGAAAAAAGCCAGCTACATAGAATAAGGAAAAAAACCCACATTCATTCTACCTGTGCACAGTCATTATTAAGAGATTGATAACTATGAAAATGTTCTCCTCCCCCCTTTCTCTCCCCACCCCCCCCGCCCCCCGCCCCTTCCCCCCCTACCTTTTAGCCACCTTTTTCAAAGAGAGGAAGAGGGTATTGTTCTTCCAAGTTGGAGTTAGTGAAATAGCACTTGTACACACACACAAATGTGAAGGGCAAGTCGTGCAGGTATTTCACATGGCACTCTCTAAGTGGAAATTTCTGTGATCAAAGACTTTTCTGAGGAGATCTTCGGAGTAAGCATGTGATTGGTCCAGTGCCAGACATGCTGTGTCAAGGAGTCAGGATATCCTCACATGGCAAGATCAGTTCTTTGGACCTTCTCTGCCTATAGGCAGTGGCTGTGAGTGTGCACCAGGTGTATTTTAAGTGCATTATCACTGAGTGCACATATTTTCATAAGCTTAAGCTTCTGTAGGTTTTATAATTAATTTTTGTTTACACTCAGTTGTATTTTTTTTCATTCCCTTGCTGGATAAATAAGAGTTTGCTTTCATGATAACTCTTATAGAGCCTCTGCTCTACCAGATGACCCAGCAGTACAAACAGGATATGGATTAGTTATGGGCAAATAATCACATCTATGCTGAATTACCAAGAGCACACAACAAACAAACAGTGTTGACTTTATGCTTCTATGCTGACTTTCTGACAGCTGCAAAATGCTACCTGATCTGGCACAAAGTTATAGTGGAGTGACAGACAATACCTGATTCTGCATAAAACCTGATATCGTAACAAGAACCCCAGGTGTTACTTGGTTTTATTTTTAACAAATTTGCAGTGGATTGAGTTCAGGCTATGTTAAAAAGGTTTTTATTCTGTAGCCAAGATATTTTCAGAACTAAAATCCGTAATCTGGATTTATTATACCATCAAACAACGGTCTGAATTTAATGGGAAGAAGGGTTGTTGAGACAATATATTTTCCAAGTCTATAGAGCAGTCAATTGGAACACATGATTTTCTAATTGTTTTTTCTGTTCTGACTAGTGATTCTCTAAGAGTCAGCTGAAAGAGAAGAAAATTGTTAGTTCTGGCTTTCTGATTCAAAAACAATTTACTATTTATTCAGCATTATTTAAATCTACCTGTTTTTAATATATGCTGTTCACAAACATGTCCCAGCTATGACTTTATACCTACAAATCACTGAGTGTATGGTACATTCTACTTCCTTGAGTTGACTTCTGCATTGGAGGACATGGAAAATGGCACTCACAGTTTCTGCTATCTGGATTTATCTTCTCCCTCCCTATCTCTCACAAAATAAAAATGTGGCAAACTACTTCATGTTAATTGCCATGAATTAAATCCTATCTCTTTCTTGATTCTCTACAATGCCAGTGTTTCAAGCACTGAGCTTGATATACACTAAAAGAGGACAGCACTCAGTTGAAGAAAGTAGGTACTTATTTATAAATGAGGCACCACAAGACTTAACTATTTTGACTCCAAAGTTTAGAATGAAATCCAAAACTTTCAGTTAATTTCTCCTGAACAGGCCTGGTGAAACAGATACTTCTCATGGAACCCCAAATCCTTATACTATGTAGGGACCTGCTCAGGGTCACTAGAGAAGGCATATATATATATATATGTATATTAAGCTGATAGACTATGAGGTGCTCTATGCATGTCTGCCAAAAAGTGTTTCTGTCTATTTAAAATCTGTAACTTGCTTCCCTTCCTCCTCCAGTGGAAACTTGAAACCATTCCCTTAAGTAATTGAGCAGAGTTTAGCTTTTCTTCTAACAGTTATTGACTGGACAAGGACCTTTTTACATAACAGCCTGGGATTATAGCAGTTGCAAAGGAAGCACTTAATTAATTTTGCTTCTAACCCTGAAAGAATTCATATGTATATCTGCCACCTCCCTCTCAGGGAAATGTGAACTCCACAAGTCACACAGTGGCAGAGGATGAGGAGCAGAGCAGCAAGAAGGCACATAAGGTGATCACACCCCCTTCTGCTGGAGGTGAAGTGTGCATTTTCACAAGTCAGTGAGCCATGCAAACCTGACTTTAGAGTCTAGTGGTTAGTCACTCATATGGAAAAGAGGTATCTTGGGGTTTAACTCATCTATTTTATAGTAAATAACAAGATTTAGATTGTCTGTATGAGGACTTGTGCATCCACCCCTGCTTCCCCACTTTCCACCCATGGTGCTGGTGACTGAGCCATTCACAGGTCAGTTCCATCATTAATGCTGCAGCTTCATTTCAACTGCGGATATAAGCTTGTTTAATGGAGTCCTTTATCAACACAGGAGCCATGACTTTGCAACTAGACTTATGCTTCCCTGGACCTTCAAGGACCCTCAAAGATACCCACATATAAAGCATTTTCGTCTGTAGTATCAAAGTCTTACTTTCCCCCTGTCCTGTGATCAAGGATGCTTGCATTGTGAATGTCCTCCTTCAAGTACATCAGACTTTCATAGAGGATTGTGCTGCAGCAGGTTCTGGAATCCAGAACCCTGGATTTGCGTGCCCTCACCAAACATTTTTTGTGCTCAAATCAGGTCTGAAAAACATTCTCTATGAAAGTCATTGCTAATACTAAGTTTAGGATTGTTCATATTTATATTAAATAGAAAATATAAAAGCAGATAAGAGGATTCCATCTATTTTTTTGCCATTTACGTAGCACAGAAGTTGCCTGTGACACAGTACAAAACATCAAAATTATGCTGCTCTGTATGTAAGGAGAAGTCTAAATGTCATACAGACCTTATATTATTGGGAGAATAGGACTGCAGTCTGACATGATAGGTAAAACAAAAGAAATGGGATTCTGATGATATTGGCGTTTCAGGATTAATTGAGCCTTTGGATCTTTGCAAAGCATCCTGCCTGTGTTTCAAGTGTGTGGCCTGTACCAAATTCAGGAAGTATTTTTCAGATGCTTTAGCAATACGATTCTAATGGTCCCAGTTGTTCTGTGTTATTTTATTGATCACAGCTTTGTGTAAGCAGAGTTATGTGTCAGAAGTATGACTCGTTTTTCTGTGTGTAAATCCCACCAACAGTTCCTCTAATCTCACTTTTGCCATTAACTTACGTTGTGGTTCTGAGTTCATAATTTCAGTTTGGTTGCTGATCTCACTGGAATTGGAGCTGTGCCACTAAATTCAGTGGACATAAATTAGGTCTTTTTCCATTTCATCTCCTTGTTTCCATAATACCAAGAACAGATGAAAAATTATTGTGCCGGATGCTAAAACAGTGGTTGGGTCAGAACAGGTATTGTGTAGCTGAATCTTGAAATGTGTAGATTTTTTATATTAAACTGTCACTGTCTAGAGAGCAAAAGTGGCATTGGAAGTCAGGGCTAGTAGCCCAGCCCAGTCCCTCCAAACTGAAGAAGCAGTTTCAACATGGGCTGCAGCCAGGACACTTCCAATCTACTCTTCTAGCCTTAGCACTCTTGCCTGCACATCCCAGGGGATATGATCTCTGAGTTATCTTGTTGCATGGTACCTTGCCACTGGTGTGGTGGAGATGTACATTTACTCCCTTGGGGTAATTAAGAGCTAAATTTCAGTTGTCTCGCTTCCTGGGTGCATATTCCAGCAACTAAACAACTATGCACTTAATGCTACCATAGCATCAGATGTAGTTAGTTGTAGTCCCTGCCACAATTAACATTTGAGTCTTTTCCAGAGACTTTTAACTGAGTTCAAGTACCAATCCACCTAACCCATTAAATGAGAGGAGTAGGTAAGACATAAGCATCCATTTTTCTGCTTCTGCATGCACATGGGAAATGAAAGGTAAATGCTTTGGAAATTTTTAAGCTAAGAAGTTTACTTGAGACAACCCTGGAAGTTACAACAGACTTCTCTCTGAGACACTGGCAAAATTTGGACATTCATTTCACATTTCAGATAGAACTTTTGACTGAATAGGTTTAAGAGAATCAGTGGAAAAAACGAAGTGTTATATTTTTCTCCAAAATGTATGTTACCTGTAATAATATGATATCTTAATATTTTTACTTCAGATTTCTGCTGTGTTTTAAATCTTCATACACCTGTGACTTTTGTCCCCTGGCTGCATCCCTTGCTTCCTCACAGAAGAGCAGATAGTAACGGGTAGTGAGACAGGAACTCTCATCCAATACTCCTCAGCCTTTAAGTGTTTCTATGAACTCTATATTAAATAGTAATACTTTGTTTCAGATAGGAGCCCTTGGAAATCTGGAAACTTCAGAAACTATTACACTGAGATGTCTTAGATGTTAGCACATAAGCAAGCGCATAAACCGCCCAAACCAATACCTCGTCCCCACAGAAAGAAAAGGGATCTCTTTCCAATGCTGTTCTATATATTATATTGACATGACTGGAATAAGAGTTTAATGCACATTCACCATACAGGTAAACAAGCCTGGGAAAGCACCACTCTCTGGGAAAGTTGCCCTGGTTCACAAAGGAAGATAAGCACAGAATTTTTTAAAATAGATAGGCTGGAAACAGGACCTCAGGCTGAAGCAGAATGGAGAGGATAGACAAATAGGCAGACTGGAGCAGTTTAATGAATTTGTGTTTGCAGTTGGTAGCACACCTAACAATAAGCTTAAGATGTGTGCAGACCATTGACTGTCTCATGGCTTGTTTTCTCTGAGTCTCTTTGTCCTAAAATTAGAGAAACTCTCCAACATGAAAGCTGCATGGTGGCCAATCCACTATGTCAAGATGCCTGAGCGAGAACCGGAATCATTCTGCTGAACTTGGTCAGACCTACTAGATTATGAACACAGGGTGAGAATCTGGTCTGAACTGAAACAGACATTTTATCATGGAGCAGAGAGTAGAGGATTGACAGAGAAACAATTTAAACAGCTGCAGTAAGAACAGTTGATCAGCCCCCTGATAAAAGTCCACCCTTTCTTTGGTTGCCCTTCTGTAACTCATGTGGGGTTTGGATATCTGCTAGCTTATGTAGTATTCATGATGTGGCCCATCTGCAGCTAAAGTATTTGAAAAATCCTCCGTTGAATTCCCCATTACTTTTTCCAAATGAGAGTTACTGCCTTAGCTAAGCATTCCTCACTCTTCTAAATCACCATGCCTTTGTATAATATGCATGGTTGTGTACTTTGTAAACAGCTTTATGTTTAATAAGATGCTACAAAGAAGGAGTTTTGATGAATTAGGTTTCTTCTCTAGGGTCATAAAGTATTTTCCTACCTAGTTGGGAAAGCATTTTGTTTCTTATGATGCATTCAGTTGACACATGGATATCTCTGTAAAGAAATATTGTAAAGTTATAAGACAGTGGCTACATTCACTATATAGTAACATTAGCTGCTCCCATCCAATTCACATGGACTTTACAATTTTGGATAGGATAATTTTCTCTCATATGTGAAAGACCTAAGTAAAGTCCATTGAATATAAAACACTTCTCAGTATAGTACACTGTTACTACATCTTCCTTGTCATAAGAATATAAATTAAGTTGGAGGGAGTACTGTTTTCAGCCAGTCGTCTTTTTTTCTTTTTTTTTTTTTTTTTTCTTTTTAATGGGCCATAGATGACTTTACAAGATAACAAATATTTTCCAGAATCTTTACAAGTTTTCTTGTGTGAACTCAGAGGATCAGCTTCTTCAACACCACTCATGAAGTCCTTGGTGAAGAGACGCCAACTACCCTTACTAATTTCAGCTGATTCAGATGTTGCTGCGTGCAGTGCTTTAGTGGTTGGGGCATGAAATTCCATGGTTCACAAAATAGGTCTTCCATAGTGGTGGTGGTCTCATGTAGTGCTAGGAAAAGTTCAGCCCACTGTAGGCACTCAGTCACAGAGCTTGGATACAACACCGGGTTGAGATTTTTCTTCACAGCTGTCAACATTAAAGGTAGTAGCCTGTCCCAGAGAGTAAGAAGCTATCACTCAACTGATAGGAAAGAAAGTTTCATTTAGCATGGTTACTCTTTGATATTCAGTCTTGGCTAGGCAGGTAGTAGAATAGAGGCTATTTAGTATAAGCTGTTCAAGTCTGATTCTCATAGCATACAGTTAACATTGAAATACTATACTTTCCTCACCTATGCAGACTTCATGAGAACGCATCTATATGGAGTGGCCTCGTCACAGATCTGATAAATCTGTTGACCCAACTGAAGCAATAATTCTTGTAAACCTCCTACCTTAAATGTTACTCCTTTGTTAACAAGAGCAGTGTACAGAATGTGCTCAGTGGAGTAATCACTTTTTTTTTGATTGATGATGGAATATTATATAAATGCTTCTACCAGTTTTCCTAATATGAATGTAAGATTTCCTAGTCTACAGTTCCTTAATCCCTTTTGTAGGGTTTTTAAAAATCATTGTCACAATTACTATTTCTCATTACTCTGTTGTTGAGATCATTTCAAATATTAGCTCTTCCTATTTGATAAAGAAATTCCAACTCCTTTTGCAAAACCACGGATCTGTCTTTAAGTGTGCTGTGTAATTCAAAGCAGGATGCGGATTTCTAGATCTGCTCTGTGTAGCAAAAACAGTCATGAAATTCTATTTTATTTAGAACAGTTAGATTGTCCCACTGAAGAGCCTCTGAGCAGTTTTCCCTTTACAAATGAAACAACCAGGTATTAGTAAGGCAGATAGTCATTACAGTAACATCCTTGCAATGTGAGAACGGCTGAATCAATGGCTTCACCTCTGTTTACTTCAGTGGACAGAAATCAAAGACTCACTTAATTGTGCTAGGAGTTGGATAGCTGCATGCTCACAGAATGTGCTGAGAAGGATTGAAGTTTGACAAAATAAATTCTCCAGGCTTTAGGCAGGAAAGGTTTTTATTTGCTACATTCATTGCCACTGATTTCTGTTTCATCTCTGATTAAGACCTGAAGATGTTTGGATTACTGATTTTCATGAAAAGCAAACCAATTTCAGGACCACAGTGTTCGGATTACGATTTTGATTTGTAGGACCTGAGTCTCTCTGTCCAAAGTTCTATATCTGTCTACAGTTTGGGGATTTTGTGGCTCTGTTTTTAAGTTTAACAATTTCCCACCACATTGTTTTGATTTTAGAAATCACTAGTCCCTACGGCCACTAATCTTCTCCCTTATTAAAGTGTGTATGCTCCCATCAACTTCTTAGGAAAATTTAACTTAATGAATAGATTTCTCAGAAAACCTGCTGCATAGAGCACTGCCATCAGGAAAACAGGGTTTGGAACTGAGAAAATTTTTGCTGGGCTGATGGAAACTTGGCACACTGTAGGATAACTTAATGAATGGTGCTGGAAAACAGGCCCCAAACTCCTGGCAGCAGAAAGTAAACCAGAACTGGAGGTTTAGTAAACAAACTGCTCATGCACAACCCCAGCTCCAAATACTGGGATTACTGTCAGTCACTACAACTTCAAGTGCTGGCTGTGAAGGGGCATAGGACCAAGGCAGACAGGAGCTGGGCAGTCAGTGCTCCTGAGGATGGACTATACCAGCAAGGTCTCCCAGTTCTCTCCTTACCCCCATCCTCCCTGAAACCATGTGCCAGAGGATATCTGTCATACAACCACTATCCTCTCAGGTGGTGAGACCATGCATTAGGCCAGAAGCTGATTTTTTTATTTTATTATTGATATACAAAATAGATTCAGGTATCTGAGTGCCTGTCGAGTTTGTGAAGTATAAAATACATAGCCTCAAAGGGCCTCCTTGGCTGTCACTTCACTCTGTAGAGATTGATTATTATAAGGACTGAGGTTTCTATCAGTTAAATTTCTTCCATGTATAAGTGTTTGCAACTGTTCATACCCTGGAGCTGCCAAAGCATCATCATGTGACCCTCTTTAACTTAGGTTTCAAACATATTTGAGGTATGTAAATCAGACATTGCTCTGCCTGCCTGGCTGGCACAGCCTAATTCAGTCAGAAGACTCAGATCAAATCTTAATTTCTGCTCTTCATTTAAAGTGAGACCGGATGACATAAACCCCTTTTACTTTTGTGGTTAGAGCATTACAGTACTATCCTGCAGTTAATTCCCTTCTCTGCTTGAGTGCTTATCTCAGCAAGCGGATGATGAGGTGCTTGTTCTGATAGAGAGACCGCTGTCTGTGGCATATTCTGGGACAGTAGGAAGATGCTTGTGTTGAAGTTAAACACAACAGTAAGTGTTCACTGGAGAGGTGGGGAGAGCTTGGACGCTTGATCTTTCCCATTCTACTTGAACATGCCAAGCTCTAGATGGAAAGGATTTCAAGAGATTATGGTAAGAGTTTCTGTATCCTGCTTTAGATTTTATTGCAGAGAGAAGGACAAAGTACCCTGCTCTGAAATGCTCAGTAATCTGAAAACTGGACATCCAAAGTGCAGATGCACATTTCCCTCTGCAGGAAAAGCATTAAAACTCTGTCTCCCCAGTCTGAGGTGAGAGATTTAATCATTATGCTGTAAAATAAGAGAGGGGTAATACATGAGCCATTCACTCAAGAGTTGAATTTAATAACCCTTGTGTGTCCCTTCCAATTCAGAATATTCTGTGATTCCTCTTTCTGTGTTTTGTGAGAAGGGGGTTAGTGTAGGGACCTGCAATCAAGGATGAATGCTTTCTCCTGGGTCCACAGGTGCCAGTTCTGGCTCACAGCAGCTGCTCCTCCCTACACTTCTTAAGGCTCTCAACACAAACATGCTAGTTTGCTTCAGGCACAATAAAGGACATCAGCTCAAAGTGTGGATTATTGGCATCAGTTTGACTGAATTTCCTTGTGGTGAGGTAGGGCGTTGCCCCAAAGACTGACTCAGTTGCAGGGGGCCTGGAGCAGGAATCTCCAGCTGGGGAAAAGAGAAAACATCTGCTCCTGTCCTCATTTTAGGAGGGAGTTAAAAACTAAAAATACCTCAGGCAGGAGATTAGTCCTCTTACTCAAGAACTCTGTGCTGAAATCACTGGCAGGATGGGTTTAAAGCTTCTGAATGCACCTAAATCCCTCTTTGTAACAGTCCACTACCTCATCATGTCTTTCTCCAAGTATGCCCTATTTCTTGCTCATTTGGAGTCCAGTTCTCGTCTCCTTGTTATTATTGCCAAGATGCCCCTCAGTGTGCAAAGAGCAAGATTAGGGAATGCAGGGACGGGTGCTCTGCAGTCTATCACCTCTGTTTTCCTGGATGCCTCCAGGCAGGCTGAGAACATCCCACATCCCTGTCCTCTGCTGTTCCCAGAATCTGGCTTCCTCCTTAAACATCAACTCCTCTCCTTCCTATTTCTTCTTGATAACTTTTCTATGTTACCTCCCTTCTACCAGATCTCATCTTCAGCTAATCCTGCATGTGGCTGTTTTCTGCAGATTTAGGAACTTCAACAAATGCTGTCAGGATCAGAGGAGTCTGGGGAAGGGATAATAGAGGAATTGGGATGGGTTGGTGTGTATCAGGAGTGCACCATCTAGCCCAGATCCACTGCCACCACTGCGTGTGCAATTGCTTCTTAACCCAATTCAGTCAGACAGACATTGGTTCCACAGATTAAATGTCACATAACTTGTATTTTTTGACCAAACAAGGTGTCTTGGGTTGAGCTGGCAAAATGCTAACTGTCTGAAGACAGAGTGAAAAGGGTCCCCCCCACCCCCAACCAGCTAAAGGAGAAAGTAGAGGGAGAGGGAAAAAAACTCTAAAACTCAGGTTTATGCTTAAAACTAACTACATGTATTTATACAGAAAAGAGAA
>JAWWEV010000043.1:30575072-30604673 GCA_035583235.1 Hafferia zeledoni
CATCAGCACGCTTGCAGCAAGCGTGGGTAGTGCCCTTCCCAAATCTTCGTTCGCGAAGCCTAGCCATGATGATGACAGTATAAAGGTTTCTGGAATTATTAGTTATCTTAGATACTGAAAAAAATGAGTGCAGAACAGACATTGATGACAAAGACTGAGTGTTTGTTTCAATTCTGCTATGTATTGAGTGTTGCAAATATTAATTTTTAAGGCAGAATCCTGGAAGAACAGCCTTTTACGCCCATTAGAATCTGAAAGCAAAAGAAGTTTTGTTGCACTGTGCGACTTTTTATTGTAGACGATTGCTGTTGATAATTCACTTAAAAAACAAATATTGGTGATTTTAATACCAAGATTTCCAAGACCAAAACAGACATTGGAAAAAGCTGTCATAAAATCATTTAACTTTGAAAATATCCATTGAACCTCTGAACATGATAGTGAGCAACTTACAAGGTAGGTGTTTGTATTCACATTGAATTCATATCTGCTTATAAATAGAAGTGTAAGTTCTCAGGTAAATGCATTTTTTTCCTGCAAAAATATTTTTAATATCCTGAAAAATAATATTGTCTTCATTTATGGAATGTGCAAACATTTGCTGATGGATTACACCATTCTAAAGCATGACTTTTTTCTTTAGAAAATTCAACACCCAAAACTATATTTCAAGCAAATAGACATAAAACATAATAACAGAACATTAAAGTTGTACTGCTAAGTGTGTCTATTAAGTCTTAATTTTGGCCCCTTGTGAATATTCATTATAAAACAGTTTTAAATGTTCTTACAGTGTACCATACCTTGCATATGAATATGTGTTTTCTAGAAGTAATTTAAAATAAGTGAAACAAAGCTTTGAAAAGCTGTTTGCTAAGTAATGCCACACTAATTGTAAAATTTTGTGTCTTAATTATACCTTTAGAGTATAAACATGTAGTTAGACAGTGTGGATATTTAATTTTGTGTTATAATGTGAAATTATGAACTGAATAATCTTAGGAAATTGTGGCCAAGATTGGCACCTAAGCAGTTTGAAAGTTCTATGTCATGCATGGTATTTTTTTGTAAATGTGCCCTAGAACATAAATTGTGTTAACATGCTAATTTCTCAGCTGATGTACAAACAGTGGTGTGCAGTGGGCAGCATGGAGTCACACTGTGGTCCCTTCTCATGTAGTACAGCACTATTCACAATCCAGTGTTAACATTTACACTGCTTAGCGTAGCTTGTTGTGTCCTGAACATATCCTGAATGTGTTTAGGCTATCTTACACATTTCTATATAGTAATCTTCTTATCAATCATGTTTCCTGTCTTCAGCTTCATATAAGCCCCTCTTAAAAATCGGTCCAAGCAGTGACTATATAAAAGATCAAGATGTTTATCAATATTTGCTGAAACAAAATAGCACTCAGACTAGTTCTGGAAATAGAAAGGAAGATATCTTTAGACCTATATGAGAACCAAACAATTGTTCTGTTTTACTAGTTCTAACAAAATTAGAGAATGCTGATATCTGTATGATGTTGGCTGAAGCACCTGATTTAGATTGTTGTGGTTTAGATATAAGACACAGTTTAACACCTATTCTATTCATGGAAGTCTTTATCCCAGCCCAAGCAGCTGTCAATGCAGTGTCCACAGAGTTCCATGATGCAAATGTGCCTACAAGACAGTGCAGTAACTTGGAAAGAGCAGATCAATGCTGACCTGTGGTTGTGGCACCAGGAGGCACCTGTGCGTACAGATGACACTGTTCCAGTTCCTTTCAACTACCAGCTGCAAATCAGGGTCTTCTTGGGCACAAAATTCAACCTGCTGGAGGAAAGGCATATCTGAAAATTTGTTACATTAGATTGCACTCATATACATTCTTAGCATAATTCAGCACTTGCCTACTCCTAGACTACAGGATAATTTAAAAATTTACATAATTTTTGATAATGATAATGCTGGATATATTGGTGCCCATTTTCCCCAAATAGGGCATTACTCTGGGTACATATGGCAGGTGAAACCAGGTGATCAGGAACATGAAGTGAGGTGCCTAGAAGAGAAGTAATCCTAGAAAGGAAGAAGGCACAACTGTTGCCTAGGAATGAGCTGGACTCTGGATCACCTATATCCCACCTGAATACAGAAGGCACATAAGTGATGTCTGCACTCTTCTGCTACATTTGATGCCTGTTACTGTTCAGTGTGAAAGAAGAACTTTCTTCATACATGCATAAGACATTTGTCCAAACAATTATCAGCATGTTTAGTTAATGCATCACTTAACTGTTGACCAAAAAAGAAGTGGTATCAGCACCTGTGGTTTATTGACCAAAGATTGAGAAGAACTGTACTTATCTTTCAAGAGACCATATTGCAATTTTGCTTGGTTGCAGAAAAAGCAATTTTACTTGGAAGTAATTCAATATCATGTAATTGGTCCTAGTTCCTGCTCACTCTTTATCTGTTTTTCTGTTAATTAGAAGGTCACATTTTTTAAAAGATACTACATCACTTTTACTTGCAGTTCTGAACTTCACCCAGGGGGTGCCTTTTCCCGTGTTGATGTCAAACCAGGCATGCAGGGTTAAGCTAACGTCATTTATGAGGCTCATAAGACCAGAAAAAAATAATTTCTGTCGGTGTTGCAAGCTCATCTTGTTAGTGGTACAACTTTCAGTTTTAGGAGCACCAAATGAAACACTTCAAGATATATATCAAAAAAAGAGTTGTCATTCAGGATGGCAGCACAGCACAAAACTCAGTCTGACATTGAACTATTCTTTCAAGGTAGGCCCCACACTTTGTAAGCAACCAGACAGAATGTAGAGTGTTTCCACACTCTCTCATGAATTCCTAATTGGTAACTAATGATGGATTGTTACCTGTACATAATGAAGTTATTTTCCTCAGGGTTATAGCGTGAACAGACATCTGGTAATGTGCATGTATAAGTGAACTAGAGTAATAAAAATTACACTGTTATGTTATAGGATTCTTTGAGGTGACCAAATTCCTTTTCCTAGAGATAGTTTTGTTTGAATTAAACTTTGAACAAATAACATAAATCAGTCCATTGGAAACAAGAAGTTTGGGACATGACTCTTTTTTACACTATGTGTAAGCAATGCAAATTATTTTTAAAGAGGATGAAAATTCTATTTGCATCTGCTTTAAGTCTGCTTTGTACTGCTGGAAAAAGGGGCCGTTGGGAGTCCTTCAAGAAATTTTCAAAGATCTTAATAGAAAATATATTATCTTTACACTGGTTTTCATAAGACATGAAGCCAAACTTAATAGGCATTACCTTTGATATTTTCTTCCCCAAGGTAAAATATGGGAAGTACAACAGAAACAAAAATCAAATTATATCTGGATTAAAATGTTACCCAAGCAGCTAGTCAAGAATGTTGTTGTAAATCTTTGTGTGAAAGTGTGTTTGGGTTTTTAGCTCTAAATGGTTATGTGAAGAGAACAGCCAAGTAAATGTAGAAAGTATGTGTCGTGCCTGGTGTGATGCAGTCGTAATATATTCTGATGATTATGGAACATGTACCTGAAGGAATTTTATCTTGATTTCATTCTTCTAGTTCTACTGGATCAAGGCATATAATTTGTTTCAGAAAGCCTTGATTAAAAAATGAAAATGTGTTAAAACACATTTCTCTTTTCTCCTTCAATGAAAATAAGAAAATAATTTTGCCTTTTGAAACAACAATATGGCCACCAAATCATTCAAACATGGTTTATATGGTAAACTAAATAAAAAACCTGAGTGCTTCTTGAAGCTTGTGGGATTTTTTTAAAAGGAAATTGAAAGAAACCTTTGAAAAGGAACTATTTTATTTTAGATTTTTCATTGCTGCGAAAGTTCAAGTGCATTGACATGACACCCTTGTCACCCCCCAGCATTAGAATATTTCTCTTGTTTCTTCTCTGAAAAATCTGTAAACCCTCAAATGCTTAAAGCACAATAGCACAAATTCAGAATTAGGAAGTACAGCATGGGCGATAATAGAACTTGAGCTGCAGGATAAAATCAAAATCCTTTCCACAGGTAAAAATAAAAAATGCTTATTGTTTTTGAGGTGTCTGTCAGGCAAAAGATGTCAGATAAATTCCAGTTTTGGTTATTATTTTGCACTTAGCTAACAGATATTAGAGGGTTTTTTAATCAGTTCTGTAATTTTTTCTTATTGGTATATACTATTTTAAAAAATTATTAAATAGCTGTTTTTATGCTCACCTGAGGTAACAGCAAATAGAATTATGAAGTGTTTATTATGTAAGCTATGAATTAGTTGTTTTACAGTCTTTAAGGACAAATGTTTACTGTGCTCCAAACACAATTTACACATGATATATAGTATGAAAATAAGGTAATATTTATCTTGATTAAAAGAAATGTAGCACCTATGATACTGTAACAATTTGCATAGATTGGTAATATGTCTCCTAACACCTACATTTTTGAAGTTTAAATGACTTCCACCTATTCCCATAACCTCCCATACTTTTGTTGCTGTTACTGTGCAATACTAAAAAATCCAAAAAACAAAACAAAACAACAAACAACCTGCTTCTGAATTATGGAACTTAATTTCCAACTACAGTCATGTCAGATCATATCAGGTGGTGCAAAGAAACAGCAAGAGAGAATTCTTTCTCTGTTCCATGTTAGGCTATCTATACATATTATAGATATGAAAAAATGTAAAATATGTATCTAACATATTCTCCACAGTTTAGTGGACTTATAATGATCTGATCAGGAAGTACCCAGCAACATAGGTGGCCAGCCTGTGAAGGCACAGTATCAAATATTTGGAGAAGTCCAGTGAAACTGAAAAATCTTTGAACTGATCTTACCAATACTAAGAATTCCAGTTTCAGCCCTTTTAAAAATAAATCCAAAGTCTCTTTGCAGATATATTTCTTAATCAGAAAATAGTGAAATGAGATATCTGAACATAAAATTAAAATAAATGCCTCATCTTGTATACCCATATACAACTAACATGACCTAACACGTTAGAAAATAATAAATGTGGTTTGGTAAGTAATTTTGTAAGTGCATAGATCTGGATTTTCAGATGCTCACTTTTTGCTTTACTTGGCTCAGACAAGTCTACTTGAAAGTCCTATACCATGATGGAATGATAATTGGGCGTTGATGAAAAACATCAATCATCATTGTTTTGTGATTTGAGTTATATTAGTTTTAAAGTTGAATTGTAAGATGTTGTGAAATAAACCGTATGGGTTTGGTGATTGCACTTTAAAAGCACCTTCATTTCCAGTACAACTTTGAATCATTCTTTAAATCAGTAGAGCTTACTGAAACTCTAGGATTACCTGAAAGAATTTTGAAGAGTTTGTCAGTAAGAAAAAAAAAATATTATGACTCTTTATCTCTTTATGTTCCATATCCTCCCTAATACTTCTGTATCTTTATTGTGGATATTTTCCTACCCTTCCTGTTGGGACAAGCCAACTTGATTTTAAAGTTTTCTTCAGCCAAGTCATTCAGTGGAAGTGTTTTCAAATCAGTAATTTATATGATTCATGTGCAAAGAATTTAAGAGACAAGATTGTTTTAAGTTTCATTGACCTCTTAGACTTATTTATGCCAGTTACTTTAGATCATTGGAAGCAGATTAATATCTGTCCATATTTGAAAACAAGTATTGTATATTACCTAAAAGAGGTTATATACAGCCAAAACTGCTTTATATAGAAAGCTGTTTTAATTGTTACTTCCATGATAACCAGAGATTAACGATGCAAGTGGTTGGTTGATCACAAGGACAGGGCTGAGGCTTATTCCAGTGACTGGGAATTATTCCAATGACTCAGAAAGTCCAGAGCAAACTTCAGTCTTTTAAACAATGACTACAAATAATGTAATCAATATTTATTGCAGCTCATCTGGCAGTGTGTATCTTTGAAAAGGAATACAGATGATGCTATAGCAGATTTAATCCCTGAAGATGCATTCCAATTGACTGGCCCATGTGCTTTTTCCTTCCTTTGATGCAGAGACCACGGGAAACACAGGCTAATATTGATAAAATATTTGTTTTTTCCACTTAATATGTAGAGGCATCAGAGAAAGAAACTTACACTCATAAGAAGTTTTTTCACTGCAGTGCACAGAAATGAAACAGTGGCATTCTCTCTTCCTGCTTTTTCATATCCACCATGTTAAATTTTCTGAGGCTCTCAGTGGTAAATAGCAAGTGATCAGAAATTTCTGACATGATGGTGGGATTTCATAGGTCAAGAAGATCATGTGTATATACATATATGTGTGTTGATTTTAAATAGACATTTAAAGAATACATAAGAAAGTTCAGAGCAGAGGGAATTTGCTTCATGAAGTCACGAAGCGGAGGGATTATTACCTTAGGCTTTTGTTCTTTGGTGTCCCTACACTATAGAAACTAGGCTGATGTGTGAAAGGGAGTCAGAAAGTTTACCAGTATGGAGCTTGGCTGATCAGGACAAAATGAAAGAGAGCTCAATAATGTGGCAAATGAGTTGGAGAAATGTGTTGCAAAAGATACAATACAAATAATTTTTGAAGAAGCTGTTGAGAGAGGAGTGAACAGCAAAAGAGTTATACAAGAGGAATCTTTGGCTTTTTACTCTTTACTGCAAAATGTATGGGATCTTCACTCTCCTTTTTCTTCCCCTCATCATCCATATTCCCTTGTTCTCTATTAAATTTTCTCCTGTTTGATTACAGTGTCCTTGTTTTTCCACTCTGAAAGTATGATCAACATACCTGGCAATGTGCGGTGCAGACTGTTGGCTACAGCCCTTCGCTTATTTTGGCTACAGAAACTACTGTTATTTCTTACCTTCCTCTACCCCTTTTCTCATGATCACAAACTACTTTGCAAATTATCAAATTAATTAATGATGCCACAAGACTCCTGTCTAGTTTTGCTTTATTAAGGGTTTAGACTATTTTAGCTTGGGCCAGAGACTGGAGTTATCTGTCAGAGTCATGTAAGTCAGAGCTTTTAGATTCCAGGTTTTAGAATGCAAGAATTACTTGTACTGGGGGAAAAACCAAACACACAAAACTAACAAAAACCCCCACAAAACCCCCAAGCAACAAACCATCAAAAGAATCTCCACCTTCTACCCTTGTACAAAGTTGTCAAGTCTTGCTTTCTTGGACAAATAAATAAAAATGATGCTCGGCTTCTAAAGTTTTAAAATTTTTTTCAGTTTTCTCCATCTCTGTCCTTGCCTGCATGCATAAGGCTGTGCACAGTGCCATGTTTGCACTTCTTTAGAAATTCATCAGATGTTGAATATGCAGCAAAGTTCTGAATACCAGCAACACGAAGTGCCTGAGATCCTCAGAGTGATTAAGGTTAACAGGCAGTTCTCTATTGTGTCAGACCAACTCTTCAGAAGAGCTCAGTTCTTGCATAACCTTAGCTAAAAATAAGATTTTGGACAGTGCTGAGAAATAACAAACTCTGACTGACAAGACTTTCAAAGATACTTGCCAAGATCTGGTTAACTTATAATGGCCATTTAATCTGAATCTAAATAGAGGTTGAGCTTGACTTGATTATATGACTGTAAGTATACAAGTATATGCTTCTAAGTTTCTAAGTGTATAAGAGTATATGACTCTTAAGTTTCATAAATGTGTTGATCTCTAAGTTTTTTTCTGACCAGAGAGGGAATTTTTTTCACTCAGGCTAAGTCTTGACTTTGAATACTAGGCTTATTTCCATGTCTTGGCATGAACTTGAAATTGTAAATTGAGAATAATTTATTAGCTATTCGCTAGAGGTATAAGTGTATAGTTTTTATGTCTAGGCATGCTAAACCTTGGCAATTCTGTTTTTATTTATCTGGACTGGATTTTACTGTATTCATTTAGGTAATATTATCCTGTGTGTATATGGCATGTAGTTTGTTTTTTCAACTGATATATTAAACTGGGCTAGCAGAGACATGTTATTACTTCCTTTGTCTGAAAGAAGCATGCAGGGAGACCTAACCAAATTCACTAGCTGTGATTGTTGCAGTGACACTACAGACCAAGGTAATGACATCTCAAAGAATTTGCTCTGTTTTAACTAATAATCATTATGTTATTATTATAATATCTTTCAATGCTATAAATAGTAAATGACTAGTCACCTTATATTACTCTGAAATATAATTTTAAAAGGATTTTAGGATAGAAATTCAGTTAAAAGTTGGTTCTAAAAATACCATTCAGGTTTTATGGAGTTCTGCTGTTTTTGCAAAGTCTTAACATGTTACATTTCTGTGTTTTCTAAAATATAATAAACTAGGGTATCCACAATTTTTCCCATATCCTCTTAAGGAATCTTCATTTTCTTGAAAAGTAAAAAAATAACCTTGTAATGAAAAGCTGAGACTGAAAAGACAGGAGGAGCAGGGGTAAGGGAAAGAAGAATTTTTTAAGAAACACTTGCTTTTGTATATTCAGGTCTGCATTAAGTGCTTGTACTGTCTACCTGTAAACACAGTCAAAATGCCCCAAGCTATTAAAAGGCAATGTGTCAGCACGTACTAGGAGTCAGGTGTTCGGTGCTCTGGGTGTGTGAATGCTTGAGATTTTGCCAGGCACACTGAATAGCTTTCAGCAGTGCATGTTTTATAATGTGATAAAATATGCTGAATAAGAATAATGGTGGAAACAACAAAATAAATAGGCTTTTGCTCAGCTGGTCTTCTGTCTGATGTAATTTGTATTGCTCATAGCAGCAAAGTCATCTCAATGTATATTTCTTTTCACCCTGAATGGTTCAGTCTGTATAAGCTTTCAGCATGGATCTTACAGTTGGGTTTTGAGAATTTACCTGGTAGGGGTCATAAGCAATTTTTGTACTTTCCTTTTAAATATGCATCTTTCCAGCTAGCTGCAATCCTGCTCACAGTTTTTTAACTATTTCCAGCTTCCCAAGGAGTCTGCACTACCCCAGACTCTTTGGAGTTTATTGCTCTTGCCCTCCATACACATACTATTTGCAAGGGTTCTGAAAGTATCTTTCTCAGCCTCCTCTCTTAGCTGTAGAGACCAGCTGCCCGCAATCAGATGACCATGCCTAGGACTATTTTGAGCACCATGGAAGGAATGAGGGAAGTTTGTAAGCAAGTATTAAGGAAACTAACAACTAATGTGTGAATGAAGTTATAGAGATGCTAAGTGTAAACTACTGTCATTCTAAAGGAATTTATACCCTCCCTGAGATAAAAACCACTGTATATTTCTCTTTATCTTGTAGTTTCTCTTGGTATCTCATATTAACTGACATCAGAAAAAGGAAATAGAAAACATACATCTATCTGAAAATACTGTGAATTTTCCCAAGGGTCAGGGTAAAGGCCACAGAATCGAAAATGAAAATGCATATAGCAGACAGCTAAATATATGGTAGAATGAAAAAACGACTCATTGGGAAGCAACATTAGTCAGAGCATTTTTGTTAGGCCACACAAGCCCAGATGAACTTTGTTGAACACAACATTGCAGGTTAGATGGAGTTAAGGTATGAGTTAGTAGGTACATTCTACTGAAAAAGTTGTTTCTTGTTTCTATAACTGGTTTATACATTGTGCAAATTTTTTTGTGAAAGTTTTTGTGGTGAGGGGGAGCTTTTGTAGATGGACCCTCATGCACTCATTAAAAGCAAAATGTTTGTTCAGCATTTATGTTTGAAAAGTAGTTGGCACAGACAAACCCTCATCAGCCAATTATGCTACAGCAGTGTTCCTTCTGAAAAAAGCATGGAACTGGCAACCAGGAACAACAACACCTTAAACTGTAGAGAATGGATTCATCCATGATTGCTTCTCAAAGCTCTAACACATCTGAAGAATTGCAGTGGAAGTAACTGTAACGCAGCACAGATAGTGTGCGGAGCTCGACTCCAGACCCGTGTACTGTGTTTAGGCAAAAACATGTATCAGCTGGAAGCTGGAAGCAACTGTGAGTATCTCAGTGGACAAGGGAAGAGCTAAGGATGTCACCTGTCTAGACTTCTTTAAGGTCTTTGACAAGATCCCCAATGACATCCTGAAGGAAAAGATGGGCTGACATAGAAAACTCAATCTCTTCCCATTAACGGGTGAAAAGTTTTGAGGACTCTAGTATTCAGAAATCAGAATCAGATGATAATGTGATGCTTGTGTAATACAATGTTTACATTTGCAGTCATTCACCGAATAAGAGGAAACCATTCACAGTGTAAAAAGTACTGCTTTTTCAACCCAATATTACTGAATTAATTATTGTAATAAAGTTTAGTGTAGTGGATAGACTTGCATAAATGATTCAGACATTCTGTATTTATAAATAAAAGAAGACCATTATGTCCCTTACTCTTACTTTCTGTATAACACAGAATAGAAACTTTCACCAAGTAATCTACTTCATATAGCATATAATTTTTTGTCGAGGTCCAGTGTTTTGGAAGACCATCAAAACCAGATCTTAAGACTTCATATGATAGAGTGGATACCAACCCATACTGTACTGTATTTTCCTAGTGATCTATGAACATTATATTTAAATATGTACAGTAATGAGTAAGGTTTTATAGTTACAGTTGCTCTTAATGTGTTATTTGTATAGTTAGTTGCTTTGTATAGTCAATACAAGCCAAACTAACACCTTCCTCAAATATAGACCCTAAGTTTCTAAGGCAATGAACAGTGTTGGAATTAAAGTACATCTCTCACCTGGATGCATGTTCCATGTCATCACTAGAGCATAATCCCATGTACCTCTTGTTATTTTTTTCCCCATTCAATAGTGTTTAAGGAGAAATATGTTACTCCACTTGAATATCTTAAAAATAAGAATGACGAGTCATGCCTACATAAACAACAGATGCACAAATATACCTTGGGGTGAACACATCAGTCAGAATATTCATTATCACATAATATGCAGCCACATTATCTTCATCTGTTCCTGTGGTGTATTCCCAGGAAACCTAGGCAACATATTTCATTACACCAGGAGGTTGCTGGGTTCAAAGCACACTCATCAAATCTTCACATTCCCTTTTTGAAGAGATGAAACATGCATAAACATTCCTAAAATCAGCAAAACTAAACAGCATGGGCAGTGTATGAAATAATTTCAGCACAATTTTACAATAATTTCCTCTACTACCACAAAGAGGATCTTAATATGGTAAATTCAAGTGGTTATTTTTGAAAAATAACCTATGAGAAAAATGTAAGAATGTTCAGGATGAGTATGTATTCAGAATATTCGAGATAATAACCTTTACTGTGAAATTCAGGTGCAATGTGGCTTTGGGATTCTGAATAAATTTCATGGTTTTGCCTTGCTTTTCTTTATTCCAGTTCCCTTTCTATTTCTGAATCTCAAGACTGAACTATCTGTTTTGGGTTTTTTTGTTTTGTTTTGTTTTTAATATGTATAAATTATAAATGGTCAAGTGCTATACCAAGCTTCCCAGGAAAATGGTCTCCAAGCCTGTCACTGTTCAAGAAGCTTTTGGACAATACTTTCAGTTACATGGTTTAATTTTCACGTTGCCCTGTGTGGAACCAGGAGTTGGACTAAACTTCTTGTTTCCCTTTCAGCTCAGTATATTCTGTGATTCTATGAATCCATGAAAGTCACACTGACTGGGAGAATCCCATAGACTCATTATCTCCTTATCTTCTGTGTCCCAGATCCTACATATAGAACATGGAAAGAACTTCAGCCTCACATTTCCATGAGAGAAGTAGTTTGAGCACACATTGCACAGAGGCACTAATATGTAGTGCCTCTACCATGCTATTTGCAGCAAGCATTCAGTTTCTGAAGACTAGACTCCAGGTCTAGATAGGGGTCTAGATAGGGGTGTCTTTTTTCCTATTTCATTCTGATTTCCTCTGAAAATTCAAATGTATCACTTAACCAGACTGGATTGTTATCTGACAGGTCTGGATATCCCTCAGTATGTTTTCAGAAATATGTCTGTTGACTATGGGTAACATAGCTATTTACTTTAGTTGAACTAGGTCGGTTTACCACTCCTTATCACAAACACTCCACCATTGTAATTAGCTACTCTTTCAGTGTGACCTTAATTTAAATATCCAATTTAGGTCAGTTGGATTCCACCAGAAGTTTTACTGTTATAATAAATATTGTTTGGTAATCTTCTATGATGGGACTACAGCATTGGTGAATGGGAGCAGGGCAACTGACATTGTCAACCTGCAAAATGTTTGACTCTGTCCCACATAACATCCTTATCTCCAAATTGGAGAGACATGGATTTGATGGATGGACCACTCGGTGGAATAAAGAACTGGCTAGATGGCTGTAGGCAAAGAGTTATGGGCAATGGCTCATTGTCCACATGGAACCAGTGACAAGTGGTGTCCCTTAAATGTTGGTACTGTGGCTGATCCTGTTCAACATCCTTGTTGGCAACATGGACAGTGGGATCAAATGCACCCTCAGCAAATTTGCTGATGACACCAAGCATTGGGGTGCAGTCAGCACATCAGAGGGAAGGAATGATATACAAAGGGACCTTGATAGGCTTGAGAGGTGGGCTGATGCAAACCTCATGAAGTTCAGCAAAGTGAAGAGCAAGGTCCTACACCTGGGTTGTGGCAATCCCAGGCACACCCACAGGCTGGGAGAGAAGTGATTGAGAGCAGTCAAGGAGAGAACAACTTGGGGGTGATGGCTGGTGGAAAACTTAACATGACCTAGCAATGTGCACTCGCAGCCCAGAAAGCCAACCATGTCCTGGGCTGCATCAAAAGGAGCATGTCCAGCAGTTCAAGGGAGGTGATTCTTCCCCTCTACTCTTCTCTTGTGAGACTTCACCTGCAATACTGTGTCCAGCTCTGCTGTCACCAACATAAAAGAGACATGGAACTATTGGAGCAAATACAAAGCAGGGCCATAAAGTTGATAAGAGAACTGGGGCACCTCCTCTATAAAGACAGACTGAAAAAGTTGGGGCTGTTCAGCCTGGAGAAGAGAAGGGTGCATGAAGTATCTTACAGTATCTGAAGGGAAGCTGGAGAGAGACTCCGTCAGGAACTCTAGTGATAGGACAAAGAGTAATGGGTACAGATTGAAAGAAGGGAAATTTGAGTTAGATATTAGGAAGAAATTTTTACTATGATGAACAGATTGCCCGTGAGTTTGTGAATGGCCCAGCCCTGGCAGTGTTCAAGGCCTGGCTGGGTGTGATCTTGAGCAACCTGATCTAGCGGGAGGTGTTCTTGCTCATAGCAGAAGTGGGTGGGACTAGATGATCTTTAAGGTCCACTCCAACCCCTTAACATTCTATGATTCTATAATTCTATTTACAATTAGGTTCTTATGCATACTTTCATACTTGTCACTCATATCTGTGAAGTTATGCCAGATTTGTGCAAATATGATTGAGAATCAGAAGTCATACATCACTCTCTACTATGAGTAGTGACTTCCATTTGGATCCAGATTATAAATAGCCAGGGTGTCTTCTTCTCCAGAGTTAACTCTGAAGACAGAAGCCTCTGCAAAATGCTAGCTGAGATAATGATTTTAGAGTGATTTTAGGCAGAATAAGGATATAATTGGATCTAAACTCCAGGTACTACAAAACCATTTCCCTGAATGAGATCAATAGTAGGTCTCTCAGGGATCAGCTTTTGCTGTGAAGGCCATGTAACACTTTTTTTGTTATTAAGAAGATGATGATATATTTCATTGCAAGTTTTGTGGGTGCAAAGGAGTTTGTGGGAGGAGAAATAGTGAGGAGGTACAGTAAGTTACAATTACATAGAATTATGTATCATTTAAGTGGGTGTCCTTCAGCCTAAAGCTTTTCTCCATATCCAAATGCCAGATAGTATAGCTGGGAACCAAGAGTGAAGGTGAGCACAAGAGGACAGAAAACCCTGTCTTGGAAAGCAATGAAGCACATAAGATTTGAGAATCCAGAGCAATTAATATCCCTTAGTATGAGCGAACTATGAAGGAAAGACTATGGAAAAAAGAATTCATGTGAATCTTAGTTATTTAAGAGATAACCATGACACAAGGTGGAAGAAGACATGCAATATTACTTCTATAAATGGCACTGTTATACTAGATTAGCACATTAGTGCTATCATCTATACTTGACAAGAGTGTAGATACAAAAAGAATAAAAATTCCAAACCATAGTGAAGATGAATTTGAGAGTATAAATCTTATCATTTAAAAGGACCTCAGTTTCTGTGAATTTCTTTGTTTGTAGAAAACAGCCTGTATGTTCAGGTGATACCAAGGAAAGCTTTGATACTGAATGAGAAGAAAATGTTAAAAGGCTTAGTGAGTGTATCTCAAATCAGGCAAACTGAATAGTAAAGGAAAGTGCTTTTGCAGCAGTAGTTAAATGTAGAAATACCTTGCAGTGGAAAGGCAGGATATGCAGGATCACTTTGAATCATTAGAAGAAAATCTCTAAGTGAGGAAATCAGAAACGTCACAGGATGTTTTCTTGGTCACAATTGTTTTCTTGGTCTTGACGTTTAATTCTGCATTTTGGGGAAGTCTCCTCTGCTTTCCATTCCTCTAGGAAATAGAGAACATATTTTACAATCCATTTGAATACAGTGCATTTTACATTGACCTCCAAAGACACATGGCAATGACTTTGGTCAAACACAGCATTCCTGAAGCTTTCAGGCAGTTATACACAAGAGGAAATTAATTACTTTTAATTTCCCTTTGCAAGTTATGTATGTTTGAGTTTCCCTGTTTGGCCAGATCTTAGTTTGAAGCTGCAGTAAATGGACAGTTCATACAATATAGGTCGGGTTAAAATTCAGAGAAGGTACAAAGAATCTTAATGGTATACCAAGGGCTGGTATATATCCATATGCCAAAGCTCAAACTGCTTGTCAGGACTCAGACCAAAAATACATTCTCTTTCTGCAGACTGTTGTTATTGTTGTTTCATTGGTTTGTGTTTGTCATTGAGGATAAGAAGTTGTTTATTGCTATTTTCCTTGGCATGGGTTACGATTCATCTCTCTCAGATCTTTGGAAAATCTTTTACGTAATGAGTTCCTCGCTACTGAAGAAGCCTCAGGCTGTGGTGGAACCTGGGTCTTTCCTGTTCACTACTGAGAGAAAACAATTGTTTCAGGCCTCAAAAGTAGACATGTTTTTGTTTGACTGAATTTGTTGGCCTTTGTATAAGTTATTTAGTTGTAATGGGTTGTGAATACAGGAGGTTCGCATACATGATCTAAAGGTATTATCTGCTCTTAAAACTTAACAGATTAGGAAAAGCATTAGCAGTTATATGTATAGTTTCTCTTAGAAAGCCTGGTCTTTTCTGTATTTATGTCATACCTCATTTTGGTGAAAGCCCTGAAAATATAGGCAATATAAAGAATTTCAAAGGACTTGTTTCACTTATTCTTTAGGACACAGACTAAACTTAATAGCCATCCTGCTTTCCCATTATACGACACCTGCATTATAAATATTTGTACTATGCAACCTTAAAATGTAATATTTATACAATCTGTTTCACTCACTGGTTACTTAGTTTTATATTTTCCTATTTGTATTAAATTTAGCTGGCAAATATGTATTACTAATTTTGTTACCATATTTTCTTCTGTAGCATAAAAACACAATAATACATCTTAGAAAAATAATCAAACATATTAAAAAGAAGAGAGACTTTAACAGGAAGCTCACTACAGGTTTAGGAGTCTAAACCACGTCCTGCTCCAAGACCAAAAGATCAGGATTCATACCCCTTACAGATAGGAGCTTTTGCAGAGAGCTGTGTTGACCCATATTTATTAAAAATTTTCCCCAATACTGTGCATTTTGTGTAAATAAGAATGGACAATTTGAAATAACTAAGTGTCTTGATGAAGCTTCATATGACATTAAAAAAAAATCAAATATACACAGTATTTCTTGTCTTTTAGGAGCTCTACAGAAAGTACTATGTGGTACTCACCTATATGACACACAAAATAATGTATGAACTGAATGTGTCTCTCCAAGCAAAATGTGGAATTGTGCACTGAATAAATAAGAAAATATGATTAATTTTATTTATTTCTATGGCTGCAAAGATGTCAGTATCTCTATTGCATACAGAGAATATTCATACCTTTTCAAAAACACATATAAATGTAAGTCATGGTAGTAACAGATATTTTCCCATTGGGTTTATGATTTCTTTCAGTGCTGTAGGCATCTCTTTTAAAGAAGCAAATATGCTGCAGCTTCACATAGCTATAAAAGGTCCTAGTTAAATGTGCTTCTTTAAGTGCTTATTTATTTTAAACAATTTTTGTAATGAAAATGTTTCAAAAAGTGAGCAAAAAGCCAAATAATTTTTCTCTTTCATATCACTTTAGAGCCAGGTAGTAGAAATTCAGAATGAAAAAACCTCTTTTTCCAAAGTTGAAATAATTTCATAATGACAGCAAAAAAATTCTTTGGGTTTTGTTTTGCTTTTTCAGTCTTGATGTTTTTTGAAATCGCCAAGTCATTAAAACCCTTCAAATGAGAGATTGCAGAGAATGTAACAGCTTTGATGAGACTTACAGTACTATTCTATAACACCTACATATATTATTTTGAACACACTTATATTTTTTAATTCTCCCCACAGAAGCAAAAAATAGAAGACATCAGCATGGGAGACTTTATGTAGCTGAAATACTGGTAATGTATTGATGAGTCCAAACATTCAATTTGCTATAGCCAGGGTGAATTTAATTTTGGGGAACTATGTTCAATTTATGCTTTGTGACATTGTTCCTTCCCTCATGGATAATAAAGATGTCTTTATTTGTTTTTTTAAGAAATACTTCAGATCCATAAAAACATAACACTTTCTTCTGTTTTTTATTTGCACTGAGATCCCTTTACACTTCCCTGACTATAAATGTCATTTACAGCCCACACTGCCAAAATGGTTTAATGGAATTTTGGAGGTAAGTGAGGATAAGGCCCATTTGGCTAAACACAGTGATAGAATGTAAAATGATGGTGAACCATGTGACCACACACCTCCACTTATTGACATGTATAGTCTAAATGAGCCTGTAGAAAATAAAGACTAGTGGTATTTACAAGCTAGGAAGGGAGGTGGAAATTAAAGCAAATTTACACCTTCCCTACCCCTCATAGTAGTTGTTTTTAGCTCTTACCACCTTCTCTTCGCAATCCTTGGTATGCAGGCTGCACCATCTTGTGCTGAGATTTACACATTTTTATTCTGATACACGTTTCCCCCCTCATATATTATCTTTCAATCAAGACTGCATTTTTAAAGCTTTCTTTCCTTCCTTCCCTATCTTCTAAACAACACTGACAATAGCAGTATCAGAGAACATGTCTCCCTTCACTGCCTTACCTCAATGCCATTAAGGCATAACTTAATGTTCTACTAGAGCTGGGACCATATGAGGCTCTTACTCTATTCAGGAAAAGCTACGCTTCCTGAAGATCATATAACTCTTTTTACTTACATTAGGAATAGTTTGATTAGAGTAATACCCTGGCACTGCAGCTTTGGAAAAGACATTCATCATTGTCTTTCTGCTTCTTGTTTAGTGAATGGGATTATGCAAAAAATGGAGTGTGAAAAGGGATTTGAAATGCAGTTTTTAACTTGTATGTTACAGAAATTTTGAGAAATCACAGAGGACTCTTCTGAATTAGCTTTCTTATTGAAATCTGCAGTCTATTATACTTAGAAGGGACTCTAAAGAGCAAATAAAAAAAGTCTGGGTGTAATGACTTAGTGTTTACAGAATATAACTGCTACAAGACTGATTGCATGATATATTACTTCTTTCATTGTGAGCCACAAAACAGGTAGAGGCATGGTAGACTAATTTGGTTTATATATTCAGCTGTAAGGCTAGACACTGCATCATTCTTTTCATAAAGCAGGGGCTGGAGGCATGTGGAGCCTGTAGCCATGACGACAATAAAACAGCTCTGAGCCTGATCTGTAAGAAACTCGGCCTTGTCTCCAAGCATTCCTGCTCTACAAGAACTCTACAATTTCTCTGGACAGGGGGCTGGGTGCTCTTGAATGATCTATTGAGCAGAGGTACAGTACAGAGAAGCGTGTCTACAATGAGCCTTTTAGCAGAATTTCCCACCACTAGACTAACATGAGCTAGTGGTGACTTGGGCCCAAGCATGCAAAAAGTTTTGGCACTGCTCTACTTCACCATATGGATTTACGGCTGTATAGTAAACTTTGGCCATAAAAAGACAAACTTTTTGTCTCTTGCCTTCTAGCACTCCCATTGTTGCCAGCACTGATGGAACTGTGCAAAGAGTGGTAAACACCTAGGACTCCATCTGGAATCAATATAGACTGCAAATGCTCAAAAGTCCTTGAAGATTAGACACAGAGTGCTAAGGCTGACTTTTATTGGCATGAACAGGCAATATGAAAGCAGTATAAGAACTTCTGATATGTTACATGTTAAAAATAGATTATCTACACACCTCAAATGAAATAAGCACTAGTGATAAAAGAAAAGATCAATTTCAGACAAAAGATCTGTTTTCAGAATGTAGATCTTTGTTGCTGGTAGTATATACTGTGTCTTGTCACAGTCCATAAAGACTTAGATAATCAAATGTCCTCTTTTCATATGCTGCCTAGCATAAATATACAGCTGGAAATACACAAAGTAATACAGGAATGACAAGGGGCAGTAGTTGGCAAGTCAAATGGGGAGAAACTCAGAGGAACTAATACAACAATTTATCCCATTAGATTTTATTCTGAAAGAGAATTTCTACAAATCCTATGTGAAATCACTGCAGTGCTTTCTGCATTCTTTCCACAAAGATGAAAATCTGCTTGGTATTTTATACATCTGGTTTTTTTTGTCTCTTTTTAATCACAAGAGGTCTTAAAGTTCACATCATTATGTTTGCACTGTGCTAACTGGTCTTGCTGGTAAGTATGATTACACCAGGACCTATTTTCAAGATCTCAAGGCTATAAAAATCAAATGAGCAAAGTTTATTATATTCCTGAGTACAAATGACGACTTATTTGGTTAATGACACCTGTGATCACCTTTATCTGCACTGCTGTCTGTAATGACTGGGAACAATACTGAGGAGGAAGAATTGTGATCATAGACTCTCACTTCAGTGTTTTAACTCTGAGTCTGTTAATTAGTTTAATGATTGTCTGATTTTTTGGTAATGATGATTTCTGATTTTAGATATAATAAATTATGTGTTGTAATCTTAATTTTGCCAGTGCTGCAGTCATCACTGGATAATAATATTCAGCAAGAAACAATTTTGACTAACTGTGGGTGTCAGTGGCTCATCCTTTGTCTTTGCCTCACTAGATGATGAGTCCCAGCAGATCATGAAAGCCAGGCCTGATTTTTAGTAAAAATTCTTCTCCCACAAAGATAAAAAAATCCACTCACATGTCATATCTAATAATATATGACAGTTATCTTGAAAATCTTCTATAATTGGCTCCCAGAAGATCAATTGTTACAAGTTTGTTAACTTTGGATGAGTAATTGTAAGATAAAATCTGTGCCACTATCAATGGCAGCAAGTATGGCTTAAGATCTTGGGTTTTTCAGTACAGTTCAGATGTCAGTAGTTTTCTGTACATTGCTTTTCTACCTGCTGTTTCTCCACCTTTTTCATTCACATTCATTTGCTCATGCTGTTCAGAAAAATGTCATGAACTGAAAAACTAATTTTTACTATTACATTTGTCAGTGCATAAAAATGTTACATGGTTTCCATTTTATTAATTTAATTAGCTTCATTATTCATTGAGGAAAGGCATAGTTAGAATTTTAGAATGTAAGGATTTCTGCGTGCAGACAAATAAAAGCAAAAGTTGGAAAAAAGCCCCAGTGTATAACATGACTTGGAACAATGCCCCAAAGATGAAAAACAAATTTGTCATCCCCAGACTCATTTTACTGTTGTTACTTAGCTATGCCATTTTGATTAGGTATCAGACACTGTCTGGTGTTTAATGGACCTTTTAGTTCATATGAAATAAATGTATTGTTTTTATAATTGAAACAAAGTAAAAATTACATTTGACTTTTGTATCACTAGTAATTTTGAAAGCTTTGCAATCTCTCAACTGTAAAGATAAACATATAAAGTACCAGCATATTACTTACTTGACAATTGTTTTTTGTTTTAATTCACCAAAAGAATCTACCTGTGCATGCTAGTGTCAGCAACTCCAATCACAAAGGCTTAATCCTTCATAAAAATAAGGAAAAATAACCCAAAACACTGCATGAGGCACTTAATTTCTTATATAACAATATTTCTAAAGGGCAATTTTTCTTCAGGACAGAAATAGATTAAATGTACTGGATATATGGAGTTTGAAGTATTCTAACTGGGTCTCTTTCATAGCTTGTCTTTATAGCCTTGGAAAGATGCAGTTTGGAGAATTCTGAGATTTTTAATTTATTACCTCCAACACCAAACTAACTTAGCATCCACTTAAGATATCTGGCATCACAGATAAAGAATTCAAAAATGTCATCCTATCTAACAGCAGCTTAAAGGGAACCTGTGATTATGACTGTGAATTTTCTGAGTGTTGTATGCATTGCTTGCATGTCTCCAGATTCAAATGGAGCATCTCACACTTGACATCCTATCACTGCTTTCTTTAATATTACATTTGAGCAATGCATCCAGGATGCATCCAGGATGTACATCCCCACAGGCCTGTACTAAGGCCCCTGCACACTACATGTGGCTCTGGAGAATTGGAGGGAAACTATGGAGCTGTGCTGGGAATGTCTTAACTTGTCCCTTCCATGACAGGGAAGGTCAGATGCAAGCCTGAAAAACTGGAAGGTTCACATTTACTGTGTAGATATGGGTACAAGGGCTGTACATCTGGATTGAGGCAGAGAAATTAGCAGGGTAAAAACACATTTAATACAGTTATAAGAGCAAGGCTATTAAATAAATGAGCTGTGTCTGAGACAGAATTGCGAACAAAAAGCATGTTCAAAATTACTGTGTTTAGAGTTATAGACAAAATAAAATGGCTTGGTTTGCTGAAGGAATAAGGATATTAAACAAATAGCAATCTTTATATCCAGTCTATCAATGGAACACACATACCAAAATTCAGAGTGCTAATAAAACATCAGTGAAATAATATGTTGTTTCTGCTCTTTCAGTGGTACTATCTTTTAATTAAATTTAGATTAACATGCTAGCAAATGTGAGTAGAAATTATTCAAGAGTTTATCTTGTTTTTTTAAATGAGGACATAATTTTAAATATTCATTGATACAGATTTTATAGAAGTCTTTACAAAATTTTATAAGAAAAAATTACTTCCTATTAAATGAACATTTTGGATATTTTTATTATATGGCTTATAAAAAAATTCAATACACACAGGAGGAGTTGTGTGCATATGTGTGTACATTTGTTTGTGTGTGCATGTATTTTCTCACAATTCAACAACGTTACAGTCTATAAAAAGAGTTATGTATGGTACATTCACAGACTTTTAGAATAAAGGCTAATACAAGCAAAGAAACGTAAGTGATAGAATAACTAAACTAGTCCTCAATTTATAATTACAAATTCTTTTAGTCATGAATTGCACAGCATGAATGTACTTTACCAAAAATACTGCATTTAAAATGGATTTTTTTGTTTGTTTGGCAGAAGAAAACACAAGAATATTTTTCTATAGTGTTGTCCTTCAGGGGCCTTAGAATGGTTTGCAACCATTAACTGAGGTCCAGAACAGTGCTCTGATGCTTTTTTTTTTTTTTTTTATTTTTTTTTTAGTGTGTGTGTGTGTGTGTGTGTAAAATGAGGATCAGAGTGACTAAGTGACAAAGTCACAACAAGTCTTGGCTTTCAATTGTTGGTGATGAGAAGGATATTTTTTACCAGAGTAACTAAAGCAGAGCAAATACCTGTGGGCTTCAAGTATAAAATTGTTCCCAGGCAAAGCAGAATATATAAACACTTATATACATATATACTTATATATATATATGCAGTATGTATACATTGCAGTAAAAGCTACAATGACTTTATTTATTCTAAAACTTTTAAAAACAATCAAGTACCATGAATATTTTTGTAATAGTCTTACCTTTCTTCTAATTTAACACAAAGCCATTGAGGGCTTGTGTTCAAATAAGCCAAGCAGAAGAAGGAGGAAAATTTAGCACTATTCCCAGAAGGTCAACCTGTAGACAAAGTATCCTTTTTTCACATAACCCTGCAGAAATTAATGACCTTATGTACAAATACAGGTCTTTTTATTGATCTCTGACTGTCCATAACAGTACAGGAAAATAGCAAAATAGACATTGACCTTTTTGCAAAGTGCCAACCTGAATTATTATGTGCATTGAACAAAGGGTCTGCCTGGTGCTGTTGCATAGAATAAGCACTGTGTTCTTGATCAGATACAGATAATTTTTTATAAAATCTTGCTTTCAAAGTACCAGCCATAATGCAGCATGGGATTTTGTAATTAATGGACACTTTCTCCACAAATATGTACACAAGTAGTATTTACTTGTGAATATTTATTTAGTCACTTTCAAAAGGCTCTGCAGTTTATTAATTGTCTTCCTTTATGTATCCTTAAAGACTTTATGTAACTCACCATCCTTCTAGCTTCTTTTTATTACTCTGCTGTGCTCCTATTATTATAGCTGTTGTAGACTACTGCAGCTTTCTACTTTGACTTTATTCACATTCTTATTTAGTCACGATCTGGTTGTTGGGAGGTAAGTGAAAAAGTGATGAGAGTTTGGTTTATCCTTAGTCTTTATTATCGGATAGCCACAAGGAAATAAAGCTTTGATCTACTTCCTTAGAAAGCTAATCCTGGTGATTATGTGGAAAAACGTGCAATGGAAGCTACAGGGATATACTTCTCTAATCTCTTGGTGTTGAATACTTAATCCAGTAAAGATTCTTGGCAAGAAGATTTAAGAAATAACAAGATAATTAAACTGTTCACAGGTATTGTTTTCAGGAAAGCAGATTTGGTAGCTTACTACTGAAGGATCTATGGTTTTAGTTTTTGCAAAACAGCACTTAAATAATTGTATCAGGGTATTGTGAAGCATACTGTTTTCATGACTGAAAACTCTTAAACACTCAAAAATCCAGCTTCACATTGCAGAAATCAGACTTTGGTATGTGCAGATCTGATGAGGGTAGTTACAGAAGTGCAGAAATTTCATTTTGCTTTATTTAGCTTTAGCTCCAAATTTTCCTTTGTAATGCAAAATGAATATGATGAGCTATAAAAACAGCATACAACTGACTTCCGATTTATCCAAGTAATCAAAACTGAAACCTCAATGCTGATCACTGGCAGCATATCTACATACTTGCATACATGCTAGTATCTCAGGGAGATAAAATTATGCCATGCATATCTTAGGAAAGAACATAATTCTGATTATCTGTGATTGAATTTATTTTGGATACATTGGTCTTAGTTGTACAACAGCTATGACTATTTGCATGCTTTGCTATCTGGGACAGAAATCCCCCTGTGTGTGTGTGCATGCATACACACCCAAGCACTCAAGATCCTGAGTTATACACTTAGAGCAGACAATGCTAACCCCCGATTCTCCCTCGTATAAGACAGGCTTTTAGATATCTCTTACCAGTGTGGCTTTTCTTAACAGTAACACTTCTATTTAAGAATAAATAACATGGTCAAACTTTTCAATATTACAAACCTTCTATTATTACACACTTAGATTCACACTTAGTTTGAACAAAAGGAATATAAGAAAAAAGGCTTCTGTTTCTCAGTGTCATTTTAACAGTATTCAGTGTTCTATTAAAGATGCAGCAATTATAAAAATCCATTTCTTACAAGTTGAATTTATTCAGCTTAATTAGAAGTGACAGCAGTTCTGAGTTTATATGCTCTTCATCAACAGGAGAGAATGAAGAATGTATCTGTTAATGGGATAGTAGTGGAGTTCTTTCCTTTCTCAAGACCAGAATTACTATATTGTTTTGTTCTTTGATAATTAACACTAATGACATGGTGATTTAATGAATACTATACTGTATACTTTAAATAGATGAACACGTTAGATTAAGTTCTTCCTGTGCACACACAAAACTTGTGAAGTGAAAAAAAGTTATTTGTAGACCAGATGTAGGATCAGGCTTGCTTGAGTTTTTTGGTAATTTGTTTCTCTTTCTAGGAAGGCCATACATTGAGACTGTAATTTATGCCTGAATGATTATCTACCAATATATTTTTCATCCATCTAATTAAAAAACTTGCTTTTTGATCTTCCAAAATTAGTTTAGTTCTTTCAAGGAGGTTGTAAATTGCACTGAAAAAGATATTACAGAGTATTGTATAGAGCTATGCCAAACTGCTAGCTATCATCTTCCCTAGCATTTATGAGGGGTAGGAGCACATGTCTTTTTGATAGTAGTGGACCCTGGGCTTCTATGCTGTTAAGGTATTTGTGAAAATGAATCATTTACAGCCAGTCTAACTTTTAAGATCAACAGTCATAAGAGTTTCTGAAGTTCTAGTGGTCAAAGAATATATACTTATAGAAAAAAAACATGAAAGATGATAGATTTACACAACATATTAGCATGAAATTAGAATGCCATTTAGCAATTTCAAAGAATTATATTAATCATAAAAGATGTTCACATACAATTAAATAGTATCACCAGATGGAACCCAGTTATATCTCTGTTTAAACTTAAATCTAATAACAACTTTGGTGAATAGCAAAGCAAACCTTTGTTTTGCTTCATTACTTGTTGTTATCAAGTCTTGTGTTTAAAGAACACAAGGAGGAATTAACTGATGGAACTCTCTGTCACAGATTATTATTTATGAATTGTTCATGAACATGGTTCAAGAAGGAGTTAGACAAACATTGAGGATGGCTTTCCAAGCTTACCAAAAAGAATGATCCAGACATTGCCTGTGGCTCAGCCAGTCTCAAAACTACTATCTGCCAGATGCTGATACAAAGGGATCACACTATAGGCAGAGGAGTAATCAACCTCTTTGTGTACTGATTCCCATGCTCTTTTGCTATCTGCTACCAGAGACAAGACGTTCCACCTATGCTGATGTTAAATGTTTAGTTCAAACTAACCACCTGAAGTTTTCCTTAGCAGGCAGAGACTTTAGAGAGAAAAAGAAGCTCCTGAAGCTATTTTATTCCTCTCAATTTAACATACACAAATGTGAGATGAAATGGCTCTTGGAGGTGCCCATTTCCCTATTAAGTGTTAAAGAAGATTGAATAACTTCTTGTAAGATGGTAACCTTATCTAAACAATTTTCCATAGTTTGGCTATTCAACTTGATACTTAATTCCATGGAGCAAAACCATAGCAAGTTTATCATGGTGATTAGGTGTTTATATAATAAAAAAATATGAATGAAGACTTCTTTAGAGAGCCTGTGAATGATGTAGGTGCAGGATAGCCTCACATAAAGACAAGGAGGACTATTGCAAAGCAACTCCTTGCAAGTAAATTAACTTCTAGATGCCATTACAGATTTCCTTACCTGTTCCAGTGAAATCATTGGCAGTTTTGGCTATCACATTCCTGGCTGCATGCTGCTGGTGCTGCAGTCTGCTTCACTGTCTCCTCTGTTGTTTGACACTAACATAAAAGGGCAGTCTATAGGGAGTACTTTGCTCCTTCTGCCTCCTACTTCCTTCATAGAGCAAATTCTTCTCAGGAGTTGTACAAACAGATTTTTTTTTTTTTTTTCAAAGATTGAAACAGGAAACTTGGAAAAGTTGAAAGAATAGGTATCCATCTAAAATTAATTTTTCCCTCACTCAAGTCCAAGCAATACACTTTCTCATTTGTTTTGGTTTGTTTACCTTTCAAAAATTCAATTCAATCCCACAACTTCACATGGAAATGAAGGTTCTAAATGCAATATATTCTCTTCTTCAAGGTACAGATTGCTATGGCTTGCATATTGCACTTCAGGCTCATACCTTGACACCACGATCTGGTAAACAGTATTTTCAAAAGCTCGTTTGTAACAAATCCGGCTTTATTTGCTTCCCTGTGGGTAAAATTTCCCATGTGACATTTGTGTGTCACTTAAGATCCAATCTTTTGGCTTAGAAGTGAGGGGGGACACCTTCTGCTATATTTTTGTTTTCATTTTCCTCAGTACACTACACAGAGGTTCACTTGTGCATCTTCATCCACTCTTAGTCACACATCCTTCAGACAGAAATGACTATAAATCTTGTCTAGGCTGAAAAGAAACAAAAGGGAGAGACTGTGAGTGTTTTGTCAGTTCAAATGTTGCTCTGACAGAACTGTTATGTTTAGACCATGGGAGTAAGTAAAGAGCACTTTGGTACCAGAGTAAAGGAGTGGAGTTTTCATGTTTCTGTCTTTGTATGCTAAGGTGGTATCCTTTCGAAAGATTAGGATGTAAATCCCATGATAGTTTCTGAACCAATATTATTAAGCTATTAAAAAAAAATTAATTTTTAATTGCTGATATTCCTTCACTGAAATGTCAGGTTATCTTGATCAGAAGAATAAATATAACAATGAAAGAAAATTAAGAAATTGAGAACATTTCCAAAGTGCTTTGCTATAAGAGTCAGCTTTATCTAGGGATGGTGCACACCTTTAACTTGTCTTGCTAACTTGATTCAAGGTAGTTTCCTTCACTGGGCTACACCTGTCCTGCACCTTTTTTCTAGTGGAAGTTATTCCATTAGAACTGAAAAGTGATCTAGCTCCTGCTTAATGAAGAAAGGGCTTACTGATTTTCTTTGAGAATAAAAATCTACTTAGAGAAGGTCCTCAAAACACAGCTTGAGAATTTGGGTAGGAGATTCTGCTAAGTAGTTTGCATTGTAGGTAGTACAGCAGTTGGTTTCTGAATAACACAGGACATGTTCTCTACCGACTTTCAATTCTCAGTTTAAGAAGTCACACAGCAACACTGAGAAGGGAAAGGCTTGTTAAGAATTCAGCTAGCAGAAAAAAACCCCAAACAACTACATTTTCTGAGATAATTTTCTTTGTTTCAGCTAAATAATAAAATGTATGGAATTTTTGAAGGAAAGTAGTACATAGCTGTAGAACTATCATCCAGTCAGTACCACTGCAGTAAATTTGCATGCTACTATATATATATCAGATTCCCCTTCACAACAAGTCTTCAGTTCAGGCTAAGGTTTGCCACAATTCTCTTCCCATGCATATCCTTATTTTTTATTTTCTGAAAAGCAGAAGGAAAAGGCAGCACACATAAAGGTCTTTCCATGAGACATATCATATTTCACTGTACCTGAGAACTAAGAAGCCTTCCTGGGTCTCTTATCTTAGGTCTTATAGGTGTGTGCCTCACAGGCTGTAAGATCAGCTGTTCCTGTTTGCTTCTCTTTTATTGAATTCCACTTTTATTACTGACACATTTATTGCTGCACCAGACTGGTAAGTAAAATATAATTACTTTCACTCAAGTTGTGAAAATGAGCTCTTCATCTGAACCACAATAAACTCTACAATAAATTTTTATCCTTGAAGTCTGATGGCTCCAAATGCATTCTTCCTCTTTAAGTGGGAGTGATTCATATTTGTGTCCCATCTATACTGAAAGATTTTTCAACATAGGTACAAAAAGAGACAACTTTAAGGATAAAGAAGTTCTCCCTCTGCCCTGAAGGAACCCTCATCTGGAAAATAAATGTAGATGTTTACTTTCTTGCTTTGCTTTCTTCCTGTTCTGTCCATGCTATGTGGAAACTTATTTCAGTTAATCCACCATTTACATGGAATGCTCATGTCTAGATGATGGTGTATGTCATATATGTAATATCTGTGTGAAATGACACCTTGATTTATACAAAGACAAGCCATGGTTTTGTGTTTTTTTTTCAATCTATTTCTGGATCCAAAACTTTAGGTAGAGATATTGCTGTGGAGAATAAGGTCATGGGACAAAGTCAAACTTGAAGATGTCCCTGCTCTTTGTAGGAGTACTGGCCTAGAAGACCCTTCAAAGGTCCTTTCCAACTCAAATTATTCTGTGATTGTATGAATGTACAAATCAGCAAAAATCAGTTTATTTTCTTCAGACTAGAAAGAATGACTCCCATTGAGGACTCTGGCATCCAGCAAAAACATACAATTTTTTTAAATTTTTTTTAAAATTTAATTTACGGATGATTTGAAATAATTTTATGAGGCGACAAACAGGATTTTACTATTGACTACCTAAAGTCTATAAAGGATGAAATTAGTATCTGTGTGATGACCAATAACTCTCACTTGCATTGCTGTGCATGTGTCAGGGCTCTAAGGGCATTAATTAATCTTAATGGCCCCAATCAGCCTCCCTTGGAGCCTGCTCCCACAGTGGTGAGCCCAGGAGCTCTCCTTGACCTCAGCCCAAGCTTTCACCGCTAACTCACACTGTGCTGCATGAGCACTAAGCTGCGTGTTCAGTGGAGCTATGCCTCACCATCTGCACAGACCTACTATCTAACCTTTGGTCCTGCCTGTCTCTGTCTAGCCTGAACCTGATCCAAACACTGACCTACAAATTGGCTTCCTAGCCTGACCTCAGAACCACCTCATGGTGTGATACTCTCTGCGATCAGGACTCCTGGTTGGACTCGGACACTGTTCCTTGGCCTGTCTTGTTTCCTCACTCAGGAGCTGTGGGATATGCCTTGGCCCAGGGATTCCCATGGACCAGCCTTGGTCTTCCTGCTTCTTTCTAAGTTACCTCAGGCCTCCCCCATCCCAGAGCTGGGCACCACAGACCCTGGGTGTTGTCCATGGCCTTGCCCCTACAGATCCTCCCAATGGTTTAGCCTTTCCTTGGGCTCCCCCTACAGTGCTGGCATTTCCCTGGAATTAAATCAGGAAATGACATGGCAGAGATATACTCTTCTATTCATTGACAGATAGAGCAGTTTCCCTGATTTGATTGTCACCACATGAACTTACGCTGCTTGGGTGGTGGTGGGAGGGGAAGCAACAACTTTCCACGCAAGTGGAGCATTTGTTAAGGTACAGCTTGAAGGTGCAGTTCTGTGGCTGAATGTTACTGTGACATTAGTCAAGTTTCTGACAAGGTCTGCCATAATGTCTCTGTAGCCAAATTAGGGAAGTAGGGCCTAGATGGGTAGACTGGGTTTGTTCAGCCTGGAGAGGAGAGGGCTCTTGGCAGACCTTGTAGCACCTCTCAGTACCTGAAGGAGGCATGCAAGAGAGAGAGAGAGGGACTTTTTCAAGTGTCTGTAGTCATAGGACAAGGGGGAATTGCTTGAAAGAGGGTAGGTTTAGATAAGATATTAGGAAGAAAATCTTTACTGTGAGGGTGATGAGGTGCTGAACAGTTTGTCCATGGAAGCTGTGGATGTTCCATCACTGGAAGTGTTTAAGAGCAGGTTGGATGATGTGAGAAATAATGAGGGGGGTTCATTGTGGGAGGTGGGGAAGGAAGGGGTTTTGGTTGATGGAACAGTTGAATTCAAACGTTCTATGTTAATTTGCTCTTG
>JAWWEV010000043.1:30604773-30618562 GCA_035583235.1 Hafferia zeledoni
TCATAAATTGGGGTGACCTCCCCCTCCTCGGTGTGCTTTCCCGGTGACTTAGCTGTGGTGAAGCACCCCGTGCGCACAGTCTTGGCCAATAAACCTCATTTTTGCTTCGCTCTTTTAACTCGTCTCTTTCCAAACTTTTGGAGCAGAGAATTTTTCTCACAGATGAGACTTTGGTCTAGTGAAAATTGTCCCTGCCATGGGCAGACAGGTTAGAACGAGATGATCTTTAAGGTCTCTTTGAACCCAAACCATTTTATGATGGCATGATTACATGGTGAATGAAAAGCTGTGGTTCTTGGGCTCAGAGGATAGCTGCTAAAGGTTCAAAGTCAAAGTGTCAGTGGGTTACAAGTGGCACTGCTCAGATGTTGATACTACAGGACCTCCATAGGTCCCTTACAACTTACATGATTCTGTGGTTCTAAACCTGGGCAACGTTACCATCCAAAAAAGCAGCCCCACCTCATCCTTTATGTGCACACTAGAAATTGTTAGGCTCAGTTAGGCCTGACTGAGGCAACACAATTTCCTAGTCATGGTTAAGACTAAAGGAGAATAGGAATAGTGAGCAGAGCTAAAAGCAGGGACAAGCCTGCCCTTCATATCAGCAGCATGGATTGAAGCTTGGCTACACTGACAGCCTACAAGCAACAAACTGGATCTTTTGCAGAGCACCTGGGAAAGTGAAGGCTAGACTTAATGCTGCAGGTGATTAGAGTCTACTCCACGGAGCTGCTTCCATTCACAGGATGAACAGACACCTCTCCGAGATCCTGGTTAGCCACATCTAAGAACTTTTTAGATCAAAGCCAACACTTTGTAGAGCATGTGGAAGTGAGAAAGTTGGTGTAGTTCTCAAATAACTCCTTTGTTCTCTCTGCCCTTTTGGTAGTAACCTCCAAGAAGCAAGTCACGGGTTTTCTTGCATTGCCATTTCTCAAATTCCATCCAGTAAAGTCAAGCAAATGGGCTTCTTTAAACAGATGACTAAACCAAAACACATTTTCTAAAGATAATTTAGACTTGAAGTGTAACCAGGGAATGAAGAGATTTCTCTACATACTCCCCACTGGAGAGAGACGGAAAAACGTTGCCACCAGAGACCTGTCTTTCAGTAAACCAGGAAAAGATCTGACTTCATCCCTGACAAGGAGGGCATTGCAAACAGAATTGTTGTGTACTGGTGACTGCAGTGAGGCCTGGCAGACACTGAGAGCAGTAAATGACAGGCATTCATAATATTTCTTGTGGGATGAAACACTGATTGCTTAAAAAAAATTAGCAGGACTGTTCCAAAACCCCTTCCCAGAGCACTAGATCTGACCATACTCTAAATGCTGGGACCACACATGAACATGCTGCTCTACTGTCTCAAAGCAACAAGACAAAATTACACAGGAATTATCACCCAACTAATAAATCTTACTGTCAGCCAGGTCTCCTTGTTGTTGGTTATTTTGGGGTTTTGTTTGTTTTACTCCTAGCATGCCTTCTTGGGTAACTGCATTAAGCCGAAAATCTTATTTTTGTCTTTAAAATGTATTTTTGGTCTCCCATGTGGATGTGAATGGTGGGTATTTGTGAAGGCTGGGGGAAGGAATTAAATATATTGTTCTTGTCATACTGTTCATTTATCATCAAGGACTTGAGCATATTTGCTCCGTGTATGCTGTGTGTACATCCACTGGCTTGAAATCTCTCAAATACAAGAGTGAAACTCTGTTTATGGGATGAGAAGAAGAAAGGAGAAACATTGTCAGGGTCTTTGACATTGTTTATTATCTCTGATGAACCACAGTTGGTATTTTAGTGTTTGTCCTAGGAGAGTTTGTCCATTCAGTAATTTCATCATATGTGCAGCTGCATCTGGAGTACATTGAAAAAAACTTCTTTTAATATTAGAAATTTGCATGAAACTGGAATAAGCTGTGCCGGTACAAATCACAGCTCAGAGCAACTTTGTCGAACTCTGCTAGAGACTGGCAGTGATACAGCTCTTCTGGTGAAGAGCAAGCAAAGGCTGAAATCACAGGAAATCCACAGGGTAGTTCAAGTCCCTGCCTGAGACACTGGAAATGACAAGTGTTTTGCAAAGGCTGCTCCAGTAGACAGAGAAGAAAAATATGAAACAGTAATGTGTGATGTGGTTTTTCTTGATATATTTTTAATATAGATTTTTCATAAGACAGAAAACAAACCTTCAGATTAACACATTTTTGTAAGGTGCGTTTGTTTTAAGAGAACCTTTATTGAGAGAATTCCCCACCCTCCCTCCTATGAAAAAGAACCATTTGAAAAGAAAGGGAAACATCTCTGTGTGTCTCAGAGTAAATATTTCCTGCTGGGCTCCTGGCAGGCAGTGAGCCCACCCCTTCAGAAAGAAATCAGATCCTGAAGCAAACTAGGTAAAGGAGAAAGAAAACAAACCCAAAACACAACTTAAAAATGCAGCTGTTAAAACATTTGGGCTCTTCATTCAACCTAGTGCTACAAATGTGATCACTTCAGTTGTTTGGCTTGTGTGCTTGAAGTCTCAGACCCTATGCAAGGGAACTTTAAAGAGGGCAACATGAAACATTCCAATCTTGTTCTTTCTGTCCTCTTCATCACTGCCTTCCTTTCCACATTCTTGGAGGACAGTCAGAAGATTTATTGCATAATTTCTTTGGCAGCTGTTAACCGAGTGTGCAGTTACAGCTTGGTTTAATTAAGAAATTAGAGTGTTTCTTTTATGTAGGTTACATCAGTTTTTGATTCTGAAATCATAAAATTTTAACCTTTCTGAAAAGTCTGCGGAGTATCTATGAGTTTAAAAAAAAAATCACTTTCTTAAATGCTTCTGAGTGCTTAAGCCTGCAAATGCCATTGCCCCTTTACTAGATAAATTGTCAGAGAGACCTTCGTTTGAATGTGGCATTTGGTAAAATCTATTGTTTTTCATGGGAATGTTTTCAAATAAGATTCATAAATGCAGTCTGAGCTCCCAATTGTTTGAAGTATGGCTTTGCTGGAAAAGGAACAATGAATGCTTTGAGTTTCCCTTCTTAGTCTCTCACCACTATTCATTGCAATTGGAATTACATAAATATCAACTATTAGCAACCCATCAGAGAACAAGGATATGCTCGCTCAGAGATAAGAATTTTTTTAATTATCTAAATTACTGACTTCACTAAAAGAGAAGAGCCTGATGTCTACAATGGCTATAAATTTATTTCTGTTTCTTGGTAATCAGACAGCATTCAAGTCCACGGATATTGGCTATTGCTGTCAGAATGCCACATCTATATGACCACAACAAACACAGCTGCTCAGCACCTCACTCCCTTTTTACATTAGACTGTCAACCTGCAGACTGACACCAGGTCCAGTCACCCTGCTTTTCCTGTCTTCTGGAGGAATCATCATCCCCACATATGATATTTTAAATCAAAATGTATTGTTTTAGAAAGATTCCTGTTCTTTCTCTAATTCAATATCAGCAGAGTTAATGCAAAATTAGGCTAATATGCCTTAAAGTACATTTTTAGATATTAATGAAAAGACTAGTTATTCCTAAGTATTACAGCATTTCTTCTCTGATCAAGGTTTTCATATCCTTGAAGACTCAAGTTATTCAAAGGATTTTGTAACCCAGTGAGAATGTTATACCACCTTCAACAACATCTTTATTGCTCAAGTAAAATAAGCAATGTACAATGAAGAAGGTACAATGTCTTAATTGCTCAAGGTCAGGAGAATCCTCTACCAAAGTGCAATGCTGAAGTACACATGGATATTTTCCCCAAGTATTGGTCCTAAATTAAGGAATTAACTCCTGCAGGGACTTAGGACCATCACAGGCTGCATTATCTTCTATTGTGCAAAGCCTAAAACTGTGAGTCCTCTAATTTATAAAAGCACAACAACAGTAAATGCTTTATATTAAAATAAAACAAGAAAAATCCCAAATAATGCAAGACTCAAATATATAAAAGTCCTATTGCAACAAAGCCTTTGCTGAGGACTGCTTCTTTTGAGACAGGTGAAAGGACCAAGTGTGGCAAAAAATGACTGTCACATAAATTACTTAAACTAAAAAGAAAGAGACAGGCCAGTTGTCTGTCCCTAAGAGTGAGTCTGGCAAGCCTACAGTTAAACATTTCCTCTCTCTTGTTCTAGTTCTTACTGACTTATGGAGAGCATCCTGTGTGTTCCCCCAGCCATGCCTGGAAGTGACTGGGATAGCGTTCAAAGGTTAAAAATACATAAAGGATCGTATCAACACTTATGCAGTTTGGGAGTCACAGGCCAGAACCCTGCCTTTATGTGATTTTTCCTACGTGGATGTAGTGTAGATGTAGATGTAAATGCAATATAGAGTAAGAGCCAATGTAGTCTGTTAGGAAATAAGATGCAGCAGAAATGAGAAAAAGGATAGACTCAGATGAGAAGAGCAAGTTCAGCAGAGTTTACAACTTATTAATGGGGTAGAAATTCAGATCTAGGTGTTTAATATCACACTCCAGGCTAAACAACACTATCTCTATCATCTAGAGGTAGGATGCCAACATAATGAAGCACTGTTTATTAAACCTTTTTGAAGGAGTCTTGGAAGGAATGCTCTCCCTCTATATCTATCCAGGGAGATGCTCCAAAAAAGAGCTACAGGCTGTATGCTGGGTCCTACTTTTCTTCCTAGCTCAATGAAGAATCATGCTTGTCTTCACCTTGGATAATATTTATCCACTCCTCACATCTTACACAGTCTTCCCATGCATACCTGCTTTCCTAGGCTGGCCCTGACAGCAAATACCTGTGAAACCAGGATTGCAGCAAGCAACAGTTCTTAAGATCAGGGCTGTAGCAAGCAGTGGTTCTTATTTCAAAGGCAGGTCTCTCAAAACTGTGGAGTTAGCCTTTTATCAGGTATAGGATTTGCAATGTTACCGGACAGTATTTTCTCAGGATCAACCAGAACTGAATTATAGGGAGCCAATAAAGCTCAACAGTGGCAGTGAATTGCTAGAAAATATTCACAAAGCAGCATTACCTTCTGAGTTGCTGCAAAAATCCTGCCTTAACATGAGCACTCTGGATAGTGAGAATGCACTTTTATAACTGAAACTCCAGCAGGTTCTTAATTGAAGTGCTCCTTCATGCTCTGGTATCCAAATTCCACTTCCAAAAATTACAGTAGCCAAACTTTCCCTATCAGTACATTTCTTCCTTCTGTAATGTTTCTGTGCCTTTAGCATTTATTCTGAACATGAATTTATTGAGCAAGATAAGGAGGCACAAATGGATTTTTATTGCTGTACCTAATGGATAGGTATAGATGCCTTCTATTCACATGACAGCATTGCTGTAAAGCAGTTGTGCAATTCCATCCCTCCCACTTGAAGGTCTGGTTTGTCCCTGCTCCTCAGGCTGCAGCTGCATTTTGCAGAGGCAGCCACAAAAGTCCTCATCGATTACAAGCCATTTTTTTGGTATCTTTGCTTCCTTAACCATCCTTTTGTGTGAGTTGAGACTATGTGATTTCATTATTTTGTAGTGAAACATGAAAAATCTGTCCGTACAGGTGATAACAATAAAATAACCTCCTCCTTGTTTCTTTTGGAGTCAGAAAATCTATAGAACAGTTTTGACTGGAACTTTTTCATACTATTTTCTTAATGTCTGGTTGTAAAACTGTTGGTTTATAATTTCATTCCAGAATGTTTCCTTCCCTTCCCCCACATTTTTTGCTAAAGTAATCTGTATTTTCCAGCAGCAGTAGGGAAAAAAACTTTGCCCTGGAGCAATCTCATAAACACTTGCAAAAGACATAATTCTTCACAGTCAGATATTCATAAGGCAAAAACTGGGTAGCTTCATGCAGCAATAGCAAAGGGCTGCAGACAGGCTGTCTGGTGGATTGTGCACTAGGCTGGGATCCAGGAATTCTTGAATCCTAGAGCTGGCACTTCCACCAGCTTGCTGTGTGGTCTCGGGCTTGGGCAAGCTGCAGCCTCTGTCTCACAAGTTGCCCATGTGTAAAAGGATGATAATAATATTTGCCTATTTCATAGGAGTCAAAACTCCTGTGTTAATGTTTTTACAAAACTCTGAAAAGCTAAAGAGCTGCCAAAGTGTTAAAGCTTTCTACTAAGCAAAGCATTTGTCTTTACATTTAGAATAAAACTTGCTTTAGTGAGCAAAAACATTTCAACCACCTGCAAAGCTTTACTGAAACTGTTGGATATTCGGTGATGTTTTTTATTTATATGAGTCAAATCAGAAATATTTTTTAAAAGGAGAACAAAGCAGTGGTTTTGCACTTTCTGTGCACTTCAGTTGACTTGCCTATCCCCTTGCCCCCATGCTCTGTACTTTATATTGTACACTAGCCAACTGCTAGATTCCTAGATCCACTACTGAATTTAGCAAGTACAATCTATTGAACTCATGTGGTCTTTCTGTTTGCACACCTGACATTCATGCAGTCAATAATTTCAGTAAAGTTAAACCAGCTGACATTACAAGGTATTCAAAATAGTATAATCCATGATAAAATTGCCCAGTTAAGGACAATATTAATTCTATCCTCTTGAGCTACCAAAACCCTAAGCCCTAAGCAGTGTGTCCACTGTCATGCTGAAAGTGCTGCATTGAACCTGACACAGACATGAAGATGCATTTTTAGAGAATTTTTTTTGCACAAGTTGTGTAAAATACATAGTGTGGAAGTGTGGGAGAAGAGAAGAGACAATTTAATATTTTTTTAGTTAGAAAATCCTCCTTTCCTCCACTGCCCAATAAAGCTCCAGGTGCAGATGAAGCCATATGTGAACTGAGGCTGAATATCAAGAGCCATTTTGTTCAACATGACAAATGTTTCAGAAACCATGAAGCATTTTGTTTAGATGCTTTTCTTATGCCACTTTTAAGTGCCTCTTGTGATTCAAAAGTTGGCAGTAACTACTGTTAAGAAATCAATGCCCAGCAACTTTCAGATAAAAGCAGCACCTGCCTCTGTGAGTTTTTTCTCACTTCATTACAGTGAGACCTTTGATATTCCTAAGACTCTTCTCTGATGCAACTCTACATATTAAGGGAAAAGAAAAATAATTTTTCACAAATTAACCTTGGCCAGCCTGTGAATTCAACTGTCTTACCGAATGGTCTGGCGAACACATTGCACTGGCTCTGGCATGCCTTGGGGAGCACACAGAAGAGCTGGATGACTGAGAATAATAGGAAAAATATTGAGGTTTTTTATGGATCAGTAAATTTGCATTTTAATTCATTTAGTTATCTAGAGTGTTAATAGGGCTATGACCAGCAATATAGGCATTTTCCAAGTTGAAAGCTAAGTAGCAAGCAGGTCATAACTCCTTTCATATTGACATGAGGAGTAAAAGTGCAGTTACATGTTGAGAGCAGCCAGTTGAGGCAGCCCCTCTTGCCACTGCACAAATACTGACTCCAAAGTGAGGAAGGGGCAGAAATCCACTGTCCTGGGTCAGTATGGTAGGACAGTACTTTCTGGAATGTAACCAAGACAATACCCTACTGGCAAATGTATCAGTGGTGGGCTGAGATGGGCCAGGTGATGCGGAAACCAGTCTGGCTTCAACTTCAAATTAACATCCTGATGATGAGGCAACCACCAGGAGTAGATGACTGTCAGCCAGTCACTTTTTGCATTTAAAGTCCAGTCCATTTTCCTATCAGCTTCTTCTACCATAACCCTTCTTGGGGTGTATGTGTGGAGATTTCTCCTTTGGGTGGGGATGGATCAGAAGGATACTCCTTGAGGCTGAGAGAAAGAGATCTCCCCATGAGCGCTCATGTGAGTGAGTTACCTCAATCTCTAATTAATGGTTATTTCTTTCACTAGCTTTAATATATTTACCTCAATAATTGCTTTAATATAGTGCACTATCCTATCTTATACTATACTACTAGTACTGTTAGTGTTTATATTGTGCAGTGAATAATTCTGATTAAGATATTTTGTCTCATCATTTGAAATAATAAATGATTCATTTTATATAAATATTCTCAGATTGCCATCATTAAAACATGTGGGACAAAAGTAGTTCAATCACACCTCTATAATTCCTTAAATTTAAACCATTGACAAAATCTGAGGCTAAGATTGGATCTAGCTGCACCAAGGTTCCTCCCAGAAAACAAGATTTGGAAGTAGGGACATCCTTCCTGTGCCTCGTGACTCAGTGACAGGGTTTCTTTAACAAATTTTGTCTAAGCCTTCCATTCCCACTCGTCACAGTCACAAAAGATGAAAGCTCCATATTTTTAATCACAGACACCAGTTAGCTCTGATTTAACATAACCTGAAATTGTACCTGAGAAACACCTTCTGTGGGGAAGAGGAAAAAGTCCTTAATTTGAATAAATCCCAAAGAGAAGATAAAGGTATAGAAAAACTACTGAACCACTAGTATTTTGTATGAGGTGTAAAAATCTTGTGACAACGAAGATCCTCGGTTAGGAGCTATACTAAGGCCTAAGAGGTGAGATGCAGAGGGTAAAAGAAAGGTTTAACCTAATCTAAATGCTAATTGAAAAGGATTTGTTTGTTTCCTTTAGGGACACCTATGTCTTTAAATGCTTTGTTTGCTCTTTAACCTATTTCAGCTTTGCAAATATATACTTTTATCTCTGTGGTAGTTGAGTTCAGAATGGTTTCAGTGTGGCTGCACAATGTTGAGGTCTCCCATCTGTTGGAAAGAACAAGTCTTTAAACTTCAAGGTGTTTTACAGTGCCTTTCTCCTCGTTCCAATTCTATCTTGTGAGACTGAGCAACACAGTGCCAGCCTGTGCAGCACCACCAGCCAAGAGTGCTCTCTGGCTTGTAATGATGTGCCATGTAATATGCCTCAACCCCAAAGATTCCTGCAAGCTGCTATCACAGCTCCTCCTCTGCCACATCAAGGGGCAGGGAAACTGCTTTTCCAAAAGCTTTGATACACAGCTGTTTATACTACATTACTTGTCTTCAAATCATAGAGGCTTTTACATTGGCAAAGACACTTGAGATCATCCAATTTATGAACTCCAGGGAGACATGTTGCAATTATCTTAAATATTATCTATAAAAAGGGAGTTAGAACACATAATTTTTGTTGTTATATAATAATGCATACATATACAACTTTTTTTTTATAATTATATATGAATACATATAATTTAACTGAAATATATAAATATATAAATGAAATATATAAAACACGTTAAATTATTAGAATAATAGAATCATAGAATGGTTTATGTTGCAAAGGACTTTAAAGATCATCTAGTTCCAACATTCCTGCCATGAGCAGGGGCACTTTCCCCTAGACCAGGTGGCTTAAAGGCCATCCAACCTGGCCTTGAAAACTTTCAGGGATAGAAGTCAGATGTAGACAATATATAGCTGAATTTTTTGCCACAAATTTTTGAGTTTCTGACCAGTGATAAGACTGAGAAAGAACACAGAGGTTTAGATAAAAGATTCTCATTAATATGTGAATATCCAGCTGCTTCAGGAGAAGGACATTTTCAAATGTAAGAATCAATATTTTTAAAAATTTTTAAATATCTCTTTCAAAATAATATAACTCAAACCAAAGGACGTTCTTCAGCTTCTGACTCTATGAATCAGTTTCCTTGTTTTTATATACAAATTTATTATACTTTATTCATAAAACAGCATAAGGAAGTGATCCAAATCTGTCTTCTCTAAGCTATGGGAATGAGCACACCAACAGCATCCCTTTTGAGCACCTTCTTAAAACAGCTTCTAAAAATTCCAGAAGTCTCACCCTAATTTGCTTAACAGAAACCTACACACTGAGGCAGAAGTAGAGGATTAAATGAAAATTGTTTGAAAATAATGAGTGAGTGATAGATATGATTTCCAGGTACCATTTCCAGCAATCAGTGGTGACTTCTGCAATTTTGTTTGAATTGTAAAATTTGCATTTTGCACTGAAATTTATCCAAACTCTCACATTTTAACAAGGAGACACTGATTTCCTTTACTGATCAACTGAATGACTTGGTGCCTCAAATCATACACTCTGCCTGGCACAGGTCCTTTATACTGTAGCTTCCACTTCTATAATTTTCTCAGTTGGTGACAATTGTATTGCTTTTCTTTAGACAAGGTTATGGAACGTGGAGATGGAAAAAATATATCAGTGCCAAAGCAATCCCACTCAGACCATTTTTTTTCTTCTTCACAGTGCAGGAATCAGTTTGAGATATTTTTCCTTATATGTTGTTCTTCTATATTTTAATAATTCCACAATAAGAGTTGCTGCTGCTTTCCTCAGGAAAAAAAAAAAAAAAAAAAGCCATTATAAAGGATTCGCATGATCAAGAAATTGTTTAAAATATGTGGCCTATATTTGACATGTCTGCATTTTTTTCTAGATACATTTTCCTTGTTTATAATCTGAGTAGTGGTTTCCCTTGCTAGTATTTATAGCAATCAGAGATTTGTAGACCATTCTTGAAAGAGACGGAAAATTTGGGTAGATTTATAGTATGCTACACTCTATTTTCCATCCAAACCCGTAACAGTATGAACTGATTTCTCCTAATTCTGCTCCTGCCCTTTTATGTTCCAGCTGCACTTGGAGGACTAGAGTAGCACATGACCATATGTGTAACCCACGATGTACAACAACATAATAATTATTGCTTTCTGTCTTTTCGCAGATAATCTTGCAAGGAGTAAAATTGGCAGGAATTCTCTTGTGCCATCAAAATAGGCACGTATACTACTCACATAGCATAACCTCAGTTGAGGGTCTGTATTTGGTATAGAGCACTGTATGCTGCTGCTGAAGTACTTTCTCAATAATACAGTAATTGAAGTTAAGAATTAGTAAGACAGCTGGACACATGCAGAAGGTTTATAAAGGTTTTATAGTGTTAAAAATAATAATTTAAAAGCTGTAATATGATTTAGACTTGGCTAGACTAGAACTTTTTTATTTTACCTAATTTTTATTCTCAAGTAAAAAGAGCAGTTTGAATTTTTCTACTTGTTCTCTCCTGTGTGATTGAAATGGGGCTTACTAAAGGAAGAGAACAAAATACACTGAATCTTTTCCAACACATTTTACTGGCAATTGGGTTGGAAAAAGAACACCACCACACTAAAGCAAAATAGCCATGACATGTGCCTGTATTCTGTTTGTCTAATTCATTGCCCTCTGTTTGTATGTAGCAGAATAATATTGCACTGACTGGTTCTTTATCCATGAAACATCTTTGGAGCAGGGTAATCTTTGAGTGGCTGTTTCTTTCTCCCTGCTTGTATTACAAGTACATTCTGTCACTAAAATTCACTTTTGTCTCTGAAAACTGCTAAAATAAGTTGTCTCTCTGCTGTGAAACAAGCTCTTTATTTGATGCAGCTTGGCTTTATTATTTTATAAAACTTTGATTTGCCCATTTTCAGTTCTTTGACTGTTGGAAGTGTAAGGATCATCATCATCATCAACAATATTGTAACTGCATAATAACAGTAGGAACTGTTGTGCCGTGAACTGCAAGCAAGAGCATTCACCTCTGAGATTTACAATGGAGAAAGGAGGATGCCTAATGAAACAATTTAAAAAGTTGCTCATGTAAATCTCAGAAGGTTCTTCTGTTAAACTGAGAAATTCTGATTATTTCCAAAGTGGGAATATTATTAGGAGGATATGTCAACAAACAACTCCAGGTGAAATATAATTGCAATAAGAAATAAGTGTTTTGGTGGGTTTTTTTGTTTGTTTGTTTCTTGGTTTTTGTGTTTTTTTTTTAAATTTCCTAATCACACATTGCTTGTAACTTCTTTAGCTAAATCTGATACTATGGATGCCTATAAAAAGATAATTTCATGATTATAGCAGTGATTCATTTAATGAAGAAAAGACTTTTGATGAAACTTAAAATGGGTCTAACAATTTTTTTTCAAAAAGAAATGGATTTTCTTTATGAAATGATACAAATTAAAAATTCAACATTGAGCAACAATGTCATATGACATAGGAGACCAGTAACAGAAAAAATTAAGTAAAAACTTCCTATTAATAGAGTACTGATAAAGCATGAGTTGAGGTTTGTTTAAGAAGATGATCTGCAAGATAGGTTTCAATAACATACTGTCTTGGTTTAAAGACAAGTATTGGGAGATGGGAAGTTCAATAAGGTGAATGCCCTCTACTTTTATAGAGGGACAAAAATCCCAAGGAGCTAATAAGTGAAAAAACAATAGTTTACTAAAAGGAAATTGCAATAACTACAAAGATACAGGGAAAACAGTTTGCCTACTAAGAGAGGAATTGGCCACCCATGTGGCCCTCTGGGAATAAAGGGCAAAGAAAAAAAAAATGGTGGTGGAGGGTTTCTGCCAACCACCTCCCTTGGCACTGGCACAGCTCCACTTGGCTCCTGGCTGTGGTTTTGGGCTCCGCATGGCTGAGATGGGAAGTGAGCGATGGCGGTCTGGCACAGTAGTGTGGTGGTGGCAGTCCCAGGGTGGCAGTGGTGGTGTAGGTGGCTTCATCACTCGAGTGGTGGCAGTGGCCCAGGCAGCATTTGCACTCGAGTGGTGACACGAGCAGCTTCCTGAGTGGCAGCTCTGGCGTGGTAGTGACAGCAGTGACAACAGAAAGGACCAAGTTTTGCTGTGCGGTTTTGGGGGATAGTTCACACTGCTTTGGTGACAGAAGCACGATGGTGCACTTCCAGTTCCCAGAGCAGCTTTTCTGCCATCCCAGCCAGCCAGAGATGGCTTCTGGCCGCGGCAAACACCTCATCCCTCACACCCTCCAACTCCTCAGTCCCCCCTTCAGATGATGTAATGATATGAATATTCATCTCTATAACTCCTTACCTGACTTGTAACCATAACACATAGATAACATTCACAAAAATCCCAGTCAGATCAATTATTACATTAACACAAAAGCAGATTCACTGGAAAAGCTATCTACTAAAATCACTCAAGAAGTTTTCTCATTACATGATGAGGCAATGTGCTGAAAGCAGACAAAATTATTAAAGGAACAGATATCTTGGTGTTTTTGTTTTTGTTTTTGGTTTTTTTTTTTTTCAATTTAAAAAGACAAGAAACCTGTCACTACTGACAAAGTGAGAAATGGAAAGCTGTTGCTTAGATTCTGCTCAGTATAACTGCTCTCTGGGTGTTAATTTTTCTAATTGTGATTCATTATGAATGAGAAAGGAATGAATAGAAGACCAATGGAAAGCTTTTCTGATCTAGGATATGGACAGCACTTACCTATTCCTTGAAACTTCTTCAGGTGGATAGAGAAGATTAGGGCTAGAGTGAAGGATAACTGGGGCTCGACTTATTTGCCATGAGTTTTTGCTCAAAAGACATCTAAAGCTCCCAGCATTTTTCAAGGAATAGTTTACTATTTTGTAATTATTGTTATTAGCTCAACATATAAAAAACCCTGATTTTGGCTGTATGGCTTCACAGAAATTGAGGGGGAAATGGACTGAGAGAGGGCAAAACATCCAGTATCTTGCATATGTCTTTGATTTCCAGTGTTTCTCTTATGTCTTGATGTCTTTTAGCAGTTAGTCAATTTGCATGAGAACCAGGGTATGGGTTTAGATGTCTCCTGGATATGACATCTAAAGCTGTGCTTACAGTCATACAGTTTCCTGTTATGATCCAGGCTGACAAAGATGTTCCAATCCAAAAAAGGGTAGATCTCTATGATCTCTTGCTTTCCCCTGCTTTCACCTGCTTTCCCCTTCCCTTCCCTTCCCTTCCCTTCCCTTCCC
>JAWWEV010000043.1:30627746-30645671 GCA_035583235.1 Hafferia zeledoni
AGAGAAGAGAAGAGAAGAGAAGAGAAGAGAAGAGAAGAGAAGAGAAGAGAAGAGAAGAGAAGAGAAGAGAAGAAAAAGAAAAAGAAAAGAGAAAAAAGTTAAAGTATTACATTAAAGTATTACAGGAAATGACAAATCCCAATCTACTCAGAAGTCTTTCAGAGCAGGAGCCCCAAAACTGTTCAAGGGTTAGGGTTAGGGTTAGGTTTAGGATTAGGCCCTACTGGCTGGGATTTTGAGACACCTGGACTAGTGCAAGGTGTCCCTGCCCATGGCGGGGCTTGGAACAAGATGATCCTTAAGGTCTTCTCCAACCGATACCAGTCTGTGATTTTATGAAAACAAATAGGCACACAGCGAAGAAGCTTTTTTCTCTGCCTTTCTTCATGGGTGGTGCCCCTGCATTGGATTATGTGTTGGTGCCACATCCTTATGCCAAGATGCATGCTCTAGATAGGCTCATGTCAGTAACACAGGAGCAGGGATACACCCTGATGTGCCTATAGTCCTGTTGCATTTCAGGTTCTTCTCAATGGCAGAGGAGCTAGTGACAAGCTGGGGCACTGTATACCACTGAGAAGGCAACTGCACAGAAACTGTCAAGCAGTGGAAAGTGGGATGATGGAAGATCAAGCCCTGGTAGCCTGACCTTTTTTCCTCTCGGGCAATGCCTGTGACAAAAGGACTGCTTAGAATACTTGGCTGGTATGTGAAAATTCTGTCTTTACAGTTAATAAGAAATTTAAAAGTCAAATTTCCATGCCAATGCCTCTACCAGTGTTCTGACAGCTAGTATTCTGAGCTCATTTGCTTTGTGTTGATGTTCTCCAACACTGCATCAACCACTGCATTTGCTAGCTGTTTAAAACACACAGTAGAGATAGCAGACATTCTTTTAAAACCATGCTCTGGATTTGACTTCTGTTTCAGATGCATCTGAGTGTTATCTTCCACCTCCTAGGTGATTATTCTAACCACTGCACTTTGTGGCATAGGACAATCAGCAGTTTAGTGAATCTAATTACTTCATTTTCATCAAATCTTGCCCAAGCCAAGATACTTCTGAAGTGCTGAAGAATTATTTCAAAAACAAACTCTTGGTTTGAAAATATTAGTGTTTTGCACTTTTTTCATATTGACTGAAACAATCACTATTTTCCACAAACTCCATATAATTTCCAGTCCTTCAAAACATTTTGTTTTTTATTTTCCCTGACAAACAGCTAATTTTGCAGAGTTTCACTCAGCTGTACTGATATGGGACTTAATACTAACCAATTTCTTGAGTCAAAATCTACACTATGATTTGATAAATCTAATAAATATCTATCTTGAACTTAAGCTAAATGTGTACAGCACATTTTGGTTGAAGTCAGGAATTCCATTCTGGTTCTCCATTTCCTGTAAACATGTCTGAATAAAAAAATTCCAGCCACAAAGGGTATCACAAAGCACTGACCAAACCCTGCTCTCATTTATGGAACTTTGACACCAGGTCAGTTGCATCTGAGTAAACAAGAACAAAATTTCCATCCCTGTCTTAACCTGGACTGAACTCACCTTACTCTTTTCCAGAGGAAATGAAATATAAGCCTTAAGGATATCCTCCTGAGTAGAAATGTTTTGGAGACTGCTTTTACCATTACTGGAATGATGAAATGTCTTCATTTAGTTTTCCCTGAGTTTATAGGTTCTACAAAATATTTCTTTCAATAAAATAAAACTTTAAATAAAATTTTAAACTTATTTGGCTTTTGTATTGGAAATCTGAAATGTCAACAAGGTTTTCAAACTGCTTTATACGCCTTACAAATTTATGAGTAAATCAGTACCAAAACATATTTGTCAAGAGACTAAGGATTGTGAATAATATTAATAAAAATCTTCATTATGGCGCATATTTATATTCAAAACCTTGGGAACATAAGCACTGTTGCCTAATTTTCACTACTGCTTAAATCTAAAGCACAAAGCAAAATACAAAAATAGAAGTCAGAGTAAACTATGAGAGAGAGAAAGGGCACACTTAATCATACAGACCAAAAATATTCTGTTTAACTAATGGATTTTACCAAACTATCAAACTGATCTTTTTTGTAGCAAACAAAAGTGTCTGAAGTTATCTGCTTAATATATAACATCATTCTGTTACTGATATGAATGAAAGAATGAACCCCAGGCAATTACACATGTTGTTCCACCCTTTTTCCCTATACCAAAGTCCACTTCATGAAACAGAATTATAGAATCACAGGATGGTTTGGGTTAGAAGGGATCTTAAAAATCATCTGGTTCCACCCATCTGCCATGGGCACCTTCCATGCCACCTTCCACTTGACCAGGTAGCTCAAAGCTCCATCCAACCTGGCCTTGAACACTCCCAGGGACATGTCATCCACAGCTTTCCTGGGCAATGTGTTCTGGTGCCCCATCACCCTCACCATAATAAAAAATTTCTTCCTTACACCCAAGCTAAACCTACTGTCTTTCAGTTTTAATCTATTGTCCCTTGTCTTGTCACTACAGGCCTTGGGAAAAAATGTCTCAAATGTATTGAATGTCAAAATGTATTAAAATAGTTGTTAACATGGACTTCAGCACAAATAAACCTGATTTAAGCCGTAACACACTTTAAATAATGTTTCAGGAAGCTGCAAAGAACAGTTGTTAAAAGGGATTTTTTTTTTTCTTATAAAGCACATATATGGGAGCTTATAAACATTTCTGCATTAGCATGGACTTCTTACTCCTCTGAGCTGCGGAGAATAAATGTGGAATGGAAATTTCACAAATGGTATATTTCTCAGGTAAATTTGTTCTTTAAAAAGTTCAGGAAGTGATTTACCAAGACATAAATGCATAGATGTAAATTTCTTTAACCACAGCAGTTATAAAACTTGTGAATATGTTTCAACTATTTCTTATTTTTTACTCCACAATGCTTTCTACTGTGACAAGAATCACTCAGCTGGCATTCTTTGTTTCATTTGAAAAGAACTTGTCATACACCATGGATTAAAGTTCAACTTTTGTGCCATAGACCTGTCATTTATCGAAAATCAGGAACCATGTGCTGTCAGTTGCTCTGCTCTTTTATTAGCTTAGATTTAACGAGCTGCTCAAAGATGGAGGAAATACTGATGCATCGGGGGTTTGTGCTGATATACGCAGTTATGTAAATCTAAGTATATGGCTTAATATCAGCAAGTGGAAAGTCTCAAAATTGAAGTCAATGAGGTTTATTCTGTGTTTAAAGTGAAGAAAGAAAGAAACAGCTGAGATAAGGTATTTCAGCTGAGATAAGGTATTTCATTGACAATCTGATCTAAAATCAGAGAAACAGGATAGAGAGGTAGAATAAAAGCTAAGGAAGACAGATTCTACCACTCACTTTTCAACCAGAAATATTTCCTTTCTTCAAAATGTATTAAAAATTATGAAAACATGGGGTCTACATGTACATCACAGAAATACAAATAGTCACCAGCAGTAATATAATATGAAGAATTTTCTAAAGAGGGATACAACCACTTGGAAACTTTGTGACAAAAATTAAGTCTAAGTTTTTGAACAGTTTGCTCCACAATTTCTATGCTGCTTAAGATGGGAATTTCAAAAGTATGCTGGAGTGAAGCTTTTATAAGTATCAAGCCTTCAATGACCATAGCAAAAAACACTGCAGACAAATGTGTTACTGCTGCCAAAATCTGGAGCTGAGGTTTGAACTTACAGGAGGTGAGTATTGTAATCTACAGAGGATATGGCTGGTTTCACTTCGGTGAGTGTAGGAAGAGATTTGCACAACTGGCTTAAGAATTTCTGATTTCCTTTCTTATCACAGCCTAACACAGTTCTTCAGTAAAATAAAAATGTTTTGTCTATAGAGAAAACTAGATGAGTGAACTGATACAGCCAGGGTTCTGCAAAAATGGAGGAAAGGAATAAAATTTAGGAAGGGAAGGAGCAGGGATGGTGGGAAGTGGGGTGTGGGAAGGCAGTAAGGAGAGGGAAGAAAGAAAGGAAAAAATAAAATAGAAAAGAAAGGAAGAAAGAAAAAGGGAATATTGTTGAAAAGATTAATTTTCATCTGTCGTGGTTTCCAGGTTCTGTTCAATACCAAAACAGCTGTCCCAACACACTTGAAGGAGCAATACAAGGGCAGAAATAAATGACTGGAGTGTGTGAAGAGAGGAGTTGTGCTGTCCCCACAAATGCTGCCAAAAGAGATGTAGATTAGATCCTATGTCACTCTCAGCAATTTGCAAGGAGCAGTGTCACCTTGATTCAGTTGGGTCTGCATGAACTGACCCTCAGCAGAAAACTGGCCCCCATCAGCTTCAGCAGCAGCTGGCTGATCATTTTGAAGATGTTATTTTAACAGAGGCACTCAAAGAAGGAGATGAACTCTGAAGTACTTTTGAAGATCCATGCCTCCTTGACCTTGTTGTACATAGGCACAGATGTGACAACTTTCAGCATCTGCACACAGGAACTACAGAGCTGTATTCCTTAAGTAGGTCAGTATAACTGAGCACAGCAAGCCTCCTAATACATACTTTCTTTAGAAAATTTACTGATAAAGCACCTCTGGTTTGTATGCAAGGTTGCAGGCAAAGCTCAAATTTATAAATTTACATCATTCCAACAGTGAAGCAGCTATCTCTGTAAAAACACACTTTTGCTGAGGCAGTGATGTCTGTGTAGGGACTTTTCTCATCAAAGCTGCTGGTCAGGAATGGGTACATCTCTGCTTTGCATCTCAGCCAAAGCAACAGGAGTCTACAGCACATCGCTTAGGCACAGCTATATTGTAGCGTAATTGATTTGCACTTGTGTTGAATGTCCTAAATATTCATTTCCCCAACTCATTTGGGGCAGTGCTTACCTTGGGGTTTTGAGAAAAATATGTTATTTGGGATTTACGTCATTGGAAATGTCTACTGCAGTCAAGTAAATTCACTGTAGAGGGAGCAAAGATGGATTTCACTAGGGGAGAAGGGAGCAGAGGAACTTCTGAAAAGTTGGTGTAAGAGGTGAAGAATCTTTTTATCAGTACAACAGTTCCAGCATTAGAGCTTCATAATAATAGGAAACAAAACATCAGATCATTTACCAGTACTGCAACAGCAGCACACATTTTACACACAGACTGAGTCTAAGCCATTTAAATGCTTTATAGGTGTGGGTGCACAGGCTGTAATTTTTCTACAGTTCCTATATGAACAGGAAGAGATCATTAAAAAGGTAATTGTGATTTTAGGAAGTACTTTTTTCTGATTGATTCTGTGAATCCATGCACATGTGTATATGTGCCTGCGTGAAGAGATGTAGCCATCCAAAGGAATAAAGGGGGCTTATGCTATGACTATGCTGTGCTAGTGAGGAATACCTGGCAGTTCTCTCACCCTGTTTTGCCATTCTGTGCTTGAAGGGTGAGGGGCATGAAGGGCAATGGCTATAGAAAGCACAGTGCTTGACCCTTAGATGAGGCACCAGGCCTCCTTCCTGGTAAGACAAGGGAGAGTCTCCTTCCCTGCAATGCCTGTGGAAACACCAGAGGTGGAAGAGGCTTCTGTCCTCTTACTGAACCCTGAATAGCCACAGCCACAGCATGGGTACATCTGGCTTTGCTGGCCACCTCAGCTGTGACAGGCTAAAATGAGGCTGCTCTTCACCAAATGTATATGGTGCAAAGCAAAACCAGAGTACATCACTCAAAAAATGTGAGGACTGAGGTAAGCATGCCTCCCACAGGATGAGTAGAAGAATCTTTCCCAGAGTAAACTTCAAATTACTTTTAACTTTTTTTTTTAACATTTGTTCTTATCTTGCTGCTAGATTTGCCTCAGGCATCTTTTGGCTCTGTGATGGAGAGACATTAAAGAAGCTTTGGAGTCTGCTGTGGTCACTACTGAGTCTCCAGATATGTTTCCTCAGGAGGCCTTTTCTCTGCATAGGTGCTGCATTGTTGAGCTTCTGAGCCTCTTTGCTCTGCCTCAATACTCAGCAAAACCTCCTTCCCACACCTAAGGCTTGCACAGCTTGTGAGTCAAAGGTACATTATCACATGGTTCTCCTTCAAATAGTTCATGTTATCCTACAGGGCTGTGTATGGAGCAGCAGGTCAGATGAGCAGGGTTTTATAGTCTTTTGTCAGCTTAGTAAAGTAACGTGAGTGTTGCTCAAGTGTCTGTTAAGGTGTCATAGTCTCCTGCAGCCACGTGGTGCCACATTTGTTTAGAAGCTGCCTTTCTGGCTTCATGAAAGCTCTTTTGGGTGTTTTTCTGTTTTTAATGCCTTCAGAGAAATCAATGTTCTCTTGTAGGTTTAGAGTAGCACAGAACAGGAAGAAACTGTGAGGAGTTTTTTTTGTTTAATTTGTTTGTTTGTTTTCCTCAGGAGATAAAGGAGAGCTGGAGTTAAACTTGGGTATTCAGCCCAGAATCTGCAGTATTCCTGTCACTCTCAAAAACACGGAAGTACCTTACACTGCCTGTTACAGAGACTTCCACGATCTCTCATTCAGTTCTTCCCCATAATTTCTATCATGAGGTTTTTCCTAATATCCAATCTGAATTTTCCTTGCCACATAAATCTCTCTACTGCATTCTTTATCTCAATGTGAATTCTGTTATTTTTTGCAGATTCTTTCATTCAGTTCTTCCAGTTCAGTACTGCATAATGGATGTAGTATTTCTTCCCAGCTCTTTACAGGCTTTCATTCAACAGAAAGAGAAGACCATAGGCTACTGCAATCATAGTTCTGTGATTAAAGAATTTGCCCAGGGGGAAGAAAGTAGGACTCCTTGCATTATGACTGATCCTGCAATGCTGATGGTGAACAGTGTAGGCCCACATCCAAAGGTTTAGGCTCTCACTGAAAGCTCCTGGTTCTATCAGCTTACAAGCCTAGTCTCTCTCCTGCATTTTCCCTTTCATGCTGGGAAGTTTGTTGAGAGAATGCCTTTCAAGTTGAGGTACGCCATGGAAATGAACAGGGGGACCAAGCTTGCTGCTGTTGATGAGACTTAAATTGAGACAGAAGCCAAGACATCGTCAGTCATGACAACAGTGATTTACTTTAAGGCTTTGCAGACCTAAAATTCAGGCATCTGAGGAAATACAGCAGTAAGAAATGAGGTGATGATAGAGTCTGGGCACCTCCAAAGATTAAACAGGAGCTTTCAAGAGCTCAGTTTTAGGTTCTTAAATTCTAAGTCTCACTTAAAAACATCATCACCTTCCTTGATCCAGGCCTTGTGATAACTGTGTTTCTGTGACTGTCTGTTTGGAAAGGGATTTGCAAATATCTACTCTCCCAAGAATTTGTTAAGTGAGATAAAAGCACTTGAATATTTCATGCAATCTGAAGCAGAACACTATCACAGAAGCCGAGAAAAGCTTGGGTAGTCATCTTTTCAAAAGTGCACGTTCAAATGAAAAAACTGCTTTAGACTTTCCTCATAACAACCTTTATTTCATTCCTTGGTTAAACAGTCTAACCTGTAGGATTATTGTACAAGCAAAGAAAACAAGATTAAGCTACAGAATCCATAGATCTGTGGATGTGGGGTTCCTAGTAGGGAAAACAGGGTGTATATGGAGGCTATTCTTTCAGGAACAGACATCATTTGAAGAAAATTGTTTCGAGACCAAATTTCTGGATGTAGTCTCTTTAACTTTGCCATGACTCATTCTGAAAATATTTGGCACACATTTTTACATTACATATATTGAAATATATGACTTACTTTTAAATCTGAGAAGATGTTAAAAGTTGTGAAAAGCTCAGGTATTACAAAAAGGCTTCAATAAAGCACTGAGGAGCTTTAGTTTTTATGAAAACAATAGAAATATTTTTATTGCTAATCTGCAAAACGGAGTTCAGATTTTTCTAACATGTCTTTATGAAATGCCTAGCACTTCCATCCTGGAAATACCACAATCTCCTTCATGCTGACCTCTTCACAATCCTGTGTATGGTCCCAATTAGAACTTCATCAGAAAAAAAAACTCAGACAGCTGGGAAGAAAGAGCAACTCATGCAGTTTCCATTCTCAGAAATTGGCTGGTGTGGGATACCTAGAGAAGTCACTACTGAAATCTCAGTAAATATTGTTGGAATAGGAACTCTGGAAATGTTCTAAAAACATTTCTTGAAGGATGTACACACATTCTCTTTAATATAATAACGGAGTTTTCTTACACCAAACTTTTTGTGTTCCTAAAATACTTGTAGGTAGAAATGTATTAAGGATGCTATGACTTACTAGGAAGGAGCAAATACACAAAGGAAAATTCTTAGTGAACTTTGATTAATTAAGCATTTTTTGTATTAAACTCTCTGCTGATTTTATAACTTAGTTTTTGTTACCTACTGATGTGATGATAGTTCTTTTCATGGAAATATTCCATGGATTAAAATGTAAGCAAGAAGGAGATTGGTTCAAATCTCCAGCTCATTAGAAATATTAGTTTAGCTGTTATACACAAAAATATTCTGAAAGGATTGTTAAAAAATAACCAGTACAGTTAAACAGAAGGAGGAAAAAAGTTTCAGAAATAAAAATATAGCCTTTCAAGGAAGTAGTATAAATCACTTACCATATGGCAGCTTATATTTAAAATCCTAATAGGGCAAAACAGAAATAGATTTGAGGAGCAGATTGCGAAATGAAGAAGAGCTGTAAAAATCATTTTCAAATGTATCAAAATGAGGAAAGCTAACAGGAGTCCCTTAAATGATCAAATGCAGGAAGGTCAATGCAGAATATCGAAAATTATTTGCACGACTGTGCATTGTCAGAATGGTGATTTCCAGAGAGCAAAGAATCACAGAATCACACAATATAATTGAGTTGGAAGGGACCTACAAGGATCACCGAGTCCAACTACTGGCCGTGTGTAGGACCATCCCCAAAAGTCACACTATGTGCATGAGAATATTGTCCAAATGCTTCTTGAGCCCTGTTAGGCTTGGTGCTGTGAACACTTCCCTGGGGAGCCTGTTCCAGTGCCCAACCACCTTCTGGGTGAAGAACCTATTTCTAATATCCAACCTAAACCTCCCCTGACACAAGTTCAGGCCATTCTTTCAGGTCCTGTCACTGGCCACCAGAGAGAAGAGATCAGTGCCTGCTCCTCCTCTTCCCCTCATGAGGAAATTGTAACTGCAATGAGGACTTCCCTCACTCTCCTCTTCTCTGGGATGAGCAGACTAAGTGACCTCAGTCACTCCTCATATGGCTTCTCCTCCAGACCCTGCTCCATATTCATCGCTCTTCTTTGAACACTCTCTAACAGCTTAGTATCTTTCTTATATTGCAGTACCCAAAACTGCACACAACACCCAAGGTGAGGCCACCCCAGTGCAGAGCAGAGCAGGACAATCCCCTCCCTTGACCGGGTGGTGATGCTGTGCCTGATGCCCCCCAGGACACTGTTGGCTCTCCCATCACACTTCTTTTTCTTTACCTCACTTCTGGCTGGGCACTCCCACCATCCACCAGCTCCTGTTCTCATCAGTGATTTCATAAGCATATAGCATGTCTTGATGTCAGTGCCTGAAGAGCAAGAGAAGATGAATGTTTGTATTTTAAAAGGGATACAGGGAACAGTAAATTTCATGCAACCTAACCAATTAAATAAAAAAAAAAAAGAAAAAAAAAAAAAGGAAAAAATAGAAAAAAAATGAAGTTACAGACAGAAAAATTTATAGTATGCAACAGGGAAAATTTGCACAATTTTTGTAAAAGAAAAATAGATCTTATAAATCTGTCACTTAAAATATACTAGGCAAACAGATAGGAACATCCACTTTGTACCTGTGTTTTCAAAAATGGTTATCTCTAGGGACATTATCAAATTCTCCTAAAAACCTATGACTAGAAAGCCATTAAAAGACCTCATTAAAATGTTAAAATAGTAGATAAGTATATTATATTGAAAAAATAAATAATAATCCTAATAGCATAATAAGGAAGCAAAATTATTTAAGAACAAGATCTAAAAGTCATGGTGGATCATATGCCTCTGAAAACATCAGCTCAACATTGTTTCAGAAAAGCAAGTGAGCTATTGGAAAAACAGTGAGATATTATAAGACATTAGTGTACTGCTATATACATTTGGATCTGAAAGCTTCAAACTGAAATTATACTTAAGGAGCTAATATTTTTAGAAAGTTAATTTTTTGTTAAATATAAATTCAATAATAAATCCAAGTTTTAGAACAATGTAATTATTTCAAAACCACGATTACACACACTCAAGTAAAAAAAAAAGGCAAAACAAAGCAATTTGACAAGTTTCTTAGTCTGTAGGTTAATAAATATTGTAAATGGACCTAAGCCTGGTGCAGTGCTGAAAGAGGAATGCCATCATGCTGGCTGTTCTGGACTAGGCACTCCCTCTCCTGCTTTGAGCCCCCTTGAACACCTGTACAGCAGGATTAAATAACATATTCAATGAATTTTCAACTCAGATTATTTCATATTGATCATGATCGTCAACTGCAACTTCCTTACACAGATGCCTGCTCAGACCTTGCTTTGATAGCAGCTCTCCACCTGTGAATTTAAAAGCCTTCCTAAATCTAACCCTTTATAAATATTCCCACAGGCTCACCCTATCCAGGTGAGATAAAAAGCCTACATCTAAACTGCTTCTAGCATCTAAAATAGCCAACTTAGACATTTCTTCAAATACTTTCCATACCTTCTTTGCTTTTACTGTTACTGTTAAATTGCTTTAATTTTAGGAAGCAGTCTAATTTCTCTTCAAGGTGCAGCATGCTGCATAGAAAATATTAAATTTCCTAATCTCGAAGCATGTTTTTGCAGACTGCAAGATTAGCAAAGGGTAGGGTGAGGCTGTTGTGGGCAGTAATTCTGAGTAGGGACTGCTGTCACAGAAAAAGTTCTCTAAAACACCTAGTGGCCCTGTTGGTCTAACAGCAAGTAAGAAGTTTAGTAACATTAACCATATGTGGCCCTATCTGACAAGGCAACATTTTGTAGGCTATCCTCCCTCTATAAGGTATTGCCTGGTAGTCATCTGCTGGAGAGTTTTCATCCTCTGAAATCCTATTTGATCTCCTTAGAATTGCACTTAATGGGAAAGGCATGAAGCAACAAATGAAAGAGTGATTTTTACAACCAGAAGGGATGTAGAGGTGAGTAGATTAATTATGCGGATAAGAGTTCAAAGACAAGCCCATAAATATGTCCAAAATGTCATTGTTCAAAAGGTAACAGAAAAGGAAATGCCAGAACAACAATCGTCTCTATTTTCACTTGCTTGTGCAGTGTATCACTTAAAATGAAACAAAGGGGAAGCAGAGAACTGTAATCTAAATTTTCTTTTGCCATTTCTTTGCTAGATATCCTTAGCTGAAAACTAAAACAGCAAGAGCAAAACAGCAAGTCTCACCCAGACCTGAGCACTGCACCTGTTATATTCTTATGCTACAGAAAACACAGTAGAAAGAAAAGGAGTCATTCCTTCTCATCTTTGACCAAAGCATGACGCAAGTTTTCCACAAGCATAAATCTGTGAAGCTCTGGGAAAGACACCCTGCCCATCATTCCTTTGGAAGTTCATAGTTGATATTCTGCTGTAGATGAATACTGGACATCCTTCATAGCTTCAAAGTCCCACTGGAAAAAAAATTATAGGATGATCCAACTGCACAGATATTGCATAGTTTCTGCAGCAGTCCTGACTTGTATCAATTCCTCTGTTGATCCTGATAACAAAAAATAGGGGTTTTTTAGTCTTATGCCATTCACCTATATCCGTGTTATTACTTGCTGTCCAGTTACACTCTTTCCTTTTTCCAGCAAAAATCCGGATGGCTGTCTGTTGTCTAATTTGGGCTGAAACACCGTTGTGTGTTGCCAGGGCTTTGAAAAGAACAACATGCCATTAGGACTATTTAAAAGCCCAAAGAAATAAATCCTGAATCATCAAATTAGAAGGCTTTGTAGAATTTCCTACTTTCCTACCTAGTCACCCCAGTAGCGTGCAGTTGCAGCATGGCTCTTGAAAGTCTCTGGGAAACAAAGATTTGTAAAATTACACTGAGAATATAGCTCTCCTAGATACCCTCTAAGTATAAATCAAGAGCTTCTTATAGGAGACAGCCAAGCCACGCAATAGGAAGGCAATACCCTTTTCTGCTTTAAGGCTGGGGAAAACTCTCTATCCCAATGACAGAACTAGTAAAGTATTTTTAGATTTGAACCACTGATGATTTTGTTGAGCCCTCCTTTTCTGGAGCAGGGCATGGTAACATAGTAAAACTATAATTTAATTAGCATAGCTAATGGAAAATAACTTCTATATTTTTTTGCTTATTACTAGAGTAAAATTATTGTTATGACTAGATTAAAGTTACATTTTCACATATTTCTCTTTGTTCCCATTGAATGTAGTTTATTAGTCACTGTCACAACTCCACAACTATTTGCTTCATAATGAAAAGCTTTGCCATTTAAAAAAAAAAAAAAGAAACTTCTTAACATGACAGCAAAACAACCAAAAGAAAGGATATTTCCATATATATTACAGAATTTAATGTTAGCTGATTAAAATCGTGCAACTCCGAGTGGCCCCACAGTATTTTTTTTCCAAAGCATGATTTTGGGAACAGTGAAACACTGTATTTTGTTGGCAAACAGTTACAAGAATTTAAACCTTTAATCAAGATCTGCTAAATGCTTCAGTTTATAAATTGTTTATGAGTTAACCAGGACTTTCCACACAAATCTGTTTCACTTTAATAATAGTCTGGAACTTTTCTATGCAGTATTCTGTCCAGTACAGTCTTCTACTGTTCAAAACTGACTACTCTTACAGTCCAATCAAAATTAGTCTCACTTACAGAAAATCTTGAATAACGTTCATGAATAAGCCAGTGCTGCTAATGTTGAATAATAATAATAATAACCTCTCTAAAGATCTCCCTTCTTGCTCCTGTTACTCACTGTAAGGAAGAAAAGCAGGCACTGATTCACCCCTATCTACCTGCCAGCCTGCCTTGGCAGGCCTGACTGATGCCTTGGAGCAGCTGCTTCCCTTTGCCAGCCCAGGGTGAGGAGCTCTGATTTTGCGCTGAGCCTTACACAGCTGCAGTTCAGCTGTGCCCCCGAGCCCCACAACCATCCAGGGGGATTAATCAGCCGTACTAATGACAGGTCAGTGTGTTGGGTCAAAGCGTTTTGTCATGTTGTTAAGTGCTTGGGGAACATGCCTAGACACTGAATACCGACAGAGGGAAAGCATATTGGGTCACCCTCCTCGAAAAGAAGTGGTGAAACAACCAGTGACAAACCTGTATGATGAACATTCCTGCCCTCTCGTGGTAAAACTCTGGTAAATTTAGTTATTACATGGCACGCAGGCTTGTCAAGCACAAAAAAAAAAAAAAAAAAAAAATCTAGTAGAAGAAAATTATAAAATATTTATACTCTCATATTGATTCACATCTCTTTCGGTGTCTGAATTTCAAGAGGTCTTTGTAGGGATATTGCCTGTACCAAATGAGATTATTAGAGATTTAAACTTTAGTTAAAACCCCCTGCTTCTAGTTTAACCAGATGTGTGAATAATACTTCATATGGACAAAAAAAATATGGAGATTTTTCCAGTTTTATGGTTACTCAGAGATTTTCTTTTTTTTTTGTTTTGTTTGTTTGTTTGTTTTTTGTGGTTTTTTTTAATTATACTTTAAGTACCCTTTTATTAATCAAAAGAAAGTAAAATTGGGAAAGAAATATGTTGCAATTATATCACCCTCAAGTTTCCTCACACCAGCACCATACACTTCATTGAGCTGAAACACAACACACTGTTGCCCTTTATTTCCAAAATAATTTGGCAACTGTCTGATAAATAAGGCTAAAAGGAATCCTTGTTCTTATTAATGTTTTGAAAAACACTATTTAGATAGAGAAAATCATGTCTTTTTGGCAACTCCAAAATGGAACTCTGAAGAATCAATATGCTCTTCTATTTGTGATTCTAGATACTGTCACATCTGCTCTTAAAGATGTGCATGTTACATTAGCCCTATTAGCTCACAGTCTTGACAAGGACTGAATCACACTCATATTCCACCCTTACTGGCTTGTGTTGTGTGATGTGGCCAGGTCAAATCCACATTTTGACAGGGCTAGAAAAAACCAGAAATATTAACTGGATGAATTTACCTAATGTGAATGTTCTTGCTTCCTGTCATAGTGAAGGGTTATCTGAAGGAAGTTTATACCTGCACATATTCAAGGTGATGTGCAGAAATACAAAAATTAGAAAAGAAAATAGTAACATTAGGTATGAAATAAAGTATTGCAAAAGTGGACGAGTCAACTAGCAAGATGTCTATCTTCATTTCACAAGTATCTTATGTTACCCTTCTTTATTTTTTACAGAAAAGGTAGCAGCCTATAAAAAACAGAATGAAGAGAGCTATCCTGTTGCAGCAAAGATAGAAAAAATATTTTTGCTGTCATATTGAAAGGGACTGTAAACTTTTCCAAGAAGGGAAAAAAAGCTATAAAAGTATTCTGTTTAGCAGAAAATGTGAAAAGTAGGACATCAAAGAAAATGAATGTAGAGAGAGATGTCATACACATTGCAATGAAGAAGGCAATTTCTTCCAAACTTGTTGCTGAGACTAGTCAACTATCTGTAACATGTAAATCTACCTTTTCTTTTTTTTTTTTTTTTTAATGTATTTATATCCAAAGACTGATACATTACTGAAAAATCCAGGGCCAAGGTTTTCAAAAGGGACTAATAATTTTGAGATCCCAAGTCCAAACACCTCAAATGAATTCTGTGTTCACATACATGAAATTGCCAGGTGAGGATACGGGAAATCAATGCACACAAAATGTGTGAGATACTTGACCCATGCGCTGGGTTTACAGAAGACTACTCATGACAGCTTTACTAACACTTGTAGTATAAGTTACTTTGTGAATCACCTATCCCTATGAGACTCATCATTGATAGAAATAATATTGTCTAAACAATACTTTCTGGAAATAATGCTTTCTTAAGGAAGAATTTAAGTTTCAAGAAGCTTATTTTGATTTGCTATTTGCTGTAATTGGCTTTCATTTTAGGATTTTTAGTGTTTGTTTACTGCTCAGTACATTTATCTGCGAAATTGATTAAAAGAAAGACACAGTTTTAAACAATCTGCTACAGGCATCCTTATCTTAAAAGTCATTAAGATTGTGTGGTGTTCTTAATTTGTTGCATTATAATGAGCCTCAAAGTACTGTTTACATCAAACAAAACTATTTAAAAGAGAATATTATTAGGGTCATGTTATTAACTGTTTAAGATAGTAAATATGTCATAAAATGAAGATAGAGATCATAAAAACTGTCCTCAATGCTGGAAATAACATGCCATATATTGGTGTTGCCTACCTTCCTTACTCTTCGGCTGCATCACAATCCAGGCTACTGACCACTGCAGGAAAGAATGAACGAGACCTGTACTCTATTGCCTTATGAATGTATCTTCTTCCCCCAAGGCAAACTTTTTCTTTAAAATAAAGTTGAAATGAGCTTTTATCACTCTTCCCTGTGATGCAAGAGAATCAAGATATTTAAATACTTCAGATATATCATGCATGTCTCTTGTTTACCCTTGCTGAGTATAACAAAAATTTAAGGGAATAGCCCTTTTTAGTTGTGGAAAATGTTTTAAGAAACTATTTTTCTGAGTTAACCAGGGAGTACCACCAAGTCCCCCTAGAAATGCAGAACATTATTCAGCCCACCTAACTTTAGATGCTATGTTAAGATATCTACATGAGAAGCCTGCTCACACCAAGTTCCCTTAATCATAGATGGAAAGTAACAGATGCCTCCAGACTTACAGTAATTCAGATGGTGGGCTGTGTTGCCATTTTTATCCACCCTCCCCTATTGACTGTGAAACTTCTATTGATCCTCCAGTTTTTGGGCTTGTTATCATGGCTCTTCTAATACAGATGTAGACTGAGTTTCATTTTATTTAAGCCTGTAGAAAATAAACTTATTTTTCTTAGTTGTCAGACCTTTCCAGAGCTGACCACGGATACAGGGGTAGTTTGGATCACAAGTTAATAATAATTTCCATATAGGCAGTAGACGCTACAGCAACAAGGCTTCGACAATGCTTAAGCAATTAGCTGTATGTGGACAAATCTGGGTTTTTATAAGCTGTTGCACCCTGATTTAACAAAAGTAGATTTCAGGGCATTGAAGGTTTGTATTGAAGGAGAATAGGTAAAATGAAAATTTATTCTCTTCCACAGAATAAGGGAAGAATAACTTGCATTACTTAAAATAAATGTATCTGTCTTAAGGTAGGAGCCACTAAAATAAATCAAGGCTATCTAATATTTCAGGAATTAGAGTCTAATTGCCAGGTCTCAAGAACAAGCAGTGTGCCAAAAATAGGCTCTATATAGAGACAACAAGGTGAAGAAAATATCACAACTAAGTGGTAAATGTTTGAGCCTTAGGGTCTAAATCCTCATTAGAGCAAACAAGCTTATTAGCTTGCAAATGTAGGAAATGTACAGATTTTTGTTCCAAGGAAGAGTCAGCAGCCCTGTGACTGGAGCACTCACTGGGATAAAGTTGTTCAACAGAAACAGAAAGATTTAGGAGATGCCAAATCTGGAAGCCTGAGAGGGGCAAGGCTGCTGCAGCTCCCCGATGCCCGCAGGTCTGACTTGAGGCTGCCCACGTACCATTGATAGGCACATGCATGTGCACATACACACACAGACCCCTGGATCTCTCCAGCAGCTGGCCACAGCCCCAGCTCCCAGTACATTATTTCTCAAGGTGCCCCACTGCCAGCAGCTCCCTCTGGCCCCCAGGCCATGTTCCCCATTTTCCAGCAAGTCCAGGTTGTTGCTGGCCAGTCTGGCACCATGAACACAGGACTCTCACTCCTGGTTCACCCCCATATACACAGACAGATTGTCCAGAGAGACCCACACCCTGGGAAACTGTGGAAATAGAGTTCAAAGATGGGACAGACTGCACCAGTCAGGTGCAGGCATGGCCATACAAGCTTGCTGACCTACACCTGTTACAAAAAACCAGATCTTTTAATCCTTTCTGCCTCTCTTTTTCCACTCTTTTTACACCCCAAACCACCTCAGTCTACCTCTTTCCCCATCTTCATTGTCTTCCCTCATTCTTTGCAGTCCCCAAATACTCTACCCTGTACCCCACAGGAAACCCTGTACCCCAGGGTACAGTGTCCATGGTCTGTAGGGTCACCCAAAGAGTCTCCTCATTGACTCCCAGCACTGGGTGCCCCCCAGGTATACACTACTGACGCTGTTCCAAGACAGCCATGAGGCTGGAGTGGGGTCTCTTGTCTCTGACAGCAGCATTGAGATTCCCTTTGCAATCGTGTCTTTTGGGTTGTGAGAATGAGATTTTTGTCAGGGTGGTGTCTCCTGTGAAACCCCAGGAGGACAGGGGAGTACTATGGTTTCCCCAGCTGCTGTTCTCTGCACTCGCTGGGTAATGGAAGGAGGTAGAGGGGAATTTATTGTCACACAAACTAACAAAAAGAGGTCAGGGACTTTGATCAAAATTAATAACATGTAATGAAAATGTTTTAACTATTGGACTATCAAGGGTTTATGGTCATTCTCTGAGCTTTCTCATCCTGTATCCAAAAATTTTTGAATAAACATTTTATAGAATTTTATATGCTCTAGACACAAACCACACCACCACCACCACCCCCCCCCCCCGCATTTTATTAAATCAACTCTTGCTGATGGAAAGCACTTAAGAAGAAAAATTTTAACCAGCCATCATTGCTCTAGTCCTGCACCTCTGTGCTGGTTTCAAGGTAAACCAGCAGGAGAAATGAACTCAACACGAGAGAGATTAT
>JAWWEV010000043.1:30649529-30670768 GCA_035583235.1 Hafferia zeledoni
AGCAAAATATTTTCAATATGTTTTATTTTTTCCTTTTTCTAAATAAATAAGAGCATTTTTTTTGGGGTGGTTCCCCGCCCCCCCCCCCCCCCCATTCTTATCAGTATAGTAAACATTCTGTAGAGTACCTCCAGTGGCAAAAGTTGGTGAACATATTACGTGCTACAATAGTAATTTCCTCTCTGCAAGGGAACACACCAAGCAACATCAAAAAATCAGAAGTTTGAAGGATCAAATAAATGACAGCAGAAAAATCTTAAGAATCTCATGAAAAATACTTTGAAGTATCTTTTGAAATAAGAATTGGAGTATAATGACTGTAAGGATCACTTCAAAGCAAGGTCATCTATAACTGACTTACATACTTCTTTTCTATAGATGCAGCCAATGAGAAAGTCATAACATTGTTGTTGTTAACATCTGACCCTGTTCTACCATGTCAGAAGAAAAACTTGTTATTACAGTATATTAGTAGAAAAGACCATAAAGTGTAGCTCTAGTTTGAACATTTCCTTCTCCCAAACATCACTTTATTCAGCAAATCTTTCTTCATATATTCTGTAATAGTTGCCTGTGTCAGTAATATAAATGAACTTTCTCTCCTGCAGAGCCAGCACAGCTAGGAAATACTAAGCTGCAAATTTTGTTCCATCTTGTATATCATCAATGGACCTGTTCAAGTGTTCAGCTGGATACACCTGCGCAATTCTGTCGAGGGAAATAGGTTGATAGTGCTATCCAGAAAGCTTAATTTGAAATTTAGTGTAGCACAGACACAGGTAGGACCTCATGTGCTTTGCAAAACATTTATATCAAGCACTGATAAGTGACATGAAAACCACCCTAGAAAATTGTGCTGGGTCCTAAGGAGTGCAGAGAAAGAAGTCAGAAAAAACCCCAAACAACAAAACAAACCAAAAAGACACCAAACATAAACACCTCATTTTATTTCCAAACTAAGCACATCTGATATGGAAATTATTGAGAGATAATGATGTGGAAGTTACAATGACAATAGCATAGGTATTTTTCAGGACCAGGTCATTCATATTAAGAAATGAAAAGCTCAAGACTAAAGTACTGATTAGTGTGTAGTAGGCCTTTTTGGTTTTGGGGTTTTTTGGTGTTGTTTTTTTTTTTTTTTTTTTTTTTACCACTTGGAAAACAGTTTTATACAAAATTGGCAAGTCTAAATTCAGATTGATGGAAGGTTTCGCAAATATATCCACCATGACAAAATATTACTTTAATTCTATGATGAGAGTAGTTGCTCCAAAGGCCTAGAAATATTTGTTAAGACTTATAATTCAGAGCCTTGTTTTAGGGTGAATTTTGCGTGAAAATGAGCTATATCATGATTTGTGTGGTCTTGTGGGTAACTGCTCCAGAGCCATAAAGAAAACTAATTCTTCTAAATTGACTATAAAGTTGTGTCCATTCATTATCTTAGACAGTTGTGATCATTTGCTGTCCTACATCTGTACACGTTATAAAATGTGGTCATAGGATTTAATTTGTCTGCACCTGCCTGCATAAACAACCTGATCACAGGATTTGTAGACTCTGCATTGCTGCTCATCTATGAGTCAAATCTACAAAGACAAACATCTGTGTTGAAATTCTTCATGATTACACTTATAGGTGTTTATAGAAAATTAAGATTTTAAAGTTAAATCATGAAAGTATTTTCATGCATGTACAGTAACAGAAAGTCTTTTATAATTGTAGATTTTTACATGTCTTAATAGAGTTGTAGCTCATTATATCAATATGTTTCCAATATAATTCAATTTTTCAATCTATAGGACAGTTCTTCTGTGATTTTTTTAATGTATGATGCCAGTTCTACCAGCCTAAACTCATTATATTGATGTATAAACTGTAATCATATTTAAAAATGTCAGAATTTTCAAAGCATTTCACATCACATGAAACCCTCTGCTTCTTAGATGAAAGATATATTAAGGTCTTCAACAGACAAAAAATATTTCACTTCTAAGTTATTATTTTTATTAAATATATATATATCCATTTATATTCTAGCTCTTTATAGAATAGTAAGAAGTAATTACTCTGATGTTAAAAATTTAGTTGAAATACAGCACTTTTCAATATGCTTTTCCTTCTCTACCTCTTTTCCCTTGCCCTGTCTGAATAAAGAACTAGTAAGGTCTTTCCTTGCCTGCTTTGATTTGTACTACTGTGATGTTTTTATATACTCTGACCTTTTTATTAAGACTTCCTTCAGACTGGATAGCCAGCATGATATATAATGACTTGTTTCTTGTAGTATAACCATTTGTCTTATGCCCAGCAAAAGAATTTCTGATCCTTGCTTTTAAATTCAAGGGTGTTGATTTACTCTCTCACCAGATGAAGTAGAAAATGGGATTAAAATAACTGTACAAGAACTGCAGAGGTATCAGTGTCTCTGTCTCTCACTGTGATATCCAAGCCAGAGGATAGTTTCCTTAAAGACCCAGCTTCTGGAGTCAGGTAACTTTACAGAATTTGAAAAAATTGTACGGACTTCCTATGGCCCTAGAATCAAGTAAAACATACGAAAACTATTGGGTTTAACTACAAAGTTTTAAAGATTTGGTCTGATTTTAGCAATATTGATGCAATCCTTCTAGCAAACTCTTACAAAAGGATTAGAAGGGCAGCAGTACAGTGAATTTTAAAAGCTGTATCTCTGGAGGTAGACATGAAGAAGAAGTGGGGTATGAGCAAATAGAAACAATAATTCTACCAGACATAATTAAATGAATAGAAATGAGGAACTTTGTATGTTGCCCAGAGTTAGGTGTGCCTTCGTCTTCTGGACTCATTTCTGTTGTTGAAACCTTTAATTGCCATTGCCAAGCTGCTCTCTAAGTTCTAACAGTCCTTAGATATGAATATATCCCATCATATTGAGAATTCTAATTGATGTTTCTCAGTTAAGAGAGTAAGTTCATTATATTCCTATTTTTGCTAAAGTTGTTGAAGTCAGAGCAGCCCAGGCAGCCTGTTAAGGCATCCATTCTGCAGAACCCTGCAGAGCAGAGTCCTGAGCCTATTGATTGCCCAAGTGAAGTTGGAACTAAAGATCAAAGTCCCCTGTTTGCTATAGGAAAGGAATGGCAAAGAATGTCCTAAGATTTAAAACAGTGATACTCAATGATGATCCCATGAAGCAGAATGTTTTCCAGATGGTAAGGTAGAGACCTAAACAGCTGAATCGTCATCTCGTTGATCACAGAAATCATTAACTTGCAACATTATGTGTCTTAGTGTAAATGACATGGGATAAACGCAGTATCTCATAGTTGGGTATTGATCATACTCTCTACATCGTGACTTTTATATAAAATAATCTATATTTATAAATATATTTCTATATATGTTTTATAGATCAAAATATTTAAAACTTACATAGGTGAATGTCTCAGTTATGAAATGCAAGTATATAATGAATGTGCATGCTCAGAATGTGTCTGCTTAGAAAAAACTCAAGAAAGCAGGATCCTATCTTTGTTAACATCTAACAGTTCAAATAGCCAATGGGAAAAGACTGTTCTCCAAGAATTATTTATATTGTATGCATATTTGCAATACTTCAATATTCAGTCTGAATCTAGCAAAAGGCATTTGTCTCCATTCAAAGACACTTTAAAAATCAGGTTTTCTAGATAAATTGTTACCATACACTCAAAGACACCCTAGAAATCATGTTTCCTAGATAAATTATAATGTGGTAATTTACTACATAATGTAGTACAAATAGTGATTTTTAATTATTAAATCAATGTCTCCTCAAAAGGACTTGAATCTGGAAAAGCATATCCCAGGAAACCAAAAAGAGCATCACAGTGGAAATCACTTCCCAAGTCACAAAGCACAAACAAATGGGGATTTGCTTCTGTTGTCTCTGAATAAAATTCAAGGTTAGAAAAAAAAAGACTTTTGGGGAGGGGTATTTTATATGATAATGTGGACATCATATAATGATGATGAGAAACTCAAAGTTGTGGGTAATTAATAATTAGTTTTTATTTAATTACTTAAACATCTCTACAATGAAGGTGATTCAAATTTTCTGCATTAATCCTATTGATAAGTACAGTCACAATAAAATTGTCAATGAATATTTTACAGTAATCATTTACCTAGCGTTTCTCCTCTGTTAGCAAGAAACCTGTCTGAAAAGAAAGGTCAGTGAAATGGTAAGCTATAAAGAGTAACATTAGTAAATTCCAAGTAAAGAAAATATTTTAACAGTGAATGACTGCCAAGAAATTCAGAAAGTGATTCTCAGCGATGTATTTTTAATTCCTAATTTTGCAAATATATCCAAATGTGAGTAAAACTAGTCTATTCTATATGTAAAATCAATCATGTATGCTTTTTTTAAGATAAAAACATTCTTCTGTAAATATTTATATAGACTTGCATGATCCCAATCTTGCACATCATTGGCATTCTTATAACAAGTAAAACCCTTTATAACAGCAATCTGAAATTTATACTATGGTAGCAGTGAGTCCGTGTGAAGTAAAATGTTCCTTGCTCAGCAATGCATTGAAGGACAACCTGAAACTTATCTTTATTCACAAATGACCCAACAGAATGCTCATTAGGACTATAGTATCTAAATCCCACTGGCCCACTTGTTTTCTGAGAGAGCCTGTTTTTCCTTCTCGTTCTTCATCTAAGGACATTATACTTGGAATCCAAAACCACACTCATCTTTACTGCATGACATAGCTTCTGCTTTTATAAAATCAAGGTTGGGAGCAACCACCTCAGAGAAGATAATCTTTCAAACCTGTCTCAGCTGTATCTTTTCAGTTCTTACTGAACTGCTGTTAAAGAACTGTAATTTGCAGTAGTTTGATATATAGCTCAAAACCATCATTTGTAGCCAACATTGTCTCACAATTTAAGATATCAACAGACAGTCCAGAATTTACTAGAATGAATTTTTACTACAAATCTTGGTCCCGTGATTTTCTCAGCCTTTTTCTATTTTGGTCCTAAATATATTTTATTCTGTTTTTTATTTTCACAGCATGATGGATTGAAGCGGTTAGTGAAAATAAAACGATATTTTGTGTCCATGCACTCAGGGAAGTTTTGGTTCATATAGACCTGTTAGGGTGTTATTCTGATGGCCACCTCAATCTAAGTGTAGGTATTTTATTATCTAAATACTTTTAGAAATAATACTACAAAGAACTAAAGTGAGAAAATATTGCAGCAAGAGTATTCTGTTGTTCTTTCTGTGTTGTGTTTTCTATGCCAAGAAATTTCTTTAACTGCTAGCTGCTTTGGATGTTTCATGCTATCCCTAACAGAAGACACAATGCACCTAAGATTCCAGAGGCTTTTTGCACCTCTATTTTAAAGGCTATAAAGTTGTTGTGTTTTTTTTTTACAGTCTGATTTCAGTGTGAAACACAAATGACTGGAAAAATTTTAGGGGAATATGTGCAGAGGAGATTCTGTTACACTTGAAAAATATCTGTATTACATGCCATGCCCACGGTGATTCATCTGTGATTTAAACCAAGAAGTTTGCTTCTCAGCTGTTGTACCTACGGTCCCATACTGACACCCAGCTGAGTCTGAAGCCTGGATGGAGAGTTTTCCTCCTCTTCTTTTCTGGTAGATAGGAACTGGAAAGTTACAGCTACCTGAAAAATAAATGACAGAAATAAGCGCATCCTGCTTGTGAATAGTTTCAGAAAGAAGAAAAAAAATCAGATTAATTATTTTTCTCATTTGCCTCTCAGTCTCCCTTAAAAATAGCAAGTGCCAGAGTCTCTCTGAAGTAGCCTCCATCAGAGCAGTCTCTTCTGTGCAATCCACTAAAAGACAGAAGAGGGAAGCTGATAATTACTTTTACTCGTCACTGCAGAGAGAGGTTTTTAATTCCCACTGCTCTGATGGTCAGAAATATTGTGCTATTTTTTAACCTGACTTTACTCCTGCCTTTTTAGCATATTAATTCTTTAGTCAGTAATGCCTTTTATATTATAAAGACAATTATCTCTTGCTTATTCACAGAGAAAGTTTTCTGTCACAGTTTTCAGTCAGCACTCCCCAAAAGTCAAGCCTTCCTCTCCAAGCCATGTTGTCTATTAGATAATGTCTTTCAGGAAATAAAGCTTGTGTTGATACCAGTCACAGATGCACACTGAGTAGACTCCTCCACAAATGCTGACCCACATGCCTAAGTTCAGTGGCACATTACATCAATGTGTAAAGTTAGCAGCTGTAAGCAGCAGTTAGCAGCTGAGAGCTGTGCTCATAAGTTACATTAGGCTGCATGCATATAGAATCATAGAATCACAGAATTGATTGGGTTGAAAAAGACCTCCGAGATCATCAAGTCCAGCCCTTGGTCCAACTCCAGTTCATTTACTAGATCATGGCACTCAGTGCCACATCCAATCTCAGTTTAAAAACCTACAGGAATGGTGAATCCACCACCTCTCTGGGCAGGCCATTCCAAGGCCTGATTACTCTCTCTGTAAAGATTTTTTTTTCAGATATCCAACTTAAATTTCCCCTGGCAGAGCTTAAGCCCGTGCCCTCTTGTCCAGTTGACGACTGCCTGGGAAAAGAGACCAAGCCCCACCTGGCTAGAACTTCCCTTCAGGTAGTTATAGACAGTGATGAGGTCACCACTAAGCCTCCTCTTCTCCAAGCTAAACGACCCCAGCTCCCTCAGCCTCTCCTCATAGGACTTATGCTCCAGTCCCTTCACCAGCCTTGTTGCTTCTGGATGCAAGCTAGCTTGTGTGGAACTAACTTGGACAACTATTTACCAGATTTTTTTGTGCTTCAAGCATCAGAACTACCTTATGTGAAAAGACATGGATGCTTCTTCAGTATCATTAAATTGTTCTTCTTTTCTTGAATACTGTAAAGGCATAACTTTTCTTTCACTTATCTATTAAGCCAAGTGACAAAAAACGCAATGTGTGATTAAATCTGTCTTTTCTTCCAGGGAAAAATTGTACCCCGTATAGTGAAACATATTGCATTTTTCTGCATTTTGAATACATTAACTCTCCTTGATGATAATGCCCAAAATAGTATTGTCACTACCTTATGTTTTTTTAAGTGTATTGAAAAAAGAAGAGATTATTAAATGTCTCTAGGTCCTGTAATAATATATCCACAGTCTTGTCCAAGAAACAACCATCATAACAAGTTAATGATGTAATTGCACTACCAAAGGGATTTCTGCTTGTTTTTTGTTTAATGATGCATTTATCTTTAAGGGTTTCTTCATCTTTTCACTCTCTTATATTCCAAAGACAGTATAAACTTTATCTTAACAAGAAAATATACAGATCTATGTAATAAAAAATTGCCTGAAATAATGAATTACATAGATTTCCTTTATTTCTGATGTATATGAGGAAAATTTTTCTATACATACAATTCAGAATGCTCCATCTATTTACAGTATGAAGTTGAACATAATAACTCATGATTCTTTAATGGGTTTCAGTTAACTGCAACTGAGCCAGCAGAATAAGTGTACTTGTTTCACTTAAGGAAACCAAAGAAGCAATCAAAACATCCTTTTAAGGATAATCACTGCTCTTCATTGATGCCCATTTTTCAGCTGTAAATTATTATTAGATATACTCATGTCTTCTGAGGTTAAATAATTAGGAGAGTAGGAAACCTGAGTCATAGCTAAATTAATTTTTGCTAAGTGGTTTGCTTTGTGTTGAGGTGTTCTTAATGTAAGCCTGGACATTGATTAACTTGAACCACAGGTCCTTGGCCAAATAAGAGAAGCTTCTACTTCCCTCTCCTTCCTCCATAATGCAAGAGAAGCAGAGATTAGCTGCCAGCCTTGAGTATCTTCACAACTGCTTGTGGGCAGTTCAGAACTACCATCCTTTGCTGCACAACAAGAACAATTAACAATCCTCATCTTTCCATGATCTGTGGTCACAGATCTGCCACTTCAGCTGTTTCTACTTTGTCTCAGTTTGATCACTACCCTCCATGGTTTGTCCCTGCTCTCCAAAAAAAAGCAATGTGCAGAATTGCAATGTTTTCAGTCACTTTTTGTGAGTCACTAAACTAAGGTCATGATTATAAACTCAACAATGCATTTTTAAACAGGAGGACAAAAAGCAATTTTTAAATCTATTTTTAATTGAAGTCTAATGTAGAGCCCATCAGCCTGTGTAGCATCTGTGTCTTCATGAACGAGTGTGTAATGTCTTGAGTGAATAAATGTTTTCATTTGCTACTAGTTCTTAACGAAGAATTATTTTTTCAAGAGATATTTGAGTGCTTTATTTTTAACATGTTCCTGATAAGGATTACATTCTCCCACAGCTCCATCTATAAAATTTAATTTTTAAACATTTCCTATTCCAAAATGCTATTAGAGTTTTTAAGATTGTTTAAATTGTTATCTGCTCCACTCAATTTGCTTCACAGATATAGGGAAAATGAAATCACACTAGAATGTCAAAGTACCATGTTTTTGATTTTTTCATTATCATTCTGGGTTGGCAGTTAACCATTATAAAACAGAAATTAATTTTATGCTCTCTTTTGTTATGCAAACTAGTCTAACTAAATTGAAAAGAGCTCTATAACAAACCAGAAAGCCAACTAAATGTGAAACTTTGCAGAAAGAAGTTTTCACTTTCTTGTCCAATGGTAAGTACACTCAGGTGGGAGTGAGAAAGACCCATTGTACACAATTCTCTAAGGAAACATTGCTGTTGTAGTTTAATCTCAGCCAGCAGGTAAGTATCACTCAGCAACTCACTCACTCCACTCTCTTTGTGAGGAGGAGAATTGTAAAAATAAAGTAAATCCTGTGGGTTGAGAAAAGAACAGTATAATAATTGAAGTAAGATATAATAATAATAATAGTAACAATAATAGTAACAGAAAGCAGGGAGAGAGGAATAAAACATGAAACAAGCGATGTACAATCCAGTTGCTCACCACCCACTGGCCAATGTCGGGCCCATCCTTGAGCAGCAATCACCCCTCCCAACCAACTCCAACTATTTTATATACTGAGCTTGATATTCTATGGTATGGAATATCCCTTTGGCCAATCCTGTCTTGTCCATGCTCCCTCATGGCTTCTTGTGCACCTTCTCACTGGCAGAACATGGAAAATGAAGTTCTTGACTTAGGGTAAGACCTACTTAAAAGTAACTAAAACATCAGTGTGTTATCAACTTCTCATACTAAATCCAAAACTCAGAACCACTAGTTATTAAGAAGAAAATTAGCTGTATTCCATCTGAAATCAGAACAAATACCTTGAAGATTTTTTCCAAGTCTTTCCCATGTTCAGCTTTCCGCTGCAAGACACTACTGAGCTTTGTGCATTCCCAGGCAAGTTAATGTTCAGGATATGTAACATCATGTGCAAGTGTGCAGCTCCAACATCTGGAACAAAGAATTCAATCCACTGATGGTCATGGTATCAGAGAAAGGGGGTTATTTGGGCTGATATTACACCCAGGCAGATAAGCACTTCAAATCCACTGATGGTCATGGTATCAGAGAAAGGGGGTTATTTGGGCTGATATTACACCCAGGCAGATAAGCACTTCAAATCTGTCTCTAATCTAAACTCAGTTTTATTGCATAAAAATCAGGAGCGAGATGAAGAATTTTAGGTTTTTCTGTAACCTCCTCCCTGACACTTTAACAATATCTCTGTGGAAATTACCTCCAGGGGTGCTTCCTGAAAGAGCCTGAGGACAAATTTCTGTGGGGTATTTCTGTAGTTCGAGTTTTCCGTCATTCAGGATTCAGGATTACATAAGAAATTACAGTTACGTGCATACAAATCAGGTGAATAAAATTAAGATATGTTATCTATAAAATTGGCTCTTGGCAGGTTAGCAGTACTCATGATTTACTGTATTTCCTGAGAGCAGATCCAAAAGGCCAGAACACCAGATCTGATTTGCCCAATTTGACTAAATTTTGTCAGTTACCTAAAAGCAAAATGCTTGATGTGGTAATCTGGAAGAGACATTACCTCAGTGATGGACATTGGAGCCTGCAATTAATAGGACCATTGGTGAACAATAACCATTTCCTACTCATCTCTTAGTCTCAGATAAAATCAAAAGCCAGGCTAGGTTATAGTACTAAACAAGCCCCCCTCCGCCCCCCCTTCCCCCTCCACCAAAGGCCAGATGACAGTAAATGGCTTACTTCTACCAAACAAAACAACTTTTTATGGAAAGTGTGGCTGCAGTCATAATGTTCCCTTTAGAGAACAGTGCTGGTCACAAAACCCTCTTGAATGGCATCTGGAACTGTTTTAAATAGGCTATAACAATACTAAACAGCTAAACCATGACAGCAGGTGTGCTGGTAATTAAGTAATATATCATGTCCTCTCTTAGGGATGAGCCTTGGTTTTTTCATTAGTTTAGTCTATGAGAACATAGACTCCACATTTAGCGTGGGGTTATGTCATACTTAACTATGTGCTGCCCTGTTAAATTTTGTATTATATATATATATATATATATATATATATATAGTGGATTTTATAAAAATCCCCTCTGTGTCATAGGCGTTTTATTTTTTGCATTTGAGTTACCGCAAGGAGCATTAGATCATCTAGTCTGACCTCTCATGTATGAGACAATGCATTTCACCTGCATCAAACTCCATTAACTCCCATTTAACTGAAGTAAGTCTTTTCTAATGGCATTTGGTCTTGATCTGAAGACAAATAAAAATTGCACTTGTCTTGGTATTTTGATTCAGTAGAGAACTTGTTCTCCTTGTTAACAAATTATACTTTACTTCTTATTTAAACATGTTTTGATTCTATTTCAATACTGCATTTTTTCTTATACATCAGTCCCCCACATTATAAATTCCTTTCACATTGGGTAGTTTCTTTTAATTAATTATGCATGACAGCTAAGTAATAATCTGTATAATAATCATACAAACATACACATGCATAGGTCAATGTATTTCTAAATGTTATTTTCATAAATATAAACACAATATCTGTTATGGAATGTATAGAGTGTCTTGACATCAGTCAAAGCACTGTTGCATTGCAGAGATATTGTGCTTTCCTATACAGATACATATCCTACAGAATCATTTTAGCACATTTTACTGACTAAAACAGAACCCTAGCCTAGACCCTAAAGAATCATAGAATCATAGAATGGTTTGGGTTGGAAGGGATCTTAGAGATCATCTAGTTCCAACCCCATGAATGCCATTCACTAGATGAGGTGGCTCAGAGCCCCATCCAACCAGGCCTTCAACACTTCCAAGGATGGGGCATCCACAGCTCCTCTGGGCAACCTGCTTCAGGGCCCTATCACCCACAGAGTAAAGAATTTCTTCCTAATATCCAATCTGAATCTCCTCCCTTTCAGTTTAAATTTTTTCCTTCTTGTCCTATCACTACGTGCCCTTGGAAGCAGTTTCCCTCCACCTCTCTTGTTTGGTCCCCTTTAGGTACTGGAAGACTGGTCTAAGGTCTCCCCAGAGCCTTCTCTTCTCCAGGCTGAACAACCCCAGTTCTCTCAGCCTGTCTGCACAGGGGAGGTGCTCCAGCCCTCTGACCACTTTCAGGCTCTTCTTTATACTCACCCCAACAGGTCTAAAAGCCAGGAAGACTTATATTTTTTTTTTTTTTTCATTTTAACTGATCAATTTTAAAATATATTTTATAAGAATAACCCTGTCAACCTTAAAGAAAGTAACCTCATCATATAATATGGTTGTCAGTTTCTCTTCCTCGTTTATCCTCTAAACATTCCTTCTTAACCTGTGTACTTACTGTGTCTGTGATTTTGTGTTTGTCTCAATTTCATTAATGCAGATGTTGAATTCAATTCACGGGACAAGGTCAAGTCCCTGAAGTACTTATAAGGAAACCCTCATATAATGCTGATGTGCCTCTGACATTTTCTTTCTCTGCCTTATTCATTTAATAAATAAACAAAAATGTTCATTCATTTATGCCTTATTGTGATTGTACAGTGTATTCTTTTAACCAGAATGCCACAGTAGTGGCATAAAAATATCTTTTGCCACTTCTAGACTATGTTTATTAATTACCTTTTTTGAAAACTTTATATCTCATCAAAAAATGAAACAAATTATCTTTGAGAGTATCCCTGATCATAAAAACCCTGTTTATGAGCATTATTAAAATATTTGTTGAGCAGTTCTATACATAACAAAAAGTTCTGTCAATTTTCCTATCATCTCCCTGTGGACTGATGGAAAACTAATATAACCTTTGGTAACTATGACTCATTTCATTGCCCTTTATCAATATTGCTGTAACTTTAGTGAATTTACTGTCTTTGGAACTGCCAAGTGCTTGAAGGTAATTAAAAATCACCAATGAGTTAGCTATTTCTTCAGACAAATCTTTATGCTTCAAGTACAAGTTACACGAACTTGGGACATCCAAGGCAGATACTGCTGTACTTTCCTGATGGTGACTTAAAATTAAGAAAATCTCTCTTTATCCTATGTGGGATTATTTTCAGGTTCAGAAATATATATGCATACATACAATGGATGTGAAAAAACCCCTTACTTATTGGCCAGCCTTCTAGCCATATTTTTCTCCAGTCTCTGTTTCCCCCAGTAGACTGTATGTGATTCTTTCCATTGCTCTTAGTATTAGCTTTTGTTTGTAATTTCTGCTTTTACTTATCCAGAAAAATGACTACTGCAAATCATCCTCTATCTTTATCAAAGAACTGTAGAAGAAACCAATAGATACCTCTCAATGGACTCTGCCTTTTTTTCCTCTCAAAAATACACTATGATTTTTCTGATGAAAAAGACTATACAATTTTTTTTTTATTTTTTATTTTTTTTTCAGTTTTAGATGTTAACTTTGCAGAATAAAGAAGAGATAGATAGAAAATAAAGAATAAAGATGGAGGAGCAGCCAAGTAGCCCTATCTCTGGAGGAGACCAGAGGGACAGAGGAGCAGGCTCAGTGCTCCCTTACCTCTAGGAATGGGAGAGGTAGTTAAATCTCTGCCTCTTGGTCACTCAGTCTGGTGGGAGGGACTCTGTCGCTTTGATGTGTTGCTGACATCTGAGTTTTTAAGGAGCTAGTCTGGAATAGAAAATGAGAGATTTTCTTTCTCACAAAATGAAACTTTTCTAGAAATCTACTCCACTTAAATACATCCACTTGGCAGGAAAACATCTTGGCTTTTCCTTGCAAATGCAAACCAAACACGAATGTGTAAACCTCTATATGTTCTTTAGAGGTCTGATTAGGTCCTACAGAAAGACTGAGAGGATATCACCTGAGTTTTTGTTTCTCTTCTGCAGGTCCATTTTATTTCTGTCTATTATGAGCTCTAATTTTAATTTTAGCTAATACAGTTCCTTAAGCAGGCTATTGAATTTTCCAGTACTTCAGGAATCTGCCAACTGGAATGGAAGCTAAAATGTCAACAAAATTCTGTGAATTATAAGAGGAATATTATTTCTATTCTAATTTTTCATATGAAATGATTCTTTAGTAAAAAATATTTTCAAGCACCTAAGGAAAAAAAAATTAAAATAAAATGACCTTTCTGAGACAAAATAGAGTACTGCATGCCTCATTTCTGAAGAGTGTGTTAGGAAAATGGAAAGATGAGATTTATTTTCTTCACCTTTAATGAGCCGAGTAATAGTAGGACACATGGTGAAATATGAATAATATTTTTCCAGAGGCTGTTTCCTTCTCATGCATAATACTCTGTTTTGCTTTAGCATGCATTAAGTTGATTCTATACGGAAAATTCAAAGAACTCATAGTAAGACCTAAGTTACTGTTCAACTAATTGCAGTGGGTTTCAGAAATTGAACCTTCAAGTACCATTTATTCTGGTGCTAAAGCGTTTATTTAGTAATTAAAAAAAAAAAAAAACAAACAAAAAACAACAACTCAAAATGTAACATTTAAAATAAAATCAGAAACAAAAACATCTAAAATACTTTTTTTTTTTTCTTGTACATTTGTTCCCATACAGTATTGAGATTATCATCTCCTGGAGAAAAATAGAACTCAAAGAATGGAAATAATGGGTCAGTAAATTTGAAAATACCTCTTGGTTCATAGGCTAACAGGTTATTACACAAATATGTTAATGAAACTAATTTGCCACAGAATACGTTATAAAATAGCTATAAACTTATTTTTGAGTATTTTTCCAGAAATGGTTACATCCTTGTTTTAGAAGGTCCCAGTTGTCTTTCCACATTAAATTGGCTATCCTTAATGCTTATGTCTTCTTAACCTAACCTCAGCATAATTTCAATATTATGTTAGAGCTGCTTTTATTCCTTCCACAGATTATGTGGATCCTGAAACTGATTTGTTACTGATCCTGTGAATACTTAGTGACACAAATGGATATTACATCAGCAGAGGAAGAGGAATGGTGGCATTTCCATCAGGACACAAATCTAGTCTTCCGTATTTCAGCACTTTCTGTATTAAGACATGTAATGTTCTGAACTTGGGTGTTCTTCACCTTGTATGAGACAAGAGCTTCAGACTTTGCTGGTGGTCCTGGGACCTACTTCTGTCTAACCTTTGTAAAACAATGTCAATGCTTTCAGATGAGAAGTTGTTTTCTGGAAAATTTCTAACCAGTTCTGCAGTTGAATGAGTTTCACACAACCCAGTGGTTCTAGCTTTCATCTGAGGTGTCCAAGATATAACCTTAACAAAGTAAAATATTCATTCCTTGACAACTGCCATGTTTTGGCACTCAGGCCCAAAAGACATGAATAAAGAAGTTTGCATGAGATAAACACTGACAGTTTGTTTTATTCACTGTTTGTTTTTGGGGTTTTTTTTTAAACTCCCAGCTCTCAAGAGAAGAAATTCACAAATAGTTAAAAAAGATGCAGTTCCCATTAGAAGAATCATTGAGTTTCATGGTGTTCATGACATTGCTACTGTACAGACCACAGGCAGCAAGGGCACAAATTCCCTAGAATTTCCCTGTAATCTGTCTAAATCTTCTTGAATACTTGATCTGTATAAAGAAAATATTAACTTACATAAAATGCAAATAGGTTTCCTTTTGCTATTTTTTCCCCATAATAAACATTAGACAATTTAAGGAACAAAAGACAGTTCTTCAAGAAAGACACAATGGACATTGGGAACGGGAAACCAGAAAGGAAATAATGGAAGACTCTCAGTGATGTTGATGCACCTTATACTATCTACAGCTACCATCAGCATGTAAAGATGCCTCTTCATACCACTAGAATGGAAAATAAGTAGACAGCTCTCAGGAAATAGAGAAGTGTCTCAGACTGGGATCAACTCATAATTAAATCCTCTCCTCCATGGTGATACCTGGTAAGGCACACAGCCAATGCTTTCCTAAATAGACCTGACCTTTTTTTTTTTTTTTCATGTGTGTAGTTAAGTAACAGATTTTGCTACTTTTCAAGATATTTCTAAATAAATACATAGCTATATTACCTATCCTTACTTATCCAAAGTCAATTCCTCGTACAATATCTTCAATAACCATCAGAATAGGATATATTTTTCAGTTTCATCTCATCCTCCCCCACTCTGGTGGGTCTGCAATAAAATTCTAAGGCAACATATCTAATATTTGACTTTAAAGACTTGTCACCTACTTTTTCTTTCATATAAAACTAATTTTACAGCAGTAAAGTTGATAAACATGACAACTACATATATTTTTACTACTGCAGTGCTGACTTTTTAAATTTTATGTGTCTGCTTTCAGCTTCAGGTAAGTTAGTGCTGTCCATCAGCAGACATCCCAGTCAGAAATTCTAGTCAGAACTGAATTTCTGAACAGATGATGTTGATTATTAATCACATTTATTTGGCCAGATGATTTTAAGTAAATATGATTTTTTATTATTTTACATTAATTGATCACTGTATTAAATTATTTTGCCTTTAAATATTTTTCAAAGTGAAGGCGCTCTAAAGCAATTGAGTCATGCACTTCAAAGGATCACTGCTCAATTTTCACTGAGGACCAAGACCCTAAAAATAAGTAATTAATTGTTTAAACCAAGAGAAAAATTCACTTTGCCAAATTTATGACAAGGAAATGTTACAGAGATTTGTGATAATTGATCTCATCATGGTGCACCATCAAACACCATTGCTTCTTTGTTGCCTTCAGTAACTGGAAAAGGCAGATTCACATGGTAACCTTAAAATCCTATCACCAAATAAGAAACACCAAGGAAAACACAGAATGGAAAATATCTGCTGTGTTCCTTCCTCTCCTATGTGACTGACTACAGAGTTTTAATATCTCTACCTAGCAGCCACAGAGGTTTCAAATAGCCCTTACAGGGCTGTTGCTGCAATACAGATTCCTATTTGTGCTGTTGCTATGCTTATTATCTAATACAAGGACCAGTTTTTTGCAGTTACCTCCTCCTGTTGCTGTTTCTGTTTACCCTGAGACAGGTTAAACTCATCTGAATTCACCTCAGGCCTGACCTAAACTAACTTAAAATTGTGCAAAGCTGTAGAGAGATATCTACATGTTGTAATTTGTAGTATTTAACTTTCTTACAAGGACATCTTTCATTACTAGTATGGGATGTGACCTGCAAAAACTGTCCAAGTAAACCAAGTTTATGGTATGCTGTGAATTATTCCCAATTCAGATGATGAACAGAGATTTTCTATATTGGAGTATGTTCCTAAGGATAATGTCTAAATTTTCCATGGATTTTTTTGTTTGTTTGTTTGTTGGTTTGGTTTGGGCTTTTTTGTCTTGGTGGGGGACTTTTCTTGTTTGTTTACTTGTTTGTTTTGAATTGAGTTTTTGTGGGTTTGTTTGTTTGTTTGTTTGTTTGTTTCTTTTAAATTTGATCTACATGCCCATTTCCAGACAATGCTGAAGGAGGCTTTGGTAGAAATTCCCTGCAGAGAGAAATTCACCTGGGGAATATTCAACTTGGAAAAGGGAAAACTCACTCATTTCAGTTGTTGTATTATATTACTTAATGGAGTGCAGGAAAATTACAAACAAGAAATAAATTAGAAGACCATGGATCAATAATGACACAAGACTCTTGCCTACCTAATCATAGATATATGCTAAACTAATTGAGCTTAATTTTACAATTCTTACGTTTGGATCATAGTTCTCATTTCTTACCTTTTTGGTACAGAATATAACTTGCTTTGTTTTCCTCTGATAATTTGAGTAGTATTTGTGACATCTCCTCAGAAACACTACTGAAATGGGAAATAATGATTCTCCTACCAAAATGTAGTACATATAAGATGACCAGCTGGCCAGAGTACACAACCGTGCACGTACAATTCCAGGGGGTTTTGTACTACAATCCATTGCTTCAAATTTTTTCATTAGGAGGAGGGCCTCTTTGATATCAAAATGTTGTCATAACATGTTGTAAATACTTCTGATTTTTAGCTAAGCCTATATGAAACTCGTTTTATTGACAAGGTAATATCTATCTGAAACTTCCAGCTGCAAAGTGATCTTCCAAGTCAGGTCACCATGTCCTGTTGTTTTCCATAATGTGCTCTCAGAACTGCTGTTGATTTTGTTGAGAAGCTTAAGTTTCTCTAGGCCCTGCAATACCTTCTATGACATTTCTCCAACTTTCATTATCTATTAAGAACTACTATGGTAAAAAGGCAAGCATGGAAATTATTAGCAAATAAGAATCTCAAGGCATGTGATGTTCATTTAATAATGGCTATATAATATATTAGAGTTGCTCATTTGGGAACTGTCAGAAACATCTCCACCTGCCTCAGCAACATAATCCTTGGCAATCTGTACAGCTTTCTTGAGAAGATATTATTTTGTGACTCAACAAGTGTTCAATATATCAATTATTTTGTGACTCAACAAGGATTCAATATATCAAGATATATTGCCTAAATTAGGCAGCATATTAAAAAGTAATGGCAGGACAATTTCATACAACTATAGATTTACCTCGGGGACTGATTATTACTTGATTACCTGATGCTGTTGTCTATTGGTTGTGTAACTTATTTATAGCTGACAGCAAAATCAAATAGCCAATGAATAATTTTCTCCTATGAATAAGTGGCAAAAACTGTAGCAACTTTAACATATGGACAATGTGGCCCAGCATTATTAACTGTGATGGACAGACACATACTTGACTTCCTCAGCACTTGCAACACCTCTCCTTCCCCCACACTGACTACCTCTTCATTCTTCCATCTGCTATACTGCATGAGTGACACACAAACATCCACCCCATTCTAAACTTCATCTACTACGAAACTTACACAGTGACAGGAGAATAAGAATCCAAATGGCACTCAGCATATATTTGTTGCTGTGTTGGAAGGAAGCGTAGGAACTAGGAAGATGGGAAATGGTGGTGACCATCTCCTGATGCAGAGAGCTAGTCTGCAGCAGCCACTGTGAACTGCAAGGGACAAAAGGAACATTTCTTTTTGAAATGTTCAAGCTAATGAAGATGGCATTGCCCAGCTTTGCTATTTGAACATGTGATCTCCGTCTTCTTAGGACCTGATCTTTAACTCAAGATTTCTGTCAATATTTCTACAGGTTATAAAGTGTACTGAGCCATTTTCAGAAATAATCAGAGGGCCACTTCACATCAACCCTTCAAAGGCTGCTTTCAGTGCATAGCCTAAGGAGAGGTAAGATGTAAAATGGAATTTTGCATGGTAGATTGTCATTTTCCTCACTTGTCAGATGAGTTTTTTTCATGAAGATGCTTGAGAAAATGAGGCTGTATGAAGAGTTTAAAACTATAAAACCAGCCAGGACAAGTCAAAAATCATTGAATAACAGGTTCAGTTTCTCTGCAAAGATTTGTCAGTGCCAGCTTTGGATGAATCATTCAATTTCTTCTGATCATTCTATTTCTAGGAAGGTCAACATAGTTCCTCAACTGCTCATGGCAACTAGAACCTATCTTATTGGAAAGTTCTACAGAAATTAGTAGATTAAAATACTGCTGCAAAAATACTGGCACAGTCTTTGACTCATGGATATTTCCATACGTCATTGCTTCTGAAGTAGTTTCTGAAAGTTTTGGACTTAACATGGCATTTGGTTAAAACCTTGCTAGCTGACATAGGCAATTTATTTTTTTATTGAACTATTTCTTATTTTCTCTTTTTCTTATTTTTATCTTTTTCTTTTTTTTCTTATTTTCCACTCTTTCACAAGTTGGCCAGACAATTCTCAGTGTTGATACATCTTGATCGTATTGATCTTGTTAGTCTGGATAGAGATGAAAATGTGATGCACAGATGCTATGTCTGGGGATCTCTTATTGCTGAAGGAATGGTAAGATACATGCCTGTGTCTATTGACTCTCTTTGGTTTTGTTGATAAATAGGATGCTGTGACCTAGATGCAGACCTCTGTAGGATGCTTTTCAATTTCCTCAGATATTAACAAATTTCTGAACAACTGATTTTATTGTAACAGAATAACAGATTTTCTGTAACTATTGATCAAATATAAGAGTTTTTTTAAACTGTACTGTAGTCAGTCATGTTAAAGTGAAGTGTTTTCTGATTGCTCAACAGAACAACAAAATTTCTGGCCATGTTTTCCCTGCAAGTGAAAAAATCAGATATATATTTTTAAAATGTAATTCTCCATTAGAAAGTAGTCTCCAAGGAAAATGCCTTCCTTTCCACTTAGACAGAAGACCACTGCAGTTTCATTACAATGTGATGAATAATTTATAATAACAATATGCTTGGTAAGAGTAATTACCTTAATTCTGTTGGAGTTTTATTATATTTTGGGTATAAGGTTAAGGTACTGAGAATAAAAAAGAATTACATTTTTCAGTAACTTAGAGTAAACACTTTAATAAAGTCCAAATTTTCTTCCCCTGCTCTGAAAAATTCAATAGCACTCTAAGTGGTGTCTGTTAGGTCCTTCTGATTCTCTGTGTAAACAACATAAAATATAAAACTACTCTAACAGGCTCTGAAACTCTACTCAGCTTTGTGCTGAGGTGGTTGTGGAGTAAGGTAGGCCTGTTCTCCCAGATTTAATCCTTATTTCACCTATTTGCTGATACTGTGGATGACACAGTGTTGCTTGGGAAACCTAGTTTTTTGGTGTTCAGACAATATTGCAGGATGTGTCATGACATGAGTATATACCATGCTTTTGAACTTATTCCCTCTCTATTATTCTATCCTGTGATGCTTGACTGAATCAGCATAGACTGACAGAAAAAAAGGTTCATGGTAGATATTACAATTACTTTTTCAGAAGATGAAAAGCAATGGGAAGTGAAGGGAAGATTTCATCAGCTTAAAGGACATAGAACACTGTATAGCAAAGCATTTATAAGATAAAGTTCCAGGTACTGCACTGGTGATCTGGACCTGCTGAACTACCTTCACATCTTTAACAACTGCTGGGCCAGACAAGACTTTGCAAATGGCTTGGGCAATGACAGATTTCCATGTTGACATTTCAAACCATATTATATAGTGCAACACAGTACAAAAATTTGTAAGCAACAGTCAAAGAACAGCAAAAGAAATAAAGCATGTCATATGCGTTCTTGATTAGTACTAATTTCATTTAAAAATATAAATAAATATTAATGTAGTTCTGTTTTAAGGAAAAATATTGTAAAACATAGAGTCTGTACTAATTAAACTGTTAAACTGATAGAAGCATATAGTTACATATTTATATAGCTCAAAACTGTTTATTTTTAAAACCTTTGCAATGAAGAGTGTGTACTAAGCTGTATGGGGTGGGTTGTGCCTGATTAATTTTATGGATTGCATTGGGTAAGGCTTTACTTGCTGAACTCAATATTGTAATAAAACTTTCCTTGCATGTTTCATGACATGGAGTGCCATTTTATTGGCTTGTGTAGATTGCTGTCTAAGGTTCTTCAATATTTCAGGAAAAACTTTTGGCGTAGATATGGTTTCCTCATGGGAAATGGACAAACAAATAAAAGACCTTATTGAAGGTAAATATTTTTAAAGTGGAAACTCTGATCATGGCCTTCATATCTGCCGCCTGTTAATTTTAGTTCGAGGAGACGGGTTTATGGTAATGTTGAGACGACTTCATAGAAGCTAGCTACAACAGACCAACTACCGACTTTATTCATGCGCACATACAATTATATACCTCTTTAAGACTGTAACCTTCCACAGGTGATGGCACTCTCGCAGA
>JAWWEV010000043.1:30670868-30683483 GCA_035583235.1 Hafferia zeledoni
GTTAAAACTTGGTTGTAATAATGCCAAGGTCATGGGTTCAATTCCCTATGTGGGCCATTGACTTAAGAGTTGGACTCAATGATCCTTGTGGGTCTCTTCCAACTCAGAATACTCTGTGATTCTGATTCTGATTCTGTAAATTCTCTGACTCTTTAGACAAATGTCATGGAGTGAGACGAACTTCCCTCTAAAGAGTCTTACTTCTCTTTATGGGATGGGAAGAGAAAGCACAATGACTAAATTAAACTTAGATATCTAACTTTTGAATACTAAAAGGTAGGTATATTGCACTGTTTGATCCAACATATTTTTATAACATATTTTAGACTTTCTAAACACCCACACTGGGCTCTTTCTTCTCACTGTATGCACACTGTAGCTTTTTTTCATCCTTATTGGAATGCTCACATCTCTTGGAATAATTTTTTTATTTGTGTTTCTGTTTGCACAAATTCAGATAATATTTACATTCAGTGAAAACCCAGCACAGTTACATGCTCTGATTAGGACTTTGAGTTAATTGCTCTGGAAACAAGACAATCTGAAAATGTATATATTTTATGGTCCCATTTTTTTTTTTCTAGAAAGTCTGTAAACTTCAACTTATGCACCTTGAAATAGCCCAGGACATAGGATATTTTGTCTTAGAAAACATAAGCATTTTGAGACACCTTTTAGTGAAAAAGCTATCGCTGAAGAACTACCTGACTAAGAAGCACTGTCAAGAATTCTGTGCAAAGGACAATTTTGGGTATTATAATTTGTGTGAAAGAATACTTTTTTTTTTTTTTTTGCAGATGATGTTCAAAATTTTTTCTGACAGACAGCATGCATATTCAGCCCTGGTCACTAAGATGCAGCAAAAGTTTCTAATTCCACCTGTTCCCTCTTCATTCCTTTTGCCTGTTGGTGTTATTTCTCTTGTACTAGGCTTTTGTGTATCTAAGCAAGGAGCTGGATCTAGACAAAAATTAACTGTAAAAAATATGCTTTCTTTTCAGATGGATCAGTTCCTCAGCTTGCTGTTCAGAAATATAAGCTAATTAAAAGAAAACAGAACAATTAGTGTTGGGAGCAAGACCAGAGTAACATTTCAGTTTTATCTCTCTGCCAATCTGCTTTCCAGTTGATTGTCCCTGGGCTTGTACTGTGCATGGGGTTATTCATCTCAGATTCAGGACTTAGTTTTTTCTCTTCTAGAACATCATAAAATTGCTGCCCAATTCTCTAGCTTGACCAGGTCCCTCTGAATGACAGCACACCTATCTGGTGTAGCCTCCTCTGCTTTCAGTTTTGTATCATCTGGAAACTGCCTGAGGGTGCACACTGTCCCATCCTGCACATAATTAATGAAGAGTTCACAGTATTGGCCTCAGTAGCAACCTCTAGGACACACCACTAGTTCCTGTCTGGAGCTCAACTTTGAGTTAGTGATCAGTACTATTTGGGACTGGCTGTTCAGGTATTTCAAATCCACCTCACTGTTCACTCATCTAAGCCATATCAGCATCTACGTGAGAAACTCAATCCTTCTGTCTATATGTGGTATAAATGGATGCCCTTACAATTCCCTTCAAACTATTTAGAGATTATTAATATTATTAATACATTCAGTGTTTTCTTTTGGTCTGTATTCTGTGCACAGATTTCATAAAATGTTTGGGGTTTTTATTTTGTTCCTGCTTTTTTTTTTTTTTTTTTTTTCTCTAAGTCAGACCATACCAAGCAGGCAATATAAATTCAAGAAGCAACAGTTGGTCTTTTTTACTTGTCTTTCATTGCAGTGCACATGGCATCTGATTAATTTCCTATTGATGACACTGAAGATAAGTCTTGTGATCTGAGAGGGAGCAGAGTTAGTCTTTGGTGACGCATGCATATATTCAACTCCATGCTCCACTATACTAAAGCAAAGAAATACAAACAATCCTTGTCTTATATTATCCCTTGCCAATCTATCTTGAGGCAGAAAAAATATTTTTAGAAGAACACATAAAATAATTTGTGAACTCTCTTTTCTTTTTTTCCACACTTTAGAGAATGTAGACTGCATTACAAACAGCAATAGATTTCATAAGCTTCAGCTTTGCTCATGGTAGAAGAATACAAAATATCGTCAGTAGGAACTTCACTCTTTTTATTAAAGCTGTTCCTTCTTACTGGATTTATAAATAATGTATCGAGATGGGTTTTTGTCTTAACTTTCACCCTGTAGTGGGCTGACCCTGGCTGGATGCCAGGTACCCACTAAAGCTGCTCTCTCACTCCCCTCTGCAACTGGACAGAGGACAGAAAATATAACAAAGGGTTTGTGAGCTGAGTTAAGGATTGGAGGAGATCACTTACTGGTCACCATCATGGGCAAACCAGACTCAAAGTGGGGATATTAATTAACTTTTACTAACAGAATCAGAGCAGGAGAATGGGAAGCAAAATAAATCTTCACAACACTTTTCCCCCAACCCCCTCTCCTTTAAATTTTCCCTCCTCCCCCCTAGTGGTACAGGGAGACAGGAAATGGGAGTTACAGACAGTTTTTATTTCCACTGCTGCTCAAGGAGAGGAGTCCTTCCCCTGCTTCCTGTGGGGTCTCTCCCACCAGAGAGAGTCTTGCACAAACTTCTCCAGTGTTAGTCCATCCCACAGGTAACAGTTCTCCATGAACTGCTGCAATGCGGGTCACTTCTCCACAGGATACAGTCCTTCAGCACAAGCTGCTCCCATGTGAGTCCCCAAAGGGCCATAAGTCCTACTAGGAAAAGCTGCTCCAGCATGGGCTCCTCTCTCCACAGGTCAGCAGGTCCCTGCCAGGACCCTGCTCCAGCATGGGCCTCCCACAGGGTCACAGCCTCCTTCGGGCATCCCACTGCTCTGGTGTTGGTCTGCTTCACAGGCTGCAGGTGGATCTCTGCACCCCAATGGGGTGCATGGGCTGCAGGGGCACAGCTGCCCCTGCATGGTCTGCACCACAGGCTGCAGGGGAACCTCAGCTCCAGCACCTGAAGCACCTCCTGCCACTTCTCTGCCTGCAATTTTCATCTGTGCAATAACTTTTTTTCTTTCTTAAATACGTTATCATAGAGATGTTACTATCATTCCTGATTGGCTCAGCCTTTGCCATTGGTGGATTCATTCTGGAGCCAGCTGGCATTGGCTCTGCTGGATGTGGGGTAAGCTTTTGGCATCTATATTCACAGAAGCCACCCCTGTAGCCCCTCTACTACCAAAACCTGGTCACAGAAACTTAATACAAAGCCTGCTGCTGTTTCACTTGGATATCATGAAAGAAACAGTAAGCTGAAGAGAAAGAGACTTACATGGTTACCAGTGGAGAAAGTTGTGTTTTACTGTCTGAACAGTATACATCTGTGAGTCTTATCCCTACATTCCAGAAATAACATAGCCACTAGTAATAGAAACAGGACTTGTCCTTGGCTGCAATGTGATTTTTTTCCTTTCTCCAAATAGCTCTCCCCAAAATACAAACAAATGAGTCATTCCTTGTTTCACAGGCATCCCTGAAACACTATTTGCAGAAGAACAATTAACTATTATTTTCCTGTAGTTCTTGGCATCAATAGATTTTTCTCAGCATCAATAGATTTTTCTCTAGAAGGAAGAGATACACAAGTGGTGACAAGTGGCAACAAGTGTTGTTTACAAATGATTTATTATGTGTTAATTGAGCATATAGGTGAATTGAGTTAGTGATTCTTACATAATCATTAAGTAAGTTTTAGCTACATAATCCCATTATCCCCACTGCATATTTTGTTTTGTTTCATTTGAATCTGGTTGCACTTTAATTTCACCCTTTGACTGATTACCACCTTGTAAACTAGACCATAGCACCATCACATCCAGTTGTCTATTGAACACTTTCAGGGATGGTGATTCCACCACCACCTACCTAGTCAGTCCATTTCAATGTTTAAAAACCATTTCCATGACAAAATTCCTTCCAAAGTCCAACCTGAAGCTTCCCTAGTGCAGCTTGAGGCTGTGTTTTTTCTTCCTGTTGCTAGTTGCCTGGGAGAAAAGGCTGATCCCCACCTTGCTACAACCTCTTTGAAGTAGTTATGGAGCGCAATAAGGCCATCATGAATCTTCTTTTCTCCAGGCTAAACAACTCCAGCTCCCTCAGCCATTCCTCATGATTTATTCTCTAGACTTTCACCAGCTTTGTTTCTCTTCTCTTGATATGCTCCAGAACCTCAATGTCTTTCTTGAAGTGAGGGGCCCAAAACGAAACACAGCACTGAATGTGCAGCCTCACCAGGGCTGACTACGCAGGGACAATCACTTCCTGGTCCTGCTGACCACACTATTTCTGATACAAGCCAGGATGTCATTGGCTGTCTTGGCCACCTGGGCACACTGCTGACTCATGTTCTGCAGCAGTTAACCAGCACCCTCAAGCTCTTTTCTACTGGGCCACTTTCCATCCACTCTTCCCCCAGCCTGTAGCACTGCATGTTGTTGTGACCAAGTGCAGGAGCTGGAGCGTGGCCTTGTAGAACCTCACACTGTTGGCCTTGGTCTGTTGATCCAGCCTGTCCAGATGCCTCTACAGAACCTTGCTACCCTCCAGCAGGTCAACACTCCCACCCAACTTGGTGTCATCCATGAAATTACTGAGGGTGCTCAATCCCCTCATCCAGATCATCAATAAAGATTTTTAAATTTATGTATGATGAAAAAAAAATACACAATGGAAGAAAAACAAAACAAAACAAGACCAAGAGATTGAGAAATCAGAAAACTTTCCATTCTGGAGGCATGGGAACTATGGATCTGTTGCTCACTTCATGAAGAGTTTGGCACTGAAGAAGTTGTCAGTGCAGCCAATCAGTGGAAGCGGAGAAGGCATATGCTGCTTCCATCAGCTGGGATGCAGTAAGCCCACGGGTGAACACTGAAGAAGGCCTTTGTTACTGCACTGAAGGACATGCTGTCACTGAATTCAACCTCTGACTGGAACCTGGAGTTTCATATGAATAATTTGTGTGAATTTCATTGTGGACAACCCTATTTTCAGATTTATGTGACCCTAGTACCTATTTTTCAGGGTGAGATAAAACATGTTTCATTTTTGTGTTGCCAATTAAAAGTGTTTATTAGTTTTAATTTTTACCTTCAGGTAGCATGACTTTTTTTGGCAGTAGCACAGAGGCACATTTTGGTATGTAATTAAGAATGTCATATTTAGATTAAAGAGTGTATGTGTTAGTTTGGCACCAGCAGAACCAGGCATGTCTAAAACTATAACCCCAAGCCAGATGACCAGAGGCACCTGACTTTCCAGATTCCAAATAGATGTCTACTATTGGCTTCACTATCCCAACCTAACAGGGTGAAGCAGTGAAGAGAAATTTTCTATAAACAAAAGAAATGAAAATATTTTCTAAGTGAGTTTTCACTAGTGGCAATACCTTAATTTGTACTTGTATGACTTTAGATTTCATTGTTCTTGTGCAGATTATTCTGCTGTTCAGAAATGCCACTGAGATGAATAACTATTAGCAAAAAAAGAACATCCATGGGATATTGGTGCTATTATGGATTAAAATGGAAATTAAATTGGTTATTTGTAATTCACATTTGCTCCCCTGGAACACATCATACCCAACAGCACCTGTTTCTCATGCAGTTTTTCTACTTACATGTGAAAAGTCCCTGAAGAAAAAAAATCTCAAGTATTTAAAAAACCCCAACCAAATAAACAAGGAAACCCCTCAACGATAGTATTTTTTTTTTGAAAAAGGTCCATCACAAACCATGTAGCACTTCAACCAAGTGAAGCTAACACTTCTGTAGCTTGATAAACTTTTGTACATATTTATGCTGTATCTTCATGTTTTAAGTAATACCCTCATTATGTCACCTGAGAAATTAATTATTTACATATTTTAAAATGACACAAAAAGAACTTGGCAAATGAAAAGTACAATACTCCAAAATCTTCCTATCTGAGGCAATGAAAGGTATAGTACTAGCTATTCTGACAGAAAAAATAGCATAAGGACATGTGAGACTTCTCAGGTCAACATGCAAATTGCCCTTGTCTTTTACAAGTATTTGCACAGAAATTTGAAATTAAACAGTTATTTATAAATAAATCAGCATTGATAGCATAGAGAATGTCTTGGCTTATTGCTCAGAGCTGTGAGAGTTTTTAAATTATGTAAGGCATTTCATGCAAATTTTAAATCAGAAACTCTAGAACACAATTTTCTAGCAGACTACCATGAGATTATAAAGCAATGTTATTGTGCAGTTTACTATTGCTTGCAATTCATATTCATTATGAACTACTATTTTTGTGCCTTCAGGAACTTGGTAACTTACATCAGTGCTGGATATCTCAGCATAAACTAAAAAATGCACTGGAAGTACTTTAGAAACTGTTGATCTACTGTTGTTGGGCATAGGGAAGAACTGGAAGAAAGGTGAAGTTGTCAGCACAGTGACCACTGAACTGAAGCATGTCTGTGGGGTCTACTGGGCAGTCTCACCAAGACCTCTGAGGTATGTATATGTATGGCTCGGCTTCCCAAACAAAGATTTGGGAAGGGCTCTCCCCATGTGGGTGTGCCCTTCCAGCCTGCGCAGTGGATTTTTTAGGTGAGGCACAGTGTGCGCAGAACTGGCCCCACCCTTTATCTCCTCAGGTTCATCTGCCATGGCTGAGCGAGCTTGGACAGTGACAGTGAAGTCCTCAGGACTAGAACCTGCAGCCCCCGGTATTCCCAGGAGATTTCCCATCCAAGCACTAACTGGGCCTGACCCTGCTTAGCTTCCAAGATCTGATGGGATTGGATGTCAGGGAGGCATTTAACTGCCTTCAAGACCTCTGATAATGCTATTATTAAATACTTTTCTATGGAGATTATAATGTACAAAAAAATTTCTTAGGAAGATTTATTCGTAAGAGACCTTCAACCTTACTCCCAATAGGAAGTTCACTGGACTGTACTGGAAATAGACCTGAGATATATTCATATATGTGTACACAAATTTCCCCACCCCTATCTTGTGAACCAAAATAAACTTCAACAACAACAAAAAAAAAGACATCCTTTCCGAGTGCCAAGTTGCATCTCTTGCTTCTCTGGATATGGGGAATTGTTTAAGTAACAACAGATCTTCCAGATTTTTTTCCTCTTCCCCACTGTCTGATACACCCTGGGGACTGATTTCTTTACAGGATAGAATATGTTGAAGCTACGTGTTACAGTTGGCAGTGAAGCTTTGCTCCTGTGATATTCTCAATACAAGCACAAGGATTATTCTGTAAGGATTGGCATACTGCTATTGGCACTGTTGCTCAAAGCAGGGACAAAGGGGCCCTGCCATTGCCCATAAATTACACTATGTGAAAAGGTCTTTCAGCGCAGCTGTAAACAGACAATTATGAAAGGTTACACATTGCCATTCTCCAGCTACCAGTGGTGCTAGGAGAATGACTCTGTAATGAGCAACACATACTGACAAGTGTTTGGGGTTTTGTAAAATATGTTAACCCTAAATTGCATTCAGATTCAGAAAAAAAATAGTGTATGGAATTTAATGTAGATAAAGTATGTGCATGGCAATTGTTATTGCCAAGTGTTCAAATAGGGAGGAAAGTTCTTTTCCTGAGTAACAAGATCTGACTGCTCCTATTTAGCAAAATAGTCACCACAGGAAACTATATGGGATCTTGCCTTTCCCAGGAGCTAGATAACAATGAACTCTTTTAGTTGACAGAGGGCAATTGAGTCTAGGCCTCTCAGTCCAGTTGATACTAAACCTCTTACAAAGTTCACAACACATCAGGAGGCTCCTCCTTCTCTTTGCACTCTTTATAGTCACACAAGAACTGTGCCACAAACTTGTAAATAATAAAGACCACCACTTCCTCCAGTCTTGCACTCATTGTTATTGGAAAAATGTATACTATAAATTTTGTCTCTTTCCCCTTCACCCCCAAATTCTTTTTTTAAAAGGACATTTCTGAATGGTGTTAACTGGAATAAGAGTTTGAACCTTGACTTTTATGGTTTTGTTTTGAGATGTATGGTACAGCGGAAGCAATCCAACTTCTTAAGGAGATTAATTTCTGAAACCCATTATGTCCTTACTTGCATGTCCCAACATCAAGGATACGTAAATACTGGCAATCCGTAAGGCTCAGAAATCAATATGAATCTAAAAATTAATAGGATGTAACTAGACTGTTAAATGAATACAGACCCAACTAGCCCTGCATATACCACACAGGAAGAAGATTGTTAAGAATTGGACTCAACAATCCTTGTGAATGGATCTCTTCCAACTAAGAATATTCTGTGACTCTGTGACTGAGTTAATTTGCCCATGTCATTATCTGCTACCCTTAATCCTTAAAACAGTGAAAGAAGCCAGGCATTAGGCTATTTTGAGAATCTGACAAAACTGAATAATAGGTTCCTTAAACTATTATGACAGATCCTGCTTTATACTATATTAATTAACTTCTTCAGTAGCCCAACACTCATAAATAAACCAAAAGACAATCTACATACTTGCCAAAATTTTTCCTTTGATCATGTAGGTGTTTTTTTCTCCATATCATACCTCTTAATTCCAAATAAACATGTTTCACGGAGTATGAGCTGTTCAGCAAGCTGCCTGTGTGGACAGTTACCTGTAAGTGTAAGATGGATATCTAACTCCACTGTTTCTTGTATCCTTGTTTGCTTTACATAGATATGTGTATGTTACATGATACATGTGTGTTCATTAAAATGATAGATAATGATAGATATCACCACATAATTTCTTTTATTTGTTGGAAGACCACTGTAGTCCTATGATAATGTAGAAGGGGATAAAGTTAAAATTAAGATTTTGCTAAAAGATAAACCAGTGCCTTAGGAAGTAATGTAGTTGTTTTATTCTTGACTTGTAAAAGCAGTGTCTGTTTCAGTCACACATCACAATTCCACTATGCAGACCTTCGATGCAGCAATAATGCCTCTAAGCATGGGAGAGAGAAATGTCAAATAATGGCTATAGTTGCAAATAAATTATTTATTAATTGAAAAATACAACTTCAAGGTAAACAATGAATTAATACCTATTTTTTGGCTGAAACAAAAATGTTCAACTGTCAAAAGTTTTTCATTAAACATAAAGAAACTTTAAACTGGGCATTTCTGAAATGTTTACATTTTTTGTAATACAAAAAAACCCTAAACAAATCCATCTTGTCCCCCTTCTTTTCTCTCTGCTCCCCAATAAGATGTGCTTAATGTACAAAAAACATTGTACTGCTGCTGTCTTTTTACAAACAGATCATCATTTCTGAGGCTGGGTCTCAGAACCACAACTAAAGCAAAATGAAAAAGATTCACCTGCTGATGATTTTGTCCTTGCACCAGCATCACCTAGCAATTTTGATTGAAAAAAACTAGAAGCTGGTGCATCACCTCAGCTTCTTTGATCAGATGGCATATACACAAACCATACATAATCTGTCTAGTAGATCCAGACTTTTTCTATCCTCATGTTGTCTTCTCAGTAATGAGCAAATAATAATACTACTACTAAAACTGGTTATTTGTGTATAATAAACATTTGGAGCTCAGAAACTCTCTGAGTCATACATCTGTAACAGTACGAGTATTTCAGGTAAATATCAATGCTTTCTTTTCCAATTTTCTTTAGGCAGTCAGTAATGGCCATTCTTATACATGGTTATTACTGGGCATGATAATTAGTGAAACCAATCTTTGATCTGATCCCTTATTATACTTCTTACATTCCCATGGTCATATAAATAGCCTCATCTACAAAGCTATTTGCAATGTTTACCAATGCGACTACTTAATCCTAAAATCCCAGGAGATATGCCATGTGCTTTGAATCACATTTTATTGACACATTAAGAAGCTATCACTTATATAGTCATATTTATTTTATCAATGTTTTCCTTCTGTGAACTAGATGTTAAGGGGCTCAAAGGGTAAGAAGATGTTAATTAAATTTATTTAACTCTACTATACTGTTATACCAGTTGAGAAAGTCAGATGGAAAATACACAAAACCAGTATCTATTTCCTATCTACTTGAAGAGTATAATTAATTGAACTCATTTGCCTCTTTTTCTTGTAAGCAAAGCAATTGGACAATGGGAAGTGTTCAAAAAAATTAAGGTCTGATTGTGATTTCTGGAATGAAGTCTTATAAGGTAAAGTAGGACCTGGAGGGAATCTGGTCCAAATATCGAGTGCCTGAGAGAAAAGAGTCCATCTTAATCCCTAAATTAGGAATTGGCTATTTTATTAATTTTCTTTTACTATCCTGTGGAAAAAGAAAGAACATCTTATTTTGTTACATTTCAGGACTACAACCTGTGATTTCATATCATATACTTCATAGCCAGGATACCTTTTCCTCATGTTATTTCTGAATAAAAATTAATTAAACATTTAAGTGATTACTTACAAGTCCCCCTTAAGTCTCAGGAAGTAAACATTCCCTCAGTCCTACTTCAGAACTAACTGCTCTCTTTCACACAATTTTTAAGGAATTCACAGAAGTTATGCCTGTCCTGTAATTTGAGCAGATCATGGAGATACCATTAATTCCCTCCCTAGCATTCTGCTTTTCTGTGTCACTTGGTAACCTGTTATGCCATGTTCCCCAGCCATGGATGAGGGAATAGAGGGGGTTGCTCCCAGCAGGTAGTACAGATACAGACAGCCCATTTTGGAAGATGAGAATTCAACCACACAAGTGTGATGGAGCACTTGCTCCCACAGGCAGTAAAACTGTTATTTGGTCTTTTCACTTACTGATGGATTTTAAGATACAGCCAGCTGGGCACAGTCAGAAAAGTCTCTAGTAGGGTGAATCTAGCTTGCCTGCCAAGGACTAGGCAGAGGGACCAAAAAGTTGCGAACTGAGACAGCCCACAGGGAGACTGAACAACATGTCACACACACAGCTTGCTTTGAAACCACTGCATGGGTTTACTAATCATTGAAATATATCAGGGTATATTTTGCATAGTCAAGACTAAAACATCCCTTTTCAGCACTGTCCTTTCAGTTCTTCTTTCTCAGCCCTGCAGAAAGGGATCTGGGGGTGCTCGTCGGCAGCAGGACCAATGTGAGTCAGTAATGCGCCCTGTCAGCCTAAAAGACAAATCCCTTTCTCGGGTGCATCAAACACAGCAGCACCAACTGGTCAAAAGCCGTGATCCCTCTGCATTTAGCACTGGCATGGCCTCACTTTGAGTGCTGTGTGCAGTTTCGGGCTAGATAGATTAAGATATATTTCATTTTCATGTACTGAGGACACTCATGGATGTCCCTTCCATCTTCCTAGAAGTTCCCAGTCTCATACCTTCTTGCCACAATGTTCCTTCTCTTCTGGTTTATGCCAATTCTTAAATGAGTGTTTTTGCAAACACACATCTGCTGTTCTGCAGAATATGTTGCAAATTAGATTGAGAACTATACTGGCAGGTATGTCCATTTTTCTGGGTCTAGTTTTTCTGGGTCCCTAGATACCATCACAAAGCTAAAGCAAGTGTTTGGAACTGAAAGGCTAAGAAGCAGGCATTTGCCTGTCTGCCATTTCAAGCTGATTTGTTGCATCTTTTTCACCACACTGTTTGAAAGAGTTTCTTTTTCTATAAAGAAAAATCTGTATTTTTATCATCTCTTTGATGCTGACATCTGCCACCTCAACAGCAGTCACTCTTATTTAACTGCCTATTTTGGAACAGGAGAGGAAGTTCTGTTAAAGAAGCCTTGAAGAGCAACATTATGAATTGAGTCCAATATTCCATTTAATTATTCCAAATTGATATTTTTAAAAACATTTTGCATCAGCCCACTAATGGAAAAAAATATTTTCTTAAGTAGACAGTCTCAGGCTGAATAATTCTGGCATAAAAGCTAAAGTTCTGCTGATGATTCATGGAAATCATTCTTTTAGAAAACAATTCTGTTCATAATAAAAATAAGTTTATTTGGATTTTTCCTCCTTCATATCTATGAGTATAGTCAGGAAAATAAGATATTTATTGGATGAGTAATTCAGTATTGTTTGTTTCGTTCCTTATCCCAATTCCATTTAAAAGTTGAAGCTACTTGGCATGCTGGCCAAGAGAAGTGCAGTTCTTACTAGTAAATGTGCTACAGTTGTTTTTAAAAGTTGGAGTTATGATGTTAGTTTCTTGCCTTTTTGCTACTTGGGCTTGCGAACTACTTCCATGATATATGTCATGTAGGACAATTACACAGTGTTTAACCCTGCTTTGTTGTGAATTCATGCAATTAGCACAGAAGCAGTGAAAGAAAATTAGACTGAATGGACACCAGATGACTATGAATTTAGATGAAAAGGGATGGCTTTGAATGTGTTATATATAAGCAGAGACAATATATTAGGTTAGCTGTTATGGTTTCAGCCAGGTGGGACCTAAATTTGGGTTTTAATGTTTGGACTAGGACTGAAAATTGTCAGCTGACTTGAGCTGGGCTGAGCTAGCTAACAGCTGACGTCTTCTAGCCAATGATATTGTATTCCATACCATAATACATCATCTCAAAGGGTGTAAAATCCAGTGTTGTGGGTGTG
>JAWWEV010000043.1:30683583-30760553 GCA_035583235.1 Hafferia zeledoni
ATAGATTTAGAGTAATAGACTTTGTATTAATTGGGGAGTGGGAAGATATTTCTTGTTATACATAACTTGTGTAAGTGCGTGTTATATTGTAGTTTTAATTTCCTCTTTTCTGTATAAATACATGTAATTAGTTTAAGCATAAACCTGGGTTTTAGAGTTTTTTTTTCCCTCTCCTCTTCTTTCTCCTTTAGCTGGTTGGGGGAGGGGGGAAGAACCCATTTCACTCTGTCTCGGACAGTTGGCATTTTGCCAGCTCAACCCAAGACATTAGCAAAAGCTTGTGTTGTATTCAAGAGAAAATTAATCCTGTAATTTAATGCCTTTACTTCTGCATATGTAAATTTATGCCTGCAAATAACTACATATAAGTACTTTTATCTGATGATAGCATGAATGCTAAGGCTAAACATTTAGTCAGATAACTACGTCCCAAAATCAAACAATTACAAAAAATGGTTCCTCATACTCAGGATCAGCCTTTTACAGAGAAAATCTCAATCCAGCATAGTAAGCAGCAAGTACCTGTGTATAAGTGTGTATAAGGGCTCAGACCTACTAGCACTGTTCCAGACAAAACTGGTTGTGATTCAGCACTTGTGAAGTCCCAGGAAACATTCTAAAAGGCAGATTTACCCCCCACCACTTTGAAAATTCTAAGACTTGCTTAAGCATATGTTGTCTTATGCCAGCTGGTCTTTGGGCCCAAAAACACTCCTAGACATGTTCCATATATTAAGATAAAGGTAAGCACACTCGGTATATTTGAAGGCTGATTTGCAAAAATAAGGGAAGTAAAAAGAAAAAATAGCAGAAGCTATTACAGCTTCTTTTGTCTGAAGTGATCTGCAGGTTTTTTCCAGTCTAGCAGATGCTGGATAGTCCAGGTGTTTGATGCCCAGAACTCTGGTTGAAATTCTTACAGTATGTACCTCTCACTTGCCAGGGTTTTGACCTCTTACTCTCGACTCCATCATTTACATTTCTGACCCCTTATCAGGTTGTGTACCTCAAAACCATTCAACAGTTTTTACCTAGTAGCGCTTTCTTTTAGAACATGTACTTTTTAACCCTGTTATTTCATCCACAACATTTAGCAGTCAGTTTCCAAGATTTATTTATAGATTTGGCTTTGACCTTTTCCCAAACAGTTTGAATACTGCTTAGTTGGGACTCATTTCTCTGCCAGAGACAGGTCACAGAAGAGCCCTAATTGCCAGAGAAGGTCTGGATGAAAGGAAGGACACCGACCTAAGTTAAAAATTTCAGCTGAACTCACTTTTCCTCCTAGTTTGCCAACTTTGATGTTAGTTACATGCAAAAATCTTTTATTTTCCCAGGATTTTGCTTTTAGGAGATGATGTTGATTGATTGATGTCTATTTTAGGGGAAAAAAAATATTCTAGACTGATGAGATAGAAGCAGATTTTTATCTATGCAGTAGTGTATGCACTTTAGTACAAATGATAATATTGCACCTTCACAAGGAAAGAATTAACCTGTGTTTGTTTACCACAGTATAAAAGGTTGCTATTTGCATTGCTGGATTTTCATAGTGTATTTTGCCCAGGTTTAGGTAGGATTATTAACTTTTACTGTTATTATTACTGTTATTGTCATCGTTATTGTTATAATAGGATTGATTTCCTTATAACTTCTAAAAAAAAGCACCTTCTCCTTTTTTGGGGGGGAGTGTGTATTAGTTTATTATTCTTTATTTGCATTAGTAGCATTCTGAATACCTTTTCTGTGAAGTCTAAAAGTGGAGAATGCTGGTGACCTTTCCCATTATCTACTGTTCAGGTTGGAAGAGCCATATTTGAAAATATTTAAAAAAGCACATTAACTTATGTTGTTAGCACAGGCATATGCACACATGTTTATTAATTGTAGCACTATGTTACATGAGCCTGAATGACATTCTGTTTTGTAATCCTTTAAGGGCAATATCTCAGATTTCCTCCTACATTTCAGCACAAACTGTCTCCTAGTCTAGAGATGGAAATACATCAACCTATTTCTGTACAGAGGTATTTTCTTTCATAAACCACATCATCATATGAGGAATAACTTGGAAAAAAAAAATTCCAAAGGACATATTTTATGTCACTTATCTTGGTAACTTAAAGACAAAGGAAATAATCCAGAGTACATATAACGTGATTTGGTTTTTAAAAAGAGGAGAAAAAGGAAAAGTAACATTGTGGCTCTGTGTTGACTGCCTACCACTGCTGACTGAAGAAGTTCATGTTGCAAAGCCTGTTCTGCAGATTTTCAGTCTGTTTTAGCCAAGCACAGAGTTTGGCACCTTGGGTGATATAGCCTTCTGCTATGTAAAAATACCACTCCTCTCAAAAACACAGAAGATAAACAAAGTGAGTAATGTACAAATTATTTTGCTTTTTCTGGTTTTAGATAAGAGGCTTTTAAAAGATGATGAGTACCTCAAATATTTATCAAGGGAAACAGCAATGTATTTTTCCACTAAACCAGAATAAAGAGGTTTATAAACTAACCTTAATTACTGGCATGGAATTTACTACTGTATTGAGGCTGCTGTAACTTACACACTTAGACTTAATTTCACTGGCAAATTTCTCTTTTAATATCAGGTAAGTTTGGAGTCACCACCTAAAAGCCTGTCTGGAGGGAATTTAATTAAAGTTATCTGAATCAGAACATGTAATTCTAATATTCAATAACATAAGGAGAATTAAATATTTTCTTTTAGACTGAAAGGATACTCTGTGTCGCTCTGCTTATTCTCTCTCTGACAGCCAAGAGAAGAACTTCAAAAAACTTTCTGGGGCACTGTACACATTCTGGAATACTTTTTTTCATTTCATATAGCTCATGAAAACAGAAGCCTTTAAATGATAGATCTTTGAGGTCCAAGTCAAGGTTCTTCCATTGTCTGTCTTGCTGTGTTTCTAAAAGGCAAGGCAACAATATTTTGTAAAACTCTTTCAATTGCTTAAGCTATATTAATTACTTCTTTCTTTCTGAGTATTTTATAGGAACCTTGAACTGGGTGGAGGGCATGCTTGCATAATATCAATTTCTTTATCTTTGAATAATTTGAAAGATAAATTATATGATAGCATGACCTGTGTCACAATCTAAGTAAATTAAGTAGTTAGATTATCTATTCTACATGCACAACCACAACCACAAACAAATGAGAAACCTTGTGTCTATCTGCTCTCTGGGTTATCTGTACTGCATAAGACTCACACCAGAATCAGATCACAGTATGATAGTTTTGTGTTAAAGTTCTGTGAAAGATACCTAATCTGTTTGAAGGCAGAAGAAAGGTATTAAATCTATTAAATTCACTATATTAAGAAAACATTCCTGTACTCCTACCCAAGATATTAAGACCTTAGCCAAGTTCTAAACACCTTACAAAAAATAATAACTTAGCCAATTTTTGTATTCAATTATTTCTGCCAAAACACAATTATTCTCCTCTTTAAATTTCTCAATATGATCAGGACCATGTCACTAACCCAATGAAAACTTTCTCTTCTGACAGCTTTTAACCATTCATAGACAAGTAAAAAAATTAAAGGAAAACAAAAAGACTTAAGCAAGAAATAGTTTTGCAACAAGCCCCAAATGGCCTCAAGTTCTGTCACACCGTGAAACAAAACATTCTGGCAAAATATATGTGTTCCCAGAAACCAACTGAAAGCCAGCTTAGTCTGTTGAGTATGGGTCTAATGTATACTATACATAAAATACCATGTAATAATCAGCAATCTGTGTTTTAGACAGATGTTTTCTTACTGGTTTTCATCCATTTTTCAATAAAAAATATATTTCAGTAAACTAAATCTGATATTCAAAAGATTCAGCATTACTGTTCACAATGAAAATGAGATATGCTTATCCTCTATGTCGCGGTTAATTCAGATCAGTCCATGTAACAGGAATATCGGCATGAATTTTACTTCATCTACATACCCATGAATACAGTCCTGAAAAATCTATGCAGGTTCCTAAGAAAAAACAGAAAAAATAACTCCTACTCTGTCATCAGCTAAAGACTGTTACCTGTGTCTTGTCTAAAGTGAGTTTCTCAGAACTCATTCAAATGCTTTATAAGTCCAACAGTACTTTTGCTTTCTCTTGGTGCACCTTCTGAGTTTCATTTAAGTTAGCGGTGATAGTGATTCAAATTGGAACAAATCAGAACTGACAAACTAGTAATTTTTCTTTTTTCTTTTTCTTTTTTTTTCTTTTTAACAGTAACTGAAATAAAACTCAGTAAAAGTAACAAAACCTCCCTCCACCAAAATAAAAAATTGCCATATCCCTGTAAAGAAGAGAACCCACAGACCTACATTTAGGAATGGCTTGTGTTTCTGACATCATTACTAACTATTCAATGTGTTTCAGAATTACTATAAAAAATAGAAAAAGTCATAATCCAAACTTAATTATTTTATTCTGATGATGGATTAAAGTGGACTTAAATGTCTCTGTCACAGTTTCCAAACTGGTCACAATATTAAGATAAGAAATAATTTGACTCAATGTAATAAATTCTGACAACTTCAGAAGATTTGCCTTGGCACACTTGTCTACTGTCCCTCTAAAAATAAGGTATGGATGAAAAATTAAAGAAGGTCAATATATCATACATGAAAAGTCAGCTTTTTCTACTCTGTCTGAAAAGTTTCCCTGTTTATGACACCATTATCCAGCCTGTCTGAATAAATTCAGCAAAACTTTTATTTCTTCTGTTATTCAGCAAGCAAGTCCAGAGCTGCCTTTATTTATCATCTAATTCTTTTAGAAAAACCCTTTTAGAAATCTGCTGGCACTTACCAGCTAAAGATTAAGCACAACACAAATTTGGTATCATAAAGGCCAGCAGGGCTGTCTGTGGTTGAGTTTTTCTGTAAAGTAACTCAGTCTGTATTGTTTAACTGTGAATGCAAAACACAGATAAATCAGTCAAGTGATTCTTATTTTTTGAAAATCAGGTAAAGAAAAAACATAACTAAAAACTGAGCAATCAGCTCTTCAGTAATTACATGATATGAGAAATTTTCAAGTCCACTGGCTCACAGTCTTTTCTGCCATATTGCACCTGTGAAAGATAATTATAGACAGGACTACAAAGGCAGTCTTCCAAAGGAAGGAATACTTTCTTGCCTTTATTTTCACTAGTTTAGCGAAGGGATATCATGCCCAATCAGGCTAATTTATCTGATGAATCTACAGTGTTATACTGAGTGTGAAAGACGAAAGGAATAGAGTTGAAAGACCAAAGGCAAAAGAACTCTAGCCTATAAGTTGGCTGGGGTGATCAAGAGGGCTTTAAACTAGGTTTGAAGGGGGAAGTCCTGGCTCAGTGGGGAGGTCCCAGATGATTGAAAAATGGCTATTGTGATGCTTATGCACAAAAAGAGCCAGAAGACCAGGAAACTACAGGCCTGTCAGCCTGACCTCAGTGCCCAGCAAGGTTATGGAACAGATAATTCTAAGTACGATCACGTGACATCTACAGGACAGACAGGGGATCAGACCCAGCCAGCACGGGTTTAGGAGCAGCAGGTCCTGCCTGACCTGATCTCCTTTTGTGACCAGGTGACCTGCCTGGTGGATGAGGGAAAGGCTGTGGATATAGTCCACCTGGACTTCAGCAAAGCCTTTGACACTATCTGCCATAACACACTTGGGGAAAAGCTGGCAGCCCACGGCTTCGGCTGGTACACTCTGTGCTGGGTTAAGAACTGTCTGGATAGCTGGGCCCAGAGAGCAGTGGTGAATGGTGACACAACCAGTTGGAATCTGGTCATTAGTGGTGTCCCTCAGGGATCAGTGTTGGGCCTAGTCCTGTTTAATAGCTTTATTGATGATCTGGATGAGGGGATCGAGTGCACCATCAGCAAATTTGCAGATGACACCAAGCTGGGGAGAAGCATCAACCTGCTGGAGGGTAGGAGGACTCTGCAGAGGAAACTGGACAGGCTGATAGATGAGCTGAATCCAACGGTGTGGTGTTTAACAAGACCAAGTGTTGAGTCCTGCACTTTGGCCACAACAACCCCCTGCAGCACTACAGGCTGGGGACAGAGTGGCTGGACAGTGGCCAAGAAGAGAGGCACCTGGGGGTTCTGATTGACAGGAAACTGAACATGAGCCAGCAGTGTGCCCAGGTGGCCAAGAAGGCCAGTGACATTCTGGCCTCTATAAGAAATAGTGTGGCCAGCAGGACCAGGGAAGTGATTCTTCCCCTGTATTTTGCACTGGTGAGGCTGCACCTTTAGTACCATGTGCAGTTCTGGGACCCTCACTTTAGGAAGGATATTGAGGTGCTGGAGCTTGTCCAGAGAAGGGCAGCGAGGCTGGTGAAGGGTCTGGAGCACAAGTCCTGTGAGCAGAGGCTGAGGGAGCTGGGGTTGTTTAGCCTGGAGAAGAGGAAGCTCAGGGGAGACCTCATCACACTCTACAACTACCTGAAAAGAGTATGTAGTGAGGTGGGGGTCAGTCTCTTCTCCCAGGCAACCACCAGTATAACAAGAGGGCACAGTCTCTGAAGCTGTGCCAGGCGAGGTTTAGGTTGGACCTTGGGAAGAATTCTTTACAGAGAGAGTGATCAGACATTGGAATGGGCTACCTAGGGAGGCGAATTCAGCATCTGTGGAGGTGTTTAAGAAGAGACTGGATGTGGCACAGTGCCATAGCCTAGTAGGCAAGGTGGTCAAAGGTTTGACTTAAGAGGACTTTTTCAACCTAGTTAATTCTGTGATTCTGTGAAATCTATGTGACTTTAAAGTATTCTTGCAGCCAATTCAGAAAAATGAGTGCTTTTAGCCCACATATTTTAGCTGTCTACTTTGGGATGGAAAGAAATACATTGACACAGTCTCAGTTTTCTCTATTGCCTACAGTCTTGCAGCTGAGATACAGACAGTACATCAAGATCAAGAATACACTGGTTTAAAAAACCAATGTATGAAATATGATTTGAAGAAGCCTTCCATTTTTTGTATGTTGAATATAAGTTCAATTATTTTATTACAACACTGAAAAGGTTTGGAGGCTGTGGTTCAGTACTGAAAATTCTATATTTTGCTATCATATTTCATCATCTAATTTATCAAAATATCATTGTTATATTCCACATTACTGTCAGACTTAAGCATCATGAGGTTAGTATTTATCTGAAATTTAGTCATGATTATTTAGCCTGGAATAAAGAAAAGTATAATAATAAAGAAAATAAAGGAAAGCCTGTATAAGATAGCTTGATAAATCATCCTGAAATGTACATGCTAAAAGCATTTGTACATCCACAAAATAAAAATATGAAGATTTTGTATTTTATTTAAATGAATGTGTGTTTTCTTTACTATTCCAATGGGGTGCTTTACAAAATAAAACATTTCACTTTGCATGTTAATTAGGTTTCTCTGAAAAATAGCATTTCAAGATTTTAAATCTTTGAAATTATGCACATTTTCTCATGTCTCATATCTAACAATTAAATTCTGTGAAACAAATTTTACTTTCATACACTGTTGAAATGACAAAGAAATGGATAACCTGGAAATGTTGACTGTTTTCATTGCTGCTTGTTGACAATGAAATATTAGTTAATTTTAATGTCATTGTAATTATGATTTTCTGGCAAAGGTATGTTTCTCAGTGACAATAAGAATTAATCAAGGAATTAGTACTTTGTATTGCTGCCCATGTTGTTCCTTTTTTAAATATAGTTCTCATCCCCAGGTGGTGATAATCAGTTAGGTGAAGACACTGCATGAAATACTCTTTTATTCCATAAATTTTCAATACACACTTTGAGACCTAAAGGAACCTGTGATTAATCACTTACTAATTGTATCATTCCTTCACTGTCAATTAGTTACAAACTACATAAAAGGCACTCAGCTCCATTGTTTAGAAGATTCAGGTTCCCCTAGAGAAACAGCACCTTTTGCATCAGGCAATCATTACAACTCCAGTCAAAATGCTATTCTCTATTCAAATGCAAAATGCACTCAATTGCACCATAATACCTTTCATAATATTTCTGCTTGCTAGCAAAAAGGAACAACAACAACAAAAGAAAGAAAGAAAGAAAGAAAGAGAAACACTCCTAAGCGAGTATATTCATTAACACTCTAATTCTCCTTCTGGACTAAATTACACTGGCACTATTGAAAGATAAATGCCCTAGAGTGATTGGTTAGAATTTAGCCCAAATATACAAATGACTCAATTCCTGAATTCTCATCATACTAATAATGACATCTATTAAAAAAGGCCTTTATAACATGCAATGAAGATGAGATCATATCTTTCACATCTAGCTTTGAATTTGAGGATGAATATTTGACCAAATTGTCTTTTCCAAGCTGTGTGGAAAGAAAGGTTTAGTTATGATACTTCATGTAACTATACATGTGTGTGCAGGTTCAAGGTAAGCCAAGTCTGAGATAACACCAAAGACTACAACAGATTAGATAAGACTACTCTTCCTTTCTGTGAGATTCCCTATATTCACTTAAGTGTCTTACTATCTTTCGCTGTTGTAGAAGTAATTTTGTGGACTGTGCATTTCGCCTTCCAACAATTGATTTCAATGTTTAATTATTTTAAAGTTTAATTTTTTTCTCATTAGAGGTGTGACTGCCTTACATTAAACCTTGGTGATATCCTATTGAACAGCTGCAGGAGAAGAGTAGATTTAATTTGTATTCATATTGGGCCAGATCTCAAATTATTTGTTATAGTTAAAATATAAAACCACTAAATTAATGTGAAAATACAGAAGTATTCATTTAAAAGGTCTTACTAGGAAGTACATTCTTCAGTGGAGGAGCCTACAGCAAAGAGTGTTTCTTCCTTCTTAGTTCACTTGAATATCCATAAAAAACATGCAAATATTATTTTGATTGTGACATAGATAATAAATTCACAATTAAATAATTGGTTGGAACAATTTACCTAGTGCATTTAGAATTTTCAGGTCACACCAGTCATGCATAGACACACACACACATGCACATACATGTTGATCCCAAACGCATGAATAGAGAACAACTGGAAAGGACTGCACATTTTCTTTAAGGCCTCTGAATTCACTCTCATGAGCTCATCAATCCAGGAAAAAACATACCCCCACTAACAAGAAAAAAAAAAAAAAATCCAAAAATCTCTAGTTCATCAATCTTTCTTGATTTCTATGTTATCGTGAAACAGAGATGGCAGTTCAATTTGGACCAGGGGTAGATGGCAGGATATTTCTGACTAAAATTTTTCCTTACTATCAGCTCATTCTCACTGCGTTGAAGTCACTGTGCTGTTGCCATCCCATAGTATTGCTTTGCTGTAGGTTTTAAAGTACTGGTGGAAGGAGCTAACAGGGCCAGCCAGGAGACAGGTGCTGGCTCAATTGATTGAAGCATCCAGAACTGATGAGTGCTCTCAAGAGCTGACTATGAGGTTGGCTACCAGCAGAGACTAATGAAGTGACCAGAAGATATCAAGATTATTACAGGATCTCAGGGAAATGGCTGAAAGGAACAGGAAACCACAGGAGAGCAGAGTGTGACATGTAAGAAAGTAGAACACTTGTAAACCAAATTATGCAATCAGGAGTGAGTAAGGTGCCAGGGAGAATTAAAACACTGCACAGTAAATATCTCCTTCTACTTATCAGTGATCAAGACATCACTTGCTTGAGAAGATAATATTAACTTATTAAGTTTGATGATAGCATTTCACATACACTTAATGACAGATATAACAGCTGTGCTGTTGCTATTTTCTTTCTGAAAGAACTTCCAACACAGCAAAATATGAACTCTACAGTAAGTTTTGGTTTTGTTTTTTATTGAAAATTTCATGCTGAGTATATCTTTCAATTGTTATGAGCAGCAGTGGTCTGACTGCAGAATGTGCTTGGCTGAGTGAAAAAGTAGTAATGGATATTTTACAGAAATAATTAAAAAGAAAATATATTCAACATATAGTTTTATCACAGAAAGACGAAAAAGGGCTAAGGCACACAAAGAGGCACACAAGGCACACAGAGGTGCTTAACTGAGAAGTCCAATCTTAGGATAACTACAAAAATAAAAACCTGTTAGCAGGTTCCATAGAGTCTGAAGATTGATTATGTGTCCTAGTTCCCCTGTGCTTCCTGTGCTGAGAATGTCTTTTTAAAGTGCTGATTTCACAGTCTATGAAAGGGCTGATGAAAGAGGCATTGGCTGTAATCTAGATGTAAGATTGAAAGGTTCAGAAACCACCTTGAGAACATGATAAATATTTCTGTTTCTCCTAACACTTCAAAGAATTGCAGTCACTGAAGATGTGAACTCCTTGATTGATAAGAGGTAGTTCACCTTGCATAAGCCTTCACTTTACAGCTGAAACTAAGAGACACAAAACTAGAAGTCCTGGAATAAGATTGATCAAGTCACTGACTCAATGAGTCTGTTCAAAATACATATATTTGCCCTGCACAGCAGACAGATCCTCACAACCTGCTGTGACAGTTATATGAACAGTTCTTTGCAAAAGTTCAAGAAGGTAGCATAGCCATAAAAATTTACATTGGATGAGGATCTGGTGTAAGAATTTTTCTTGAGTTATTTGACATGAGTTTTTAATGTTTCCTTCCATTATTCTTCCCAGACATTGGTTAAATTCACAGTAACATTTACACTTGTTTTCCTTCCATTTGTTTGCTTGTTGGTTTGGGGTAATTTCTTGTTTTGGTTTGGTTTTCATGGAATGACATTATTTGTCATATCACACAATTATTTTCTGGAACAATCTGCTTCTTTTCAATAGACCCTGTAGTTGTTTAAATAATAATGTACTTAACCTTTAGAGCAAACCCTTTGGTCTCTGACTAAATTTTCTAACTATAAATGCATCAAGAAAGAGGAAGAAAAAAACTGAATGTGCATTAATTGCCAAAGAATTGTCAAGAAACTGCACTCTTTCAGAAGAAATACAGTAATACAATATAACAATCTGCAACACTGTAGTAAAATACAATTCTGTGCAATATGTAGTGACATACCACTGTTATGCTGCTAAATTCTCATCTAACTTTGAAAAAAATGTAGATTATTCTGAACTCCATTTAGATTGGGTATGTACATTTTATATATGTTTTAAAATTTTCTCTAAAAATACCGTTAATTTCAGGAATTAAGTATTTCTTTTCTCAAAAAAATTGGTCATATTTAACTCTAGGTAAAAAAAGTTAACAGGACTGCTGATTTCTTTAATCATCACAAAAAGTAACATATGATATCTATTGTAAGCTTCATGCCCTCAAAAAATGATATATTCAATATGTAGTAAAAATATCTGATTGCTTCTTTGGAAATGTATAGCTGTAAAGAACATGATGAATTGAAACCATCTGTACTCAGAAAAGGGCTGGTTTTGATCAACTGGATTTTTTAAAGTGTGTAACACTTCAGTTAGTTAATTTGGCAGTTAAATTAAATTAATGAAATAGAATGAGACAGAATGAAATGGAGAAATTAAGTTTCAAATCTGAATTTTTAATTTAAAATGGATGTGTTCCAAAATTCCATTTTGAATGAATGACTTAGTATTTTGATTTTGCACTTAAAACTGAAAAACTAAAACATCATCACCAACTGAGTTTGAAACAATTCTCTTGATGGTCTTACCTGTTGTTTTGAATAAACACATAAATTAATATTTTAACTGGACACTTTACAGTCATGTTCACTACTTTAATATATGTGAGTTCATTGTTCAGACTAATAAGAAATCCTTGCAATGGCTGTATCATTGCAATAGGCAGAACTCTTCCATTTGATGTCCTTTAGCAGAAATTTGACTGCATTCTGCTAGAAATTTGTATGCATTCATGAAGGCATTTGTAAGCATTCATGAAAAAATAAGATTTCTTACAAGGTAGCATACAGAGTGCTTCTGTTGCTTAATTTTACTTACTATGATAGAATTACATAAGAATTGAGGCCATCCTCATTCTGTCATGGCCATTGTTATGCATTAACTTTAATGATAATGCCATAGATTTATATGTTTGGTCTAAAAATCCCCTGTGACCTGTGATAAGTTTCCTACTGACCTCCTTGGGGTAGGAACGGTAAGGAAATAAAATTATCATATTTATTAGATATCAGTAAGATACATTCATAAGCATTGATCAAATATTTAAAAAATATATAATCACATAAAAATATTGATCCTACATGACTTTGATATCTGATAATGCTGAAATACTTGAGGCAAAATGACTTTGAAATGCAAGGAATAACATTTGGAATATACTGTTGTATGTGATACACACCGAATGTTTGTTGATGTTGAAAGGATATATGAGGATATGGAGGAAAAAAGCAAACACATAAACAGTGCATTACAACAGACCTTCTATAAGTTTATAATGACAGATTACTAGTAAAATACCAGTTTTGCAAACTGAATATCTCCAGAAGTCTGAAACTGAAAACCAGATAAAAGTATCTGTAGCTTATGCAAGAAATTAATCGTTCCTATGCAGTGTGTTGAGCAGTGTGTGAAATCACTTCCTTGTGAGTTATGGCGGAGGTGAATTAGGAATGCAAAATATATAGGAGAATAATATTTTCAAAAGTAGAGTATTCAAAATGGAATTTTCAAAATAAAAAAACCAGATAACGAGAATTTTTATTATGGTGTAGTGCTAGCCAGTAAATAGTTCATTAGTTGCATAAAAAAATGTTCTGACTATTTCTGCATTCTGTTTTCATAACAAGCCAGTGCAGCAACACTCAAAAAAGACTAGAACTTTGCTTTGTAATTCTGGAAGATGTTTACATTTCCTTGCTGTAGGTCCATGAGAGCAGGAGCTGAAACAACATTTTGGAAGGATCCAGGTTTTGTCATTGACTGCACTGGCCCAGACCAGTCACTCAGTCAAGGTCTAGTTGCCATTCACTGCTTCTGTGGTGGAAAAGTAATGAGCAGAAGAGGGTATGAATCTGGAGAAAGAAATTGTATTTGGACAAATAACTTAGCTGAGAGTAGAGGAAAGGTAGAAGTAGATATGTGCTGTAGTCAGGAGGAAGGAGTGGGGAGCTGCTGACTGTAGCTGAGACTGCACAAGGTTCATGAGAGGTTTTTAGAGGGCAGGAGTGCTGGCAGGCAGCAGACGCTACAGAGGGAGGAGAACATTTTGCAATGCTTTATCAGATCAGAGATTTCCCTTCATTCAGTGCTGGCAACTCTTCTGTCCCCAAAATGCAAACCAGGGTTTTTGAAGCCAGAAAGAGAGGTAGCAGTGGGTACTGCAAACAGCTTAGTGATTCAGTCTAGTGACAGGGAAGCACAGAATTCCTAGAAATGTCCCAAATAATGACTCTCTGACCATAATTAATTCTAGATGAGTGAGAATATGGAAAAGATAGAAAAGAACTATTTCTTGAGAAGGTTGTAGTTTGTAGGGAAGTGACTGTAAGTTGATGCCAAGTGCACACAAACAACATCAATCAATGTTACATTTAAAACAGTTCTCTGATATGCAGGTTTGTTATTTGGACAGGCAACCTGACAGCAGAGATTGATGCACCTATCAGAGAAGAATAAGAATATAAATCTCTGTCTTATCATAGGGAGAATGCAGGGAGCAGATAGGACTAAAGTGTTAGACATAATCTATTTAGGTTTTCAAGAGACATTTGACATTGCATGATAGAATAGAATAATATATCTTCAGGTTAGCATGTAAGGCTCAGAAACCTCTTTTCCTTCCAGACTTCTAAGCTGCAATGTATGACATTGACTCCCAAGCACAGAACATAATTTCTTCACCAGTTTTCTTCTCAGCCTGTTTTTCTACTCCTTGTATTATCTTGAAAGCTCTTCTAGAAAATCTCCATCTATCCATCTAATTTTTTTCTTTTAACTATCTTTATCTTTTCTGTTTCCTTTTATTAACCCTGAATCTTTTTTCCTCTTATTCATAAAGTAAGAGTGTTGATGAGGCATCTTGACTCAATCGGGCTAGTGTGATGTTGTCTTAGAGTCTTGAGTCCAGGAATTAGAAAATGGGGATGAGCCTGGGAACTACAAAAACCACAAGACTTTTCCAAATAGAAAATGACTTCTTGTCTTCCCTGGGGACTTTCTCCTGACTTATCAATGACCAGCAATAGGGTTTTGACACAAGTATTGCATTAGCTACTTAAGGGAAAGTTGGATTTTAGAACTCATATGAATAACAGTTCATAAGATACAGATGTTAGGGGGATACAAAAATGTTAGTGGCACTAACAAACATTTGGATACCTTCAGCACTATTCAAGCTTCTGAATACCTTTGCATTCTCACTTGTTTCTTACATTTTATCTCCAGGGATTCCATTTCAGGATGCTTAAAGGCAACACTCAGTCAAAACACAGGAAAGAGGAAATGTACCATTCTGAAGTATACATTAATCCTCATACATTGCCACTTGCTGTCTTCTTTTTTGCATGAGAATGAAAACACCTTTGACATGTCCCAGGACATCCCCTTGAATCAATACACATGCCCCTTCCTTTTGCAGTAACTTGGTAAAGGAAACCTGTCATTGATGCCGCATCAGTTCTAATAGCAGCCTCCACTGGAAATTTAGGGTACAAAGTACAGACATGTCTGTTTTACCTCAGGAAAATATGAAAGCTGTCTTTGGTAGCAAGTAAGACATTGCAGTACAGAAAGCAGGAGATTGTAGCAATGCTGATCATTTAGGTGTTTTCTTCAAATAATCAGGAGCAGTTTAAATATAATATGAAGCAGATCATTCCTCAGAACTCTTACACTTCTCAGAGGATATGACTTCCAGATCAATCAAACTTGTGCAATCAATTTTGCAGTATCTCTGGGATGGGGACCCCTCAGGGCCTTTGCACCCTACATCCATGTTCTTTACCACCGCCACTGAAAATGTTTTTCTTTACAGCCAGTCTGATTTTCCTTTCCTGCAACTTGCATCTCTGCTTTTGAGCATTTTCTATGTGCATCCAGGAATCTGACTCCTCCTTCTCCACAACCCTGCCACAGACAGGTGAAAACAGTCTTTAAGTCTTATCAATCTTCTTGTCTTTGGAATGAATAAACACATTTTTCTGTGTCCCTTTGGTTTTCCAGTTCTTCAGTCCCCTAAATCGTACCTAAGAATGGCCCTTTGCTGGACTTAGTCCTGTTTTCAAAGTCTTCCTTGCACAAGTGATTATAAAACTGAATGCAGAATAGACATGATGTCACAAGTGCTGATCAGAAGGGAATAATCACTTCCATTGACGTGCTGCCAGGCTGTGACTAATGCAGTTCAGTGTATAAATAGCTGTTGTCTGCATAACAGACTGTATTAGTGAAAGTATTTTTTAGATTTCAAGATTAGGGTGCATTCTAATTTCTGTTTAGGAGTATCAGTATATAGAATTTGCAATGTTTATTTCCAGTAACACCCAGACTGACTACCTTATACTAGAAAATGTACATAGCAGAATTGTTCTGGAAAAGATGTATTTTTTTTTTTTAATGTTATTGCATACAAGGACTAGCACATGGCAAGAGAAACCTTTTACTTGTTGAAATAATGTAAATTAATTCTTCAGTCAAATAACCCTTTTAAGTAATGTAATACAAATACAATGTAATACAAATGTGAAATCTATCTTAAGAATTTTCTCAGTGAATTAAACCTGCTCTTTAAAAAAATGGTAATTTCTGAGTGAGATAAAATTCACGAGTTTGCCCTTTCCACTTCTGTCTATCAAATTTAGTCAGGAATTCTAGGTAACGAAATGATCTTTATGTTCTTCTGACACAATATAGCAATGACACAATAAATAACCATCAACATCAGCAGGTGCACTGATAATTATGGAAACAGTGACCTATTCACACCTACACAGTAGGGCTGTTCAGCCTGCATTTGCATACTGATTTATGGATCCGTATATTTATGCAGATGTGCATGGAATCAATTAAATATAAAAGGAGATGTTAACACAGGTGAGAAAAAAGGAATAAATTTCATATAGGGCAGGAAAACAAGATCAAATGGTGCTATCTTTCAGAATTAATGTAATCTTGTATGTGACATTGGCGGGAGGGGAAGGTTTCCCGCTTGTCCGGAGCTGGGGATCGCAGAGACAGAGGTCTGCTTGGTCCAGGGGATGAGTGCCAAAAACCCCTTTATTGTGAAATCAGGAGGCTTTTATGGGGTCCCAAGGGGAAGGTGCTGGATCTGGGAAAGGATTGGATAAGGGCTCAGGGGCAATGGGGAAATGGGAGGGTAAAAACCAATAGAAAAACCAGGGATTGGGGATAGATGGGTGAGATAACCAACAGGGTTAGGACAGGGGCAGAAGCCGGCAGGAGTGATGGCCATGCTGCTGTGGGCTGCACTGGTGACACGAGTTAAGGGGGTCCCGGGGAGTGTGCAGCCCCTGCTCAGACCGGTGGGCACAGCCCCGTCTTGTCCTGGATCGGCGGGCACGTGACCGGGCAAGTTCCGGCAGCTGCCACCGCGCAGTGCAGGGAGGGGAGCGGGATTGTCCCGGCCAAGGGGGAGGCAATTCCCACGCCTAATAGGTGTGGTGAGTCATCGGGAAACAATGCCTCAGGGGAAAGATACAGAGCACAGGGGAGGGGGGTGATAACAATGGAGGGAGAGAGGATGCGGAAAACTTGGTGAACCAAAACCCCCTACGGAGAAAACGCGTAACTTTTAAACTTCAACAAGCCTCTCATATATGTGGCTAGAAACGTTCAAGGTGCTTCCCAGCACTGTCCTCCTCCAAGGTCCACATTAGAGTTTGCTATTTCCATATCTCAGTCTGGTCTGTTTCCCATAATCTTATAATCTAAAGACAAGGTTCAACTTTTGTCAGCACTGTTGCCTAGAAATTTTTTTCTGCTGTGGGTACAACATGGAAGTGAAAAAGAGAAATATTGCAATAAGGAAATAATGTAAACAAAACCAACATGCAAATCATGTTGAGCCGAAACAGTGGGGGTTGACTTCGCTGGACATTGCACTTGACAAAGCTGAATTTAGGGTTTTAGGCTAAGTCTACCCTATTAAACGAAACAAGGCCGAGGCACAGTTGGGTTCAGTAATAGGCAACGTAGGAGGTATTAATTGTAAGGAAGATTATAGGCTTAGTTTTACCCTTGCTTCCTCATATTTTTCCAGACAATATTCAATACAGTTGGAGGAAAATGTTCCAGGGTCTGTTCCTGAGACTGTTCCTAATAATACTCTCTCCTCCTAATAGAGCTGTTCAATGAAGTGCAAGTGAAGTGATCTGATCACAGGTGCATTCTGTGTTGTGACTTTATTATTTAAAGTTCTTCATGGCACCTTCTGCGAGCATAGTTCACTGCCCATCAGCCTTAGAACACCTTATAGACTTAATACCACTCTCCTGGGTCTGTTTTTCAGCTTGTGTTAGAATCACAGAACTGAAAAAAGAAGTGCACACCATGTTCCCTCTCAACTGTGTACCATTGGAATTCAATATATTCTATACTATGTCCATAAAAAAAATCTATGAAAATCTACTTTCTAATGTGCATGTTTTGGTTAGGTTGGGATGACAAAAACAGTCCTGAGTTCTGGGATGTAACAGAATGCAGCATTGACAACACTCATCAGTAAACTCAGGTGTCTCAGTCTGGATTGCCATATCTGAACTGGTCAGTTCTAGTATATGAGTATTGGAAACTATTAATCAAATGACTACATTTGGCCAGATAAATCATTGTTCATGCAGTTGTGCATCTTTGTTGAAAATAAAGTGCTTAGTTTGCTTTACAGAGGGATATACAAAATGAATATAATAAAATCCCACTCCCCTTTGATGGATTGTATGAAAAAAAAAAAAAGGTTATATTTCCTGATTGAGAAAAGAAATAGTGTATTGGCAAAGAGAGTCTTTATCTTTGGGTTGTCTGATCTCCGACCCTAAACTTCAGGAACTCCTTCTTTGGGCAAAGTACTGGAGTCTGTCACGTAATCTGGAGTAGGTAAACAGTCATCTCCAAAGTGAAAAGGAAACCAACTTTGATTACTGTCCAGTCAGATAGGAATTTGCAAACTTTGAGAAAATTTCTATAGAGAAAAGAAGAAAAAAGAACAACTTATTCCTTCTCACTGACAAATTAGTTCCTCAGTCCTGAAAAAAACAGAATGAAATGGTCTTTATGCAGCAAGTCAAAAAGCATTCAACATAGCAGTGCAAAGAAAATATTTGAGCCATACACCTGTTGCTATCACCAGCTTCATGTGCAGCCTTGACTAAGGCACTTACCCTCCTTATATCTTCGGTCACCCACCTGACAAATGAGCAAATCCTAATGCACTGAGTGCTGTGAAAAATAGTTAATAACTTTTGAAAAGCACTTTCAAGGGTTCTGGTGCAGTATAAATGACAGATACTTATTTTAGATAAGAAAGCAACAGATATGACCATTATGTTTCAAGGATTTTCTAAAGGAAAACAGAATTGTTTTCAGTATAAGCTATTTTCTAAAATACCAGCAATACAGAGTTGAATACCTCTCTACTGTAGGTGAATACAGTAGATGTAAGGCAGCCGCTTTTAAGATGACACATTAAGAAGCTGAACTGGTTATATGAGACAGCTGAGGGAGTGTGCTGACATTTATGCTGTGCCTCAGGTTTATGCTATTATTATTCTACATGCCATGGAACATACACAGACATCCTAGTATGTGACAGTGCATATAAATTCTTACCAAAAGCTTTATGGAAAAAAAATGTATTCTTAACATTAATGTACTAGCATGAAATTCCCTGTGGTGTGATGAAAGATATTTCCCACTGAATATATCTCAGCACAGATCATATGGACTGAAAAAGGATTTTGGAATTCTTTGTAATGCTCTCACTATGAAAGGATCGATTTCTTCCAAGTCTGACATAGTAGACCTTAGACTTATTAGAAGGTGCTAATTTAAATGGTCTGCACTTCTGAATACTCGTTTTAGAAAAGAGAGTAATGAAAAATGAGATCCATTCTGGTGTATATGTTGTCAATGAGAAAATATGAATAGAATGAACAATACAGTTACGTGAAGGAGAAGAATGGAAATATATTAATTTTATTATTTTTTACAAAACTTCAAGCTGTTCGGCATTCCCCTTCTCTCTCCAACACTGTGGCAGAGAATCTGGTTTGGATCAAGGTCTGGAAGAGGGGACTGACAATTAGTAGAGAACACAACAGTGACATAGTTGCCCTCTCTTGCTCATTGCTTTACCTGCGGTAGCAAGGGCACAGCACTAATGGTTATATACCTGGCTTATATAGCTGGCTGGAAAACATATTTTCACATTTCAACCAAATTTCACATTCTGAAGGAGAAATCCAGCATTTAAAACTGTTTTTCTTTGCAGATTAGCACAAAAGCCTGACTTCTGTAATTATCAGTGAAAAGAACACTTCCCTCAGTCCCCCAAAAGAATGAAGTCAGACTTCTTAGAATCCTGCATGTTGGCAATAGTAAAATTTCCTAATGCTAAATGTCATGTAAATGAAATATTATTTAATTTGTATAATATGAGAATAAAATAATTTAAATATCAAATACTATTTCAAATTGCCTTAATGCAAACAGGGACTGTGTAACAAAATATGTTTTAATGTTACCATTATAGGAAAATCAATGTAATCAGGTAATTTCTTTCACCCAAGAGAAATATTATCCTACTATCACATTCCCACAGATTATTCCAAGTGTGATGAGACTGCATCCCATGGGATATAATTGTGTCTTTTTTTTTTTTTTTAAATTTTATTTAGCTATTTTTGTCTAACAGCCTCTGAGCAAGTCATCATCATGGAAGACCCAGGCCAGTTGTCCAGATGGCTCCCTACTCTATGAGTCAGACTGTCTAAGGAAGCAGTGAGCACCTGCAGGATTTTAAGAACTGCATCAAAACAAGCTATTCTTTTACATTGATTAATCTATCTATCTATCTATCTATCTATCTATCTATCTATCTATCTATCTATCTATCTATCAAAAAAAACCATTCTGATATGAGTTGACTCGTTTTTTAAAATAAAACTGTGTTTACCAATACTTCTTGTTACAATTCTTCTCCAACTTTCCCCATGAGAATTTGACAATGAAATATCAGCTAGTGTTACTCTTAATGCTTGGGAGTACTAAATACTTGTGATTCATGAAGTGCAAAAGTCTTTCCTTATATTCTGGGTTGGATAAATTGAGAAGCATTCTGAGCTTTTAGCAATGATTTCAAAGGTGTAGATGTTTCCTAACACATTAGAACAGCAGCTTAGCAGCAAAGCCAACAATTTTTTTCCCAAAATGTCTTATGTATTAAAGGCAACTGAACATGTCTACCTTTAGTTACTGTTAATTGCTCAATTCTGAAGGAGTCTGGAAACACTGGAAAGGTAATTGTGCTTTATTTAGACACAGTGATTTTCGAAAAAATGATCATCAAGGTGGAAGGTATCAGACAAGTTCCCATACAACTGGCAGTTATGACACAGCACATACAGGGCACCCAAGTCCATATAAAGTAGCAACAAATGCTAGGCAGTTTACCCCAGGACACTGCATATGATACTGGGTGTCTGCATTGGCAGCTGAATCAGGTCCAGAGGCTGAGATTTATCTCCCTGTTAAATATTTGCGTATGCATGTACATGTGACTAAGCTTCACAGGGCTCTCCCTAGGCAAAAGAAACCTACTCAATAATGTGACTGCAGATACTGTGACTCCTGGACAGGACTGTGTGACCCATAAGGCAATGCCTAGGTTTAGTTTCCTGTTGTCCAGTGCCATTTTTCTAAGAGTATACCCTAGCCTCCTACTAGCTCTAGAGATGAGTGAGTGTGCCTTAATAATCCTATCATAATAAGTCTACTCCTGTGAGATGCTTTGGACAGTCCAAGATATCAGAAAAGGTATTAAAACTCAGTGAAACTGAGTCCTCTGCACAGCTTGGTCAGAAGAACAGTTCTCTAGATTGCATTGGCTTCATTAACTGGATTTCCAGTGAGCTCTGCAATGAAGGTTAAACACAGATGGAAATGAACACATCAGAAAACAATCTTTTTCCAAGAAGCTTACCACTTAACCAATAAAACAAGCTAAAGATTGGTTAAATTACAAGAAAGCATAAGAAAAAATATTCTTTTGCAAATAACCTACTGTGGTGAATAGAATATAGAATTACAGAAATTAGCTTCAGAATCCTGTATGCCTTGCCTTCTGTTCATGTGGAGATTGGTCAGTGTTTTTGGCTCAGACTGAGTTAGTAATACTTTATTTATAGATGAGAATGTAATGACTAAAGTAAGATACTACCAGTATCTACTACAGGACTACCTGTGCAATTGTAATTCATGTATTTGGATGATTGCACTTCATCAGTCTTTAAATTCACCATCAGGATTTTTTCCATGGACCTCTGCTTCTTACCACACACAGGAAGAAAAGATGCCTAAATCTTTGTAATTTGTGCTACCTTCACAACTTGAACCCTAGCTTGGACTTCCTAGATTTTGAGTGCATAACCTGTGACAGCTCTTTTTCTAAATAATTTCCTATAAATATCAAAATGAAAACTGAACAAGAAAAGCTCCTTTATATAATAATACACTGCCACTTCCCTTTTCTTGCCAGTGTTAAGAACCTTTGGCTTAATCTGTGTTAGTGAACAAATTAAGGCCAGATCACTGGCACACATATTATTTAATTTTAATGCATTCTTCACTGGTTTTGCCCCAGGGCAATTAGTAGCTTAGGCAATTTCCATACTCAGCTAGGGAAAAAGCATATGCAAATAGGGAAAAAGCACAAAAGTGTCCCTCTAAGCAATTTTAACACAATCACTCAGGTGTTGGAGAAGGAATGTGAGGAAGTTTATAACTATGATGTGAGTCACACCATTTGAGTGCATCTCCAAATTGTCCCTGGTTTATACTGCCACTAACTAATCATAGACTCTTACTTCTATGTGTGTCTGATACTGGTGAGTGCGGAAATATTTTACTATCTTGGATTTAGTTTTCAATTCCGGTAAGGAGTAGTAAGAATTTCTTTCACCCTCTTGTCTCCTAAGCCTCAGTATTCTTATTTTATCCCTTTAGGGCTCTTTCAGCTAATACAATTCATGAACCTTGCAAATCAATACAAAATTCATTGGACAGTTAGCAAACCAAAATTACATATTTTTATACTATACTCAGAAGAGAGCTAAATATTTTGCAGCCTGTGGTTCTCATGCATAGCCATTCAAAATTCCCATATTAAAACCAAAACAAAACAACAACAAAAAAAAAGGACAGGGAGACATTTAAAGTCCTTTAAATAAATTTGCTGACATGATTAGGATCAAAATCCGAGGCTTTGTAAAGTTAAACATCTATAGTAAATTTTCTTCATGCGCTGACCATGAGAAAACATATAAAACATATTCTAGAAAATAAAAGTTAAAATGGCTTTGGTTCTTAATCCCACACCCTTAATTAAATAAAATAAAATGAAGAAAATTCCACTAAGGCTGCACTTTTGTTACTGTCACATATTTTATAGAGATCTCTTGTCATTTTCTGTTCTACAACAGCTACAAAATGTACTTGCAGTGTTTAAAACCAAGCATATGTTTCTATGTGTAGTCTCACCTGAGTCCAGTTCCCTCACAGCTTTGACAGTTTGTGTGCATGTACTTCTAAAACGGCCTCTGAATCCTATATTGTATATACTCAAGCTTAGTCATAAAGTCTCTGGAGCTCCAGGATTCAGACTCCCTCCTTAGTATCTAAGAGATGCTCTGAGCAATGAGAAAGAAATTTACCTCCTTCCCTTCTGTCTAGCCTTGTCCATGCCAAATCACTTACAATAGATCTGTCCAAGAATCGTTTTGCACCACCCAATTCATTGCTATTAAAAAACATAATGGCTGAAGATTCTCCCTGACAATGGATTCCCACACATTTTTGTAGTTGACTATTCAATAGAGCCCATTTGCCTGATACTGTAAAGATACCAATTATTTCTAGTGTTGCAACTATAAAAAGGCTGTTGTACACTGAAGCCAGCATCTGGCTAGCTTATTTTTTTGTACATTCAAAAGGGATTATTTAAAAGATAATAGCTCTTTTCAGAACTTTAGACACTAAATTATATTCAACAGTGAGCTCTCCATCTTCCCTTTATTCTCTTTTGTCTCTCTCTTTTCAGAGGTCTGCTGAAATGCTCCTGTTCCTCCACAGTCTTAATACTGGGTTGGGTGTACAGCAATTTCTTGAGTGTCTGTATGTTTCTGCAGCTTCTTACTGCTCTAATCTAAAAGTAATAAAAGGTTCTGTACATTTTCACTCATTTAATACACTTTTCTATCTTCATATTTATATCCTTGTTAAATTAACCAACACAAAGAATAAATATAGAAAACTTGCCAGCATTAATGGTCTTCTGTCCCTTTGTGCATGCCGATAGGGATTACCTTGTTGTTACACACATGACAGAAGCAAAGCATTCCCAGAAACATTTAATTTCAAGAATAAAGAAAGAGCATTTTAGCTCTGATACATTTAATCTAAATCTCAGTACTCTTCTATGATCACCTTAAGCTGCTAAGCAGAAGAAGGAATGAAGCTGGTACCTCTAGAAAACCACTGATAAATGGTCCTAGTTGGTTTGAATCACTCTTTTTAATTGTATCTGTATCTCTGTGCTGAATAAAAAAGAGGTCTAGAGGACCTGCTCTTCTAGATTAGATGTCTCATTTTTCGCAGTTGAGGTAGAGATGGTTTCAGGGGCTCTTTGCAGTCCTTGCCCTTATCAGAGAATAACAATAGCAGTGATATCAGGTTATCTCCTGTAATGAGGGGCTAGTTTCCTTTTAGTCAGTAATCATTGAATTCTGTAATAGGTCAGCAAAGGTGCTTTACATAATAGGTGGGAAAACTTTAATTAGTTATTTAATGAAATCCCTTTTTGCTTTAATGCAGGCAGCAACCTATTTATTATCTCCTTTAGTCTCAAGTGCACAGAGAATTCAAACCAGGGCCTTTTATTATATTTCCAGACATTTTTGTTCCAGGCTGCAGCAATCATCCTTTAAGGGCCTTATTGCTGTGGCCTTCCCTCCACTACAGTAAAAAGGTTGTCCTAACACCTTTCTAAGCTAAACCTTTCTGGCTGAGAATGTTCTCAGTTCTGTATCATCAGGTAGCAGATACAGCCCTTTTCACAGTTCATGGTAGTCTATTGAATAATTTAATATAAATAGTTATACATAAGCAAGCACCTTACAGGGCATTCATCTGTACTTGGAACGGAAAAATTCCTATTATTCTATCCAGCAGAATTACCTAATTTTCTCAGTTTGCTGTAGGAAGTGTTCTAGAAAACCTGTTCTCTCCCAATGGCCCTTTATCTTTCTCTTCAAGAATCAAGGCCAGGTAAGACTGATGACTTTTGGTAGGGGAAGAATTTGGCAAAGTAATTATTCCTCTTCTTTTTAGAATTCTTCATTTAAGTGGCCCTTGAACTCTTTTGGTACTCTTTTATCCACGTCAACCATCATTATATTTGGATGTGTTTGTCTTGTCTGGAGGTATCAGCAATAACTGTTGTAGAAGCTGCTCATGAAAATAATGACTGATCTTTGCCAGGATAATTCTGAGAATATTTTATACCTTTTCTGATTTTCCCCTTTATTTTTTTTCTTTATTTTATTTTTTCCCTGTATTTTTGTTTTTAATTCTTTTTTGAAGACTAGGATTTTCAATAATTTGTGTCTGAAAAATTCACATTTTAGAATATCACAGCCTGAAGTTAATTCCTCTAACATCAGTGTGCAATTGTATAATCTCAACTATCAGCACAACAATTTGAGGCTCTGTGTATGGAATGTCAGCTAAGGAAAGACAGGTATTTCTGAGATGAACCAACTCTTACATGGGATGAATCATCATATACGTACTTCCACTGCATTGATTCCACAATGAACCAAAGACTACTGTGTTCCTAATATAGGCACCTCAGGTAGATCCCCGAAGATAAATGAGATAAATCTAGATTTAAGTTACTGAAAAAAAAAAAAAAAATACTAGCAAAAATGTAACTTTACATTCTTAAGAGAAAGTATCATCTTTGAAACTCAGATAGCAGATACACTGTGAAGACCCAAATTTTCATCATATAATATACAAAAGCAGATGGTATGTATTAAAGTGCTATAATAAGTTTGAAAAGCCTCAGGCAAATTAACAAAGCAGCAAACAAGATGGAAAGTAACAAGCAATAAAACAGCTCAGCTCAGAAAGAAAAAAGTGCTGCAGGGGATCTACAAAGCTAAAAAAAGAGGGACAAGCGTTGTCTGTGATGGGAAACAAATAAAAAGCAAACCCAGTAGCTGTAGGAATGAATGTTCTGAGACAAGTACCTTTATCACAGCTTGAGAGAGAGTTGGAACTGAAGTCAGTGCATCTGCTGGTCAGTCATACAAGGGAAATAATCATGGGACATATACAATGAATAAAGTAATGTTATTAACAGAAGGGCTTACCCTGCAAATAGATACCTGTTGATTTCTCTGATAGAAATGTGAAGAATTACAAAAAACTTATGTAGGTCAACCATCCTGCCTGCTTTTATAGCCTGATGGACACCATTCTAGTTCCTGTTGCTTGGGAAAGAGATTTTGGAAATGCTGTGTTCAGTTCATCATCTCACTGTTCAACAGAGTTACAAACACACATCAGGTGATGAAATGGCAGTAAGATACAGAGAAAATGAGACAAGAATAACAATCTATCTCTGAAAAAAATCAATACTGTATCTACACCTTGAATGCTGTGTAGATTATTTCGACCACTTCTGAGTCAAGAAAATGTAACAGAACCAAGAACAACACAGAGAAGCCAGGAAAGGATGATTGAAGGTATGAAACTGCTTCTGTAAAAGAACTGAATAGATTAGGATTTATGATCTGGAGAACGGATAAAAAAGGAGTGTTATGAAAAAAGGTATAAAAAGTCATTAGTGTCTTTCCAAGAGAGGAAAACCAGAATTTCAATGAAAAGGAAATGGATATAAATGAATCTGTGAAGTTCTTTCCACAAGATACGATGAAGCCCAAATTGTAAAAGACTCTTTAAAAGTGAAATAAATTAAAAATTATTACGCAGCAAGTGTACTACTCCTGAAGATGACTATAACCCCTATCATTGCCTAACACTCAAATTATCACAGAATACACAGGAAGAAGGGCACTTTTCCTACTCTTGCTCTGTCCCCAAACACCCACTGCTGGGTCTCATGTGATATCCAAGAATGCTTAGAGCTGCAGTCTGACTAAAGAGGAGGGTGGAGAGAGAGTAAGAAGTCTTGCAGTCAGAAAGCCACACATAGCATGTGATTACATGTCATGATTCAAAGCCATAAGCAACACAAGAGCTACGGGACCTCAACTTTTTCACTCCTGTATGTTCAAATCTTATGAATGAAATAAATGTTTGCCCTTGTTCTTGAGAGACTTTCTAAAAATCAGTCAGCAAAACTCGTGATGTTTAAACTGGTGGCCTCTCCAAAGCATCTTCAAATCCAGACACTTGAGTAAAGGACTGCAAGATGGAATTTAGGAAAATTAAGACCAATAGAAACTTGAACATAAATGCCAGTGAGCATATAAGAGTAACTAATAGGAACAAAGAGAAAGGCTAGAAAACCAAATGAGATTTTTACCTAATAGTAGCACTACACTAGTGTATGTCTAGTTGGGAGTCAGGTAGTTGGCCATAGACAACTGGCCATGATCCTGTCTTTGTGTTGCCTAAAATTGGCACTTAAAAGAAACCTGTAAGAATCAATTTGTGAGTTCTAGCAGGCAGGAATGTCTTTATTACAGCACGCCAGATGATTTCAGCACACTAGGGGCCCTGGTAATCATTTTGCCAGAAGTGCACACAAAGGTATATTTGCTACAGCTTGTATGTCAGCATTACGGGATTATTAATTTTCATTCTCCACATTCCTGTTACGTATTCATGACATTTCCCAAGACTTACTAGCATATATATTTATCCTTATAAGATCTCTGAGGGGCTTCACTAAGGGTCTGTGATGGTCATTTCTGTCTGGATCCCCCAAAGTTCTAAGTGATCGCCCTATAAACTTCTTTAAGACAATACACCTGGTTACAGAGTAACTCAGTATTGCCTGCTTGACTGCTTTGGTTCCCTTTTTCATTGTTTCTTTACTTATCTAGTTTCTTTAAATCACTTGGCTCAGCTATACATAATTTTCCATGTTACTTTCCGTTGCAAGCAGTACTAGTCCTGCTACATCTCTGGTATCATTTGTTTCCCCGAAGAAAAAATACTTGTAGTACAAAGACATAAATAGGAGGTTATAGTGAGGTGAGGGTCAGTCTCTTCTTTTGTGTCATGTGAAAGGAAAAGAGAAAAGGTCCTTAAGTTGCACTGGAGGAGGCTCAGATTAGTTATTAGAACATAATTTTTCACTGAAAAATCAGTGAAACCAGTCAGGCATTGGAATGACTTGTTCAGGGAGGTGGTGAAGTCACCATCTTTAGAGGTGTTCAAGAGGCATTGGGATGTGGTACATGGGGATATGGTTTAGGGGTAATTATGATGGTGCTACTTGACAGTTTGAACTAGATGATCTTAAAGGTCTATTCCAACCTTGATGATTCTGTGATTTTGTGATTCTGTGAGTATAAAAGGCAGGCAACTACTATGCACAGAAGAGATACAAACCCTCTTGTCATAAGTAATAAAAAATAAGATCCAGTCTTAGAGCTGGTCACACACAGACTGACTGTCCCTGTGCAGCCAAACTAACTTCACTTATTTACAGAATCAAGACTTAACATGTTGTCTTCTCCATCAGACACCACACCTGGCTGCCAAAAGACTTGTTTGCCTTAAAGACAACAACAAAATATAAATATTGTATTCTCAGTTCTGCTGATGCTCTCTTTAATGACAAAACTACCAAATACAGTAGTTTGGTTTTACTACGAAAATAATAGAAGTCTAATGGCATTTAAAGCATTATCAATAGTACAGATTTTTATTTAACAGTAGATATGAGATAGATTGAGAGAGATGGAAAGATAGGGAAAAGTGAGAGGAGTGAAAGAGCGTGACAGAGAGATTAAGTAGAAAAAACAGCTCCACTTCGTGGATTCCAAGGACTCCCCATTGATCCTCTTCTTGTTGCCTTCCCAGTGGTGAGTCCCAGTCTTTAACAGTGATGGTTACAGCCTGGATTCATTGAGGGAAGCCCAGGGTGGTGAGGGTAGAAGCCCATGTCATGAGGAAAGAAACCTGTGATGGTAAGGGAAGTCTGCAGGTGAGCAGAGGCACAATGTGTTTGTTATGCTTAGGCTAGGTAGAAACGCCTGCCAGTATCTCCTATGGGGTGGTGACTTTTACACTGGATGATGTAGTACTGAACCATGAGACATTTCAGAAGTCTTTGACATCTTTTAAGATGTTATAGCTGCCCATTACTTCAGTGTAGGTGAGTCCATAATGGACCGCTGTGGCCCATCAGTGGAGACAAATATCTCCAGGCTACATGGGAATTATTCTGGTAGTTCCCCAGAGGGGAGTTATCACAGATGAGTCATTTGTGTAAGGACGAAAAACCACTACTCCACCTCATAGGACTTGCGTCTTTTCTTATCCTGTTCAACACCCATCTTGTAGTCTAAGGTGGCAGGTGTGTATGCTCTCAGTACTTGGGTGGTTACTTTGCACATCTTGATTGCCTGAGCAGTAAGTATTCCATTCTTTCACACTTCCATCCTTCTCCTGGAATAACTGGACACCTTTAACTCATCTCGAGTTCCCCTCATCATCCAAATTAGTAGGCATATTCAGGAAGCAGTGGGCTTCAGTGAGCAGTTGCTTCCTTGCAGAGTTTGCTGCAGTGGAGGAAAGTCTTTCAGTGATTTTAACAATGTTTAAAGCATTAACTAATTTCAGTCTCTCACACACAACAAGTAATAAATACAAATTCTGTCAGTTCTGAATTAAGATTGTTCTGTCAGCTCTAAAATTCCGATCATCTTTTCAGTAAAAGAATCAAAACAACTCAGCAGTTTCATCTATTTCAAAGAGGAATCATAATAATGAGTAATTTGATAAAATGCCGTTATTCCAGTTAACAAATCATGTTCTAGATTTAGTCCAAGACTTCTCTTTGTACTTTTAGAGAACCCGCTTTTACAGTTCATGTCACTACAGAGTCAACATCATTGCTGAAGTGCAATTATTTTTAGATCCTTTGTTATCAGTAAATTCCTTCTTAAAATACTGATCTTTCCCTAAAATAAGAGCAGATTGTCCTAGTTACAGCAGCCAGGACCCATTTACCACTATGTGGATGTAACCAAAACTATGTATTCTACACCTGCTATGTAATTTCTGGCAAACTGTTAGTAATTGATCATTTGCAGCACCTCCCCAGGGCACACCTGGCCCCTCGGGCTACAAGCTGGGTGTTAAAGAACTCTGTGAGGCACAGGAATGTTTCTGTTTTCACACCAGTGACTCAACTGAGAGAACTCCCCTCCAGGGAGGCATCAGCACCTTCACACCCAGCCTGAAGGGTCATGTCTGCTAATGGCCCATTAGAGACTGGCACAATAGGCAGTTGCAACGGCCTAGACCAACAAATATTCCAAAAATATCCCATGACTCACAGAATTAAATCACCCATTGTGAAACTACCTGCCCTGGGGAGAAGTACTGGGCATTCCCCCCTGAACCTGAGCATATATAATCTTTGGGTTTGGGGACTCCTGGTACCATTCATTGGATCCAGAGGAGGACCATAACCTCAACAGGACTGTGACTGCCACTCTCAATAGGACTGCAGTCATTACTTTGGCAGAACTGTGACCATCATCTTCACCACAAGGTTTTTCCTTCTCTTTTACTCTGCACTCAGAGGGACCACATGGTACTCACTGCAGGGGCTAACAAGCATCACTCTGTTCATGCACCAGGGTAATGGATTATAATTCTTGGTTTTGTGGGTTTAAACAAATTTTTTCTCTCTATCATTGTATTTACTGTAATCTTTTTAGTAAATTGTAATTCTGACTTGTAATCTCTCTTGAGTTAGGTTCATTTCTCCCACCAGTTTACCTTTAAACCAGCACCCAGATACAGATGTTTTAGTTATCCATATAGCATCATAAAGGATTCTGAGTTCATATCCACCCACAGAGTCAAAGTTGCAGACTTAGCAATTAGAGCTAAGACACTTTAATTTATTTCAGCTTTTGTAGGCTGCAGGGGGGTTTTCCCTGCAAATAATTGAGGCTGCAAATTGAAAGGTCTCCAAATTGCAAACCTTTGTAGATTTCCATTCCCCACTTTCAAGATACCTCAGAGATACTGGTGTTAAGTGGAATATTAATTCTGTATGGTTTCTGCAAAAGACAAATTGTGGCACGCCTGTAATACATGCAGCTCACACATTTGAAGAAAAGAGACAAGGGACATCTAGGTACAAGTGCTTTGTTTCTGTCTTACCTTCTGGATTCAAATCATCCATGGACGAATAATCCTTGCTCCTGTAGCTATGACTTCTGTGTAATCATACTGATTTCAAAGCCCCAGAAATTGTGACTCTGTGAACCATTTGAAATACTGCTCTGAATTCTGCCAGTACGTTCTTTGCTATGCAATCTGTACAATCAGAAGAAAGTTTTATATTTGAATCACAAATTAACTATGAAGACAGTGATGCCATAAAAGTCTGTAAAAAAGACTCCAGGCCAAATTTTAGCAGGAGATAAGATAAAGGGTAGTTACTTTAATGAGCACTCAGGCTCGCCCAGGAATACATCGACGCACAACATTTAATTTCCATAGCTCTTATAATATGATCCATCCAATCATCACTTTACACATTTCTAGTTCCACCTCTGTCCTGTCCCCTAGGAATTGGGTCTGGGGTCGATGAGACCCCCTCTTCAACAGTCCTCCTCTTCTTCAGGACACAAGTGCTCTTGGACGTTTTCCAGTGTTCTTACTTCTGGGTCACTCTTCCCTGTGTTTATGTCTTCTTCTGATACTCTTCAATCTTGTACCTTGAACAAGAGACTAAACAGCTAAAGAATTTTAGCTCCCTGTTCTGGGACAGGGGGGTAGTGATAGAAAGACATTAAAGTAAAGCTGCTAGAAATATTAACCCATTAAAAATCTACTTTGTTACTGCTACTGTGTTCCTAAAATCTAGAAAATGTGAAAATCAAGAATCAGAAATCTTTCCTGCATCAAAAGGGACTTCCAAAGAAACTTTCACTATGTTTAGCATATTTCATATGTTCCCTGAAGGCCATTAAAAAAAAATCTTATTGTTGATTCATTTATAGGTGCCTTCTAAAATTAAAAGTATGTTTTTAAAAGGGCTGGGTTTTTTTGTTTATACGCTTTGATTTTTTAATTATTTTTTAGCTGCTTTTTCTCTACTGTTTTGATTGGTTGAACTCACATGAAGATATGGTTACAAATAATTTGATATAGATTGTAGATACAAAAAAAAAAGATTACTGAAGTATTTATCATGTATGGTTCAATTTCATGTAGACCTTGAAATAATCCTTTTGATGGAAAAAATCCAAAAGTAGCAACATAAATTATTCACCCCAAGTGATCCAGCCAGATCTAACAAATGCAGTAAAGAGAAGTCTGCATATTGCACAAAGGGATCATTTTAAATCCTTTATCGTTTTGTTCACCTCTCCTGCCCTTCTTCATCTTCTTTGCAATTCCAATAAGGCTGCAACATCACTGCAACACAAAAAGCGTTAGTGATTCTATTTAAAAGGTGCCAACCCTGTTGATCATCTGTCTACCCAATTATCAGTACAGAAACATGCTTTGTTTATATTGTGAAAGGATTATGGGAATTATTTTTGTAATTTAGTGCTATTCCCGAAGTTTGTATTTCTAAACAAAACCAAACTATTGCTGATGTCATATGGTATCATAATGATTTTCATTTTTTTAATAAGTGGATTATTATTTCTATGAAGGTTTCTAACTTTGCGTTGTCATCACAACTTATTATGGAGTAGCAAAAAAATAAACCAAGTTATCAAACCAAAATCATACCTAAACTTTCTTGGTTTGAAGCATAATATTTTGTTCAGCCACTCGTGGGATGACACTAAGAGATACTCATCTCTCATACCACCTCCATTGCTTTTCTTTAGTTTCATTTATACACAGACAACACCTCTGTGCCATGACTATGTCCTACATCTTGTCCCAGTGCTTCAGTTCAATCCTTTCCGGCTCACGTTCACCCTGGCAAGGCAGGATGTCTGCAGGGATTCCTGGGTAAACTGTGACTTCTAAGAAGGGGAAGTGCATTTGACTGTGATCTTAGCATTCCATACTGCTTTATTGTGTTTAATTATCTTCTGTGTCTTCTGCCCTTAAAGGTAGATGAGTGGCAGTTCTTCAGGTCTTGAAATGGATGATGACATGTGCACAGCCTGCTCTGTTCACTTACAGCATGCTTTCCCCAACCAACTACCTTAATGTTTTATGTATTATCCTGAGGGGAAGTGTCAGAGGAGACCAGACTGATGAGGAATTCATCAAGTGGCAGAAATATTACAAACGCTGGGTGGATGAGGACACGGAGGTCCAGGAACCCGGGATACCTATGCAGCGTCTGAATCGGGACCATGGGGGCTTTCGGATGGACACTTCCCCAGTTTAAATGTTATACCCTTAATATGGCTACCCTGGTTATTTTTCCCTTAGTTGTTCCTTATCCAAGTTCCTTCTTCCCACAATCCCCTGGAATTCTCCCACCAATCTCGTTCTCCTATTAGTCCTTTTGCCGCTCCTCCCCTCCCTCCTTCCCTTCATTTGCATGCACCCAATAAAGTGCGTTACTCCTCCCCGTCTCCGCCCCATTTCCCCGCCCAAATCCGGAAGATTTGCACGCGCCCCTTATAAGCAAGTGTGCACCATTAAAACTGGCTTCTCCTCGTGGACTCTTGGCTCGTGTGGACTCCTTCTGTCGGGGGTGGTCACCAGGCTGAGAGCAGGAGGAGCCGCCCTAAGCTTCCAAGGAGCCTGATCCTAGGGAGCTCCGCTTTCCTAGCCTTGCTCCTGGAAGCAGAAACCTCTCCACTGTATCGTGGAAAATAACAATCCACTGACAGGGAAGGACATGAAGTTTTCAGTTTTAGAAAATACACTTAAATCCTGTCAGCTGATTACCATTTGTAAAAATAAGAGTTGGAAAGCACGCCATAGATCAGCTGTATGACCTTGTTTCTGTTTTACCACCCCAAACCCAACAGTTAACTCTCCATTTTGTCAACAGGAACACAATTTGTCAAGGGTTATATGATCCAGATCTCATAATTTCCAGTGCTGGGCTAAGCTCTCTTTCCTACCTTTCCAGATGATTAATGTGTTCGGTTCACTGTACTTGGTCTCTTTAGTACATTAGAAGGAGAAATACTCCACAAGGGTGGTTATTTCTGTGTTTTCTCACAGTCCAATAAATCTTGGAAGGTATTAAAAATCAGGCAGAATTACACAGAACAATATCAGAAAAGTTTCTGAGATGTTCCAGTGGTTAAACCATATCATCAAGTTACAAAATGGTCTCACAAATCATAGAGTAAGTCATCATCTCACAAAGAACTTGGTGTAATCTTTATTTATAAGAAAGTGAAAGGAGAGAACACCAGAAGATTTCCAGTCTGGACTGAATCTAAGAAAATTTGTTGAAATCTCTGTATCTGTGCTCACAATTCAAGAAAGAACTTCTTGGGTCTAATTTCAAGTTATAGTGCAAACTACATGAGGATTTGAAAAATGAAATGAAAATTCCTCCAGTGACACATTTTTGCTCTTTAAGAAAACTTAGATTTTATCTGAAAAAGTGAAGACTCTGTTACAGAGAAGGGCTGCTAATGCCTGATGCATTACCTCTTCATTTCTCTGCTACAGAACACAGCAATCCAGTCAGTCTTTGGGCTGGATTGCTTCTCTAATATTAACAACTGTACATTTGCACATTTGTTAATAGCCCCTCTTTTTGTTGCCAGCATCCCTTTGCTGACACCCTGTTTTCTCTGCTTCACACTCCACTTGCTGTTGACTCTTAGTGAGAGGGACAGAACTGAAAGCCTTGGCATTTTGGTGTGTGAAACAAGGTAATACATAATGAAGTACAGTTTCTTACATTGTGAGAATTTATGAATTATATTGGTGTTGGAAGACTTTGAGAACTCTTATTCACAGTACTGTCTTAATGCTTTCTGAACTGAAGACAAATCCTGAGAACATATCAATGCATAATCATGACACGAGTGCTTACTACGCCTTACTGAAGAACAAGCCTAATAATGTTATGGTATGGACTCACCAGAAAGTAATACAGAGAACTCTGTGTAATTAAAATAAACAAAATTGTGTCTCAGATTAAGAGGCATATAAACTAGCTTTTGCTTCCAGTGTTACTTGGAATTTTTGACAGACATAAGGAAACAAAGTTATTACATACTGTCATAATATAAAAAAGATACAACAATGTTAATAAATGCTAGTTAATTTTCTTTAAATTATAAAGAAGTCTGATAGAAACACTATTTTGTTAGGAAAAGTTGTCATAGTTATTTCCAAACTAACTTCATATAAAGTCCATTTTGTCTCTTATTTTTCTCTGCAAATTAAAAATGTGTTATTCCAATTTCACGTTAGATTTCACACACTAGATGAAGGCAAAATTCAGGAACAAACCGGACAACAGTGGGTAAAATCCTGGCAAGGTCGAAAGCAAATCCATCTCCAAACTACTGTGACTTTTACTTGGTCTCCTGGGTCATGGTTTAACCTGGTAGGCAACTAAACGCCATCCAGCCACTCACTAACTCACATTTATTGGGATGGGAAAGAAATTCAGAAAAAAAGATAAAACTTGTGGGTTGATATGCAAGTCAGTCTCAAAGCAGTGGGGTGCCCACCCCACACCTCCTGACATTCCCCTCTGCTCCCAGCCAACTCCACACAGTTTTATTATTCAGCACGATGCTGTGCAGTCTGGAATATATCCCTTTGGTCCTTTGGAGTCAGCTGTCCTGGTGATATCCCCTTTCATCTTCTTGTGCCCCTAGTCTACTCGCTGGCAGGGCAGTAACAACTCAGTAACAACTACAACATCAGTGTGTTATCAGTATTATTCTTATCATAAATCCAAAGAATGGCACTGTACCAGCTACTGGTAAGTAAATGAACTATACTCCAGCCAAAACCAGTGCATCATGAACACAAGGACAATTTTTTTTTTTTTGTCTTCATAACTACTGTAGCAAGAGTGGGTAGAGTCCTTCCCAAATCTTAGTTCATGAAGCCTAGCCATGATGATGATCATAACTATTGTGAAAACATGTAGATTAAATATCCAGGCCCTGCAATGCCATAGTTTGCAAGTGTATCTGCAACATCACAGGAACCAAATAAGACTTCCATCAAAGATCTAAGATCTGCCATCCAAGATCCATATATTGCATGACACCTTTTTGTCTTTGTGTCAGTCAGCTCTAAGACTCGGTACTTCTGCATTTCCTTTTTAGCCAGAATCAAATACATTTCTCTGGTGCAAAAATGAGGGTATTCATTCAGGTAAGTAAAAAGGGGCTTTATCGGCCTCCTAAAAGTCTGTTATACCAAAGGTGTTTTTTTAATCAAAATGTATTTTCAAGATTTCTGATATAAGTAGTGTTTCCTTACCAATAGTAGGAGTTTCAATTTTCTCTATAGGCAAGCATGCATTTATATCTCTGTGCTTGCGTTAAATGACATGTAATCTATTCAACATGGAAATAACTATGTATGTGTTATAGTTAAAACAGTTTATCACTTCTTTGCTAACAATTAATTTGTATTTCCTATAACTGTAGAATATGGAACTCAGCAAGACCTTGAGAGGTCAACCTATTTCAATGTCTTGCTCACAGGAGGAGCAAACTGTGTTCAAACAATTCTTTTTTGAAACAACCTTTTGCCTTTTGAAAATTTATTTCACCTCTTAGTTTTCTATGGCTTGAACAAACTTCATGTATTCTGGTATTCTCTGAGGTTTGCAAGAAACATGAGATCACATAAAAGGTATACAGAAGATTGAATCTTGCAGGACTTTTAGTGTCTCCATGTTCCTTTTTTTTTTTTTTTTTTTTTTTTCACTGCTGTGCAGTGATTGAATGTTTTTTAAATATATTTCTGTCTTTCAGGTCCTTTACTTAAAGGCGCCGTCTTACTGTGACTCACTATTCATCATTCCACCTGGAAATTCAGATACTAAAAAGAATCTACATTATGTTAGACAACAGATGCAGCATTGTTTTATATTCTAAACTAGATTTTAATATTATTTTTCGCTGAGTTTTCCTACTTCATATACATCAATCAAAAATATATCAGTAACTACAAAATCCTCTGCATTTTTAGTGAGCATCTGCTGACAGGTGAATCTTTGCAATCAAAGAAAAAATGGAAATAAATGCAAAAGGAAACACTAGGTATTATAGGTGTCTTATGGGAAAAAATAAATCTTGCTTTAAAAGTAACTCAGATTTTTTTTTAAATTAATCTATAGTTTAAAAAATAATTTCCTTTATCCCCATGTATAGTCTGTCATCCCAATTCTTTCATCTTACTTTCCTGCTGCTAGTAGATTTCTCCAGCAGTGCATGAGAAGTCTGGCTGCATTTAACCTACCAAGCAATGCATGATTTACTGTAATGAAAAGCTAGAAAAACTACAACTACCTGTCTTCAAAAAAGCAATTGACTATGATAATTGAATATGAGGTGACTATAGTGCCTGACTCTTTTGTTGTTGTTGTTTGGTTTGTTTTTGTGTGTTGTTTTTTTTTTCTTCACTATTTAACATTTTGCCATCTAAAAATGATGTCATTTTTCAATCCCTTCATTCAGGTTCTCTGGACAATAATGATGGGCAGCTGCAACAGTTGACTAAATCCCTCATACAAGCATTCAAGATAGGTGAATTGAACCACCGTTTAGAACTATAGCTATCTCTCTCTTCAGCAGATGTTAAGAGAATACCATGCCCTTCATACCTCTGCTTTTCAATGTTTTTGTTCCTTTACCTGCTTTGTTCCCAGCTCTGAGATGTACCCTGCCATCCTCCCAAAAGCTGCATCTCCACCAATGTATGAAGCAGCCTGGTATACTCCTTAAGTGTATCTCAGTGGATATTTTTATTGTAATATAAATTCTATCATACCTTCCAGTCTTTTTTGATCTTTCATTTCTGTTCTTGAAACTTAGTATATAACTCCAGAATCACAGAAATTTATGCACATTGCTTACTACCTGATTCTCACCTTTGCATTTTCCAGGGAAGTCTTGATTCTCACAATCAGATTTCTAAGGCAACATTCCCCCACTGTTCCTTGCTAATTCATGTGGTTTGGCTCTGAAACTTTTGACACAACCGAGACCCTTCTCACCATGCTGTTTCTGCCTGATGTCAATGACACACGCGAATGCAAACTCCACTTTCAAATTCATTATGTATGCAATTAAAATAGATGGTTCTACTTCATGACTAAACATTGTAGATCCCCTTTATATTCTTGAAACTCCTCCTTAACTCTGCTCTATAACAATAAATGCTCATTGAGGCAAATGAAAGTTTTCTGATGCTGGTTGATATTTTCTATGTCACTTCTCATTCAAGAATTTTCTTGTTCAGATTATAACAGGAAATATTCAACTGAAAATAAGGGGGAGGACAGAAATAAGAAAGGAAACTAAATACACTTCTTTCTTGTGCAGGGAAACGTAGGGAATTATGCTATTGCTGTGGGACAAGATTTTCACTGAGTCTGAATACAAAGGTTAGTGTCTAAGAAAGCTTTAAGCCCTAGCACAGCCCAAACCCTCAGGACTTCCCCTCATTCACTTCTGAAGAAAGATGTCTGTGTCTTCTGCAGGGACACAGCCTACAGGTTTCCCCAGAGCAGCTCTAGGATTCCTGCTGTGCTGCTTTTAATTTCCTCTTTAATGCCTTTGTTTATGTACCTCTTTTGTTCCCATCCCTTTTCCATCCTCTCAAAAGGTGACACCACCAAGAATTTTGAAGCAGATTATGATCCTTAAGTGTGTCTCCGATTTCTTAATACACATTAAAGAACATATCAGTAGTACAAATATAAATTATATTAAGCTGAGCATATTTTCTAAGTGTGCAGGAAAGATACTGGGTATAGACACTCAGAAGCTGAAGGTAGGTAGCTGGACCTCATTTAGTGAAGGATCTCAATTATGGTAATTCTGCTTTGCTGCAGGGGAAAGACTGGGACTTTCTAAGTTAGGACCTGCAAAGCTAAACTTGCTGCTTTACCTATATTCCTCAGTCCTATCTATCAGGTGAAAAAGTGGATGCAAGTCCTTGCAGGCTAAATGAGAAAATTATTGTTTCCACTCCCAGGTGAGTTCAACATGCAGACCACTAAAAGTTAATATGACCATGTTAGAATGTGCCATTATGGGGCTTTTGGGATGAGCATCTCTTCTGAATTCTAACTGAGCATAGGTAGAACTTGAAACTGAGCCACCAAGCACTAGGGAATCCTGGACATAGCAGGATCATTGCTCAGAGGACAACAAACTTCCACAGTAAATGAGACACACTGGGTAGGATCTTTGACTAAAGGAGAGGTTTTTCTTCCCATTTTCTCTCTTGACATTTTGCCTAAAGCCTCTCAGCAGTCTGCCAGCTGCTGCTCCAGAAGACTTAAGGGGGATAATCCTTTATTATATCTTTTGCCTCTGTGCACAGATCTTGGATACCACAGGTTATGTAAGATGACATAATAAAGCTCTTCTGACACATGCCTAGCAAATATAGCTCAACTTGCAATAAGAAGGACAGCTGATTTGGATGGTAATTTTGGTCATGGATGTTTAGTGACAGAGACGATATTCCATTAAGGCTTTACAAGGTGTTACCACGTTTTGAGATGGCTTGTTTCCATTGTGGTATTGGTCTCAATGGTTCTGTTCCTGAAATGGGCACACAAATTCTACAAAAATGAGACCTTCATGTACAATGCAGCACCCACAATTAATCACTTCCACCCTTTTCTAGCAGTCAGTTCTCCTCACAAAAACACTACCTGTGGAATTGACTTTCCATGACCTTTCTGAATATGCCAGTAAACAAGTTTGATGCTTTCTCAGCATTTAGCTAAAATTTTTGTTGGCTGCAAGTGAACATTTTCCAATTCTGTCCATAACTAAATAAAATTACCATTGCACTTGCAGCAGCTTTTGCCTCAGGAAGAACTGTGAAATACCACAGTAATGGCACAGCTGCCTCGTAACTAACTGGCAAGGTTTTAAGCAAGGACATGACTATTCGGCTTTCAGAAGTTACTTGCCTGTTAATATGAATCTTGCTGACAATATTCTTTACTTCAAATGTTCTTACTTCTGAAAATCTGTATGGACCAGACCAAAAATTATTACTATTTTTAATAAACGAAAACATAGAAGAAGTGATTAGGAAATTAAACCGTAGTCAGGTGGAGTTGAAAGAATTGGAAAAGGGAGTCTGCTGTTGCACTCTTTGTGGTAAATAATTGGATGAAATAATGATGAAAAATGCATGAGATGCATCAAGGATTGTCTCGCCGCCTACTGCACTAATGTTAAAATGTTTCCCCTCACTTGGGAAGAACTGAAATTGCAGCAGTGGCTATTAATAGTTCCAAAGGGGATCTGAAGTAATTTGTCACTGGCAGGTGTATGAAGTCCAGAGCAACATTTTTTCCCACTTCTATGATTTGAGTAAATGAGATGAAATAGCACATGTCATCATCCATTTCAAGACCTGAAGAACTGCCACTCATCTACCTTTAAGGGCAGAAGACACAGAAGATAATTAAACACAATAAAGCAGTATGGAATGCTAAGATCACAGTCAAATGCTTCTAAAAGCACAGTAGAAAAATGCTTAATGCAATTTGTGAAAGCATCTGCTCACTGAATCACATAGCACCTGGGCTCCCATTGGGACAATATTTTTTGTTTGGTTGTTGATGTTTGGTTTTTTTTTAATTTAAAAATATAAAAATGTTATAACATTGCCATAATATCCATAATAAGTTGCTTTGGGACAAAAAAAGGCTAAATGGTAGTTCAAGCGCACAGAACAGAACATATTTAACAGTTGGGCATAAATCAGAACATACAAGGATAAATTGATAGGAATTACAATGGACATTGATATGAAGAGACAACTGAGCAGCAGAACTGGGAACTCTGTCATCTTCTGCTAGTTATTATGAACAGTTTCCATGTATTTTCTTGCTGTGTTATCCATAAACAATGACATTCATAACCATTATGTTCTATCAAAAAAACTCTTAGTATTAGAGTGAATGATTTCCTTCTGTAATATTTTTCTATTAAAAACAAGGTACAAATCGCAACAAAAAACCCCCACATATCTCCTGCAAAAGATACACTGTCTTCTGAGTCCCATAAAGATTTAGCTATGTAATGTTCATTGCTATGGAATGAATAGAGTTCAGGACTTATTTCATGAATATTGGAGAGATAACCTGCTGTTTATTACTTTAATACATTCTTTGCCTTGTTATAAGAGACTTTTCATTATTCAGACTCCTATTATGAAATAGTGAGGCTTTGTATGGAGGAATAAGAACACCATGCACCAGACCAATGGGATCAAGCAAATGCCATTTGCTGCAAATGGTTTATATAGGGTTAAGGCTATGTTCCATTGGCTAAATTGAATCTCACACCATCAGTCTACAAATCTCAATTGGTTATAATCCATATCTCACAAGTCCAGTGTTTTGGTGAAATCATCCTGACTGTTTTCAGGAACATCTCCAGTGTCCTGTGGGAAACCTGAGAAGATCTCATGAGAAACTTCTGGAGAGTTGCTAAGACTCCTGGGGAGTGATTTCTTCTTTACCAGACAACAGCAGCTGTGGCCTTGCTGCTTCTCAGCTGATATCTGCCTTCAGTCTCACAGGGTCTATATAGATCTGAATTGCTCACCTTTGATTTTTCTGTACTAACACCTTTGTTTTATTGAAACTTTTCTTATTGCTCATTCAGAGCTATCAAATGATAATTAACACACTGCATACTAATTTGTACCCACAAACCCACTTGTATTGTATTTTATGTCTGCAACTGTGTAAGTTAACTCTCAAGATTCACTTCCTGTAAAATCGGAGGAGAATTTCTGTCTCAACAGTTTGGAGTTTATGAAAGCTCTACTTCAGTCTATAGGCATTTCATCTGCCTTTAGAGCTTCTTGGGTCAAGATATTGCTATTTATTTATTAATAAATTTCTTGCTCAACAGATACTGTTTTAGAGGGATAATGAACTCTGGTACTGCCGTTGAGCTGTTATAACAATTCTAAAACATAAATGATTCTGATTACATGAATGTTATTGTCTCTACTTTTTCTTGCTGTTGTTGCTGTTGTATTGCTTTATTTTTCCCTGTTCTTCCAGTCCAATCTTGTTTAAAATTTGCATTTATCATTTCAAAGTACTTTAAAGCACCAATTTACTTAATGAGAGAAGAAAACACAATGCAAAAAAAACTAAGGAAAAAATTAAGAAATATTCTTTAATTACTAACACATATTAGGACTTAATATTAATTAGGACATATTCGCCTTTTTTCACTGAAGATTTTGGTCAGTAAGCCTGAGGGTAAGGAAGACTGTAAATATACAATGCACAAATGACAGTGCTGGAAATTTAGAAGGAGGAAAAATTTTATTTTGCCTGGAAATCAGTTGGAAGCTCTATGTCTGTATATAAACATGGAACCTACCACAGAAATGCATCTATAGACTAAAGATGACAAGCCTAAATTAATTAATATAGTTTAGTAATTCAGTTACATTTCTCTGGTTTTTGTTTGGTATTGGCAGTCAAACTAAGGCAAATAAATCTTCATTCTACAGCTTGTCAAAAACACCTTGATGGTAAATTGTGGTGTGTCAATTAATGTGTCTACTTCCCTGATACATTCCTTCATAAGAAGAAACAAGGAGAAGAAAGCGGAAAGTTCTGATACTTTCAAAACATTCTATTTTCACATTTTCATAATAATAATATATATATACACATATATTTTACTGTTTTAAAATATTTTTTGCAAAGACATTTTTATATGTTAGATTTTATACAAGAAAACACAAGCAAACAAAAAACTCCATTAGATTTCATACAAAATGAGAATGACTTGAAGCCCCAAAGTCTTTTTCAAATGCAATTTTTTATTCTTGGTGTTATCTATATACAGCATGATAGATGCACACAATGTTTAATATATACCAAGATGGCTCTGTCACAAGATGGTATATTAAAGCCTCAAGCCTGCTCTGCTTGAAACTATAGAATCAGACTGCATTCTATTATAGTCATGGCAAGGTTACAGTAAAGGAATGTGTAAATTAAAAAAAAAAAAAAAAATTCCAAAGTCATGAGGTTGTGACGTGGAACTACTGTACTTCTGGTTATGTTTTATTTCTAGGGGATCTCAGAATGCTACTCTGTTGAGAGTCTCTGCTTGAGTATACTTGAGTGTTACTAAGCAGGTCTTCCCAATTCAGCATATTGCACGTGCTGCTAAACTGGTCAGTGTCTTTTGTAATGAAAGAAAGTCACAGTCTAAGCCCAGTCATGAGCTTTCCCTCTTGCTGTCAGGAGATGCAACTCAACACTCTATGAATTTAATTCCTAACAAGATTTAAAGGAATTCTCACATTTTCCTATGTGAGTATACTCAGTTCCCATAAGCCAAGTCACTAGAAATTGGCATAACTCATTTTTAAAGAGCTATTTTGTTTTTGCAGCTAGGATTATTTTGCTGTTTAAACTTTTGCTTTGTATCTCCTCTTTCAGACTTCTCTTTGCTTGAAACAGCTATTATATGCACATTTCAGCTATCATGTTTCTAATGACCATCCAGTGACAAGGAAAGTTAAACCTTCTGGTGAAATTGGAGTGCTTTTAAGAATTTTATATTTTGTTTTAAACTGTTCTAATTCTGCTGTCAGATGTTTTAACCTGCTCTCTTCCAAGGTTTTTTGCTGAAGTGTGAGGTGATTTACATTTTTATTTCTCAAGTTCATGCCTAAAAAATGCATTAATATATTTTTGTTTAGTCTAATGCTGTTCCTTTTGCCATCACAACCATAATGACTTTCAGATAAAGAGTCTGACTCTTCTAGTTCCAACACCCCAGCCATGGACAAGGACACCTTCCACTAAACCAGGTTGCTGAAAACCCCATCCAACCTGGCCTTCAATACTTCCAGGGATGGGGAATCCACAGTTTGCCTGGGCAAACTGTACAACATGTCTCACCATCCTCACACTAAAGAATTTCTTCACTGTATCTAATCTAAAATTAGCCTCTTTCTGTTTAGAGCCATACCCCCTTGTCTTATCCTTACCTGCCCCTGTAAAAAGTCCCTCTTCATGCCTCTTGTCAGTGCCCTTAGTTACTGGAAGGCTGCTCTAAGGTCTTGCCAGAGGCTTCTCTTCTCCAGTCTTTATAACCCTAATTCTCTCAGCCTGTCCTTATAGGAAAGGTGCTCCAGCCCTCTGATCATCTTTCTGGCCCTCCTCTGGACATGTTTCCACAGGTCCATGTCTTCCCAATGATGAGGAACATTTCCCTTCTCTCTTCCATGTCAGGTGTGTAGCAGCTAATCTGGATTAGTTGCGGCATGACCATCACTGTCTCAATTTCTAGAATTAAGGAAATAGAAGAAAAAAAATTAAAACAAAGAACAAACAAACAAGCAAACAAACAAATAAAGAGGCATTACCGATTTGACTTTACTTCAGATCATCCTGAAAAGGATATCCAAAGAAAAACGAAACAGGAAAGACATAAAGAAGAATTTTCATTTCTGAAAGCCATTCTTTTACAACAGTCTAGTGCTAAAAGGGAAGAAGGGGCTCAAAAGGAACAAAGCCTCCAAAAATATGGTGCAAGAGAAGATACTATTTCTTTGCATACTGAGATATCCTTTATGGCATCCATAGTGTCATTCTTCTGCCTTGAGGAGGCAGTTAAGTGTCTTCAGAATTCAGATGAATGTCAAAGGTTAGTCCATATGATTTTACAGGCTCTCAGGTAAAAGAAGTTTCATCTATGTATTAATTTATTTTGTGGCCTGAAAATATTTTTTATATTTGTAGAAAACCTAAGAAAATATTTAGTTTCACACATAATTTCTTAGATTTCAATTTACCATTTAAGCAGTACTCTATCATGCTTATCAATAGAATGTATTGCTTAAAAAGTTCTACAAATTAGTAATAAATAAATTCAATTAATTATCCTTATTTAAAACCTGATCCTCATTTAAGGCATTTAGACTCCAAATCAAGCTAAAACCTCAGACATTAAAAACAATGATACACCTACTCAGATTCCAGGATGATAATGCAATGAATATGTATTTTAAACAGGTGAAATTTATTAACTCAGAAAAACCTCTTTTTTCCATATCAAATTTTGCCAGGAGTACAGTTATTATATAACTTGCTGTTCCTTAGCATCTTTTTACTTTAAAAGAATCTATTTTTTTGTTTTATTTTAAAATGTCTTTGCACATAGATAGAATGAGAAGAGTGAAAATATGACCAGATTGTAATGACTTAAATAGTCTGTTAGTTGGACAGAGGATATATATGCATGCTAAGAGTATCCTGAGATGTTTTATGTAAAAAAATATTTATATGCCAGGATATGATTTCAGAAGTTTGTATTAATGTATTGATGCTTGCAACACCTTTTGGCACGTTCCTTCAAATGAGGAAAAACTTGCACCATATGGTGGAACTACTGAAGAATGCCTAAAGGAAATATATCTGCTTCTGAGACCAGTGCTGCTGTAATTGGCATCATCCATTGCCCACTCAGAGGTAGCAGGGAAGAAAGGAAGAAAGCCTGTGCAGGAAATTTTACCTTTCTGTCCACAAATACAATTTTTTTCTCCTAAAAGAGATTTCAATAAAAATGAAATTTGATAAATAAATGCATGAAGATTAACCTTTTTCTCTACTTTCCCTCTACCTCTTTTAACAACTCTGTTGACACTATTATTCTGCTTAACACTTTGCCATTCTGCAGTTCTCTCCTATATAAGAACTGTTCCTGGATTGTACCATTTGCTGCTTCATCTGCTTACTCATTCTCTTTCATTGTAAATTATCTCCCCACACACGTACCTGCTCACTACCCCCTGTCTGAGCTAGATAATGTTATCATTAGTGGGGAGGGGAACAAGATGCGAAAATGCAGTAATTACCATCCTTTATTAAATTATGCGGCATTAATTAGTTGACTGGATGATTTAGAGATTGTGTCTGCTTATATCAGAAAGGTGATTTTCAGTTCAGAATGGCATCTGTTCCACAGCTTTAGAGCAACAACAGCAAAAATTAATAGTGTATGGATTATGTCACAAAACGAGAGGTGCTGCATTCATCTGTCTCCCTGTCACTTGCATGCCAGAAATAAAGAGCAAATATCACTATGCCACAACCTCTGCGGGACCACAGAGGCTGAAATAAATTTTGCAACTGAGTTGGATAGAAAATGTAATACTTGTGATACATTTTGAGGGCAGAGGAGATTAATTTTGTTTCGAAAAACTGGTATTTTGTGAAGTTGTTGTTTCACTTTTTGTGATGTCCAAGCTTATTTTGGTTGCACTAAGAGAGAAAAAGATGTCTTTGACTGATCCCAGTATCAATTTCCAATCCATCAAAACACAGAACTTTTTGAAGCATGTAGCTTCTTGTTCTAAGAAGCATTGAATTCTTGTGTATGAAAAACACCACCATGGGCTTCTTTTTAGTCTTGAATTTGTAGGCCTGGATATACAATTAGACATCTTTGGTTCAAATGTGGTAAAGACCTGAAAATGAATCCCTTTGCTTTGGTTTCACAATGTGAATAATTACATGATACAATAATAGGCTTTGAGGCAGGTGAGAAAGGTGCTATAGCATTAGAAACAGATGGATTTTTTTTTTCCCTTTTAAAATACCAGCATGGGAAAATGCCTGTAAGAAGTCTTAAAGGGATTCTTAGAATCAAATTTAATTAGATAAAAAAAGGAAAAGTGAAGTACCTTCAGCAATATTGTAATGCTTTTTCAGGTAAAAGAACAGAGTCTTGTCAACTGTTACTACATGATTTGCTGTTCACAAAAGCTATAAAATGTGTACTCTATATTTATATATATATATAGCACAAATATATATACATATGTATGCATATATATACACAGCTAAACCATACTAATATATGCATATTTCAGAATACTGTAGTGAGAATGAATAGGGAAGGGAGGCAAGTCATCAGAAACAGAATGTACATCTTCCCTACAGTTGACCAAACAGAACATAGTACCTCCCTGTCAGTCACCAGACTTTCCAGGAATGACTCCTGCCCTCTAGATGCCAAAGCTGCCAAGACTATCCAGTTACTAATGAAAACATATGTAAGTTTTCCGTATTTATTTTCATTCCTTTAAAAAGACAGCCTGTGAGATGGAGCTGCCAGAAACTAATTTCCAGAAGGATCTTATAAAAAAAAATTGCAAGTGACTTTCATATCAGAACTTGGTTTTCTAATGTCATCAGTAGGATGCACAGTGGATAAAACATTGAATACAGTTTCCCCTCTAAACAGCTGGACAGGAAAATGGCTTTAGCAACTAAGAAACATATTTTACTTTGCTTTGAAAGGTTTGTTCCCATAGATAATTGAAAATTAACTCATAAGTTCCTTTCTTTAAATTTTGAGCATTTTAGATTAACAAGCTGCTTTGATGTTTTCCCACCTTCTTCTCTGCCCATCTCCTGCCTCTGGAGAGAAATTTTAAGTAAAGAATACATATTATAAGTCATGTCAGTCCAGCTTGAACTTGTTTCTTTCAGACAGTTTCTTTCACAGAACCAAAACCTCTAAGGGAACCCCCAAGCACTGCAACTTCAAGGCACACACCAGTCCTCCTTACTGTTAGAGGCCCCACTGCCCCTCACATAACCCCTATTAAGAAGTCTGAATGCTGCCTCTGGCTCTTCCTTTTACATGCTAGTCAGCTTTCCGTTTAGCCAGGAAAAATAAAAGGACTGAGAAATATGCAGAAATTCTGTAAGTTGTTTGCATTCCCCTGAAATATTTCTTTAGCTGAAGGGGATCAAATCAATGAAATATAATGAAACCATATGCTCATTATTTCAAAATAGAGCAGCTGCTTCAGGGACTATTTAGAAGATTTATTAATTCTACCAGCTCTGTTCATTAAATCTAGGTACCTCCATACCTGTCTTCTTCGACAAAAGGTCCTCGATAGCAAAATCACCCCTGTGGAGTTCCAACTGATGTTCATCCTGGCATTCTTCCCTGTATTCTTCCAGGGCAGAGAAGACAATATGCTGAGCTGATGCTGCTGGAGAAGTGGAAAAAATCATCTATGTGGAAAAAGCTATCTAGTGTAGGTATAGTTTGGAAGTTCTGTAAGGGGGAATGTGTGTTGGCAAAGACTGATCCTGACTGCTACGGACCTTATGTGCATTTAATTGAGTCTGCAAGTTTCCAGGCAGAATGCCAAATGGACAAACTACCATCTGATAAGAGTTGATGAAGTTTTTCCCCTCTTGTTTTTTCACAAGCTTTGGTTTCATACAGATTTTGAGAAGTCTGTCCTTGCCTGGGACTGGTACTGGGATGTTTATAAGCAATCAAATAAATATATTAGAGAAGACCAAAACACCAGATTAACTTAGAGGCTATAACTTTAACTGTAATATTGAATCTTGAATAAAGATATAAATTAATAGGTGTGTCACTCTAGCAGTATTATCTAAGTCACAATTGCTCCCATAGTTTTCCCTTCTAAGGACACGGAAATAAATTAAGCAACTTACTTCCAGTCGAAGTAGAGGAGCTGGAATAGGCTCAGGAAAAGAGAATTAAATAAGACACTTTGCAAAAGCAAAGCAGAGTGAAGGGCTATATTTGAACAGATGCTGCCAGCTGATTTCCAAGTCTTAATATGGCCTGGGAACACCTCATTCCAGGCACTACTGCATGTCTGCATCGTTGAGCCAAGAGGTCAGGAGCCAGTTAAAGAGCTACACATCTGCTTGTCTCTGTTGTACAGTTATTAGCTTGCTTCTTGGTTCCCTATGAAGGGGATCCAGCTTCCTCCTGGCACTGGCTCTGCTTGAGGCATACTTGCCACAGAGCAGTGTGACACACGCTGTGCAGTGTGGTCATGAGTGTGTTGGTGTGGATTGTCCTTGTGGCATTTCCCCTTCGGGTCAGTGTGAATCTGTTGGACCTCATGACAAGACTTGGAGGACACACACTAACTATTCTCTTGAAGACCGCCCCAAAGTCTCCATGGCTAAAAGAGTAAGATCCCTGTCAGGGAGGGGCACAGTATCTTCCATGGGAGAAAATCATACCATCCTGCACCACACCTGACTTGAGAGTTTTATTATTCACAATAAAGGTAATATAAGGACTGATGTTCTTCGTGCAGTGATAGTCAGATTCTCAATGTTTAGGTGGTGTTTTAAAAAGACTTTCCAGGAGGTCCTTAGAGCAGAGTACATCAAAGCCCAAGAATTCTCAAATTAAGTAGGATGTGGTCACCACACTAGGCTCTCTTTTATTCATAAAGTGCAAATTTGGCTATTTGAATGGCTATGCAGTCTGAAATCAGCTGAACAACTCTCTCTCTGAGAGACAGAATTTCAACTATAATCAAAATTTGCTGGCAATACTAAAAATGAAAGAGTAGTTAGGGAAGTTAGGCCCAGACTATAAAGTAATCTGAAGAATCAAGAGGATGGTAACCCATAAACAATGACCAGAACTTAGATTTCACAAAATACATAACTCACATTTCAGAGAACTGAGCAGATGCACAAAACCAGGGGTCAAAGAAAACCACAAAGCTGCACCTATCCATTACCCAGAACTTAAGCTGTGTGTCCCTGCAAACATCTACCCATACTCTAGTAAGAGAATTGTATAAGAGAACTGTGAAGCTGAAAAATTGCTCCTTGACTTTAATACCCTACACAGTGCTATGTGATTCAAAAGCATTTTAAAACAATGACTCAAAGTATTCTTGCTTTCTATTATAACAATGTCAAGGACTATTGCAATAAATAGCTTTGCTACCTGCAGCTACAGGTATGCTTTCTGGAGCAGAAAAGAAAAAGAAAAAACAAACAAACAAACAAACAAACAAAAAAAAACAACCACAAACTCAAACTAAAATTGTCTAAAATTTTTAAACGTCTTGGCTTTAAGCATATTTTTTCAAGAACACAAGGCAGTCATAACATAAACAAAAGAACAGAACTGTGTTTGTAGTGAACATGAGTAAATTGAATGTGGGTATGAAGAGGAAAATATAATGCATTCTGAGAAGAAACAGTGGCATAGGTACATTTCACTAAGCTCTTCTCACCAGGCATTAATTAGCCTTGCCAGCTATGGGGTGGGTGGAGAGGGGAACATATGCAGTCATGCCACCTTGTTTCTCAACAATTTCACAAAAAATTTGTTAATTTTTCCAGACATTCCTACTAGGCTTTGTTTCTATGGCACCACCTGACATTGCAGCACAGTTTATGAACCTCTATACAGCCATGGTCAAATGTCACTGTAAGTCATGATCAAAAAGATTTCTGCTCTTAACAAAGAAAAATTTATCTTGTTCTCTTATAATTTTTATGACAGAAATATACTGCAATCCAACTTGGATTGAGATCAGTTTTTGACACAGACCTGCAAGAGTTTTTCCTATTAATTGGCACAGTAACTGGGAAACTGTAATGAAAATCCCAATTGGTAGCTAAGAAAGAGCAAAGTTTAACAAAAAAAAACAAAACAACAAAACCAAACCAACCAAACAAAACACCAACACCAAAAACAACAACAAAAAAAAGCAAGCAAACAAACAAGAAAACCACAGAAAATGTGTTGCTTAATTATCTGGTCTGATTCAAGTTCAACAGAATACAGAAAAGTAGTGAGGCCTTCTCCACAAAGAGGACACAAAGTGCTTCACATGGCTGGGTTACTTACAGATGACACTAATAGCATGGTCTGGCATAAACTCTCTTAACAATAGTCATTAGGAAAGAGACAAAAAAGCAAAAGGAATGTAAAGTTCATATTTGTTATTTTGCCTGTGGACTACATTTTGTGTAGGCATTTCTCAGAGATTTTTGATTGATAATGGTAGAAGCTGTCAGCCAGCAGCTATGTATGAAGGATAAGGGCTGTGAGAAACCATTAGGAAATTTCAAGAACCTCAGCTATATTTCATGCTGATTATTCAACACAGTGGATATTTAAGTGATTTTTGGTCACCATCAATACATATTTGAAATAACTTCAATGAAGGTAAAATGTGCATTATTCAGTGGAATTGAGCAGATTTTATCCTGTTAAGCTCAGAAATGTAAATTTCATTGGATAACACATAGCAATAAAAATTTTGGAACTCATTTTAGCTGTGTTTATGTTTAAGGAAATCATTGGTCATGTTGTCATTCCTTAGTTAATTTCAAGCACACATTGTGAATATCTAAATACCAAGAGTTTATAATTAATTTGAGTAAGAATTACTATTTGAGAGAGTTTATTGTTAGCAGGCTCTATTTTCTTAGTTGATCTTTTATTTCTACAGAACATATTTCCTGTGTTTTGAAGAAAAATGCAAGTTTGAATCCCTACAAGACTTATCATTACTAGAAAAGATGAGGAAAATAGTCAAGACTTCTAACAGAGTACTATAGATTGTATCTTTAAAAAAAAGTCCTTCTGATAAAAAACTAATATCAAGATTTAATGACAACAGTTATAAATTAGGGTCTTTGTATATTAATGTTTAGAAGCACAAATGAAACCTAAGATTTCTGAGAAAGAATAGGATAAAACCAAGAACAGCAAACCTGAGATTTGTATTTTGCTGAAAATAAAGTATTCTTACTTGTTCAAAATACTTCCTTTTTCCCCCCTATATTTTATCTCAACACTCTTCTCTGAGAGCATTCAATTGAAAGTTAGCTTACTGTAACTTATCCTGTTGGAAGTATTGAAGCCCAAGGTACTACTGAAGACGTTTAGCAAATTTTTAAGGTTATAGAGGTTCTTTTCCAAAAATATAATTCCTCAATTTCTCATAAGTACTCTAAAACAAAAATAGGTGACAGAGTTAAAATTATTTTAAAGAAAGCATCAAGGTGGAAACACATAAAATTTTGTTTTCCAAAAAATGTAAACTATAGTAAATTAACATTTCCTTTATTGTACCCCTATTTTTTCATTTTTGAGTAGTTAAGTTCTGAACGGATACAGCAGTGCAATTACTTGTGTTTGTGGTAGTACTATTTCCTTTTAAATCAGTTGTGAACAATGAAGTTTTATGACTGTTGAATTCCTTCGTTTGCCTCCATCTTCATGTCAGCCTGTTCACACCAGTTACTGAGAACATGTAGTGAAAACTCTACAAGGACAAAACTGGGATATTTCACACCAGAATCAGAATACATCTATAGGTGTTGAGAACTCTGTTTCAAAAAAAACCAAACCAAACCAAACCCAAAAAAAACCCCCAAAAAACCAAAACCCAAACAAATCCAAACCCAAACACAACCACAAAGAAACCCACCATAAAAAAGCAACAACAGACAATAGGCCATGGGGTCGAAAAGTAGGGTCAGAAAAAAAAAGAATAAGACCTGCAAAAACTGGCCACAATGACTAAACTGCAAACCCAAAAGTATACAAATTTGAGTAAATAAAATAATATAAAATATTATATATATATCATAAATATTTTCCAGAATTACACCCTATTTTCAGGTGCCTACAGTCATCAAGAACAGCACTTAAAAACATAGTCAGAGATTAGTGTCTTCAGGCCTTTGTTTCCTCCTCTATTATCCAACCAAAGCAACTACTGTTTTCACCACAACAGACGGTCCTTTCTTTACTTACTTCCTTTATTTACTTCTTCCACTGAAGTTACTCAGCTTCAGTGAGTAGCTTTAGCAGTGTTAAATATAAATCCGGGTGACAGGATAAAAATACATTAGTGAAAACTAGAATAAAAGGTGCAGATTAAGTGTATGTTTTCACCAAACCTGGATTTCTTCAAAAACTGTTCCTGGTTAGAATGTAATGAGTCCAAATGACTATGACATGATCCTATAATATCTCTTCAAAATCATTCTTTTTTTCTAATACACTATGAGTTCTTTTCAAAGAAGAAACATATTTGAAGACATAGGGTGTTTCTCAAATCAAACAGCATCAAGCACTTTCCAAAAAGAATAGACACAGACAGTGTGTACAGATGAATATCAAACTGTCATCTCCAGACAGGAAGTTCTGGTTTAGCCCATCACTGATAGCATCAGATTCTCTGAGGTAGACTTATAACTGATTCTTGATTGCACAATCAAACATGAGCATGCTTTTTGAGCATATTTCACTTCTGCTTTGTAACAGTTACTCTTATGGTCATCTGCTGCTTGGTAGGAAATCATCTTCAGGCTGTTAGTAGTGTTTGAACAGATTAGACCAAGCTGCTTTGAAAATAAAGAAAATTTTTCAAACCTTTTCTGGGAAAGAGGGACATGGGAATATTTTTGTAGGATACAGAAGGAAAGTGTGGAGAATTGGGAGAAGGTCAGTAAATGACTACATTAAGCACAGATGCTTATAATTCTTCCAGTCCTACATTAGAGTTTTACTAGAAATATACACACATCTTCTAGGTGAACTGTACATATCCTGTAGGGATAGTTAGGGCAATATGGGCATTATGTGCTCTGGAGCACAGAGTGTAGATACACACTGTGTCTCATACCATGATTTCTGAATATTGCCACAAGACTCTTCATTGCTGCTCTTCTTTCCACAATGTGATGCTGGAGTGCAGAATTGAAGGCTGAAAGGATCCACAGATGTAGTGTAGCAATCTTGTAAAGGAGTCTCTGGTGGTGAAAAATGGTTTTATATTTCTTCTCTAAAATTTAAATGCATTTTATACTGTCCATATCTTATTCTTAGGTCTTCTGATTTGAAGTAAGCCATGAGTTTGTTTTGTTGTTTGGGTTTTTTTTCTTTTTTTTGTGCCTATATTTTACTCAGCAAACATGAAGGAATTGTGTCATCATCCTTTCACAGATCATAATTCCCTTTAGCATTTCACTATATCTAAAACAATAACAACAAGAGAAATCAAAGAAAAAAACCACCATAGAATATCTAGATAGTGAAGACTTAGGTAATAAGACGTAGATAGGGTAATTTCTAACTGAGGTGGGGTAGAACACTTGTTTGAGTAGTATTAATTTTATGTTTAATTTTAATATTTTTTTAACTTAATATGAAATAACTTTCGATCACCATAGGTCAATACTACATGGATTTTTCAGAGAAAAAAGCTATATAAAATAAATGGAATCTCTACAGAATACAAATGATGTAAGCAAGAATGTGTTCCGAACAAATTCTTTCATGATTTGTATAAAAATCTGCCTTAATTTTAATAGCTCTAAGTGACTTAGACCTGGGATTTAATAAATACTCATGTCAGTGGCATGGAGCATTGTGCCAGGGAATGATTCACTACAGAAGAAAAAATAAGAAATCTTAGATTATTATCAGACTACTTAAGGTTTTTAGATCTTACTTGCTCATTCTCTTTGAAGCCTTCATTTCGTTTGATGCTGTTTAATTTATGAAAGATGATATATTCCTAGTTCATAATGGTGTGAAAATTGGGAAAATAAATGGTGCATAAATGAAGGAATTCACATTTATTTTTTTCTTCACTGTTGCTGTTGCTCTCTTGCAATGAAAATTTTAGACAGCTTTAAAAAAACTTTTCAATGTTTTCATGGCCTATTCATAGCTTAGCAACAACATTTGTTTAGAAGTCTAAAAATATTTTTAGAATGCATACTTCAAATTTTGTACTAAAAGTTGAAGAGCAAGAGAACATATGGTCATACTCTTTATGAGTCTTCAGACTGCTAACTCTAAAAATTGCATACAGAATCAAATCGTTCACAGAAGAAACTAAACAGTTAAAATTTACAAGCAATGTGTACTTGTAATATCCCTTGATATACAACAGAATGGCAAAAGAGAAAACATAAAGCAGTCTTTAAATTATTTATAAATTATATATTTTTAGACTTATTTATGATCTTGATTCAATTAGAATTGAAAAATCAACTAGCTACTAGTTGTCCTACCACCCGTGCCTAAGGTGTAAGATTCGTTGTCTTTGTATTTTTCGTTTATTTGAGTTGGGGATTTTTTTTTTTTTTTTATTTTTTTTTTTGTGATTGGGTTTTTTAGTTGTTGGGGGTTTTTTGTTTCTTTTAGGTTTGAGTTTGCTTTTGGTTTGAGGGGGGATGTTGGGGTGGGGTTTTTTTCTCTTATGCCTTGGGTATTCAAAATATCTGTGCAGGGGAAAAAGAAAGTTAAAAAAAGTGAAGGATCCAAGAATTGTGGTTAATGCCAAAGACTGTGTTATCTTGACTAAATATTTTAAAAGTCTTTTCCTATGAAACAAGACAACAGTACTATCTTACTGTAGAATGATGCTGTGAGCTGATTTGACTGTATGGTAATGAGGGATAGCACTGAATCTTTACTAGTGAAAAATTGATATTTTAAATAGAAAATATTTATAGATTTTTTTCATGCAGGCTTCATCTACAACAATGTTACTGTTATTGTTATTATTATTTCTGTTAACTCAGTTTCTACCATGAACAGTTGTCAATTTTAATAGAAAATAGTCCAGTTAGTTGACTGCAAAATTTGGACTTAACACTTGCATCTAATCTAAGGACTGGTCAGTGCCAAAAGGTGTTGGTGTTGTGACCTTTCATCAATCTGCAGAAAGTGCATTGTTTGTTTATGTGCTGTCATTTTTTCCTGAAGAAGACAACCATTAATAGGAACTATAATTTAAACTGGTTGAGTAAAACATAACCAAATTAATTTTCATCCTAAGGGCTAAATTGGTTATAGTCCTTGGTTTCCTTTTGAGTTTATTTAGGACAAGAAGGAAAACGGAGGGCTGAGTTTTGCTAATGAATATTCACACAGCTAGGAAAATGGTTTGTATTGAAGGGAACCAGAGGATATAAAACAGATACAGTGTTACTCTGTAGCAACAAATGCCACTGTGTTAGAACAGCTGCAGACATTTTGAAACAGTAAAACTACCTAAAAAACTGAGTATTTTGGCCTTCAGCTCCCCATTTCATTTCATCTCCTAACTGTTTCATCTTTGCCCAGCTATTTCCTTTTGTTAAGCTAACATGAAGAAGCAAAGCCACAAAAGCAGGCACACTCACTCCCGTAATCTCATTCCTTTCCCTGATTATTTTTCTTTTTTTCCTTTTTTTTTTTTCTTTTTTTTTCTTTTTTTATGATCTGTTCTTTCTTCCAAGTCTTTGTGTGCATCATCATCACTCACATCAGCGGCTGCTTCCTTGGCACAACTCCTGGAACACATCCTTCAGATGTCAGCTTCTCCCAGCAGCTTTATGAAAAAATACTGGCTGGGTTTTTTTCACCTCTCTATTTAATTTCACTACATTATGCAATACAGCAAAAAGATAAATAGCCAGTCATACACACTCTTTAGATATGGAATTTTAATCACCATCTGAGCATTAAGAACAATCTTATTAAGGAATAAAAATAAGATGTATTTTATTAGGGAAAGATTCCTAAACCAATGCTTTGCAAAGGCAATGGCAGATAACAGCAGAGGACTTACTAGGGATTCCCTTTTATCTGTTGTTCAAATGAATGTTACAGCTTATATAAAACAACTGTGACACAACACACAATCACTGTCCTCTTATAGAAGGGAATCATGTGAGACATAAAGTCATGCTAAAAAAAAAAATCACAAAGTGAAATAGTAGATTTTCCCAATATATTAATTTTAAGGTACCATGGAATATATCTGATTGCAAATTATTGCACTTAATTCATTGAATTGACAAACTTTTGATGGACTGAAAAATAGTGAGTCAAACATCACATAAATTGAATCATCAGATGTATGTATACCACTGGAAATCCCTCCAGTCTTTATCAATCTTGTACTGAAAAACAAATAAAACTTACCTTGAAAAAATACTAACTTAAGAGAAAAATTGAAGAATATTTCCATCTCCAAATTCTTCAAACTCAAGAATTGTCTAGCCCAGGTACAACAACCTGATCAGCCAAATTCTTATTAGACTGATGAAGGCACAGCTGTCATGGCCATCTTTTCATGTTTATTTTCACATGGGTTCTGCTCGGCAGGAAAGGAATCACAGTGCCTACACAGTACGCTGAACAATGGGCAAAAGCAAAGGCTATGTTGAATGTATCTGATCAATGAAAGATGGTGGCAACACTTACAGACAGCCGTGCCTCACAGTATGTTGCCCCATCTTCGTCTTCTGATAGCTCCATTCAGGGGCTTTTGGGCAGGCACAGAAACTGCCTTCCATCCCATCTATCTAGAATTCCTTCCCAAACCAGAGAGAGAGGAAGAAAAGGGAGAGTGAGCAGCAGTTGTGAAGGTCATATTCAGACCTGAAGCAAAGCTATGGTGTGCGTACATTCCAGTATCTGAAAGTAGAGGTATTGCTAGCTCTAAAATTAAGGTCAAGGATGCTAAAGAAGTGGATACACTAAAATTTTATGAAAAGGGAGAAAACATTCTGATAAGGGAAAATCAGACTGCTTCCTGTTACTTACTGCCCTGAATCATTCATATTAAGTAATGAATCTGAAATTATGCTTCTGATTTTATAAACCCAGTATCATTTCCTATGATCTAGTCAACCTGGTATCATGATTTTTGCTAGGATAAGTCAGAAACAGAGGGAAAAGGGACCAACCCTTCCTGCATTTGATTTACTTCTGTTTCTTTCTCTGCTATGCATAAATAAAAACTACACAAACATCAGAGCTATTTGCAATTACAGAAGTCACCTGGGAGTTGAAACTGTTGAGGGAAAGCCAGAGAACTGTATAGTGAAAAGCCGAAAGAACTGAAGAGGAGAATGAAACTTGTAACTTGGCATAGTCCTTTCTTCCACCTTTTTCAGGAAGAAAATTTTCAGCATAAATCACACTCTTGGACTTCCTATTTATTTCCTTGAGTTGTTTATATCATTCAAATGTAATACATAAAACAAAAGGGAAAGATAGTATATTAAAGCATGAGAACATATTCTAGCTTAATTTTCTCCAGAAAAAAAAATCTAGGTTTTTCTAACTAAAACCACCTTGGAAACTAAAGCAACACATGGTAAATAGATAGATACAGAATTGGGGATTAATTTGAAAGATATACTGATATTCTGAAAACAAATTTTACTGAAGTCCCAGTCACAGACTCCTGCCATCACCTTTCCCAAAATAAGTGCTACATACCCTATGTTGTGCTAATAATTAAAACTTAGTCCTAAAAAAAAAAAAAAAAAAAAAAAATTATGACCATTTTTCAGGGGAAGATAACAAGATGAGCTTTAAACTGATTAAGGATATTTGATTTTGAAATTCTGAAGACTGTATATGGTCTAGAAAAAAAGAAAATAGGTTAAACCAATGACCATGTTAAATAAATAGGATGAATCTTTGAGACTTCTTTGAAACACTTTGAAAATTGTGGCAATATTTTTAAATCCTTTTCTGCAAAGTAAATTATGAATCCTGGTATAAATTTTACATATATACTCAAAGAGGGGTTTACACTGCATGGTGATTTGGCTTACTCTAAAACTTCAAAAGGTCTTCTGTGAACTTTAGCCCTGAACCTGTGGAATAGATTCATTCACAAAACTAAAAATATACAGACTGAATTTGGTCTATTCTGCAGCTGATAAGGAAGTGAAACACACTTGGTATTTTCTGGGCTGGCAACAGGCAGTTGCATTAGGGCAGAGTCTGATCATAATCAGCCAGAGTACTAGCACAATACAAGCATTGCAGAAGTAGCATCTGCTTCTGTTTTAGTATTCTGAGCCTTATTGTCTTCCCATTAGGCTTCATAAATTCTGGTTGGTTCCCTTAGCAATGAGGTAGATTTATCCAGAACTCACGAGAAAACAAATGGCCAATAGTTCAAATAAGATGCCCAGAAAAACAAATCATTATTGCATCAAAGGAACATATTTCCATGTATCTGGAGTCGAGCCCAGCTGAAAGCAAATAGAAGCTGAGTAATTCTGCAGTGAATGACTCACTGGCACAGAAGGGACCTATGAAACATTTGTCAAACTGATGCTAAGAGGAAGTTAAAAGAGAAAGGCAAGCAGAAGAGATATGTTGGTAGAGACTGAAATAATTTGTGACAATGTTCTACTTTAATACAAGTGAAAGCTGTATCTGATTAGTTACATGATCTATGCTCTTCTTTCTGTCTTGTTGGTTTTAGTCACCAGCTTGATAGGACCAAAGGCATAGATAGACTTGTCTGGTGGATAGGGTTGGCACTAGCAGAAAGCTAGAGATAGTGACTTGCTTTCAAGGTCAAGAGCTAGCACCAGGTTTCCAGTTGGAAGCCAAGAGCCAAAGCCAGTTGATGAAAACCATGGAAGTCATTGGAACTTAAGCCAGGAATCAAGACCTGCACAGAGAAGCAAAGCAATTGCAGGAAGCTGAAGTTAAGAGACATGAAAAAGAGCCATACAGAAAAGCAGAGAAATACAAGATTAGCTTTGCTTTGGAAATGTAATCAAATATTTTGAAAGCTCACACCTTAGAGATGGGACTATGACCGAGAAGAATTGATCAGGGAAGGAATCTTGCCCCTAATCCACAATTAGTGGCCAGGACAATAGTTATTTAATTAGTTTGGTTCACAGTCAAAAAACAAAACTTTACCCATCTGTGGTAATGAAGAGTTGCATAAAACCCCCACTTTCTGTATTTTGTGTCCCCTGGATAAAAAGTAGTCACCATGCATTCCTGTCTTGAATTTGTATCTGTCTTACCTATGAATTGAATTATAATAATGTTATTAGGCATGAAATTAAGCTGATGCTTTACTATGAAAAATTGACACTGTCCCAATCAATATACACAGAAGAAATCAGAAAAAAAACCAAACCAAAACAAAACAAAAAAAACAAAAACAAAAACACCCCAAACAAACAAACAAAAAAAACAAAAACCCCCAAACCAAAAAAACCCCAAACCCAAACCAAACCCAAACCCAAACAGAAAATAAAAACCAAAACATAGTATATAGAGGAGAAAATCACTAATCCCATTTACAGGAATGGAAATTAGGCACATGTGAAATTCCACAGTCACAGTGTATATCTGTGGCAGAGATAGAATGAAGGCGAGAAGTCCTGAATATGAGGAATTGGGTGTTAATACTACAGTCATCTTGCCTCTTTTTGAGACTGTTATTTTTCAGTCATTGAAATATATATGTTGCTGTGGACAAAAGAAGGCAGTGATACCAGAAGATACATCTTCTTGTGCTGATAGGCAGAACATGCTAAGCATGCTGAAGTCAGGCTACCTTTTCTCAGTTTTAGAAGGACAGCAAGGCAGAGAAGTGTGTGTGGTCCTCTGAGTTGCATAGCAGACCTCTGAAAGGAGGAATAAGAAGGAGAAAGAAACAGTTGCAATTTTATGGTTGCATGCTATTAGCTGTAAGAACTGACTGAAAAACACATAATTAGGGAAAATAGATTAACTTATTTTACAGAAAAGTGTAATAACCAGGTGTTACAGTATTCTAGGTTTTGGGGGGTTTTCCCTCTGTTGATTTTTCTGTTGCTGTTGTTCGTTTGGTTTTGTTCTGTTTCACTTTGTTTTTAATTTGCATTAACTCATGACTTCATTTCCTTGATCTAATGTCAACTCCCTAAAGAAAGAACCAGCCACATGCATCTTTGAGTACTGAGCTTATCAGGCCACACTGGTAACAGAATCTGCAGTGAACCAGACATGCTCTTAAACATTTCTGGTCATGTTATGAGTCCCTGCAAAGCAATTCTTCAGGTTATTTAAAGAAAAACAGGCATATTGCTCTTTATTTTTTATGAAGTACTAAAAGAATATTTTTCAGGATCCCTTGAAATATACATCTTTCACACTGTGAACCTGTATTAAAAGAGTAAAAGAAGTGTTACTTTACCAGCTGTCAATCCAATCCCTGGTTAATAAATTAGCTTCACTGCATTTATGACAGAGCTTTTATGTTACAGGAATTAGAGATGCTGCAAGCACAGTGTAAATACAATTGTAAGCACCCATGGCCCCTGATGGAAATGCAGCAGAGATAAACAGATACATTTTTTCAATTATAAAAACCATAATAGAAGAACAGAAAACAGAGAAGAAAAAAATGTGTTTCTACTGCTAGAGTGTTCCATGATGCCAAGCTGTTGATCAGCAGTAATGCAGCCAGGTACCCAGGCTGTGAGCTGAGAAACACTCTTCCTTCCAAATAAAACAGCAGCCAGATGGAGACAGTGACTCACTCAGCCAATAAGATGCAAATAAAGTCAAAGGGAGCACATAATTACAGGTGCACTTAATATTTTGTCAGGAGTATCTGGGCAAGGGAAATTGTCTTCAGTTATTGGTGATAGAAACTAAATAATCTAGCTTTAGCTGCTTGAACGATTTTCGTATTTGCTTCCTCTGCAGTCAAAAGAAAGAGAAGGAAGTGCCTTCAACCAGGAAGATTATCCTATCTATTTGGTATAATTATCTTAGGATGGGATTATGTGCTTATTGAGTGACTGTATGTTGGAGTAGCTGATAAATTTGTCTCAGACTAGTCCACTATCTTTTAGATGACTAAAATTAGATGAACTGACTCTTGGTGTTCACAGCCACAAGACATAAATATAAGGGAGCTTTCCACAGGAGAATATGCAAACAACTGAAAACTGATGAAGTATAAAATCACAACAGCTCGTCCCATGGTCACTGCTCTTTCTACCTCTCACAGGTCCCAGGAAATCCATGAAACTAGAATCTTGGTTTTGTTCACAGACTTATTACTGACTGTAGGCAATGCCAAGTACCTGAGAGGTTAGTGTCCCTTTTAGAAAATTGTTTGTGCTGTTCTGTAAGCCTGAGCCATGCGTCCATGCCACCTGGAAAACAAATTTTCTCTTCTAAAGAGAGACCAGAAAGAGAGACCAGACCCAGACACTTTAATGCATTGGACCAGATCCTTGAGGAAGAGACACAACCCAACATGGTAGGAATCTAAGTTCTTTCTGTACGAGAATTCAAATAAGACACAAATGAAATCTTCCACCACCACCTCCCTTCTTTTTTTAATTTCTAGGCATCTCAAAGCTTTTATCACCTGATTTTAGTCTTTAACAGGCATGGGACCAGATCCTTGAGGAAGAGAGACAATACAATATGGTAGAAATCTTTAAATTCTTTCTGTAAGAGACTTCAAATAAGACACAAATTAAATCGTCCACCACCTCCCTTTTTTTTTTTTTCTAAGCATCTTTTTTCCCCCATGAAAACATTAAGGGGGAAAAAAATGCTTGGAAACTCAGTTTCATTTTTACAGATGCTATTTACAGAAATTGACTCCTGGAAGTCCTAACCAGTTTTCTGTTATCACCTGATTCTAGTCTTTAATGTGCATTGGACCAGATCCTTTAGGTTGAGTGACAATACAATATGGTAGGAATGTTTAATAATTAAATTACAATACAATATGATACAAATCTTTAAGAATCTTTAAAAATTAAATTAATCCTTTTTTCTTGTATTTTAAAATACCAAAGCATGTTGTACACTGTTTATCATAATATGTTAATAACTTGATGTCAAGAGAGGTGGAGAGAAGTTCTATCTGTTTGCTCTTTACTGTTGTGACTGTGAAAGAATGAGCTTCTTTAAATGATGCGTAAAGGAGGGGAACCCTATCAGATTATTCATTTCTGCATTTAAAGCTCATACTTCTGTACTTACTGCCTGCATAGGTTGAAAATGCATGGATATGTGCATGCTTGGCCTCATGTATCCAGTTCATAGAATCAGCAAGTATTTTGTAAAGCACTGTGATAAGTTCGAATTTTAAAAGGAATCATTAGGAGAAACCAATATTAGAGTGTTGAAAAGTATGTCCAGATTTCTGGTATTCACAAGACAAATAATAAAGGACAAGAATGTGTGACTACGGATTTTACAACTACAGTCTGTCCAACTATCATTTAGCAAACATTCATTACCATTATTAATAACATGACATAAATGGGAAACAGCAGACTTAATCCATATACTTGGCAGATATATGAAACAGCAGATGGCATTTTAAGTGGGATGGGGAAATACCCAGCAGATACCAACACTGCCTGACCATAGACCTGGCATTCATATAAATAAGTGAGACAAAATCTGGACCTAGTAAAGACCTCACATGTATACACTTGTGTGCAATTATTTTTGTGTCTGCTAGGCAGATCATAATTCTGGCTATGACATCCTTTCGTTCTCATCTGGGAAATGTTTCATCTATGTTCAAACTGGGGCTGTGCAACACAGACACAAAAAAATCGGCTTGAGGACAGATTACAGTAGAATTTTGCCAAGGGTACTGCTTAAATCTGTGCCCTCTGTGACCCCAAGGAACAATCTAGTCCTTGCCTGTCTCTTGAAATAAAGCAATATGTTACCCGCAATGTGTCACATTAAACCAGTCTGTATTGGTGTATTGTGTAGCAGTGTCTTGTTCCTAAGTAAGCATTTTTTTAGAGCATGTTATTAACGGATACAGGTTCATTCATGTGTGGGTGTACTTTGTAGTCATCTATATACTGTAATCCATGCAATGTAACCCATAAACTGTAAATTTATTCCACTTCATATAATGACCTTATTTTATTCTATGTCATTTAAGAGAAAGGAAATTTAGAAACTTGTGTGATCCTCAAGACTGGTTGTGTAATCTCATACATTGCTGAAGACCGGAAGACACTGGTCATTCCTCTTTCTTAGTCAGACACATTCAGATGAACATACCTGAGTTATTTGCAGGATGAGGTACCACTTTGGAGAAAAGGCTATACTAATAATAACTTTCAAAAATTAAGACAGCTCTGAAGCTGCAGGACCCATTTTACATTTCTTGGGAAAGATCTATTTCTACACCTAGCTTGACCATACCCACTAAAGAAACCTTTGACAATATGAACATTTCATAGATATCTAAAGTAAATAGATATATTATAACATATAATTCTGATGAAATGCTGCTAGGCATAGAACAAAAATTTTGCCCAGGCTTGTTTGAACAAACTCCCATATATAATCTAGATTCCCTTAGTTTTGCATGTACACGGCTGTCAAATCTCTGATTGATTTTGTAGGCATATTTAAAAAAACAAAGTTCAGAACTAATGCTAATTTTGTAGACAACAGTGACGTCTATTCCAGAGCAGTCAGAACTACAGCTTATTTTAAAATTTACTTTTTGATATTCTTATGTTAAATCAACTGTTTCTTACTCTTTTGCCACTGTAATCTAGGATCAAAATATTGCAAATATAGAAACAATTGTCTTTTTAAGGCTAAAGAAATCAACATTATAGAAATTAGACTAATGATATCAGTATTCAACCTCATAATAGCCTCCTAACATTCAATTCCAGGTTTACAAATTCTTAAATGTTTTGTAGCCTGGTCAGGATTAACTGCCATCTCTGTGACCATAAGAGCAAAGAAATCTTTGAAAACTTATGTAGCATTTTGAGAATAAATTTTCTGTGAGGGCTGCTGTTATACCTGCTAGTCCTGCAGCATGAAGTTATTTCACAGTAGGACAAATTTGGGTAGCAAATTCTGATGTGTATTTTCCTTTGCTAGTAAAAATAGAGAGAGAAAAAAAATCTGTAGCATTATTGGTGATGAAAGTATTAATTTTCTTCAAGGAATCATTTTATAAGCTAACCTTCTGACCTGGGCAAAACATGCCTTTTGATGATAGAAAACACTAATTTCAACCTTTCACTTTTCTGAGGGATTTTTAGTCCTGTCTTTTAATTCTTCTTCACCATTACAGTGTACGGTTTTTATTTGGGTCAGCAAGTAGCCAAATGTATTTGTATTTGAATTCACTCTACTAACAGCATAACTCATTGGCCATGCTTTTCTGAAAGTGATCCATTATGAGTAGAAGCATAATGAAAGCAGTTGGATTCAGGGTCAGTTACAGATCCTTACTTGGCACACAAGTCATGATCACTCCCATATGTGTGCAAATACTGCCAAATGACCAGTGTTCAGAATGAAGAGAAGATAAACCTGGATAATGGTCTTGGTTATTCAATCTTTATAGGCAACAAATAGGCATGTACAGTTCTCATCTCACTTAATTAGGCTTTGAGAAAAACTTCTTTGAGAATGATGCACAGCATTTTAACATTCTCATGGCTTAGTGTGAGATAATATTGCAAAGAAAAATAGGCTGCAGAATAATGAGAAGAGCTTAAGCTTGAAAATTATACATCTGTTTCGCAGCCTTTCTTTCTCAGTGGAAAACTGTGTAGTGCAGTATTTAATATTTAGGTTAATTTACCGCATCACATGATTTTAGTAATTTTTATTCAGTGCATTTTATTTTTCTTATTTTCCTTAATGCTACACAAGAAAAAGATACTTCAATTGTTCTGTGTATACCTCCCCAACCACTTCTGCTGGCAGGAAGAAAATCAATTTCCATCTCCCACTCTGAGTGGAAACCATACTGAGTGGTTCAGAAAGAGACTCCCAGGGAAGTAGAGCAAGATAAAATATTAGTTGCCAAATAGTCACAAAATATACTAGACTGAAAAGGAATTGCTTCAGAAGAGATTTGAATCTTAATAACTGCTCCTCAGATTTGAATCTCCCATGCAGGGCTATGAACTGTAAACCCTCTTCAGGAGGAAGGTCCATCTTTCTTCAGATGAAAGTGTCATTCCAGTATCTCAGAGGTGAGAGATACCGTGTTGCATAGCAGAGACCCATTTGCAAATCTCTGTCTGAATGCCAGGGCCAGGGGCAGCAAACCTACTGCATTGCTCAGGAAAGACCAAGGGTAAGAGCCTGAGACTGGTGCAGTGTGCAACTCAGTCAGCCAAGGCTGCATGGGTAGAAGCCTCAGGGCAGACTTGCCAGGCTACTTTTGCTACATTGGTGCACTCAGGGCCCTGTCACAGAAATTTCTGCAGATGTCATGATATTTGAATATGAGATTGAAATGACTAAAAATGTCAGCTATGCTACTAAGACCGTTCATGTCAAGAATTTTGAAAAGACACTATGTATTATATATTTAAATTTATTTTAAAATAATCAGCCTTGCAAAAAGATTTATCTTGAGTAATCATGTCATAATCCAGAATTAAAATAACAGTAAATGGCATTTAATATGTGTTAGGTTTCAATTACTGAGCAGAAAAGGAGGTTGATAAAGATTTGGCAGTAAAACAGACCTCTGTCAAGGGGAGTTACAATGTTTTGGACAGCAGGCATGGGCAGAGTTTTATTAGTCTGATTAATAGATCCTTCATGGAATAAGTGCAATATTGCAAGGACTGTGACAGATAAACCATGAGTTCCCCAGTCCTGATCTAATATCCACAACAAAAGTGCATGTGCATCATGAGGATCATTATTTACTTGTAAAGATTTGAAAACAAAATATTTTATTAAGCAGTCAAAAGGATGGAGAGACTTTTTTGTTAATTATGAAGCTGCTTTATTCAACTTGTATGCAGAAGCAGTGTGACCTTTAAATAAGATACAACACAAAATATCTTTTTTATTTTTATAAAGTTTAAGGACTCAGCAACATAACTGCAAGACATCCTGATGTTAAACCTAGCATAGCATATGAGACTTCTGACAAATATTTCCTCAAAAGCCACATTGTCAGTGGGACAAAGTACACTTCGAGTTACAAAGAACAGAAAGTTAGACCTACACTCCTGGAGACTTTTCCATTACTTTCCTCAATTACTAGCCTTGAGAACCATCTTGAGAAGCTGCTTCTTCCTAAAATCCCTCCTTAATTACACTTTTACTAAAACAAAGACTTCACTATGGCACAACACCTACTGCAAGAAGGTGCATATTTTGTTTTGAGTGTCACAAAAGAAAAAAAACAAAACACCAAAACAAACCAAAGAAAACTAAACTGGAATCAGGAAAGAATAGGCAACACTTCACCACTTCTTCCCAGCCAGGTCTTCTTCCTTCAGTACATTTACAGATTATCTGCCACTGCTCTAAATTTTTTTAAAAAACCCAAATCTTTTTTTTTTTTGCTGCTTTTCTGAGATTATAGTGAGAATACATATTAACAGCCATCTCATACAGGAATGTTTTGTTTTCCCTATTAATTTTACACAGAGATGGACAAATAAGCAGAAAATGTATTCACAGAATGCAATGGATGCTGCATTTTACAGTATTCTTGAATTTACCAAGTATCAATAATATTTGACTATCTATTCTCTGGACTACAGAAAAGCAAGTAGATGGTGTTGCTTAAGTCATATGGGGGAAATAAATCAACATTTATCATTTCACTTAGTTGCCAAAAGCTAAACTAGTGCCCATAACAATATTATGATGTACCTAGCTCAGAAAATGTAGACTCATTCTTTTTGTTTAATGTCTGCTTCAGTTTCAGATTGAAAAACCTGTAATCTTGTCCTTTATTTTACATTGATATGTTGAAGATACTGCCTTTCCCTAGAATTTTTGTCAACCCTAAGCTTCACTGGATTTAAATACCTGTGTCAGTGAGATAGAGTGCAAGATCATGCCAGTCCTGAAAAGAGGCTGAAAAAAATATTGGAGACAATAATTGCTCTCCTGAAAAGTCTCTCTTCTTGTTCTGTGTAGGGTGTTTGTTTGCATAAATTCAATAAAAGACTACTATTACCTAGACTGCTTTAGAGGGGCTTATATATAGATATAGATGGATATAGACATAGGTGATACAGATACACAGGCTGTAAAATACAGTGTCTCTCACAGAAATGAGTGTTCCAACTTTATGTATGAAAAATGGTTGTACATGATACACATCCTCACTAAGCTTAATAGTGAAAGAGAAACTGCTAACATGAAGGTCAGACTACATGAAAAGTGTTTCTCCGTGGTCATAAACATATATATTACAAAACAAACAATAGAGGTACAGTTTCATGATATCATTCAAATGTCACAGATATTCAAATCCTTGGTTCTTGGAAATCTGAGTATTCAAACCTGGCCCAAGTTCATAACATTCCCACTGCCTGCAATGGATTCATGACCTCATCTGTAAGGGAAGAAACATTTTATCTGTTTCAAACAGTACCAGAAGGAACTCTTACAGAGCATTTACAGAACATCAGAAAACGTGTTTCTGGGTAACAAAAATGAATAATTTTATTACAACCCGTTTATTTATTATTTAAAAATGCATGAATTATAAAACCTTCTTATACAGAATTTTTGGAAATAGAAAAAATTATATTTATTCACTTCAATGTAATTCATAAATGGGACATTTTGATATTGCAATTTAATCAGAAATAAAAAGAGAAAAAACCTGAACAATACAGTTCAAGTGTGAGAAATTCCATCATAAGTAAACCAGCTCTTTCTAATGGAAAGCAGTATTTTTGCAGGCTCATGTAACTGTGTCTTTCATGCTTGTGTACAAGGCCAAGCACAGTTTAATGCCGTTAGCACACTTAGCACTGGAAAACAACTCAGGAATGCATGAAGGCATTCTTTAAACACCCAGTGGAGTGGGAGTGGACAAGTTAAGCTTTTAAATCTTTTCAAACAAAAAAATTTTAGGCACTGTATAGAACTGAGGCAAGAAATATCTAATGTTCACACAATCTTTTATGTTAAAGGGTTCCCATATTCTTTGAAGACAGATGTCTGGAAGAAAACTCTTGACTTCACCATCACTAATGCTGAAGGCTTGGCTGTTTAGCATTTTATTCATGCTCAGTTTGTACATGAATTATATAATTTGAAAAAGGACCATGAAAATATGATATATAAATCTTTTTATGTTTATTTTGATTACCACTGGCTAAAATCCATTATTAATTAGAACAATCAAATGCCTTTTCAGCCACAATGTATAATTAAATGAAAAATATCTTTTATTTGCTAAATTTTGATTTAGTTCATTAAATAATTGCAAAGTATATGTGCAAACATAGAATACGTCTTCTTTTTCTCTTACAAGGCAACACAAAATTTGAAGAGTCAAGCTGTACTTCACTAATCATCACAGCTTTCACAGAGAAAACTCCATCACTGGCTCCAAGATAAAAGTCTGATTCCCAAATATGTCACTGTGCATCTTTTTAGGTAGAGGAATTAGTCAACAAGGTATTGAATGGCCGATTTAAAAAGAACAGTAGATATAGTTTTTTCTTTTTGCTATAATTATATTATAAAAAGATTTTTTTTTAAATTTTCAATTAAAAATTGTGAATGTGTAGTACTTTTATGCCTGTCTTTCACCTTTACAGTGGAATAAGGCTCTCGTCTACTCTCCTGACTATAACAGAAGGTTTTTTCCAATGGAAAATATTTTAAAAGTTTGTCGCTCTAAGGGAAATAATAGTAAGATGGAAATAATAACTAATACCAGAATAAGATGGAACTGAGAAATGTTCTTCCATAAAATGTTCATTAAAAAGAGGAGGACACATGAATTTCTCTTATACTCACTTCATTCAAATAACCTTGAAGTGACTGGAGAGAAGATGAGGGAAAGGCACCCCATCTCACCTAACCATAGCTGAGGGAGACCAACACAAATAGAGAGATAGACAGTGACTTCCAAATATCAATTCACTTAAACTCTCTGAAAGAGCACAGAGTGGAGTGAAGCACAGAGTGACAATTTAGTAGTGCAGTATGTTGTGATCAATTGAAATTAATCACAGTAATAAGTTTTTCACTTAGAACATTATTTAAAATTATTTGAATATGGACCAGGAGTCCATTTCTAAGTCAAATGATTTAAACATTGAAAATAGGTGAACAACTTATCTGAAAGGTAGGTCTTACGTGCTTTCAGTTTGGTTAGAAAAAGAAGTACCAAAATGAGGATGATGCCACAGGAAACTCTGTGGCAAAATTTATTTACGCATATATGTTCTTGACAATTTAATATGAATGATTGTCTTATTTGGGGAATTAGAGACTGATTAAGCTAAATAAATTAATCTACTAATAACCAAAGAATTTATCAAAAAAAGCTACATAACTGATGAGTGGATTTTTAGTATTAAAAAATACAGATTGTATTCCAGATCCACATTTGGTTTTATCCAGAAGACTAATTAAAATATGAAGGTTGTTTTGAATGTGACAGCACCATGATTTTGTGACTCATGTAAACAAAAGCCTTTAACATCAGAAGTATTGCATCAGCTGCTATACCTATTTTTCTAGTCCTCTACACAGCTCACATTCGGCAAGATTAGGTGTCCTCATATGATTTTAGCCCTAGCCAGGAAATAAGCTTCCACAGCTAAGGGTCATTTCAGGTTCCACCTATATAGTATCAGGTTTGGATATGGGAATTAAAGTAGAACCACCAGTACAGTAAGATGGGATTCAGAGGAACAATAAGGCAGACATTTTCCTATCATTAAACTATTATTGCAGTGTCATATTCTTCCCTCAGTGACAGGATCTAATTTAGCACTGGAGCTCATGCTATTTGCACCACATTAGCCTGAAAAAAAGCACTGGTCCCACTCTAGGATTTTTCTCGTTTGACCGAGTATTATGTTGTCATTTATTAAAAAATTATTTCATATCCTATGGGACAGATTTTTTTTTTTTTTTTCAAATGCATTTCAGGCTTTCAGTCATTTTGTTGACTCACCTTCTGTCATGGCTTCTGAGTCTGGCCAAAGGTCCATAGCCTTCAGGCTGCTTTACTGCATTTCAGTGCCAAAAAAGGGCAGTCTGATACAGCGAGGGCATAAGGGGAAAGGAGAAGCAAAAATTAATGCCAGGAGTAGAAAAGACCTGAAAGGAAGGATTAAATCAGTGCCAAAATGTTGATGGTGTTAGTGCACTATGAGGACAGGAATGGTGGAAGCTGCCCAAGGGCCAAGCAGAATGGACCTCCACAGGCAGGGCCAGTTCTATGACTTCTGGGACCTCAACCTGAAAGGTCCTGCCCTGCCTACCCCCGGGGACACTATCTCAAGATTGTTTTTGTAACATAGGCCTGACATTTTTTCTTTTTACCTTTTTTTTTTTTTTTTTTAAAGAAATTGAGACAGTTGGAAATGCTTACAAAGGACCTATTCAAAGTCAAAAGGTTTGAGAGTAAGAAGTAAGACCTACACTAAAAAGTTTTAGTGTTAAATTTAAGATCACCTGCACTCCTTGTATAGTCCCTGATAAGGGACAGGCACCTCATAGATACTTTACTGTTCTGGTTCATTGTCCAGTAATTAGGATTTCTGTCTAAGCTGCCAGCCTGGAGAGGTTGTCTTGGACTATAAAAGGAACTTAGAGAGTGAGCTTAGGTAGATTGTGAACTCTTAGGTAGTTAAAGAGGTTTTAAGAGGTTTTCCCAGGGTAGGACTGGCCATTCTCAGTTTGCAGTGGTTGAACTCTCCTGGCATAGGTGCATCTCTGCTCTTTTCCCAAGCATCTGATCTAAAATATCTAGTTTATCAAAGAGATAAGCTGACTCTCTGTCACTCCAAGTGTTTCACTGGTTTAAAAAATATCTTATCCTGATCATATTCTCCAATCAAATAACAAAAATCTGACACTTTCTTAAAAAATATGTCAGCAAAATACAAACAGCTGTGTGTATGTGCCTTTCTGACACAGAGCACTATAATCAAGCTAAATTTTCAAAGCAGTTATGTCCTTTGAAATTTTTAGGCATAATTTCATCTCCTTACTGTGGCATAATTTATCCAGGATGCAAACAAAAAACCAGAGGATACAGAGGAATAAAAGTATAAATTATATTTAAGAGTAGTATTCCTAGAACTGGGAAATAATTGTAATCTTCAATTATCATTTCTGCAAAGAAATATCAAGCTTCATAACTGTCTATGCAACAAATAAGCCTTCCCTGTATAAACACAGACTCTAGATCACCCAAAATCCTAAACTCAAAGCCATTAGGAGAGTTAAGAATCATGCGTATTTTAAAGATGATAAAATATATGTAAGCTTTTTCATGCAAAATGGCAAATTTGCTTTACTTTAGGAAACAATCATGAGATTACCTTAAAGCATGTGTGTAATTCCAGTGAACTGAATGGTATTCCTCATGATCCTCATGAAATGATGAATGTGTAAAGTTAAGGACAGGGTTAAGTGCTGAGAGGTGCCACAGAATTCAGTATATTCCAGAAACAGAATCTGAGATGCATTGAAGAGTATCTTTGGCATGAAGTTTTACAAAGGAGAATTTAATTGTAGTTAAACTGATTAGCTCATATATTCAGACAGAAAGAAAAAAAAAAACAAAAACACTTCCAGGCCAAACCCACAAGTTTTAATCCCTTCCTGACCTCTTATGCCTCCCATCTTACTTATTCCCTGAATGCTTTAGACCATTGTTACCACCATAGTACATCTGAAGCATCCCATAGGTTGCATTTGTGTGATGTGTTATGTAGAGAAGAAGAAAAAGTGGTTAGAGTTGAAATTCTTTGAGATGGGAAAATATCTTCAAATGCGATTGTAGACCCTGATGCTGGCTTTACCTTCAGTAGAAATTGGAAATATTACTATAAGTAGCCCTACCTCACTTTGTCCACAGTTATGAACCTGATGTTTATTTGAAACAATTTGTCAGCCAATAGGTGGCAGTGAAAGTATTTAACATTTATCTAAATCTTCTAATTTTATTTAGGATAATTCCCTCAAGTAAATGGTGTGGTATGCTCACAAATTAAAAGCCAAGACACATATTGAATTCGGTCATTAAAAATATTAAGTACTTTTAAATATTTGGAGAATTGTTGAGAATTTAAACAATTCCCTGGAAATATGAACAAGTGCATCATACTACTTGTAGCTTTTTCAAAACCACATCTAAAGTAGGTAATCTATTTAAGACCCTGGGGCCAATGACATTCCAGGGAGTAGCTAACAATGAAGTTTAAACTAAATATCTGAGAAAACTGCAGCAGTCCAGGAATCATCGAATCATAATCAGTTGGGTTGAAAGAGACCTCTGAGATCATCAAGTCCAACCCTTAATCCAACCCCACTTTGATTACTAGATCATGGCACTCAGTGCCATACCCAGTCTCATCTTAAAAATCTCCAGGGTTGGAGAATCCACCACCTCTCTGGACAGGCCATTCCAATGCCTGACCATTCTGTCTGTAAAGAATTTCTTTCTCATATCCAATCTAAACTTTCCCTGGCAGATCTTAAGCCCGTGCCCTCTTGTCCTACTGTTTGTTGCCTGAGAGAAAAGACCAATCCCCACCTGGCTACAACATTGTTTTGGGTAGCTGTAGAGAGTGATAAGGTCTCCCCTGAGCCTCCTCTTCTCCAGGCTAAACAATCCCAGGTCCCTCAGCCTTTCCTCACAGGACCTGGGCTCAAGTCCTTTCACCAGCCTTGTTGCTCTTCTCTGGACCCGCTCCAGCACCTCAATAGCTCTGCTGAACTGAGGGGCCCAGAACTGAACACAACACTCGAGGTCTGGCGTCACCAGTTCTTAGTACAGGGGAAGGGCAACAGAGTTTTCTTTAGCCTTATTCTAGGAGATGGACATTCATTCCAGCGGAATTTAGGCCAAGACAAGTCTCTCAGATGGAAAGCTTCATGCCAAACTTAGAACCTGGCAAAGTTGTGAGAAATTGAAGACATGATATTGAAACATTTGTGAAACCTCACTTCATAAAATATTTCCAGACTATGTGTGTCCTAATAAAAAATTGTAGCACAAAAGTAAGTTAGAACTAGATCTTTTTATTTAATCTATGTATCAGCAGCTTTTTTTTTTTTTTTTTTTTTTTTTTTTTTTTTTTTTTTTTTTCAGTGGGGGAGTGTGTTGTTCATGCATTTTTCTAGTAAAATCCAGAATCTTCACACTACTCTTGGACAATAGAAACAAGCAGCCCTCTTTCTAGCCAGCCCAAAAAGAAACTGACACATAGTAACATACATTATAAATAATTAATTGACCAATTTTGAAGTGTAATATTACATCAATATCCACACATTTTGAATATTGATTTAAATTGGTTTAAATTGACCATATGCTCTGAAGATGGCATAGTCAGGTGCAAATTATTTTTCTCCTCTCAGCAAGTCCCATTAGTCCTTAGAAGTGATGCACTATAAGGGAAAGCAGCTGTTTGGTCTGCTTAGAGACTGCATGGAAAGACACCTTTAGTGTCCTCTGGGAATTTTATTGGAGTGATGAACATGCAGAATAAGCTAGGAATCAGATCTTTAATCAACACTTTACCTTGACTGACTACAATTTTTACTATCCATTTTTCAGTACAATGATCTTGTTCAATCATCTATGTTGTGTCCTCTTTCTGAGGCCTGTGATTATGTCTACCAAAGAAAATAAGAGACTGTGTTAATTTTCTAACCCTGAGACTATATGTGCCACTATGCTCTAGTTCATATTCATCTGCTTAAATACTCTCCTTTCAAAATGAGAGAGAAGCAAATCTATCTACCAAATTTCTGAAATGTTTCTATTAGATTGAAACTCTTACCAATTAGTCATTGTGCTAAAAAATAAATTATATATACAGTCACACAGTAGTGCTTGATTCCACAAGGTAATTCTGTTTTATTTACTGGTGTGAGCAAACCCTCTAAGCAAAATGAAGACTTTCTCTTGAAGTCTGATTACTTCTCTTTTCTGATTTCCATCTGCATATCCATCTGAAGGACACTTCATCTTTTCTTTATGAATCAGTGACTAGCTTTCCAAAACAGGCTTGTCCTCTTGCCTTGATTCTACAGATAACCCTGCTTAGAAACCCGTCATCTTTGTAGTGCACTTTAATCTTGACTATAAATCCAGAATGAAAGCATAGCAATTTGTAGTATTAGTAGTGTTGCAATGTAGTTATGCTTTTATGCTAATTTTACAATGTTCTTATGTTAAAGTAGGGATTGCACTGTGTGTAATGTGGACAGCTGACGTTTAAAACGGTTATATGTAAGATATTGCACAGGGCAAGGGAAAGAATAACAGCATGCAGTCAGCTGGAGCAAGAATCAAGATCAGTATCAACTGAACAAAGAAAACCCTGGGGTTTTATACCCTTATAGTCTAAGCACGGGTTTGGAGTCACTGGTTCAAGTGGTGTCTCTAAGTGTCCAGTCACCTGGCTGGGCCACAAGTCTCAAGTTTCTGTGTCCTTTGCTATGCAAAGGATCGTTAGTTCACAGTTTCTTGCATCCAGCTCCAGCTCCTGCCCCCAGAGCTCAACCTATGGCTAGAACTGCAGATGCACCGAGCTACCCACCCTGAGTACCCCTCAACAGCAGAGAGAGCAGTAAGATCCTCCTCCCTGAGCCTTCTCTTCACACTAAACAGCCCCAGCTGCCTCAGCCACATAATATGCATTTTGAATATTAATTTCTAGGTCATTGTGTTGGTTTTAGCTGGGATAGAACTACTTTTCTTCACAGCAGCTGGTATGGGGCTGTGTCTTGGATTTGTGCTGGAAAATGCTGATAAAACAGATGCCTTTGTTATTGCTGAGCAGTGCTTACACAGAGCCACGGCCTTTCCTGGCTCTCACTTTACTCCACCCATCAGGGGATCTGGGGGTGCATAAGAAGATGGGATGGGACAGAATTGAGACTGCTTGCCCCAACTAACCCCAGGAATATTCCATTCCATGTGGTGTCATGCTCAGCATATAAAGCTGTGAAAAGAAGGAGGGCAATGTTCAGAGTGATGGCACTTTTCTTTCCAACTATTATGAGTGATGGAGCCCTGCTTTCCTGGAGATGGCTGAAAACCTGAGTGCTCATGACAAGTAGTGGATGAATGCTACATTTTTATTTGCTTGTGGTCATGGCTTTTGCTTTGCCTGTTAAACTGTCTTTATCTCAACCCATGAGTTTTCTCACTTCTACTGTTCTAATTCTCTCCCCCTTCCGAGCAGCTGCTGATGCTTAGTTGTTGGCTGGGGTTAAATCACGACAGTCAGTTTTAATCCTGTTTTGTATGCAGGGCTTGTTAGAGAAGTTCTTTTGATTCCTTTCTGAAAATCCATGAATACATCATACAGTAAATGATCAATTAATGTTTTCTTCTTTTCACCCCACCCATGCTCATAGGAAAATTATTTCTTTACTTTCCTTCTGAAAACAAGGTTGTCCTTAGTCACTAATAAATGCATACAGCTTCCTTTTGCTAATAGATGTCTCTACATTGTCTGAAGGCATGCATACATCATATGCAACCCAAGACACATATACATATGAAAATCGGCTTCCAACAATAATCTTACCATTTGCATCAGATTGCTAAGGCTTTTGAAGCTTTCCAATTTGCATGACTTAGTGGAAATAGGGCATAAATCAGTTCTTTGAGTTTGCATTGCTGTTTCTATGTGTTACAGGAACAGCAGCTTCTCTTCTGCAATCCATACCAAAAACCCCCCAAGTTTTGTAAATGAAAGAGAATATGACTGTATTTGCAAACCATTACATATATATAGGGTAGATTCACCCTCCCACCTTGCTCGGTGTGACTCTGATATTCAGACAAAATCAAATACAAACAGTTACTACCGCAGTAGCCATTCAGCTTCATAAATGCTCTATTTGTGTGGCAAAAACATGGGTCAGGCTTATAGGAGTTTTACAGAGAAACAGAAATTGCTGGAACTGGCAATGTAAATAGAAACAGCAGGAGGTAATGCTATGAGAATAAATATTGAAAAAACAACTAGGAAACAGGATGGGGGCAACTAATTTTAAATCTTTTATCCTCTGCAAATATAAAAGCTTGGAGTCATGCATCTCTAATGTACCTAGCTTAAACATTTCCAGTTACTCAATATAGCTGCCACTACAAAGTCACTGTGAGAAACCAGGTGGTTCAGAAATGTGAGAAATGAAAAGTAAATAGTTTGAGATACATACTTTTTGGGAGGTCAGATTTCTGTAACTGGCTTTATTCTAGTAATCTAATGAAGTTTGAAGTTCCCAATCTCTCTAAAAGCTACCATCCCTAGGATCTTCTGAGATTCTTCATTGAGGTGCTACTACCGCATAATTTCCTAGGCTCTATGATCTCCAGCACTGGATTGAATAGAATTAATAGGGAAGGAGGGTGAATAACATGTACAGCATGCTACCTGCCATACTAAAGATGTCACAATAGGCCAGTGTGATGAAAGCACATTCGAGTTGCATAGCCAACAGATTGCAAAGAACTGCATTCAGATGTATTCAACATTTCTATCCCAAAAATTAGGTACTACTGATTTTATGGGCAGCAAGAATGTGGATTAGGATTCCACTCACAGTGGGAAGAAACCAGAATCACTGGAATTTCTAATTTTAATGACTCTTCTATCATTCACATTAACTAAAACTAACTGATTTTAAATATAATAAAATGTAAAGTAAGGAAAACAAAGATATTCAGCAATATCTTTAGCTTCTCCTCCCCCAAAACCTGATGTAATAATTCATAAGCAGTCATTAGCAAAGGCGCATCTTATACTCTGGCAGTATTTCACT
>JAWWEV010000043.1:30762858-30774126 GCA_035583235.1 Hafferia zeledoni
GCCAGCAGTTAACAAAAATGGTAGTTAACTGTTGATCACCTGGGAGGCATTCAACTGCCGAGGCTGTCCCCACTGAGACTCGAACTCGCGACCTTGGGACTCAAAGATTGGAGTGCTCTCTACTACACCATAGTTAACTACCGTTTTTGTTATCTGCTGGCCTGGGCAGTTAGTGGCAGGAGAGAGAATTGACATAATAATTCCAAACTACAACATTATATGTTATCACAGTTTCAGACCAGCCAGTGCAGGAACTAGACCTGTGAGGTAGCTTACTGTGCAAAGTCCCCTCATACCTTCAGAGTGCTTCTAGACCGTATGTTCTTTCATATTTTCTGCTATGAGTCACAGGCTCAGCAACGGGATTGTATAACCCAAATGTACGCTAATGTTATGGAGTCACTACATGAAAAGTCAGACTTTTCATTTAACAGTTTTCACAGCAAGGAAAGTAGGAGTGGGATGGTGCAGATGCTAGAACTGAAAAAAAGAGAATCTGTCTCTTCTTTGCTGTCTGTGGTACACCCTGCTTTTCCAGCCTGCAAGAAATATGAAAGAGGAAGCCCAAGCATTGATCTAAAGAGGAGACAAGACCCAAATCTAAGGCTCATTGAGGTACAAAAGGATAATAATAAATGGATGATAGAGCAGATTGTGGTACAGATCTTGTAGAGAAAAAAACAGGACTGAAAAAATATCCCAAGTGGAAAAAAGAAAACAAAGAGAAAAGGACTGGCAATTAGCAGGGCTTTAGGGAATGGAGTTGCTGAGCTGAGAATAGCACATTTGGTAATGGAACAGAAGAAATAATATAGGTACTGTCAGATTAGGTTCAATAGAACTAGATCAAAAATTAAGGATCAGGCTGCTCAGTCAGAAACTGAGCAGCCTCCAGGGCAAAATAACACTATTAGGTGGCTGTTAATGTCTCAGAACTAAGCACTGGCCCTCAAAGGATGGTGTGCCCCATTGCTCACTCCAAGTTTCCATTTTCCCCAATAAATATCCAAGACAAGACCTGGCCACACACCAGATGCCCTCAGGCTTCCCTGACAGGAAAGCCAGCCACCTCTGCACGGCAAAAGCTGCAGTGAGCATAACAGCTTCCTGCAGCCTCCGTGGATCCAGGAACCAGCCCTGAACTTGCAACTAACTTTCAGGCAGTGAAATTTCTGCCCTGGACTAATTTCTAAGGCAAACCTCTTTTATTTATCAAGAAAACTATAAATATTTTTCTAAGATCTGAGAAGGAAGAAGAAAGGTCTGAAGCTGTCCTTGTATCCAAATTGGCACTCCTTGTGTACAGACACAAAACCAGTTTTACAGGAATGTTCCAAAAGTGTTGCATTGCAACACAAAGTTACACATTACTTGCCCTTCAACAACCCTTTACAGAGAGACAATGCACACTACTACATATTTTCTCTGTGTTTTGTTTCTCAGCATCTCCTTTGATTCTTTTGCTCTCTAGCTTTTTACTTTTTACAAGATAGGAACACAGGTCCACCCCATTCCTGTCTTCTCTTGATGAAGGCTCCGAAATTATGCTTTCTATTCTTTATACAGTTGCTTTTGCTTAGCTACCACCACCTCCCCATAATAAGGCAAAATTCTTCAAGGATCCCTATTTTCTTTGACCATATTGTTACATTTTATTTGAATTTTAATAATATGCACATAAACCTAGGTCTGGGCTGTTAACTGAATTTATACATTGGGCCTAGCTATCTCTGTCCATCTTTATCTTCCCTTCATATATATGCATACATATGTGTATACAGCGCACCCTCCAAGCTCTTATAGTATTTAAAACACCTTACAACAATATTATTTTTGGTTAAATAGTATAATGGTCTGATATCTGATTTCACTTGAACAACACTGGAACAGGTGAAACAATCAGATTCAAGGATACTGCTCCAACTTAACCACAAAATTAGCTGACCTAATTTTATGTTAGAAATGTGTATTTCTGGTACTACCACACATAGAAAATAGCAACCAATAATCTGAAATTAACACAGTTGATTGTTGTTCTTAAACACAGGATCATCTGTTTCACAAAGATCTCCTTCAAAGTTGTTATAAGAGCAAGATATTAATAGCCCTCATTATCTTTGGCAGTTTGATTTCTTGTTGCGGCTTCTGCAGTGACAGATCATGTCCTCTGAGAGAGGACTGTCACACCTTAAGAACCACTTTTTCTGAACAGGCCCAGCTAGCTCCAGCATCATACTTGTATGTCTTTCTACTTCATTTCTATCCCAAACTTAAAACAAGTTTCTTGTTCCCACAAAGTCTTTTCCATCTCTGCTTGTAAATCATGCAATTAAAACTGCAAAGTTTCTGAGATTCAGAAGCCTTTTTTAACTTCTTTTTTGTGGCTCTCTTTCAAAACTCATAACCTTTTTCTAACAAACATGCTCTCCCTCAGGAAAAAGAAGAAACATATTTCCTTCCTTGCATGCAGTAAAGTTTGAGATCCTTTTACTGCTTGTGCACAACAACACTCAGTTGATCCATGCTTTGGAAGCATATATTTGAGTCTGAAGTGATCACTCTGCCTTTGTACAAGTGTGCTCCCAAGGCCCCACTTACAAACTCAGGTGAGAGCTTTGTCTGGCACTTATTGTGCTTGAATGTCAGGAGAGTTGCCTTCTGCTGGAATTGTGTAACAATTTCAAACTCCATGTTTTGGTGGTATCTCTTCCCTGTTCTGAACTTTTAATAAGAAAGGCCCTTAAGAAAGCAACTGGACAGGTAAAAACTTTCCCCAAAACATATCTTTCCACAAATTTTTGTATATAATTTTCTTTCTACAGGTCAAGGAATCAAAGTTATCCTATAGGAACATCCCACAACCACACACTTTTCCTAATTATATGCTTTCTTTAGCACTGAATTTCTTGGTGTGTTTTAAATCTGCTACATGAACCAATTTCAGAACTTATCTGAATGTTTAGCTATGTTCCTACATTGTTTCATCTTACCTTAGACTATCCTTTGTGTCATATATTAATGGTCTGAACAGCTTCAAATCTTTATATTATCTGGGACTATACTTAAGGTACAAAACTTAGTCCAAATGTAAACCAGCAGGGCTACAGTTTTCAGAAAAAAACAAACAAACAAATTTCTTTTTAAAGAAAAAGAAATCACAATCAATGCAGAATATTGGACACTTTCTTTTCTTCTTTTGTACCTAGGGGGTGATTTTTTTTTTTTACAAATTCTTTGTGATCATCTCCACCAAGTGAAATCTAGCTACTGAAGAAATAATCTGTTCAGAATGTTCTTGAACTTTTTAGAATACTAAATGTCACCAATCTACCTAAATTATCATTGAGAGGTATTTTTTTGAACATGGTAGGACTGTTTTTATTACATATATTCCAGGATAATTAGGCTCGCTTCTCTGTTTCATATTCTGTTGTTGTACTACCTCTTCTGTTAGTGATGTCTTGTAAAGATACTTTATATCACAAAGGAATTCTGCCCTACAGTATACAGGTTTTTTAAAAGAAACCCAACAAAACTGTGCAGAAAAGGAGAGTTTCACTACCTTGTAGATATGCAGTGTGTTCCACTGAAGCTTAGGCACATCTCAGCTGGCACTCCAGTTGTCTGTCATGCTTACTAGGCAGAACTAGAATTATGTTCCTCACTTCTAGCTGAGTGTCCTAATAATCCAGTAGAGTTAGTCTGTCTCTTTTTTATGTCCACAGGCATAATGAAAATGGCCCAATTTTAAGAAAAGGAATGAAGAACCTATTCACATAGGAGATCTTAGAATCTGCTATGAAGGTGATACACCCTGTGATTCATATTGTATGAACATCAATAATTGTTTCCTTAGATGGACTAAATACCAAGGGAATAGAAGCACTGGATGCTTCCTATTGTTTCCTAATACTAGTGCTATTTCCTATTTTATTTTATCTCCTTAAAATATGGGGTAGATATCTAGTTTAAGACTTAGCCCTTCTCTGCTAAGGCTAAATCTTCTGTATCTGATAGAAGAAAAGAATAGAAACTAAAATTCAAAATGTGTCTGAAGATAAACTGATTTTATGGCTCTCAGCATGGAAGTCCCAATTCTGCTGCATGTTCTTTATTAACTGTACAGTTTTGGGGGCCCTATTGAGGTGCAAAAAATAGAAGGAAAAAAGTAATCTAATCCACAAAAATGTAAAAATCTTTCTAAGGCAATCAAGAAAACGAACAAAAAATAAAAAAGCCAATAAGCCAACACCATAAGGAGATGGGACATACAGTCTAAGATCAGAAAGCAGGAGTTAGATCAGCTTATCCACGATATTAGATCTCACCGTCACCCTTTTTTTACAGATGTGTTTCTCCCTCCCTTAACCTAACAAGGAATTTAAATTATTACTTTATCGCTACATCAGTATATACTGGAGCTTTTACACTGTGTGCTGTTTTAGTAGAAAAGCAGAAAACTGGATAGTAATTTTGTCGTTAAAGACTATCTCAAAATCCCTATACAATCTAAATAGGGTTACATAGGCAAACTAAACTGACATTCACCAAATTTTTGAGTGGCCAGCTTTACAATCTTCTAAAGGTTGTTTTCAGTAATTATCAATCTGTAATAAATGATTAGGCATAGCCGAAATATCAGGGAATTTGAAAAGAGGTTTTTTCAAACATGAGAAGATAAATAAATTTATTGTGGACTGTTTTATATTATAAAAATGTCTATTACTTATTTGATTTAATTAAAATACAGGTAAAGTTACCTTGAAGAGCACTGCAGAGAAAAGAAGCCTCTCTTATTAGTATTCTAGTGAATGGGCAGAAATACTGAATCTAAAAGTTTTACATGTTGTCACGTGAAAAGGAGGGGCAGGAATGCAAAGATTTCTTGTCTCACCTGTATTAATATAAAGTTATTAGCTATAAGCATCCTCAGAACAATCAAGGCTTTATGAACTCAGCACTACCTATCTAACAATGGACAGAACACAGGCTAGAAAGATTTTCAACTTTCCTGTGAGGACCACACTTAAGCCAGAGAGAACTTATTAACTATAAGCGTTTCCAGAAAATCCAAGTCTTATGAACCCAACACTGCCTGCCAACAGATGGCAGCACAAAGGTTGGAAGGGTCTTCGACACTCTGCTGTGAGGACCATACTTAATAGCAAGAAAAGAACTCTCTTCACAGCAGCTTCAAAAATAACTTTTATTAATACAGGTATGTGACAGTTATTGGGGGTTTTGCATTGCTGGTGATAACGTTTAGATGTGTGGTTGTATTTAATTGATGACCAAAAACCCCAAAAGAAACCAGCACAAAACACATTCTACAGAGACAAGCACACTAAACTTAAGTTTCAATACAGCAGTGTACACCCCATGACAGACTCAACTAACAACAGAAAACTACTAACCAGAAATACAACAAACTAAAACACAAATCTAGAACTCCCCTCAGTAACACAGAGCAACAAAATGACCTGCACCCCACCTTCTCTATAACACAAAGCAAAAGGAAAGAATAGAGCTGCTTCCCATTAACACACATGTTAAAAAAAAAGAACTATACACCTGTCATGGGTGTATAGCCAAGACTGTACCTCTACAACACCTTAAAGGAACACAACAACTAATATAAAGTAAAATACATACCTAGTAAATTGCGAGGTGTAAGGCTAGTTATTGTTACTAGTATTAAAGTAGCAAAACACAGTTAATAAATAAGGTACCTATAGAGTAAAGATATAGCCAAGTGAAATTAGTATCAAAGTAGCTGTGAGGTAGAAGTTAAAGCATGTTATAAGGGTATAAGATACTTTATAAGGTATAACGTAACAGATTATAGAGAGTACATAGTTTAATCACCCCTACATTGTCCAAAAAGGTGGGAGGAGACAGGGCAGCTACTTTCAGCTACCTCCGCAGAGACGATTGCATTCCTTCCTAGTTTTTGCTCATTCCGAGTTGCTTTTATACTGTTTTTTAATCTTGGGTGGTTTGGGTGGCTTTAGTCAATAATTGGTTTTGGAGTGACAGCATAGGCCTGAAGGGCTCCCTGTGCTCCTAGAAGATATCGCAAAGGAGGGCCATGTCATCTCCACAACACTCTACCCTTTGTTAATCCTATCAGTCTGGCTTTAGCACTTTTGGAAAGCCACTGGGATGTCTTTGTCCTCTGACAATGGTTCTGGGAGCATCTCTGCAAGGGGGCTGAGGCGTTTCCCTCAAGTTTATCAGTGTTATCACCCCACAACGTGTTCATAGATCATTCTCTTATTTTGGATAAAACCAATTTGGTTATTTCTTTTCATGTTCATGATGAAGTCTTGGTTTTTGCTTCACTACCACTTCTGTTTCTGACATCTACTCTTGCATCTTCCTTTCTGGCGTTCTACATTTTCTTCAACAGACCCCTGAAAATTAATTTAATTGTAGCCGTGAACATCCCCGTCAAGGGAGATTAGATGCTGCTAACCTTTAGACACTGCTAATCTTCTCTCTGCTGACCAGTGATAGGACCCAAGGGAATGGCATGAAGCTGTGTCTGGGAGGGGGTGAGGGTGGGAGTGGTAGTTAGGTTAGACATTTGGGAAAGGTTCTTCACCCGGAAGGTGGTTGCGAACTAGAACAGGGAAGTGGTCACAGCACTAAGGCTGCCAGAATTCAAAAAGCATTTGGACAACACACTCATGCACACGTTGTGATTCTTGGGGAGGTCCTATGTAAGGCCAGGAGTTCGATTTCAATGATCTTTGTGGGTCCCTTCCAACTCAGGATATTCTATGATTCTATGAATGGGTTATCCATACCACCCCTCACCAGGTTAAAATAGCAGGAATCAGCCAGAAAATTTGCCTAAATTACTATACACACACAAACCACTATCTAGACAAGGAATTAGAACTTGGAACACATTTGGGGTTTTTTGGGGTTTTTTTCAGAGCATAAAAAGCAGTGTGGGAGAAGAGTCAGTATGGCCTGTGTTTCTCTCTTCATCTCACTGCTGCTTGCCCAAAGGAGAAATAGGTGCAGTCATATTCAAGAATTCAAAGTGCAATGCAACAATTCACAGATTAGAAGATGAGAGTGGCCAAGAGTGGGGGGTCTTAAGATATATTAATTTTAAAAACTTGAGTATTCCTTTGAAGTGGAGTGTAGCCAGTTCATATTCATTATAGTTAATCTCTTGAAAATTAGTGATTACTAACAAGATGGTATTTCCAAAACATTTTTGCCTTTTATAGATCTGTTGCCTGAAAATGCTAAATTGTTCAATATGGAGAGGTTGAGTGAACTACAGTCTGAGTATGCAAGCTCAGTTTTGTAATGGTGTAGCATATCTTCATTAAGAGTTTGCACTAATGTAGATAAGTGTTAACACACAAATCACTGACTTTGTGAAGTTCTTCATTTCCTGGAAAGGCTTTTCAGTAGGAAGTCTTAATTGTTCGAAACAGATATTCATCTCTTTAATGCACTGTTGATTGCATCTTATTTTGATTATTTGTTTTTTATCACACATGATGCACAATCAGACCAAACAGATAATCTAATCTTTGATAACCTCTAGAAATAACTCCTACACTACACAAGGAAAAGCTAATTCACAGGAGCATCTAGCACATTCTCTCAGCGTTCACTCTTTCCCTGGAGGTGCCAGCAATGAGTCTCAGTTTTCTGAGACTTAACTCTCTTTATAGTACTCTTGATTATTTACAAATCCCTAGACAACCATGATCCATTTTATTTTAGCAGCTCTTATCACCTATTGTCGGAGATGATACACTCAATTCTGAAGATTGTTAGTCTGTGGGTAATCGTGAAAAGTAATCTAAGCTCAGTAGGTGCCTCAATGTTAGTTTCTGTTTCTGCTTCCATGATTTAGGATCTTTAAGATGATTTCTTTATTTGGCATGAGTCATAAATAATGCTTGCCATCATTAAAAGATTTTAAATTCCAACCAATACGTTTCATCCTGTTTTCTTATTTAAAAAAAAAAAAAAAAAAAAAAAAAAGGTAAAAAGATGTGCTATTTCAGGGTTTAAGAATAGTCACTATGTTATTATGTTCTTGTTCCTTAGATGTCGGAGGAGACAAGGAAGGTTCTTATATATATATGAAATATAAACAAAATGGGAAAAAAAGTGCATCTTTTAAGCAGCTGTTTACATAATTTAGAACCTAAGACAGAAATGTTTCATAAAACGTGTGAAGTTAAAAACCACTTCCTTCTGCTCATACCTGCTAATGGTTAGGAAAATTATTTATTAATGACTTTATAGTAAGTCATATCTGCTATATACTTTCATGAAGCTTAAACACTGGCTGAAATTTCTAAATGTAACAATAACCAAAGATAATATAAACAATACAAACTTAGATGATTCATTCCTGTAGGAAAATTTGAACATGCCCATGTTATCTAAAACTAAACAGAACAGATTTTTCTTTGCTATCAACACTGAAAAATACCATTAAGGAGTTATCTTAGATTAAAAGAAAGAACAAATAAAACTTCAAGTTGAACATGAAGCACGAAGTATCTATCCACATTAGCACAAGAGTTCAGAGTTTTGTGTTATGTTCTTCTGAGTGTGACTTTGCTTAACTCAAAAATTAAATGCAAGAAGATGTTTAAATTAGAGAAGATGTTACAAACAAGAAAAGAATAAGAATTTTTTTACATTTTGGCTAAAGTACATTTGATGAGTAGCCATTCTTTAGGACAAAAAAAAAAAAAAATCTCAGTATTAGAATTAACCTGGTGTCATTTTCTTGTGACTGAGGAAGGTGCTATGTAAATACTGATGTTGACAACGTTCTACTAAATAATGAATTATAGTATGGGAAGAATATTTTACATGAGAAAGAATAACGTATAGACTATGTTATGAAAACTTTTCCAAAGACATAAGTTGTTGAGGATCTAAACTTCATGAGCTCATCTGAGACAGCGGACTATATGTTGTGGTATTTATGCAGTATTATCCAGATCTGAAATAATGCCATTATTCAGAAATCCTCAATATCCACAGACACTGGGAGTTTGTAATAATTTTTCTGTGTAGCACCACTATTCCAATCACATAGTTAAATGCTGATAACACCAATCTAGCTCTATAGTCAGCTCCCTAATAGCAGATGCAGAAGTATTGTATTCACATGCAGTCTCTGTGTTACAGTAATAAAAACACTATTAAAAAATCTGATATTGGTGTATTTTTATTACTTTTTCAGATTCACGCTATTATGCACCATGCTCTTATAAAACTCTGTTGAGAAAAAAATGTTACTTAGAGGGTTATTGGGTAAAATCTAGAACTCTGAAACTTTTGTGCAAAGTCAAATTAATGTCTAAAAGACATCTGTATTCTTTGTTTTCTCCTTTGATTTTCCCTTTTTTTCTTCTCCCTCAAAAATTTGAGAGCTAGAGTGATTCTGTTAATTACAGTTTTGCAATTTCAGTAGCTGTTCCTGCAGGTAGAAACGGAAGATTTATTTGTAATTATCCTGCAGCATGAAAACACCTACCTTGTATGTTATGATCCAAACTGTGTAGCAATCTGGCATTTCATTTCCATAATGTTGTAAAGTTTGAAAACTTTAGCAAAGTCATTGATGATTTTTTTTCCAAAAAGAGTTTGTTTGTGATTTGTTTTTGTTTTTTGTTTGTTTGGTTTTTTGTTTTCACTATAGAGTCTCTTTCCAAGGTATCAATTTTGTTAACAAAAGCAAACTTGGAATTGATTTGATTCCATGCTTAGAAACATTTTTTCCTAAAAGAAGCCTTGCATAACAGTTTGAAAAGTGAAATGTTTCTAAGGATACTCCTTTTTTGATGAATCATGTGTTTATGACTTTCCCTGGATATCTTTATTCATGGCTCCTTACTGCCTTTTATCACCTCGTCAGTAATCATCTCTTGTACCTTGTCATTGCATGAGTGTAGCCTAGCCACACCAGAAATGAATGATGCATTTTCTCTAACATTTATTCTATTTTTGCTTCCACCGGCCTACTCAGATCCTTGATGAGTTATGATAGTCTCTTTTCTTATTCTTCTGGGTGACTGGTGGTTTGGCAACATTTTTCTCTTCTGAGTCTCAAACTCCTCTCTTAAGACAAACGAAAACAAAACTATACGCTTTTCCTATAGAAAACAATGCCACAGACATCCCCAAGTTCAAAAGAAATCCATAAATCTGTATTTTATTTTTGGGCTAAACTGTTGAAATTCTTGCAGATTCTGTTCTTGATCTTGTTCCCTCTGGTATTTTCAAAATGTTTCTGTTTCCTACAGCTTAGTCCCAGGACACCTATGATCACTGCCAGCAGCAAGCACTACAGAGAAACCTTTGTGTCTGTCATCTACTTTCGATCCCAGCTCCAGGGCTTTAAAACATGAAAGCATCCTCTGACCTTACCTTATTTTGCTTACTGAATCCTGTGCATTCTTCTTACTTTGCTCTATTCCATGAACTTTTGCATGACCTCAAGTAAGTTCAGCAGCTCCTAACATTCACATAATCCCCCTCCTTTTTTTCCCCATACTTTGTGTAAAATGCTTCTTGGCAACTTACCTCAGCATGCAGTAAAATCGTCTTTGTTTAGGTCTGAAGCATGTGGTACACAATAAATATCTGAAAAAAATGTCTTTTACCAGGATTTAAAATATTAGTACAGACATGTTCCTTTCCAGAATGTTGAATCCAGTGACTTTCAGATATCTGAAAACCAGGAAACAGAGTTGATGAACATGTAACTTAAACCAGTGAATATCAAGAAAAATGCTAAAACGAGAGTCAAGTATTGACTTTACTTTTCCTCCCTCACTAGCAAAAATCCCCATGCATTTCAACTGGATTCACTGTGCTAAGTGCAGTTATATTGAATGGTGAAAGGATTAGCTGCAGAAGCTTAGAAGCATAAGGAGACCTGGTCTGAGTCTCTATTGTGTTTATTCAAGGAAGGAGATATGTATGTGTGTGTTAATCAAATATCAATGAAAAAAATTCAAGCCATCTCTTGCCATAGATTTTTTCAGTGCTGTGAGAGTGAAAATCCTGCACAAAAAAAAAAAAAAAAAAAAAAAAAAAAAAAAAAAAAACAAAAAAAAACAAACCACCAACCAACCAAACAAACAAAACTCACCAACAAAAAAACCAACAAACCAACAAACCAAAAAAAATCACCAAAACCCCATCTGTAGCAATGAAAAAATTTGTGTCCTAATTTCATCTGGTTTAAAAGTGTGGTTTTAGTTACAC
>JAWWEV010000043.1:30774136-30789748 GCA_035583235.1 Hafferia zeledoni
TGTGATAGTGAAAATCCTGCACAAAAAAACAAAAAAAAAAACAAAAAAAAAACAAAACCAAACCAAACCAAACCAAAAAACCCAACCAAACAAACAAACAAAAAAATCGAATTTATGGAAATAAATAAAGGGATTGTAAGACATTACATATTTGGGATTGCTTCCTAGCTGTAAGCCCACATAGGGATACCTTCGACTCATAGTTGTTCATTTAGCCACACCTTTATCCTTGAAAAGGTAAAAAAAAAAAAAGTGTTAGATATCATTTTGTTTCCTCTGAAATATGACCTTATTGGCAAAAACTAAGTATGAATCTGTATATTGTGGATTTTTAAGGACATTGCTCAAAGGTGGGAGATGAATAACTCCATGTCCTATGATTCAGAATTTTCTAGTTTTAAAATGCTACATTTCATTGACCCCAAGCCTTAGGTAGGGCACAAACCCATGGGAAACCTTAACTCAGATTTAATGAAACACTTTCTATTGTCAGAGAATGTGTGCACTGAATTAAAAGAGCAATGTCTTTTAAAAAGACAAAAGTGGAACCTATTGCATAATAATTGAAGTTGTACCTGTACATAAATGCATCTCCAACAGAAATGTGGTTAGGTAACCATTGGCATCCTTCCCATCATTTAGACAAAGCTTTCCATGAGGAAATCTCACAACAGCTCTACAATGGAAATAAGAATGTTATTTTAACTTTATGAAAAAAGGAAGATGGGACAGAGAGCTTTAAAAAGCTATGAGCAGAACTGTGAGTGGATTTCAGATATCTAGTCATTGCCCAGTATATTGTTCATAAGTTTCATAACAATTTATGCTCATCTTTCTATTACATCTGGATACTTACAAGATACTAATGTATAGTAATGGGAAAATTGGAGAGTAGTGTCTGAAGGGGTGTGCCACAGAAATCAGCTTTACTGCTGTTGCATAGATTATACAGACATTTGTTAATAGATTCAGGAAAATATATGCAACAAGACTAACTTACAATATATAATCTCTATCCAAATTCCCAAATAATGCTAACCTATCTTTTGTACTAAGATCAGATGGAAAAATGGTGGGACTCTGCAGTTTGTCCAAAAGGGAAGAATCCACTTGTAGAATGCTCTCTTTGCTTGAAGTGAAGGGGTCTTTCATACAGATATCAGAACAGAACTCTTGGAAGTATTTTACAGTCTCATCATCTAGATCATCTGTCTCAGAGTCAGTTTTTATCTGTGTTTGAGGCAGTGGTCAGCTTTTAATTTTTAAGCTATTACAAGTGCCTTTTTTACATAAGTAAAGATCTCAAAAAATAGTAAAAAAATACTACCTGAGACACTTGCAGAACAGTATGTTCCTAATTTGTGGACCTCAGTGCTATAGTGTCTCCACCTTATATTTTTGGCCAAAATATACCTGAATATAACATGTGAAACCTTGTACTTTGATGGCAGATGTACTGATGTGTAAACAGAAAGTACAGTGGTCTGAGAAAAGAGATTTATTAGTATGGGTTGAACAATGCTCAGACAAGCAAGTAACCAAACTAGGTCTTTCAGAACACACTTTGCTATCCCTGCATGATATTGCATCATACATATAAATCTATCAAAGTGTCTTCAGGGAAGAAAACATCTTTATGGCATATTTCCAGTGGTGCTGGAAAATAGGCCATCAGTCATGTCTGACCACATTCAGATGAAAAAATAGAGGGGAAAAAAAGGAAAAAAAAAAAAAAAAAGAAAATATATTAAGTTTCTCCTAAAATACCAAGTGAGTTGTGTATCTACTCATTAAACAAAGCAAAGAACACAGGGAAAAATATAAAAATAGGCTTGGAAAATATCCTTGTTTTATTAAGGATGCTTCTATTTATCCACCATTTAGATTTTTTCATATAGATATACGAAAAACACTGATGTACAGCAACTGCAAGTGATTAGCAAGCAGCAGGTAGTGCGAGACTGAAGGGATAAGTAAGTTTCACGCTGTCAAATGTTCTGACCTGTCTAAACCCCAAAGCTTCTATTCCTCCTGGCACCCAAATCCACATGCAACCTTTGGCCAGTCCCTCTTGCATTCCTATCTTGTCAGGTCAGTCTCTTGTACTGTGCTGGTCTGGCATAATCACTACTGAGTTAGGAAGTTACAGACTAGATTTTCTAAAATTATTCCAGTAGGTTTATTATTTTAGTGTGTACATGCTCTAGGAGCCAATACTTCATGGCCCATCAAAGGTCAGTATCCTTATAATTCCTTTTTTCTTTATCAAAACTCAGCCCCTGCAATAAATATCAAAAGTCTTCTTATAGATGGGGCATTTGATTTCCCTTCAATTTATAATGTTGGATTATAATGGCAGAGATTCCATCAACATTTCATTAATTCAAGGTGTACTATCCAGGATCAAGGAACATATTCCAGTTGCAAGTGTAGGTTCAAAAGATCAAAAACACTAGTCAACACCCTCCTTCAATTACTGTGATGCACACATTTTAGACAGTCTTGTTTTCTGTTTTATTCCCTTGCCTCAAGTAAGAGTATTGGTTGTAAATGTTTATTTATACTTCAAGTTCCTTGAGAGAATCCTTCGATTGAGAAAACCCCCAGAAAAATACATTGTTCTATGTACCCTGTTATCCTGCTAATCCTGATTGCCTTCATCATTGCATAACTCAGATCTTTCCCTACTGTGACATTCCTCTAGATACCATCTATAAACCCACCTATTTTACTTCAGATACTGTATCTAATGAAGTCTCTGTAGTCTTCAGAACTGTCAACAGGAGACCCACACAACCTCACAGAGCCTTGAAATCCTCAACTGAAACACAGAAAATTTTGTTATTTTGAATCTGGTTACCTAGCATGGAATTTAAATAAGACGATATATCAAAATATATTACACTATAATATCTAGATGAAAAAGTTTTGTGGAGCTTTCCTGAGCTCTATCATCTTTCTTATACTTCAAAAGGATAGTGCAATAAACCAATGGGAAACTCAGTGTTGAACTCTATTATATACTTTTGCCTGAGGACAGAAATTAAGAAAAAAAAAAAAAGGAATGAAATGTTTCATTCTATGTCAAACTCTTAATATAATACTTAAATTATTGTCATAAAAATGCACAGAATACAAGATGGTATAAAATACTTTGCTACTTGAAGGATGACTTGGTCTTCAGTTATGAGAGATACCAATAATAACAATAACAGCAATAACAATAATTTAACAGAAATTATTTCAACAAAAAGATTCCCAAAGTGTTTGGCTTTCATATCTCCTGTGGAACCCAGTGATATTGCCAACAGTTGAGATTGCCTTTACTGCAAAGAGAATTTTAGGGGAGGGGGGCTGACAAGTGCTAGCAGTGACTCTTAACTAGGTTACTTTCTTACTGGTCACCCAGGAAACTCATGAAGCAAATAGACACTTTGATACCACTATATTATCTGTTACCTGTTTGGAAATCTCTATTAGCATTATAGTTTCACTTTCTATTGCTAAGGAATTTCTATGTGAAAGTAAACCCAAAAAACAGCAAACTAAACAAAAGAAAAGCAAAGCCACAAAACAAAGCTTCATATTCTAAACCATATCTCTCTGGAGCCACTTTTTTTTTTTTTTTTCTCTGTACTTACACTGTTCGTACAGTATATGAAGTTCTGTCAAAGCATACAGCTTTAACAGCATTAAATTGACAATATTACAATCCCTTCCACTCACCAGAGAAAGAGGATGTCACAAGTGCAAATGTCTCCCAACTATCTCAGACCATCTCAATATAAAACTATTTAATATCTTCCTTGTAAAATATTTATTCAACTATGTAAATAAGTAATGTTTATCCTGTTCAATGCAATGTTTTAAGGGGAAAAAAAAAAAAAAAAAAAGAAAGAAAAAAAGAAAGAAAAAAGCCACCAAACATTCCTAGAGCATTTAGACATTTTTCTCCAGAGCATATAGACACAAAACTCAGTTGATATGAAATTTTGCAGTTCCATGTAATCTTTGCAACAGTATGTCATTCACCATCAGGACCACAACACAGAGAATGACAGATGATGGCAGAAGGCTAAATCTTCTATGAGGCATAGTTTATCCTCTGAGAGGATATACCTGCAAGCTTAAACGGGTTGACTGTCTTGTTGGTTTACAGAAATTCTGCTCATCTGCAGTAACTGTTCTAAAATAACATTGACGTCTAATCACTGCAGCTCAATTCTCTTATTCATTCAAGCATATACTTCCTAGAGTCTCATATGTGGAAAGAACATAAGGATTTCCTTTCTCTTTTACTTCTGTAGTTCTTTGATCTGCTTTTGAGCTCTACACACAGTGATTCCAGGGTTACCTAAAAACATCCTGCATTCATTTCTTTGACAGAATTTTCACAGAAAAGTGAGACTCTGAAAGACTGAAGAAGTATATAAAGACTCATTGAAACATCTTGTCACTCTAACAATATTTGAAATGCTATTTTTTCACTGTAAAGAAATTTATTATAATCATCATAGTTTGTACATGGAGTCTTTTTTGATGAAACAAGAACTGCTTGCTCTATTTGCAGCAGTTGTATGATTTCAGAATTCAAATTGACAGATTCAAAGCTGTAAATATATATATATATATATATGAATATGTGTATGCTTATATATGTATGAATGTGTGTATATGAGTATCTAACAGAAAAAAAGCCCCACTGCAATGTAAAAACAAGGTAATACTTGTAAATAACATTCTGCTTTAATGTTTCTAGGGAAAAATGAAAAAGCATCACTTGGAATGGAAACAGATGTTCTTATAATATAAACTATTTATTCATAGAAATGTCATAATAGCCATAATAGTAATACCAGCATGCTAAAAGCAAATTATATTTAGAAGCAAGTCTGACCTCACAGACTCTTTTTTCACTTTCAATTTTGCTAATAGTAGTTTTCCAGAAGAACAGAAGAAAAATTGTTGAATTGATATTGTAGTTTATAGAAAGCTAGGGAACTGAATATTTCTAAGGCAGCTATTAGTTCTTATTGAGACTACATGTGTGTCCAGTTTAGGAAATCTGTGACAGAATCAAAGGTTTTTAAAGCAGGCACTGTTCATCTGGCACACACAGGTACACAGGCTTGCATACATGTGCACACACACACACACACACACACACATACATACACAAAGATGACAGGCAGAGCTCTGGACTACCTCTGTCTTTCAGCACAAATGGTTGACTAGAGCTGTAAACTCCCTTCTGAAAAGGGGCATGGCAAACTATGCTTCTCCCTTGCCTGTTGTTTTCCATTGAAGCAGAAGACAACGCCTATGAATCAGCTTTTGTTCATGTCCATGCTTATGAAGCAGATGTATTTCACTATGTTGTAGAGATGAAGCCATCTTTCCAGGATGAAAAGAAGTTATTAGAATTCAGTTTGTAAGGATAATTGTCTGTTTAACATAGGACTTGGGATAAAACTGTTTTGGTTTGTTTTTAAAGGGGATGTTAGGCTAATTTGCATTCTAGGAAGCTGAAGAATGGTGACCATGCATAGGTCACATGGATGTGAAAAGATTTAAGCAGCCTGAACTTATGAGGAAACACAGCATAAGGTATGCCACTCTTTATTTTATATTCAGTACAACTGCCTTGCTTGATCTTGGTTGGCCCAATCTAATGAAATCTTATAAATCTTTCCTAGTAAGTTATGTACCAACTCTCAGTTAATTTGTTCTAACCAGAACTAAACTACTACCTTGTCCTCAAACGTTTACCACATTTTTCAGCATTCAATAACATATTCTACATTTGTAATATAGGTAGGTTACTTTTCCATTCTTGCAGCATGACTTTGGTTATATCCAGCTATGTTATGGCCTCTTGACAAAGTATTGAACTTTGGGAGATTGTGGATAAGCAACTTAAAAGAGATCATATATATCAAAGAACAAGTTTGATATTAATTGAAATGTGGAGAGTTTTCTGAACTCACCTGCCCTTTGTACATGCCAGATGATTGTCTTAAGCATTAATATCTCCATGCAGACACCTCTCTTCATATAAATGACTAAATATTCTTCATTGCAACAAGGAAACTAACTGTTCTGAAACTACAATTTGCTCCTGTGGACAATCCCTGTAAGGCTGAAATCTCTTCTTCAGTTATTATTATATTTATTATTATATTATGTATGTGGAAAATTTTTTGCAGCAGTAGACATGGAGATAGACCTTTCTGATTGTAGTTATCTCATGTTTTGGGTATTAATTTGAGAGAAGAGACAGTAAGGTTTAAAAAGTATTAATAAATGATGTATGAATAGGTCTCATTTTGGAAAAGAAACATGTTTTCATGAGGAAAAATCTGGAACATATGCTATTTTGAATTGGTTTTGATTGATTCAACTTGCCAATAGATTTTCCTCAGAAGGATCCTCTTCTGTTCCATTTACTGGCCACCAGTTTAGGTCTGAGTTCATGACAGTTCACTAAGCCTTGGAAAAGCATTTTTTTAATTACTTTTTTTTGCTTTCTTTGACTCCAGTGTTGATGTCCTATGTATAAACTGACACTGTCATAGATGCTAAAAATTCTAGCTTGAATTTTCCCCGTTATCACTGTGGAAGGTGGAGGGGAAGGGCTGGTTCACTACCTACTGCAGCCGGGCCCCTCAGAGGATAGCCTGTGACCAAGCCAAACAAAAGCATAGCTGGTAGCCCTTCTAATACTAACTTAAAATGGTTTGGCAAAGCATTGCTGGGGAGGTCTGAATTTGGTGGGGCAAGGTTTTTTCCCCTTTCCCTTCGTTCTTCTCTGGCTCAGGAAGTGCTCGGCGAGAGGTTCCACGTGCTCATCTTTGCCAGTACCCCACGTCTCTGGTCCCATCTGCCTGGGTGCGCAGCCGCTGCCTTGCTGGGCTCGCAGCAGCACTAGGGAAGGTCCTAGCTCACTCCCGATTCCACACGTCCTGCGTTGTTTTCCTCTGACGATGGCCACCACCACCTGGATTTGCTCCGGAATCATCGGGGGCAGCACCATCTGCAGAGGGGTTTCTAATCCCTCAACACCTCAGAAAAAGCCCCTCTGGAAGCGGCGCCGCCCCCTCGGCTGTGGCTTTGCGTCGCCGGGGCCCGACAGCGTCCTCTGCTGCCTGCAAATATGACTGCACGGGAGGGGCAAACATCGGAATGCGTTCTTTGATAGTTTTGGTTACGGGGTTGTTGTTTGTTCTGTTCTGATTTTGGTTTTACATATATATATATATATATATATATATAAAATCAAAGAACTGTTATTTCCCTTTTCTACATTTTTGTGCTTGAAGCCTTTCAATTTCAAAATAATAATAACAACAACAACAATAATAATAACTTAGAGGGAGAAGTTTTCTTTCTTTCTACCCCAGGAAGGCTCCCGCCCCCCTTAGTACACATTTTGTCTTGTTAAAACAAGACACACTGTACTAATAATATCACAATAAAAGGTTACAAAAATACTGATAGCATGCTGTAATAACTTCAACACAGAGAAGTCCAGAAAAGAACAATATTAAAGACAGCAGGCTTCTACTGACAAAATTTACAATCGGATTTGCTGTGGAAGACATTTTGTCTCATTAGAAAGTAAAAGTGCAAGACATTTGTTAAGATGAAAGATAATGTTTCTTACTTAATAAACCCCAAATATAATAGTTGCCATAAAAAAGAAATACTCCAAGAGCAAAATTACCACATACTTCATATTTCTAATTCTAACACAAACATAATTTCTCTTCTATAAAGTACAAATCACTGTACATTTTCCGCAGTTCATGCTATATATAGATAATAATAATGGCTTGGAATAAAATAACTTTTACATTCACTGCTTCAGAATAAAAAGGATAGCATTCATTCAATGTACGGAATAGTCTTCCACACCTAAATCTGCTTAGTCCTGATATTTTGAATTTCCTCCTTTAACATAAAACTTTGCTTTCACTGGACCTGATCAAACTCCTGCATTTTTAAGTTGGAATTGTCCTACTGAAAGTAGAAGGTTTCAGGTTTGCAACCTTACTGTGTTGTGCAGAAATATACAATAAAACATGTATTTATGCACCTTGTTTCACAGCAGCTTCAATGCTAAGCTAAAAATGGCAGGAAGCAAAAACATGTGATAAGGGCACATGGAAAAAATTGCTTTTCTGTCTAAATGTTGTGAGGTGATATTTATCACTGGCTGACAGGGAAACACCTCACAATGTTTTCATTAGGAATACGCAAATTGTTAATACAAAATTGTTCCAGACCACTGAGCATGCTAAAGTCAACAACTATTTTATTACCTGACAGAAAGGTTATGCAGTGTCTGAAGGACAAATCTGATGTGCTTAAAATGGGGTAGTAGTGTCATGAACAAACTATGTGAGGAACTGATTTCTCAGGTACCAATAAAACTGGAAATACTGCAGCCTTAAACTGATGCAATCAAGTAGCAAAATCCTGTGCACATATACAGTGTGATATTTTGGCTACAACTAAAACTGAACCTTAATTACAATCTTCACAAGCAAACCTTTGCGCTCAGATTTAAGCACTCTGATTTTTTCAAAGGTAGGAAGAAATACCAGTTTGCAAGGAAACTGAAAAACTGTTTCATTAACTCACGACCAGTTAGATATTATTACAACTTCATGTCTTCCCATTCCATGCAAAGCATGATACTCCACTGAGAGGTGTTTTCACCTGTAATGTCTAACATCTCTTCAAATAGTAGCAGCTTTGAAATAAGCACACATTTGAGAGAGGTGAGCAGTGGATACAACCTCCAAACTCTCCTCTCTCCATTGCTAGTGCAAATGAGTGCTAGAAGCAGTTTTGCATCCCCAACTGATTTTTTTTTTTTTTCCCCAGGTTTCTGCTGTATAAACTACTACCTAGTTGATTTCTCATCCGTTAAAGGTTTGTGTAATAAAATAATGGTTATGTAATTGTTTATTCAAATTCAGTACTATGTAAACAATAGTTTCATAGATTTTTCTAGCCAAGTACCTATCCCTTGGGTTTTTTTTTTATTTCTTTAATTATCCATCTGGTATAATGCTATTTTTATGATTACCAAGGTTCATTACCATGTTAAAAAAAGTACCAAAAGCTGTGTCATAAAATATCCTGCTTAGTATGAAGCTTTGCATTCACTACTTTTATAATATACAATTACATAATATATTGGCAATAGATATTTTTAACTTGATTGGAAAAATCAGGCCCTTTTTGTAAGTAGAAATTACAGCTTCTGTAGTTTTCAAAATTTATTCAATCATGTGGGTTCATTTGTTACTGATCCTGTACCTTTTTTTCTTAAAGATGAAAAATACCAGTAATTTTAGCATAACCACTTGTGAATTAGGCATGAGACACTTATGTCATGAAGGAAAATATCTGCAGTCAAATATTCATTCCCAGTTACTAGGAAATGTGACATTTACTTAAACTCTATGACAAATTCAGCTGCAGCGTATCTAGCCTTATTTACACGATTACACATAATAACAATTTCCCCTAATTGGTGTTTCTCAAAAATGGGATTTCTGCTTTTAAATGCAGAATGAGAGCAGTGTTTTAATTTCTGCTTTGAATCACATGGAGCTGAAGGTTGAATGTGGCTCTCTGCCACTCAGAGAAACATCTCTCTGATGTTGGGCTGTCCCTTTCCTTTTTATTAATCTTCTTTTTCTCTCTCCTCACAAAACTGATTCACACTTGTCCTGACAAGGGATTCACAGAGTCTCACAAATACCTTGAATCAATCTGTTGCGTTAAGTGTATTCCTTCTTAGATGAAGAGGATTAATGCAAAGCAAATGTCATCACCAAGTCTTACAGCAATCCCTTCCAGTTCGTGTCAGTGCATTTTGGTCTTCTCACTTCACCCACAATGATATCTGTATATTTCATCTGAACATATTCCTTCTCTTTAAAGAGGTAAGGACAGAGGAAGGTTTTCCCAGTTTTACTGTCAAATAATACCACCTGTGGAGAGTGCCTGATTACAGTACAAACTAGTCTCTCTTGCTATCTGAAAATATCATATCAGCTCAGCAAAGAAAAAATGAAAAAGAAAGAACTTTGGGGGCAAGTTGTTTAGTTCCAATATGGATTTCTTTGATATAAGAACAAAAAGGATGGTTTTATAGTCATATAGCCAATATTTTTCTCTGATGAATGAGGTGGAGAAGTGCACATAGATGAGGAAAATAATTTAAATTATGTTTCCCAAGATTTAGGGTCTCTAAGGGAGCAACTCACAAAACAGTAGCACAAAATCTATGTTCTCAATAAATTACTTGACTGGGTGACTAAGGCTGATTAACATCATCTCATCTATGAAGATCAGAGATCTTTTTAAGCAAGACAGTTTAAAAGCCTTTTAATACAGTTTACATACGCTGTACTTAAGTTTATTTGGATTTGTGCTTATACCTTGCCATTGGAAGAAGTGTACAGCATCTTTTTTCCTACTCACAAAGGAGACCTGGTTTTCTCAGGTTCATTAGTACATGGTTTCAGTGCTTTGAGCTATGCTTTGAAAGAGAAGTCCTTATGGTATAAAGTCCTTATGGTGTAAAGCCCTTATGATAGATTTGTTCTCAGAACTTCATCTTTAGATGGTAATGAAGAGCATAGAGCTGTCATTCAAGATTTCCCCACTGTCATCTTTGCTAGTAAATAATGTACTTGATTCAGTATCTCTGCAGTTTTTATAGCTGTCAATGCACTAAAAAATAATAGGCTAGTGCTCCTGCCAAAGTAAGAGAGAGTTATAGTGTGGGCATAGTCAAAGAAATGAAATGTGTTAAAGCTATGTCTTATCCCTTCTTCCCACCTTGGTTTCTTGATTTCTCAGCAAACACTTCTCACAGATTTGCTTATCCCCTTGAAAAATTAGAAATAATATTTCTCAGAGTCATGCCATAAAGCCATGTCCATGAGATTTTAAAAACAGTAGGATGAGGATTTACTTTTCAGTGACAAAAGGCTTGATCAGCACTTCTTCACTTCAGGCCATTATTCTGTGAAGACCTCTCACCCCAACTCTCACAAATCGTACTGGAACTGGAAGGTAAAAGCACTGCATGGAGACTGATCTGCCACTTCAGCCCTTTACAGGTCTGCATTTCTACTGCGGGTAATGCACCTGGTGCAGTCTCAGCAATAAATTTGTCTTATTGAAATAAATAGTATAAGCGTGTAACTGATAATGACCTATAATGTTTTAAAAAGTGATTTAACATTCCTTTAAATAAATACATCACAAAGCCAACAGCATGGCATGTTGTGAGGAAAATGTGTTCTGCATTTTAATAAGACTATTGCAACTGAATTGTAATACATTTATAATTAATTGCAACTAATAAAATTAGAATTATTTTTCTTTTGTATCACATTATTTGTTTCATAAGCTTGCCAGTTGCAAAGTCTATTGTCATTTTGGTTGCTGTTAATGAGTTCAGTACAATAACTTTCAACCAAAAATATACAAATTCAGTAAAGTGATAATATAAAAATCCATACAGAAGCAAATCAACTGCCATAACAGATCTGTATAGTTCTCATTTTATTGTCCTTTATGGACATATTGTCTCCAGATGTTTCAAAGGATTACATCTGTTTTAATAACTTTTAAGACAAATAGATTTAGATACCAGGGTTCGCCAAAGATCTAGCATTTGCTTTTTAAAAATGGGGAAGTCTTTCTTTTTACTGACATATCTCTAGAATACTTTGTTACTCGGATCTTCTATTTAAAAGAAGCACCTTAATAAAATGTGATACAACAGGAGAGATGTCAATAGTCCTTCCAAAGATCTATTCTGGGACTAGGTTGAATCTGTTGTAGTTATGAAAGTCCTTTTTAAGACTCCACCCATTTCTGTAGTTCTGGTTTTATAACACATTCATAGTTCTCTCTTTATAGCACATCATAGTTCCTCTGTGTTCTGGTTTCCTCTTTTAATTTCCATTTCTTTGCTGGTATCCCTGCAACATTCCCATTCTAGCAAAATCTACTAAACATGTGTGTGTAGCAGAGGGTAAAAACATAGTTTACTTCAGCTGTGAAGAGGAAAACCAAGCTTTCTGTGCTACCTTTGTCCAGTCCTTGTTACTGATACCAGCTTGATGTTATCTGCTTCTGTCTCCTTGCCTACGTACATTCGAACATTTTTTTGGATTAGGGGAAAATGACCCCAGCAGTAAAACCTTATCTCATTTGTCTATGTCTACAGTGCTGAGTAAAGTAGATTTTGAGGGCAAACTCAAACCCTGAACTCAACCATTCATACTGCTTAATAATTAACATACTCTCTGGTGTGGTTCTTACCTGTACCATCTAACACTCTCCTGGAAAATGCCTGGCATCAAGAGCCACTGCCCCACCCAAAGCGTTCTCCATCCTATTATCCCTTACTAACCTATTACCACCTCCAGCACCATTCCAGCAAGTCTTGCAGCTTGAATACACCCATAAGCCCTGTCTATGACAACCCAGAACCTGTAACAAATGTCCTCACTAACATGCTCTGAAAAAAGCATTCTAGGCTGCAACATTCTTTGATTATTTAAAATATATTAACTGAAAAAAATAAGAAAATGAAAAGTAATTACTATACATCTGGATCCAAGGATAGTCTCTCCCAGGAACAGTCCCAAGGCTAATAATATTAAGTGGCTGTGGCCAGTCTATGTCAGTTGGCCTTAGAGCTAAAGAATGCTCCCTGGCTGTTTATAAGTACAGTTATCACCAGTTGTTGCAAGGTGAAGAAGATTCAGGTCAGTGCTACTGGTGATACATAAATTCACCAAACTTGTCAATGTTTAGCTATGCTGTTCAAGACAAAATAATTCTGCAATCATATACATTCCTACAAAGCTTTAGACAGAAAAAGAGGGGCTAACTACATACAGACTTCTTCAGATTTACAAGTAGTAAAAGAGTATGTGCTTTCTGAGATTTAGATATTTTGGTCTGTTTCAAGTATGGAAAGCAGAGAATCAAAAATTCAATCTAAGTTCATAATGTAAAATCATTTTTAAAGGTCTTAGCAAAAGACATCACTCGATCAAAATAATACAAAGGCTGCTATATTAATTAAAAGTTGCAGTGAATAGGGAACTCAGTGCTGAAGGGGTTAAGAATTATATTCTTGGTTGGCATAGGAAGTTGGATGGGAAAAAAGGTGCTGCAAGAGAGTCTGCCTGGCCTCTGCAAATGCAGCAAAAGATTATCCACTTTGGAGGTAATAACTACTTGTTTTTTGACATAATTTTTATAGTGTGCTTCTAAAATAATTCTGAGTGACTCATCCCAAGACTATTGTTAAATGAATGGTTGCTTGCTGTTGTGAATGGCCTCAAACAGAACCAGGATGAACTGCATAAACTGATGAAAAGGCTAGTAATAATACACTTCTTAGTGGACAGGTTTATTTACCTAAATAGTGCAGTGAAGGAAAATACTTCACTTATAAATTTACAACATGAGTTCTTTGAATGAATAAGTTTTATCCTTTCTTGAGTCAATACATAGCTAATATGTCATTAATTACAGGGAGTAACTTGAAGCTTGGGGGGAAAAAAAAAAAAAAGAAGACATTTTAAAAAAGAGATGTCAGAGTTAATTTAAAAACATTGCCAAAATTCAGTAAAAATAAATATGTGAATAAGGAGAGTGAATAGAAACCTTGGATGTGGTTGATACTGTACCCCATTTTAGTAGAAAAAGATGACATCAGATAAGAGAAACTCTAAATTCCATTTGAAGTGAAGGACTTTAGGAAGAAAATATTGAGGAACTCAGGGAAGAAAATTTTATTTTAATATAGCAGTCCAAATCTTAAAATTATTGTAAAAACACAGTCAGCAATAACAGAAGGTTGAATTTGATTGCCAAATATGTCCTTTGAAATTCTGTTTCTGAGATCTATAAAAACCAAACCTCTCATAGCACTGTGCATGCAAACTTCCTCTCAAAAACATTTTAGATTCTCAGCAAGACACTTGCATGACTTCCCTAAAAACTATTAAATTGAATAATCAAGAATTATTTTTGTTTAAACAAATATAATTTGCATCATTCACGTTCCTTCTTTCAGAAACAATTTTATATAACACTATAGGTTAAAATCATGTCATTTCTTTTACTAATGTCAGGAAATAGATTCTCATGTAATTCTGACTGATGCACCTTTGTTCAGTTTGTAAAATACACTGAGATACATGACAAAGAATACAAAAGCTGTCAAAAATAGTCAGGGAAGTCACTAAATGCCATAAGCAGAGGAACAGAGGGAGTGACTACTGTGTTTGCAAACTGCTCTTGTTCATACAGTCATGTTCCAAATTTGCAATGCATCAGCATCTTAATACTTAATCTGCATTTCAATTTCTTTTTTATTCTTGAAGGCAAACAATTTTATTTTGTAACTGCAACACTTGTTGCATTTGACAAACTAGATGGTTCTTCTCCCCTTTCCCGTAACTGCAATAATTTAGTAACATAATCCAGAATGAAATGCAGCCCCATATCAAACACCCTTACTGTTCTAAGTGTTCCTAATGGTGTCTTTTAATTCCACTCCATCCTCATTCATTGAAGGACTGCAGCTAAGGCTGATGTCAGATAAGTAGAGGTGAGTAGAGATGAGTAGAGATGCTGCTGCTGCTGATTTGACAAAGTATAAATTTCTCGAAAAAATGTATTTTTAGTCACTTTCAAATTATGTGAGTGCAAGCCAAATGTGCTTATTACCAGAATTTTGAAAATTTCATTACTTATACACAAATGTAGAACTATCATTATGCCTATTTAATCTAGTGCTCCTGTCATTCATACAAAATTTGGTAGTCTGTGATTAAATTCCCAGATTTCTCCCAGCTCTTGGGTTTGCATCCTAATGTCAGAGTACAAAGCAGAAATGGGAGAGCATATTCTACCTTGTACTGTGCTCTTTTGTGTCAGTGCTTTTAAATCCAGTGGTTCTTGAACGGTTTTCTGAACCACATACTATCAAGCTATTGGTCTCTCAAAGTCAGAGATGGCGTCTTACATAAAATGGAATTGCCCCAACATATGAATATCCCATCCATAAATTTCCCAATCTTCACATGCTCTACATCCCACCTATAATGGTGCTTGTCTGAACTCTAATTTGCTCTCTTTCTAATTGAGGGTAGGAGTCTGGAACAGTTTATTTGACAGGTTATAGATATTCTGACAGTAATGCAAAGAGAGAAGATAGACTCCTTTTACTTTTGTTAGAATTGTCCTCTTTACAAAACCATTCACACCCTGGCATTTAGGATTAGAGAAGTTTAGGATTTAATTCCCCTAAGCTGATCTGAAAACTAAACCTCAGCTGCACAGCAAAGGTGGATATTCTAACACTTCAACAGAAAAAGAGATGTGGCTTTCCCCAGCAGCTTTGTTTGGATCTGGTCCATCCTCTTCTTTTCTTATCTGAGTTTCAAGAAAATTGTTTATACAAGGCCACAAAATACTTTGATCTCAAACTAAGTAATATTTTTTTCATCAGTCTGGGACCTAAAGTGAAAAAAAAAAAAAAAAAAAAAAAAAAAA
>JAWWEV010000043.1:30789758-30802874 GCA_035583235.1 Hafferia zeledoni
AAAGCGTATTTTTGAGCTCTACAACAGGTGTTGAATCTGTCAGTCACATAAGTAAATTGTTCCCCTAAGAAAAAAAAGAACAAAACACTGGTTTCTCAGAATAAAAATTATTTCTACTGCTTAATTTAGAAGCTAAATTGAAAAATCAATTCTTTGCATAGAAGAATTGAATATAGTCTCATTGGCATAAATGCACTGCAGTACACAAGTGAATTGAAAGCTATATTCCTCTATTATTGCTGAGATCTGTCACAAGTAATTTTAGAATCACTTATTGATTTTTCATTATTAAGATTTAGAAAAGCACTCATTTGCTAATCTGAGCACTACTGAGTTCATTCACAATAAAAATAATTACCATAACATCACCAACATGAAATACTCAGACAAACATCAGCAAGCTACTCTATTACTTCAATAGAGAGAGCTTTTACCCATTGGAACTGTTGTGTTGGGTTGTGTTCTTTTTGGATGAGGACCTGTTTGTTTGGGGGGTTTTAAACTTTTTAAGCCACTCTATCTTCACCTCTTTTGTTCAGGATGATGACAGAAACGTGTGACAAAAGTACTAAAGAAAAACTGTTCTCTAAGATGAAAAATTAACTGTATAGTCATACATGCATAAAAAAATGAGTGTTGGTTCATAAACAAATCAGTCTCATCCTCACTCAAAACACATGATTGTGATTTTCACAACTTTCTCTCATTAAAAAACTCTCACTGAGAAATGAATGGAAGTTGAATTTATTATATATATATCCAATCTGCTCCCTTTTGAGTGTCATGCCTTATTTTATTTGATAATATTAAATGATCCATATCACTACAAGAAGAGTGGGAGCTAGGATTTTTTGATGAACACTTCTTCTTTTACTGTATTTCGGTAACTATAGTTAGCTAAGTATTTGATGAGGGCTGTAAGAAACAGAGAATATAGCTCTCACATGTGTGAGAAAAAACTCACCAAACACCAATATTTCCTATCATAGCAGAAAATAGCTATGAGAATACTGAGTATTTCTACCTGTGCCAAGTCTGAACACACCTGGCAAAGAGATGTTGCATACAGAAAAAAAAATCTCCTCTATGAATGTCACAGATCAGCTGCCAACTACCTGTTAGTCTTCGGTTGCTGCATTGATGACCAGGGTTCATTAGTTATAGTTTTGGACTTGTCAATAAATAACTCCCATTACTTCAGAGCTTTTGAGTGTTCAAGCCATCTGTAAGAAAGGTTCATTTGAACTTATACAAAATATGAGTGCAGCAAAGTTGTGACATTTTTTCACTTCTATTGGATAATACATCCATATCACAGGACCTTTTCCAAGCACACTTTTCAAAAGGAGTACATTAACGACTTTCAAATGGAGTACTTTAGCAACCTGTGGTTTAAGAATAGTGAACTGACCAACAGAGCTTTAAGTCTTTATGTTTAGGTTCGTATGTTCATGGGCAGGCAGAACCACGTTGAAATTTCTCTTACATCTAAAATAGCATCAGGGAAGATATAACAATCCACTTCTCCATCCTTGTCATTGTTCAGTGTTGGAGACTGCAGGAGAAAGTCCATTACTCTGGAAACTCCTAAGTAACACGTACAACTTAATGGCTTTTTGTTTCAATTTTCTTCAGCTTAACTAATAATGTACTTACCTAGTGCAGAAGTATCAGCCAAAATTCAAAGCCTGTCATAAGTCATTGTACTGTAGGACACAAACAGAAAGGATATAATGAACTCCTGAGCAGTTAAAATCAGCTAAAGGCAGTATGATAAATTTGAGTCCACTGACTACTTTTTCCATGAAAAAACTATGGCAATATTCCAACATGGGAGAAGTTAGGAATGAAGTAATGTCATTTAGCTTTAGATTTTTAAATTGCAGCTGTTTATACTTTTACTAGCACCTTAGGTTTATTTGTAGTCAATAAAGACAAATGGTTGCAGAACACAATTCCACTGACCCCTCTTAGACTTTTTTGATGAAATTATGTGCATTCTTCAGATGTCTACTTCTGAACACTGAGAATAAGGGTAGCCTGGATGGTTAGCTCTGATGTAGCTATCACATTGCAAAGCTTTCATTTGGTTTTATGTATCTTATGCAAAGTAACTGAAATTCAAAATGTGACTGGCTAAGGCTCCTCCCTGCAACTGAACTCTGTATGTATGGCCAGACTTCATGAACAAAGACTTGGGAAGGGCTCTCCCCACGTGGGTGTGCCCTTCCAGCCTGCACAGTGGATTTTTTAGGTGAGGCACAGCATGTGCAGAACTGGCCTCACTGTTTAAGTCCTAAGGGTCCATTTACCATGGCTGAGCAAGCTTGGACAGTGACAGTGAAGTCCTCGGGACTGTCACAGCACCTGGTACTAAACGGGGTTGACCCTGTTCAGCATCCGAGATCTGATGGGATCGGATGGCAGGGAGGCATTTAACTGCCAGGGGACAGTCCCCATTGAGACTCGAACTCAGGACCTTGGAATTTGGAGTCCAAAGTGCTCTCCTTTATACCACAGGACCACCCCAACTGAACTCTAATGTGGAGTGTTTGGGATCTTGCTGACCTTTACTATGAGCTTCCTGAACCCAGAGAACACTATAAGCCCTTTGGAACGGACTGCTGTATTTCACTTTGTCTATCACCACAACTCATCGCTGTTGGAAAGATACAGGGTAGGAACAGTGGCTGGTAATGAGATGACAGGTCATCTTACTCATTCATTTGCCCTGCGCCAAGAACAGATAAATTTTCTATCGGATATATCAAACATATTTATACACGAAAGTCATTAAATGATTTTATGAATTATTACTGAGGAAAAAATAACCATACTAGGACACTTAACCATGATGTTCAGCTACCTCAGATTTATGAATAGGTAGGCTCTTGAGAATAAAAATCCTGACAAACCTGCCTTTAAATGCTTTCATCATTCTAACTGCAGCAATTGCAAAATGTTCCTACATTCTATTTTATGGCCATGATGATTTTATATAAAACTTATATTCCTTGTTCCAGTGATTTGTATGGGACAGAAATATCTGTAGATCTAGCTGCTTGATGTGCAGGTTAATGGAAGCTACAGGGTAAGTTTGCCCTTAATTCACTGACTTTTTTCAAAGATCCAGCTCTCTGTGCAGCCTATTAATATACTAATGAGTCAAACCATTTCTAAAGTATACAGGCCTCACTTCCAGGCTTGCTAGAATTTGTTTGCATCTCTCTGTTTCTTTTCAATGTCAAAGCACTATCCATAGCATCAAGCTCATCTATTTTTAGAGGTGCTTTGGATGCCTTTATCAGGAAATATTTTTGTACTTAATATGAAAAAATATAAACAGTATACAGCACAGATGAGCTAAAATTTAATGGAAAAACTATTGACAGAAACAAAAAGGTAAGAGTTTGTTTCATATCTAATACCACAGTACTACAGTATATTTTCATATTGGAAAATTGAAAAGGTTTAGAGGACTGGTTCTGACATATCTGTATCCATACCTAATCCTGAGTACTTGCCACAGAGAATAATGGGCAGGGTTGCAGAAAGCTACAGGTTCTCTGCATAGATCTTTTTGTACTGCATCTCTTTTTCTCCTCTTTCATCTGTTTAATTACCTGGTTTTCAAATGCCAGGCCTTTGTGTCAGGGTCTGCAACTATTCTGTAAAGCCTTAATGTGTTTTATAAATAGAATAGGAAAAAGAATTTTCATCCAGTGAAGATGCACACAGCTTATATTTTATATCTGGAAAAAAATGTACTTTCAGAGAGAAATGAGGCTTTCATAAGTAGTTTTTGTTCGTTCAAAGAACAATAAAGTACTCAAGATACAATATACCATCAGGAAGAGTGGGCTAGCTGGGATACCAGAAACAGGATACTTGGGCTCACAGATTCAAATTACAAACCAAAGAAGGAAAACCAGGATTATCTTTGCATAAACTGAAATGTGCCTGTGAATTCATGGCCTCTCTTTAATGACTCAGTATATGATGTATTTGAGGTCAAAGATTGTTTATGGTGTACCTAGTGTAAACAATTTTTAGAACTATGTCTGTCTCAAAAGCTAGTATTTTTTAAATACTTTGGCTATGAGAATTTCTATTTGAAAAGTTGCACAAGAATCTTCAAGGACTTTGTTTCCAACTAGCTGTTGTAATTCTTGTGTGAGTATCTATAGCTCTTATATAGCTTGTTCATTCTATATTAGAGTAACTAATGTGTTAAGTCCTCCTCCTTTTGGCCTCATCTTCATCTGTTCAGGTATGCTGGCTGGCGCCACTGCTCTGCAGCTGTCTAGGCTCTGTCTCTGTAGCTGGGTCAGTAGCCACCCTGTGTAACCTTAGTTTAACCATAACTTGGATTGTGTCCTTTGTAATTGCTTTCTGATTTTATTTGATGGTTGTATTCAAACCTGCTCTATGGCACATTAGCTGCTGATCTTCAGATTAACCCAATGCTCAAAAAAACCCCCTATGGTGTTGATGCTGTGAGAAGCAAAAATTTTTAGCATGAGAAATAAATGACCTCCCTTCCTCCCATAGATAGAATTACTACAAAGGAAACAAAAACCCTATGTTTACAGCAAGTATTTTATTCACATGGAACAGGTAAATAAGACACTTGGACACCAAATTCAGAATAACTTTCTGCATTAACAAATGCAGTCTCATATAATTTCAGACTACCAACTCAAGTAACCTTGATAATATCTTAAATGTATTGAATAAGCCCAAGAGATCCAAGAACTGACACCACTACAGTGATACACATTTTCAGAATAAAGGCAAATGAAGATATTCAAGATTGCTGCTATTTGGCCAAATATGTGTTACCAGATTAGAGCACAGAGTTGTATGATGTGCATGAGTCACAGCAAACGACAGTTTTACAGAATCTTGATTTATCTTTGGGAGAAACTCAAGAAAGTTCTTTTCAGTACTTTTGTCAGGAACTTAATGACTACAGTACAATAATATTTTAGTTTCTGTGAATTTCATCCTGCAAGACAGAAACAGATGGTATATTTCATGATGCTATATTTTTTCTCTGTGTTCAGATGGAGCCCAGAGAACAACCCAGCTCACTTGGAAACATATACAAAGCAGTTCCTCAGCTGACAAGGCACTGATATGGTCCACAAACTGCACTGACTCCGTTGTCTAGAACCAGACTTTACACATAGAGCTTACATTTGAGCCCTTCCATACAGATGCCTAAGGCGTTCTAATCTCCACTGAAGACTCACTCTAGACCATAATAAATTTTTGCAGAATTCAAGCCATTTGACAAGAAGTGAATATTTCAATACCAATTCAGAATCAGACTTTCATATCCAAAGACATTTCTGACAATGAGACAATGACTGACAATAAAAGGGAAACATGAAAAAAGATTATTATTACTGATTTTGTGTAATAAACAAAACACAATAGTGTGATCCCAGGGCACCAGCAGAAGCTCCATCAGGCCTAATTGTTACAAAATAAGAAAGTCATCAAAATGGAGAGGACATATGTGAACATGTGCAACCACATAGCTGTCATGCTATGAACTTGTTGGAGAAAACAGGGTTTGAGGACCTTCCCCTACAGAGTTGACTTCTGCTTCCTTGTAGTTCACTTTAGAACCACCCACAAAACATAGACATTTCACTACAGTTGAAATCTTGTATAGTACCCTAGTCTTGCAAAAACTACATTTTAGACCTAATCAGTAAAGAAATTAAATACATGATATACTGATGATTTTTACAGTTCTGAAGCATTCCAACCATAATTTTATTTTTAGGTTTTACGCATTTTGGGAAAATGTGACTATCCCATAAGATAGCTGCAAAGTAAACCATATTTTAATAAGAAGACATAAAGACATGATGTGAAAGCTCTTCACGTATTTTGATCATATAGTCCAGTGCTTTCAACACAACGAATAAAAAATTAAGTATTAAAGATTAGTTCAATATACTCATGGAATTCAAGATGTTCATTATACTCTGTAAACCAGTTCACAAGTTGGGCTTTCATGTTAGCTTGAGTACAGAATGTGATCCCCTCTTGAAACTATGCTCATTGATGCTTAATATTTCTGCAAACTCATCTACTCTTAAGGGCCTTATTCAGACTATTATAGATGCAGGATGAGTCACATGTAGTTCCTTAGGCAGTCCAGCTCTCACACATGCAGTGGACCAAGTGCCTCCATGAGAAATTCAAAACCCTTAAGAGTTCCCTGAGGAGGAAGCCTTTTCCTTTGCTGTGATGGTAAAACAAATAGCTTTGGGAACACTCACGCATGATGTTTTTCTGAACACTTAATCTAACTCATGTACCTACATAAAACAGACACCTTCATGCCCTGAGATTTAGGGCACTGAATAAATTTTTGAGCACAACCATATAATGAAGGATGTCTCCTTTTACAAAAATTAGAGAACTTGACCAGAAAGAGATGCTAAGACCTTACTCTGTTCAGACCTTCTGTAGTAGTACCTAAATCTCAGAGAGTTACGTAGCCTGAGCTGAACTATTTATCCTCTACTTTTCCTGTTGAATCTGGATCACAGCACAGAGAAAGACTGAAATATTCAAAGGATTCATAAGAGAGAGAAAAAAGTAAAATAGATCTGTTTCTAACCTAATTAGAAGTATGCTTCCCTGGGAGTGATGCTTTCTTACATCTAGCTCTATATACTGTCCTGAGTATTATTTGCACTGTTATTATTACCATTTGCACAACATGTCAACATCTTTTTACGTTATAATTACTGACATACTAGACTCTAATATAATAAATATTTAGGCAAATTCTGGAATTTTATCTAAAAATCTTTTTTTTTTTTTCTATTTCATTTCATCTTCTTTTAAAAGCAAATAAAAGTACATAAGTCAGAAAAAAATTCTCCTGCTACCTTAGAAGTTTTGTAATCTAATGACGTCAGGCATATCTTATAACACAATGGTAATTTACAGTTCTACAGTTGCATCTAAACTGAGAAACTGATACAAACAGTGGATCTAGACTGGCCCAAAATCTCATAACTAGGATTATAATGGAAAGACAAATCAGGCCTCAAAATAACAAATGGTAATTTTAAACTTTTTATGCATTTGTAAGCTTTAGAACTGTTTTGTTTTAGCAGTCACAGAATGAGATATGAAAGGAAAAACATCCTAAACAATTACTGCTTAGAAGCAGAATTTACAGAGGTACATAAGTAATTCATATCCAGTATCACAATAAAACAAATATTAAAATAATACCTAAAAAAGGTACATCAGTTACTTTTTAAGAATTACGTAGACTTTTCAAATGACTTATATTATTTCCACAACCAGCCACATCGACACATGCAAATTTTGCAAATGGATTTTGTGAATTTCATATGTTGCTTTCTTAGTACTGTAACCGTAGTAACTAACACTCTAAAAATATTTGATGCATGTGTTATGCTTTATGGTTTCAGTATAAATGCACAGAATTATTTATAATTCTTGTAGACAGATTTTTTAGAAAGCATCTTTCAAAGAAAATTAAGCCGCAGCAGTGAATTTGTTTGTTTATTTGTTTTGTTTTTGTTATTTTGTTCAGCTCCACATTGACATTAAGTATTTCCTGTGGTCCACCTGAGTGGTTTAAAAAAATAAAGACAGATGTCAGTGGCACAATTCAAACACTTCTCTGGTGGAAAGATGCCACTTTCTTTTTGGCAAGATACCAATGACTTCTTTTCCATGCTCACTCTCACAAAAATATCTTCTCATGCTGTCTCCCTTCCAACAGCATGAACCTCTCAGAACCCACCAAGAAGAGTTACCAAATAGTACCATTTTCCTTGCATGTTCATGCAAGATTTCATACTTTCTGTAGACAGGAATTTGAGAAGTAGAAGAGTAATTTGAAGAGAAAGATATTTTTTAGGACTGTTTTAAAATGCACCTACTAAGATCAACACACTCTCTTACTCATAGACGTGGGCCTTTCCCTCCATTCTCTGTGCTCATGATAGATAAAACAGAATAGTTTCATTATTATAATATAAATAGAAATCACACAAAAAAGAAATCACATGCCTTATAGAGGATGACAGTATGGCAAGAATATCATGTAATGGTTGCGTAGCAGTATAGATAAAAGCAGCATGGAGGGTAAGAAGGGGGTGTAACTGGTTTTCTATTCTTCCAACTGTAATTTAACAGAGGGACATAGTGTTCCTGGGATTTTGGTCACCTGTCTTTCAGCAGTATGATCCTTCTTCATGCTACTGCAATAGTGATTTGTATAACTGAATATGCCAAACTGCATTTTCAACAACAACTTGCTACTTCAGAGCTGACAGGCATGAACTGCTACTGTATTTCAGTAGTATTAGACACAACACTGACCTGGGAGTTGATTTCATCGGTGACCTACCTGAGTTGTTGCCTCCCCTCTAGAAGACAGGCTTATTATCTCTCCCAGGTTTCCAGTTGCTTTTCAATAATCTATTTATCTTCTACACTTCTACTAACTACCTGCTTCAGCTGATAACTCCCAGCTACCTCAGAGTTTCTGTGATGCCTGATAGAGATCTTTCACAGTCAAGTCTATTCCTGTAGTTACAATGTGCTGTGTTCTCTGTCACTGTGAGCTGTAAAAGAGAATAATTTTATTTGACCTAGAATAGACATGGTTGATGGTTATAGAGAAAACTGACCTCAACAGAAAGATGTACTTTGGCTATATATTATCAATAGAATTCTACACTGTAATCATATTTTATCACAAAACTTGAAGTATATGTATAGTATATGTCTAGTACAGAACATAATCAGAATGTAATCTTACCTAGGTCAGAACACACAATCACAAACATGCATCCTTTAGACTCAAACTTTGTGACAAGAAGACAAAACCTGTGACATAGCAGAGGAATCTAAGTTCAGCAGATGACGGGTAAAATTTTTGTTTACACAAAAACTGCATGACAAGTGGCATGTGGGGAAAATGGCCTATTCTAGTAGGGGACTTACACAAACAATTAGTCGATAGACTTACAGAAAATATTATCACATATTCAACATTTCCAGCATTTTTTGTTCTCCAGTGAAAAATAATACTTACAAATCTTTTATGTTAATATCACTAAAGAGACCTTAAGCAGTTATTGACCAAAACAGGAAAGTGTTTAACATGCAGCCTCACAGAAATCTATCACACTATTGAATGGACCAAGTGAATAACCAGATGTATGACTCTTTTCACACACATGATAAATAAGTAGGTTTAATTTCTTCTTTACAATTATTTCACTGAAAAATACAGAATGTCACACTCCCAAACAGAGACACATATACACATGCACCAGCTCTGAACCTTTAGTAGCTTCTTGAAATTCACTTGGAAATTAATTGCTATCATTCAAACATTTTTTAATTCTTACCCTAAGAGGGTACCTTTGAACATTTTTACTTTGAATAATGGGCTTCCTACAGCAAAGGTGCACAAACAATGAAAAGATGCAGAATGACAACAGGGTTTTTTAAATCTGCAACAGGGAACCAACTTCAGAGCCTTCATTCTACAAGGCACTCACAGAGGACTGTATTCACTTTAAAAACCTGATGTCATGCAATCAAAGTCAGAATAAAAAATAAATTCATACATCAACTTCTAGTCTGAGGGCTCATGCTAATTTTTGTGACCTTAAGCAGGTTGCAGGCACTAAGCTGTATCTGAACTTGTGCAGACTGTAGGCCAGAACAACAGTTATATATGCATCTAGCTTCTGTTCAGACTGTGCCTCAGATAGGAAACAAAGAATGCAATGAAGCACATAGCAATAGTAAGTCAACTAAGATACATACACCTTTCCTAGAGAGGGTGTTCTGAAAAGAGGTACTGAAAGAAGCTACATGAGGCAAATATTTATATACAGAAAATGTATACATCTGTGTAATGGTTAACATATGATTCTGTAATCTGCTAGTTCTATATAGATGTTAATATGTGCAGTATAATATAAATATTTATTTGTAAGCACAGAATACATAATTTTGCACTGTTTTACATAGCATGCAGCTACATATATACTATGTAGTACAGCAAATACTGTGTATGTGATATACCTTACCATATATATCACTGTGTAAAATTTATTGTCTATAACATACAATGTATATATTTATAATTTTTAAAAAGTATATATTCACATATATAACTATATATTTACTGTACTTATGGCATACCAATGGAGGAAATAGAATTATGCAATGAAAAACAGGTATCATTTCTATTTTCATGTATTTTTTGTTCAGGTGCCTTTGAGAATCACTTTCCTAACATATAAACCAGCATGTAATCTGTAATATTTCACTGTAAATGGCAATGTAGACAAGCCATGAATTTTACAGAAACTGTCTGAGGTCTTATATGGCCTACAATTTTCTTCAGGGCGTACAATGCATTCAAATATGGAAGAGAGTTTAAGACTGCTGTAATGCCAAGTATACAACTTTGATTTCAGCCCTAGTAGTTTTTTCTATGAAAGACTGTACATCAGCTTTCATCATAATTCACACGTTTTTAATCTTGTACTTGTGGATGTGCCTAGAAGTTTGGCCACGGGCATTGCTATCCAAGCTTTCTTTGCTTGTATGCCCAAGAGACATGGCTTAGTGTTTGTTCTTCCCTCCAGTTGGTTTAGTGGGTCCCTTGTGGGTCTTATTGGGCCCCTTAGTGGGCCCCAAAGCCTATAGCATAACCTGCTGCCAGGACAGACACCATGACTGAGTATACTGGGCACAGGCTCCTTTTACACACTTGTGCAAGAGATGACTGCTACTGCTACCTAAATTAATGTAACTGTGACTTCCACAATCTGCGCTGTCAGTTACCATGTTTGCTTCTAAAAATGTCCCTGGACTGAGATATGTAACTCAAGCATTACTTAGTTTATGCAATGTCACAAAAATTATTCCAAACTCTCCAATTTGTGTCAGGAAGAACAGTGTTTGCTGTCTCTATCAGTGAATTACTTACTGCTCCTTATGAGTACCGTGCCAGAATCTGCCCAGAGACTGTAGAGACCTGGCTGCTTTACAAACACGTGACAAAGCATTCTCTCCTGAATCTGAACCACTTGCCCTGGAAACAGATGATACATAAATTATAACAATAACATCCAAAAGAATGAGGGAATGATAAAATGTTACATTACTGGTATCTCCGGGTCTGTGTCTTGTAGTTTAACCATTATAGTTTAAAACACAGAATAATTAATAACACTTCTCACATTAAAGCAAACTGATTTATAAGTAAAGGGGCCAAGTAACCTGATTTCTGTTAACTTGTGCTTCAGATGGCAGTCCTTCGTGGATGGATTCCTGAGTAATGGGCATTGCCATTCATGCTGCCACTTTGTTAAGGGGTGACATGCTCCTTTCCAGATTATTTTTCAAAATCTTTTGTTCATTGTGGCTGATGCTAGCTAGGGAATTCAAATGCTATTAATGGAAAAGAAACAGATAAACTGCACAAGTTCAAGTCTTTCCCTCCTTCACCAGCAGCTCAGCAAACTAGAATATCCCCAACTACAGCCCAAGTTCTCTCTCCTCTTGTCTATACACAGGCAGTCTCAGTTCACAAAACGCCTGTAAAGATTCCGTTTGTAACACTTTCACTAACAAAGTGCATGCAATAAAGCTTATTTTAAAAATATAACATCTCCTTTTGTATGTTTCACAACACAATGTCAACGACCATGATTACTTCAGCCTCCTCACACTAGTTTAAGTACTGCACATAATGTGCAACCTTTATGCATAAGAATAGGCATGATGGTAAAGGCTTTAAGCATGCAATTATATGATTATTTTTGTCTCTTTCCTTACAGGATTTTAGCCTTAAGGACAGACTTACTGGAGAATTTAGTGGCCTTTCATAAATATGTTCATGATATGTACAAAACAGGTTTTGTTTGTTTGTTTGTTTGTTTTGTTTTCGTTTGTTTGTTTTTTAAGGAGAGAAAGTTCCTGCTTCAGAAGACTCAAGTTCTGCCTTAAGCACAAAACAAGCTCTGTTAATTGTTTTCTTTTTTTTTTTTTATCCCCTAACACGGGCAAACTTTTGCGCATTTTTTTAACCTTTCGGTGGAAGAGCCAGCGCAAACTCCCTTAACAATGTGAAATACTTGGTACTCTCAGTCCTGAAGAGGAGATCGGGGTGGGACCGGGGGATGGACACGTCTTCCGCTGCCAGAAGTGAGGGAAAGAGCGCGGCCGTCGGGGCTCCTAGTGCCCTTCTGTCCCCCGGTCGCGCCTCCGAGGGAGGGGGCTCCGCGCTCGGCGGCTCTGGGTCCCTCGGGGCGGGCTGGTGGGCGGGGAGGGCTCACGCCTGGCCCCAGGTGGCGCGGGGGGCTGGGGTTGTCCTCCCGCCCCAGCCCGGTACGGCGCAACATCCCATATCACCCCATCCCATCCCATCCCGACCCATCCCACCTCTCGCTGGCGCTGGCTCCATCCCGTTCTTGCCGGGCCGGGCGCCGCGCCCCCGCCAGCCCCGCCGAGCCGGGTTGGGCAGCCCGGGAGGCGTCTCCTCCGCAGCCCCCGCCCCCCCGTGCCGGTGCTGAAGCGACTCGGCTGCTCCCCAGCAGCACCCCCGGGACAGCGACGTCCCGTCGGCCCCGCTGCAGCACCCGGGCCTCCCTCCCTGCCGCCCGGCCCGGGCTCTCCCGCTGCCGAGGACACCTCATGGAAAATAAATAAATTAATTTCCCCATTCGCACCCGCGGCAGGGAGAGGAGCCGGCGGCGGGATTAGACCCAGCCCGAGCTAGAGACCAGGTAACGTAACCTACCCGCCAGGAGGGAGGAGGAGGACGAGCAGCGAGGCCGCTGAGGTCGCCCCCATCGGGGAGGGCTCCGGGGGACGGAGAAGGGGCTGCCGCAGCCGGGGCGCGCCGGCGTGGCCCCGGCGGGCTGCGTGCGCGCGGCTCCCCCGCGCCGTGTGCGCCGCACTGTCAGTCACACACACACACACGAGCCGCCACCCACGCAGGGATGGATGGATGGATGGATGGATGGATGGATGGATGGATGGATGGATGGATGGATGGATGGATGGACGGACGGA
>JAWWEV010000043.1:30802974-30834805 GCA_035583235.1 Hafferia zeledoni
TGGATGGATGGATGGATGGATGGATGGATGGATGGATGGATGGATGGATGGATGGACGGACGGACGGATGGACGGACGGACGGACGGACAAACGGACGGACGGACCCACTCCGCGTGGGGGGCAGCCGGCCCCCCCCGGTACCAAAGCAGCCCCCTCAGGGAGGCGCCGCACAGCGCGCCGTGCCCCGCTGCCACGCGGGCCGCCGGCTCTGACAGCGGGGCAGGGAGGGAGGCGGGCGGCGGGGCAGGGCCCGGGCCGCAGCTCTGGGGGGAGCAAGGCGCGATCCCGCCCCCGCGCCGCTGCGCGCATCCCCGCCGGGCGGTGAGCCGAGCGCCGGGGCCGCCTTCCGCCGCATCCCCGCTCCGTGAGACAGCGCCCACCCCGAGCAGAGCCGCGGCCCCTCCCGTCCCGGCGCTCCGCTGGAAAATATGGGCGGGGAGCAGCATAAAACGTGCCGCCGCGGTTGCCGTCATCAGAAACGGGCCTGCAAGCTCTGTGGTCGAGTTGACCTTGGAGAAGGTGGATCTGCATGGAGCTACCGTTGTTCCATACAGGCAGCAGCACTAGTTTCCCTACTCTGGGCTGCTCTGAGGCACATGACTCTAGCATTATTATCTCGAAATACTGCTGGCTTTAGTTAATGGTTATGTATAGAGCTCCTGGTGTAACTGGTACCAGAGCCAGGAAAATACTCCTCCATCGTTCTCTTTACTTGACCTCTGCCAGCACACAGTCCTTGAAGGGAATGGTGTGGTCTGAAGAGTCTCCTTGGCGAGGAGCAGTTGTCCCGGGTTCATGGTTTTTGAAGTGGCCCCTAGAAAGCAGTGAGTCTTAGGATAAGTCCTGCAGGGTCACAGAACTGACAGAGGCTGTCCACTACTTTTCCAGTGAGGTGCATAGGAAAACAAAACAAAACAGAATAACATTTATAGGTAGCTGGACTTTCAGATAGCAACCTGAGTTTACGGAAAGGGAGTCTTACTGAAATAGTTATTGAAAGCTGTTTTGGGTAACTGAAGGAAGCTGATGCCTCATGAAGGTACCCCTTCTTGTTTCTTTGGTCTCCATAATAATCACTCGTGTTTCCATAGTGACATCCATCTGTGGCTCTCAAGTTACTGATCAAATAATAATGAAATTGGTGCTTGCAGCTTCCATTGCAGGGTATTCTGCATATTCTTTTATGTACAAGTATTAAATATGGCAATAATGCACAAGCGATTCCCTTCTTATTTTTAAATCAGCTCTCCTTTCATTATTGTCTGCTAACTTTGAATATTGTAGTTGAGCATGAGTGCTGAAAAATCTGCTCATTCTAAATGGTAGAATAAATTCACAGAAGAGATTATAGTCCAGATGTTTCTATTATTTGTGCAATTTGTTGCAGAGATGTAACTCCATGTATCTGTATAGGCTGAGTATCTTAGTTTGCAACACAGAGTTTACAATGTAAGTGGCTTCAAAGCAAAACAGATGATCATTTTGAACGATGGCTGGCAAAGGGTGGCTGGATGTTAATGCATTTTCTTTTATGGCAGCTTTAAATAATTTTGGTTAATGAAGACAGCCTTATATTCCATTGACATGTGGAATAGCTTGAATACTAACTGTGGCCTTCATGGTCTTCATGGATGGTGGAAAACCAAATTCACACAGACAGGTGAACTCTTCAGATTATGTAGTGATATGCTGATCTGAACAGGTATTTTATATGTAGAGGGGGATACTTTGAAATATTACAAAGGGAAATATAAAAAAACCCTCAAACCCAGCTAAATATTGAGATTCTGCAGCTGCAGTAAAGAGCGAAAGAATTCTGTTTCAGCAATTTCCACTGTGAATGCATCATTAATAGTATATTAAAAAAGTCTTCTTCTAGCTCTTTAACCTAATTTAACCTAATTCCATCTGTCACTTCTCTGTAGTATATATAGGATTTAAATTCACTAAGCTCCTGCTATAGCAAAATCCTCATATTAGAATCCAAGTTTTATTGAGGCAGGAGATCCTTCGGGCAGCTTAAATTTATGGACAGGCAAGTTAAGGGAGAGAAAGGAGCACTTCTTGAATCACGAGCTGGTATTTTTAAAAATTGTTTTTCTTTCATTACTCTTCTTTTTGGCTGTGGTTCACTACGTCATACTTCTTTTCTAAATTAATTTTCTGGCACTCATTGTTTTTATTTTTCTTCGTTTTAGAAAAAGTCCTCTTTGGTATCCTTTGTTTCATAGCTAAATCATCTTGTCCTCTTTTTATGATGACCAGGTGGTTTTGTTTCCAGTCACTCAGGCTATTATTGGACCCATTTCAATTCAAGGAAGGGGACTATAGCTCACTTGATTTTATCTGCTATTGCAACATCACACGATGCTTTTGAAGAGTTAAATTTTTCTTGAGGAGAATTTTGCTTTAGCAAGAATAGTGTCTGAATAGAATTCTCAATTAATTGTATCCATTAACACCATTTGCCAGAATTAAAGCAGTCAATTTTCTTATGTGAGGATGAAGAAGAATGTTCTTGGGCCATGCTAATAACCTATGCTGTTTAAATGAATTTTGTTCCAAGATTGGTATAATTAGAAAAATGTAATTATCATTTGATTTTTATTAAAAAAGGATTAGGTCATAGCTATAAATCATTGATAGAGAATGTTACTAGCTTCTGTGTCTGTTTGAGTAATATATGTGTATCTGGCATGATGTTTGCACAGTACCAAGGAGGATGTTACATAGGAAAATATGATGTCATTGACCAACTGTTTTTGTGTCAAAGGAAAATGAGGAACTGGCTGAGACCCATACGCGCGTCTCAGTCCAAACCTGCATTCCTTGACTTGCATGTATTTGTGAACTGTTAGGCCAACTTCTGTAATTTTATTTCGAATCTTGGAACATTTGAAGAAAAGTTTGCAGTATTCAAACAAAAGTAATTGGGTTATAGGAGTAAGGAGATAATATTTCATGATTTAAGGAGTAGAGGATGTTGGACAAACTGACCGTAGAGCTCTATTTGACTTTACAATTTATCTAATATTTTTTATAGCGCTTGATCTTATAATCAAGCAATCGCAATCAAAACAATGTTAAACTGTTATTGAAGAGCAAAGGGCTACATAAACAGGTCACAGTGGCTGGCGAACTAGAAAGAGTCTCAATTTGTTTTTATCTTTGCAAACTTAAGATTTTTAGTTCATAATATTTCTGTTGGGAAGAGGGAGTGGAGATTGATCATCTTCAGCTCCTTCTTTTGAAGATTTTAGTTTTAGTTTTAGTTTATGCACTGTCTTTAAGTGGTTCCTTTATTTGTACCTCTTCAAGGTCAAGCTTCCAGTTCTGTGCTAATATTTTTTTTTTACTTTCAGGACATGGTACTTTCCTGTCTCATGATACTTACAATAATATGTCTTCAAAGGGGTGCATGAAGAGCATTTGCTGATAAAAGAGAGTATATTAACATACGTAGGCCACTTAAAAAGATTTCCCAAGAATTAAGGAGGAAAAGAATAGAAAAGCATGGAGCCTTATCACAACATAATCTTTCCTTTTGTGGTTGTAAGACTTAAGATATGGAATTAATGTTAGTTCATAAAATCAGGAAGCACTAGAGAACAAACTTAAGCCACATTTTTTTTTCTTTTTCATTTGGTGCTGATGCATTTTATTTCAACTTGATGTCATGATTATTGACTGCAAAGTATTGAATGTATTTAAAACTTCAATATTCAGTGTATTTCGGTTCCACCCACAAGAAAGCAGTATTCTGAATAATAGTGTAAATCATATAAGATCGGCTAATAACTTTAGATTATAGGAAACTTGTAATTTTAAGTCAGCTATCAACAAACTGCAGGATACATAAATATTGTAGCAGTTCAACTATTTGAGAATAGTTGGATTTGACATTCTTTTCATATGGTTAAAAAAGATAGAGACAGCATCAAACCACGTAAAACAATCAGAACATAAAGTACTGCAGACTGGAATTGTCCAAACATGCAAGATTGTTTAAATGTTTGTTTTCTTTCAGTGTGAATATTTGTACTCCCCAAAAGAACACTTTCAGTAGTTTTGACAGCCAGCTTGGTAGTTTTTTCACTTTTCTCTCTCTTTAAGGTTTTCCAGTGGAAGACTCAGCTGTAGGTGATGATCAAGGTGTTGTGGGGACACTCAGAAAGCATGATGCACAGAAGACAGCTCAGAATAACTGTATTTCATGGCTTTTCTTATTTTGATATATTTTAAAGTTCTGGTCCTTTAGAGTAGCTCATCATGCTATACCTGCTGGCAGACTCCTGCTGCAACTTCAATCATGACCATTATATAGTGCCCTTCCATTGTGGGGCCTCAGTATTAGCAAACTATTGTCAGTACTCCCAAGTTTGGCACCTAGGGATAACACATACAATAAAGAGTTGTAATCGGACTCAAAATGTGTTTGACATCAAAGAACTTAAGCCATTTCCTGTCACTGCAGTGGTGGTAATGACAGTGCAGTGATGTACATTGCCTTTTGCATGTATTCTGCAGTTTCACTAGTAGAAAGCAGTAAAATCAGTCACAAAACAGCAGTACAACATCCCCAAAGACAGCAATGATTTTCTTTTTTTCATAGAAATAGATTAATTAAGGTTTTAGCATTCATGTTTGCCAATCAGCACTTAGATGCAGTCTATGGTACAAGCCAAAAAGAGACAAAAACAGAGGAAATCTCAATTTGTTTCTTGTGTTAGTTTCAAACTCATAGTTTCAGCTTCAGAATTGTACTTCTTAGTGCTTGTTTGCTGAAATCAAGAAATACCAAGAACGAATATTTATTTGAAAATGCTAAAAACATGTGAAGGAACAAAACAAAAAGTAGTCACCATTTCTGTGCTGACAAAAATGGCCAAAGCATACATGGAAAATGCATATTTGATTTTTCAGAAACACAATTTTTTACTGTGATGTATTTGATTAGTATTGGAGATTGAGAAATGTGCCTACTTTCAGCATATGCTTTTGAAATTAATTGTATTAGAGTGGTTTTTTAAACTTTAGAAATTAGATGCTTTGTTGCATTCTTTTCAAATCTCTGGGAAAACAATATAAATATTTGGTAGTCAAGATTAGAATTTTTGAAGTGACATGTTTAAACTACCAGCTGTAACAACCTGGCTTCTGAGAGACATAGCTGCTTTTCTCTGCGGACTTCATTGAGAGAAGGAAACTGGAAACATTTTATGTAGGATGTTTCAACAGTTTGCCATGCTATTGAACTAAAATGCCATAGGAGTTGTGATAACCAAATTGAGCTCCTATAGTCTGCATTCTTAATATGGCCCTCAGGGCAGGTTCACAAAATAAAGAAAAAAAAAAAAACACTTAATGATGCAAATAAGCTCCCCATGGTAATGTAGGTGTCTGATTTCTTAACAATTGGAGTTTTATGTGCTAAATTCCTTGACAATTCTACCTTTGCTGAGTGTACTTTCCACTGAATGGATATTTTCTAGAATTTAACTGCTTTTGCATGCTCTGCCAGGGGCGGGTTTGGGTCTGAACATGTGTACTGGCCTCCGTATTCTCACCAGTGCTTACCATCAATGTTAAAAGTGAAAATCAGCGAGATATAAACTGCAAACTGGAACTGAAGACTGGTTTCAGAAGCAGAAAACAATGTGCCTAGGGCAGACACTCAAGCTGGATGAGCAAGGGAGTTGCATCTGGGAGCAGGTGTAGAGAACAAAATCGACTATGAAAGGAAATTGGTGCTGGAAGGTGAAGAAGGCAATGGGCCTGTCATCCTATTACCAACTCCTTTTTAGAATGTACATCTTTATAATAATTTGTACATAGTATTAAACTAAAGGATTCCTTTCTGCCTTGAGGAATTTATAAGATCTGTCTGTTCATATCACACAGGGATCCAAACTCCTGGTCTTCCATTAGGCAGTCTCTTTCCCTTCTTAACACTTCAAAAGGTGAATCAGGGGACTCAATGATTACAAACCACAACAGCATATTTTAGCAAGGAATGAAAAAAACTTGGGTATATTTTGACCTCTGGCTTGTATATTTAAGGAAAATAGATAGAAAAGAATATGCCATAATAGCCAGTATTTCCAAAACATGGAGTATGTGTTGCATTTGTCAGAATGAGAAAAAAAGGGAATCATCTTTTCTTGTTCTTGTGAAAGTATAATTATATTGGTTAGATACATAAGGTAGTTTTTTTTTTTTTTTTCTCATGTTTTTCTGATGTAGTTATTCAAAAAGAGATGTTTTGATATAGTTATGCTGGATATGGGGTTCATTATTTCACTTTTACTTATTTCCTCATTTATGCATAACAACACTAGAGCATTATTAGAGCCATGCATGGCCTGTGGTCTGTTTTGATTTTAGCTATTTTAGAACAATGAAAGGGATTGATAAGCAAAGCTAATGAATATGAGGACCAAACTCACATGAGGTAGAGAAATCCAGCAAGGGCATTTATAACTGACACCTATAAGCACTGTGGTGTTTTCTCGCAGTCTGTTAATATGTCAGAGTTTCTTGATTGGCATTTCCTCTGTTTCTGTGACTCCAGGTCCACACTTGAGCTCCCTTCTCTGGTGTGGTTCCACTGCTTAAAAGGGTTTACACCCAGTAGTGGTTGAAGGGACTCTTTTGACTGCTTCTCAAGACTCAGTTAGTTAGTCTTTTGGATCACTTGCTTTGACTTGCTTGATTTGGTTAAATTGAAATTATTTCTCATAATGTTTACCAAAATGATTCCTCTGTTTCAAATAAATGCTTTAACGTATCCATATTTTCCGCCCTTCCCATCTTTATTTATTTCTGTGAGAGCTTTGTCCTTCTCCCTATTTATTAGTATAAAAAAACTCAAAGTAAAGTAGGAAGTTACTCTTCTGCTCTGCTCATCCTACTGGCATACTGGATTTTCATGCTACAAATGGAAACTCTCAGACATGTTCTCTTGTAGTTTTTATATGGCACAGGTGATGCTCCTCCACAGTAACTGGTATTTATGTTTTACTATACTATTTTTATATTTAGAGTTATAAATGCTTGCATTCTTTAACCCTCTGATTTTTAATTCTGCCACTTGGCCTTATTAAGGTAAAAAACCTGTAGCTTTAGAAGAATGACAAATGTAGAAGATGAAAACAGAGTAGAAGGAAGAGAGACATTAACTTAAGGAAGTATTTTGAAGAATTTCACAGAGGCATATATCATCAAGCTTACAGAAGTGGAATGACATGCCATATTTTCTATCAGAATTGGTTTTAATTGCCTTCAGATTTTTAATTTGTTTGTTTGTTTTTGATAAGTTAATAGAGAGAATGTTGACCTTTGCTTTTATGATTTCTGTATGTTAATTATAGGTCATAGCAAGGGTTTTTTTCTTGATGAATGGTTGTGTTGTAATAGGATACAAAAGCCTGCCATTTCCAAAATTAAAATAGATTCTTCTGAATGGAGTAGCACAGAAATGGGTTAATGCAACAAGATCTTGTTGCACTTCTGGATACACTTTGGCATTGCTGAAATATTGTGTATGTAAAATAGTAACATACCATATTGTTCTCAATGCAAATGTATTTTAGCTATGAGATCATGATTTTTTTTTAATTTTGTGTCTATTTTCTGAACAATTAGAAAAGCTATTGCAGTTGACATATCCAAGCTTACTTTGAAATTATTATACTTAAATTGTTAGTTTAATTGCACTGAAGGGGAAGTTTTATTAAGCATATAGGATATGTTTTTATCTTTAATAAGGTAGTTACAATTTTTTCCCATATTAGTTTTTTTCCTTTCTCCCCATTTACCAGTTTTATCCCTGATATATAACTGCAGTATTTTTGTATGCAGGACCCTGGTCTTGTGATACCTAAATTAGCCACCTAAATTAGGACCTCTAATTTCTGTGTTACTGTGTTCTGGGAAAGTAGGTTGTTATCTCTTAATAATTGAAGCTGAAATCCTACTTTCAAATCAATCCTCTCTACTAACTAACATGTACTGGATGAAACCAGAAGTTATAACTGTATGCTGAACAGCCTATTTTATAAGTACTTCGAAGAGCAGTTATAGTTGTTTTATAAGCAGAGAGTCATACATTCTGATGTCATCTCAAAGAAGCATCTACTTCCTTCTCATTATGGCAGCTGTATATACATAAGTGAGTAGATAGTTTTCTTATAGTAATAATTGTATATATATATACAAATACACAAGGTGACATGAAAATAGGAATAAATATGCAACATGGTGCATACTGGGAGGTGAAGTAGGGAAACAAGCAAAGCACTGGAAGAGATAGTAGGTGTGTATTGCTTTAATGTTTTGGGAGTTTCTAGTGTTGCAGCATGGTATTTACAGCCATGAATAGCATATACATATATGTGTATGTATCTTCCATATGATCCTTTTCATCTCTTTGGAACAGCTCTATGACCAGGTGCATAAAAGGAGTTGTGGATAGAGATGGGTGATGTTGGTGGTACAAGAGTGTGAGGAGATGTATAATTTGGACCAACTATGAAAACAATGAGATCAAATCCTTGACGAACACATTTCAATGCCATTACCTTGACTTGGCATGTGAATATTATCCGAACCAAATGAGTGATTCTTTAGTCAGCATTTAATAGCAAATGTAACCCCCTGAAAACTGAAGGGTCAAGGATATTTTCACTCATCCAACCAAAGCAGAGCAGCTTCTGTTTTGCTGCATCAAGTGGCTAAGGTTGTTTGTTTCATAGCTATTCATGCTGCTCCAAAGGGGAGTTTGAACTGTTTGGTCAATCCCTGCTGCGTTCTTTAACTTGGCGTGTTTTCTTCTGTTACCCCATTGAGAAGAGAATGGTTTTTGTTTGTGTTCCTAAGAGATTGGACCTGAATTATTAAGCCAAATCCCACTGAGCACAGAACCTTTAGTATTTGGTTGAACTCACACTCCCAGACTCATTTTCATCTGCTCCTGTGACCTTGACAGAGAGAAGCCCTGTTTGTTTCTTCATTTGGTAGAACTGTTTGTCTGGGCCCTGCTGAGGATAGAAACAGTCTGCCTACTTTCTGCAGCAGTTGGAAACATGAGAAACTATTGGTTGTCCTGAAGAAAGAAGAACCTATCCATGTTGTTTTTTTGATTTTTTTTTTTTTTTTTCCTGCAGAAAACTGGTAATTTCCTGTCTTTAGAGGGTGTTGCAGTGATTCCTTAAGTAGGTAAGGCTGGTGACAGCAGTGAGTGGACACAAGGTCTTGAAGGCAGTGAAAGAAGGAACGGTATATGATGTAAGATGTCAGGCTGTGGAGCTTTAATCTTCAGATAGTCCAGAAATGCACTGACTCATTTTCTGCCCTGCTTTTGAGGAGAGCCATAGCAGCATGAGCTACCTAAAAAACCCCTAGTGAGCCTCAAAGTGGAGGTTGTCAAAGGATTGGCTTTAATTTCAATCCTACCATGTAGCAGCATAATTAGAATAGCTTGAGCAGTTCTGTTGTGGACATCATACTGACTTTTGAGAGGTAGTTCATATTAGTGCTAGGGTCTCTATCTTTAAAATACCTCATGTGCACAAAATAGCTTCCATAGACCTACAATGTAATTGTATGTTGATCTGCATCTTTTACTTGTGTCTCAAATAGGCATACTCAGGGTGGCTTGAAAGAAGCTGATTAGTCCAGAGAACAAAGAAGGAAAGTGAGCTGTAAGAAAGGGTGCTGCTGTTTCAATATTCAGGCCTGCTGGGAGTTGCATAAAATGTATCTGTCTCCTGAGGCACCTGAGTTGGCAGGATATGTGTGGATTTCAGCCAGTAAAAAAAAAAAAGACAAAACCTGCTTTACTCTTGTAGGTACTGCAGTCAAGAGTTGATCCCTCAGGAGTGGAAGCTTCTGCCAGCACACCTGTCCCTGTAGGCAAAGTGGAATGACATACTATACCCTTTAACCACTAGGGGTTATATCTCCTTCTTGTCCTTAAACAAAATTGCTTCATCAGTTGCTGAATATTTTTATTACTCTGCTTATATGTTTAAGTAATATATACCCTAGTAGAACTGTGATTTTCCCACTGTAACATACACAGTCTTGCATATTTGTTTTAAATGCCTCTCTTCATCATGGTAAAAATCCAGATTAAAAGCTGTGTGTACCTCTAACAAATATGACACATATTTAGCAACTTACATATCTGTATGTAAATAATAAACTTTCAAGTTAGAGAAAGTTTCTTACAGGTGGGAAACAAATATTTTTTGATTAACATAAAAACTGTGCAACAGCAAACATAGCTAAATTAAAGGTAAGAGTTACAGGCTTTCACAGGATATATACCATTAAAAATCAAGATGCTAGTAAAGACAATAGTACCACAGCATTCAAGCTCATTATCCTTTTCACTTGTATTTTGCAATGTCCTCATAGCATTCTCTTCCCTCCAAAGAACATCCTTTGGTTTCTAATACTTAGTAAGTCTCATGTATACATTCAGTTCCACTGAGCTAGGCTCACATACATTATTTGATCTGACTAAAAAATATCATTTTTCTACTTAAAAACATATGCTTTCCCACAAATAATTTGTAAAAGACAAAGAAACGGATTTGGTACAAGCATCTGAGCAAAACAGAAAAATTACAGTCACATATTAGTGTCTTGAACATATTTGGTCTTCATGAACAACTGCAGTGTTTTTAAAAGTAAAAATGTTAGTGGCCAAGTTTATGCTTTATTTAAATCAGTAGGTGACATTTAAACAGTCACAGGTGAACTCTGCCTTGATAGAGTAGCCTTAAAAGTTACTTTTAAGGTATTGCCTTCTTTTATTTTGTGTTCAATTATCTATGTATTCATATAGATCCATATAAATACAAGATAGTGAGGACAGCTGAAGGGAAATCAAGGAATCAGGGGAAACCTGAAATACCAGTTTGGGGATGAACAAACCATAAGTCATTTATGGAGCAGTTTTTCCTTACCTTGGACTTTCTTTGCTGGCATGTTTTTGGGTTACTACAGCTGTCAGAGAAAGGGGGGTGAGACCGCCAGCCTTAAAGGTTGAGGGATTAAGGACAAAGAGTGGAGGGAGAGCAGTGGGCATTCTGTGGAGCAGGCTGAAGCAGCATCTGCCATTGGGGAGGGCTGGCAGACTAAGGAACTGGTGGGGGAGCATGCATTTTCATTACAGTACCATTGCAATGAGCACTAATGTACTGGTAGGAAGAAGGAATCTACTGATATTTCTCTTTAACCTTTGTGTTTGCAACTTGTACACAGGTGGTTTTTAACCCATCAGTGTATTTGTCTCATTCTGAAGAGTGGTGTGCAAGCGGGAAGAGTTACTGCCATTTTGGAGACCAGTGAGAAAATATGTGTTTCACCTTGCCCAGGTACAGCAGGTCTGGTCCTGCTCTTCTCCATTCATGGTTCCTTACAGTTTTCACTGCTTACTATCTCAAGTCTACCCACTGCAAAAGAATGCTTACACAGAAACAGACAAGAAATAGCCCAAAGGCTGGCATGTTGGGCAATGTGACGTGCAACATACCTTTCAGATTTGAATTAATACACTCAAGCTTGTGTACTGTCACACCCTATGGCATATCTTATTACTCAAGCTCTTGTGTTTTATAGTTATCTAAGTCAACTAAACTTCAGGCCTGAATCATACCTTTTCAAATAATTCACAAAGAGTAGTTTTGAAATGAAATTGCCTTTTTTTTTTTTCTTTTTTTCCTTCTGTAAGTGGATGATATGCTATGGAATTCTTGAGCTTATTCAAAAAGACTTGGCAGTATCTTGGGCACTTACTGGTTGTTTTTTTTGTAAATTTTAAGCTGTCCCTAATGCATATTTTGTATCTACATCATCAGAGACAGCCCTAATTATTTTGTTTCCTACATAAAATACTTTTTGCTGCCTCTATTCCTATTTGAGAAAAAGAAATTGTATTTAATACCAGATACTTTTATAGAACTGTAGAATGCAACATATTCAGATACTATGAAGTACAATCTCACAAAATTCCATAAAAATATGAGAAAAAGTATTTATGCATTATAAAAATTATTGTCTTGTTAGCAATTTAATCAGTACAGTCACAAATTGGCTCTAAAAATGCTGCCTCTCCACTTCTACAGCTCTGGGCAACTGTCCAGCCTTTACATAAGGTAAGCTGCCCTCTGTGTTGTTCGGTAAGGCATTGAATGTTATTTGAAGTTTTAATTGGGTGGTTTGTGCAGTGAATTAGTTGATTAAATTGTGAATTAAAATTGCACATATGAAATTTGTTATGTTTTGTCTAACAAGATAGAGATTTGCTTTCTTATGCTTTTTTGCATAAGGCTTGAACATTTACTTTCAAAAAAGATAGTATGAGTTGTCTATGGTATGTACATAAAGCATGAGATAGTTTATCTGCACATTCCATAAATTTTCTTCTATGTGCCATGGTAGCCACTGAAATGTTTGTGATGCAATGTTCCTGAGTTGCACATTTTACAAACACAGAGACAAAATATGAGTATTGCAGCACATGCTTTTCAGAGACTCATTACTCATCTAAACTGAACATATTTTTCTCAGCATACAGAAAAGATTGCAAAATTTCAGATTTCAACAGTATGGTGTTAAGCTGTGTATCTGTTTGAAAAAAGATGGAAAGAATGTTTTTAGAATCCAGAAAATACATTTTTCACTTTTCTATTTTGTAAGAGCTAAATAACCAAGCAGGATAACCCTTGTTCTGTCTACCCCAAAACACTTAAGATTTAAAAGCATTGAAATGAAAGATGGAACTGGGTGACTATTTTCAGTCCACTGCGATACAAAGAAACTGTATTATTAACATACAGGGCTGGGTTTATCTAAATACAGAGTTTAGTAGCATATATATCTATATTTGAGTAACTTGTCTAGATGTACCTTATATAATGGAGAGATATAGGCACTTGGAGGCCACATATAATTTCGTTATAGATTAGATGTCTAAAACAGGTCAGTAAGACATGTCCCAGAACTTCACTGCTGTCCCTTTACTATAAGTGGAACCTAGGTATCCACGTCGCATGCAGATGTCAGCACTGTCAATGTCAAAATATATCTCTGATGAATCCCTCCCTTAAATCAGAAAAAGTCAGAAGTTGTACGTAAGCCAAAGAATATCTTGCAGAACTGTATTACAAGCTTAAATCTTCCCTAAAACGTGTAAAGCTAGAGTATATACTAGTAGGAGAAATGGAGATTATCATCCAATATCTGAGGTTTTGCAGAGGATTAGACAAAAAAACCCCAAACCAAACCACACTTAAAATTCACACTAACAGGAAATAGTTTATGACCAAACCTCCATTATTAGAACAAACCACTATATAGCTTTAGGCACTATTGCCACTGCTAACATAAAGCATTCTTTCAAGATCAACATCCCTGCAGGCATTGTGGCTGAAGGAAAAATTGTGCTGCAATATTAACAGTATCACTTGACTGTCTGTAAAAGAGATTATTTCTTTTAAAGTGTCCCTTTATAAACAGACACTGTACTGAAAGAGATGTTAGTCAGAATTAAACCTGAGCTGACGTTCAGGTCAGCATCCACACTAAATTGTTATGATGAGCTTACCTCAATTTTACTACTTTAATCTCGTGATCCTGGAATTCTCCTTCAAGGAAGGAATAGTTCCATTTAATATGTGTCTATGCTGCAGTATGCCAGCTTCCTCTAGGCACCTTTTTCCAAGGAGCTCTGGAATAGTTGGATTTGTATTATATGTAAAACTCCACTGCTATTATTATTCAAAATTATTATTCAAATTATTATTCACACTACAATATTAGTCTCATATGATGTGGTGAGTTGAATAATAGCCCTCTTGGTATTGATACATTTTTATGGACAATGGTCCAATCCAGTATTAACTTTTGTTTTTGTCAAGTTCAAGCTGACAGTGAAGTGCAGGCCAGCTGCCCGTCAATGGCATAACCTGTGCCAAGTAGCACTGTTACTCAGAAACATACTTTAGCATTAGTTCTGACCTTCTATCTCATGTTCAGTTCCCTGAATTTAGACGCTCAGCTGAAGTGTAGGCACAGATTTAGTCCTTCTCACTGCTTTCTGAAGTGGATGGGCAAGAGGCAGATATGGTCCCCCAGCATGATACCAAGCTGGTGCTGTGCTGTGCTTGCTCAATTGGACCATGCAGTCAGCAACGCTAGCAGACACCTGCAGCTCACTTCTCTAGGGTGACGGCCATGGCACCAGTTATTAATCCCTCTTTCTGTGGCTGTTTCTCACGGATGCATAAATCTTGAGGCTAGAAGTGATTTTCTCTTCTCCTGCCTGGGGTGTGATGGGGATCCTGCGGAAGGAAGTGCCTGCCACTGAAGGGCACAGCAGGGGAGAGCAGCTTTGCTGACACAAGTGAGAAGCTGTTCCTGGGACTAAACACAAATTGTCAAAATCTAACAGAAGGTGTCCTGCAATAACAATGCCTCCCTTCCTACTTCGATAATAGGAAATATGGTATTGTAGTCACCACAGGGTTTCTGTCAGAGTTCAGCAACCCATGTTTACTTCTTTTGTTGTCCTCCTCTTATGTGCTTCTGTCAGCAAACATGTTCCCTTCCTGCCGTTGTTCTCAGCGCTGAGCTGAACACCTCTTACAAGTAGTCCTCCCCATAGTTTGGCCTTAGAAGCTCACCTATCACTGCCATGCATTATGTCCTTTCATCCAATTGTATTTCATCCTTTCTGAAGGAACCGTTTCATATTCAAATTAAAGTTTCAGACAGTACAGAAATCAATTAAATGATAATACTTTCTTATGATTAGACTGGTCTTTCTCTTGAAGCAACTCTCGTATTGGGTGAGCTTCCATTAACACTAGACCTTGTCTCACTTTTCATGTGAGATTGGTACAGGTCTTAGAAATGTAGATCATCATTAGCATAATTATTTTCCAATAAAGTAGTAAATCTATGGTGAGAATTGCTTCTTTGTCTGTGAACATTCAAAGTGGTGGGCAGTGAAAGTAACAGCAGTTTCCTGTTACATAGAATCTGTCCCCGAGACTGCATAAAATTCCCAAACAAAGCACTTCTAAGAGCTTAGAGGCTTTAACACCAGTTGCTCAGTGAATGTCTAGGACAAGAATTTTTTTTTTTTTTTCCAACTTGAGTCATCATGTTTTTGTGTTTCCTTTGGTGAGGCAGTTTCATCCTTTCCAGCATTTCTTGGGACAAAGCCAGTATGATGTGTGAGACTGATGAAAAATAACAGTTGTGAGGACATATACACCTTGTTGTTTGCTTTTCCAATAAAATACTTAAGGTCATTTTTGCAATTAAAAAGGAAAGGCTTGTGATATGAACTTTGGAAAGCATTTTGCTCAGAATTCTTAAATGAATGTATGATCTGGTCTAAGGTACAACCTGCCTTCTAAGTATGCCTTTATTTTTTTCCAGTTTTGTTGATGATTCAATTTTTTCTTCTATACAAAAATAGCCAATTTTTTGCAAAATTTAAGAAATAATGGAAAATATTTTTTGGAGCTCTGCAGCAAATTCTGCATTATCTCCAGCAAAATGCAGCTTTTAAAATACTGTCCTGGCTAGCATAGCTTATTAATACAAAGTTTCTAATTACTCTATGAAGCCTAATACAGTATTTTATACTATGACTGTTACTGGAGCAGTCTAAAAGAGTTTAAGTTAATTGTGTATTTACAGTTAATTGCTGGACAATTTTGTTCAAATGAGAAAAAAATTGGACTTCCACAACATGCTAGTTACAGTGAGTGCCTGTAATTTTACTCTTAAGCTTTTGCTGATGATCTGTAGAGCATTTTTATTAGATTTTTAATTTGTTGAACAAAATAATATTTATATTGATCTTAAATTACTGCATGTTTTAAAAGGTAGGCTCGGAACCAGCATCACCAGACATGCTGAACTCCTATAGCATTAGACACAAACTAGGTTCAGATGTCCCCAGATATTAGCACTCACCTTACAGGCTGTAGCATCTAAATAAAATTTTAGATGTGCACAGAGGATGATAAGGAATAATTTTACATGTCAGACAAAGAAACTGTAAAAGAAACCCTAAACAGACAATGTTCATAAAACAAGGAAGCCCTTCTGTGGGATTATGTTAAAAATGCTGAGCTTCACCTCAACCTCTTGTGCCTCAGTAATTTGAGATGCTTTTTGGTTTGGCAATTGGTCACACAAAATAAACCTTCCAAACACCATGTGTGATAATCAGCCAATCAGGTCTCCAAAGAGTCTTTAAATGTTCAAACAGAACAAAGGCTCTGTGTCTGTCAAGTTCAGATTATTGTCTTGGACAGCAGCTCTCTGCCAGGTAATGTGTTGTTTTTCTATTCCCTTTTAGCTTTATTTAGTACCAATAGGTAGTAAGATTACTGTGGTAATTCATGCAAAACTAATTGACTAATTAAATGCAAGACAAGTCAATGCATCAGCGCATGTTACAAAATATTTGCTGTTGGCTTTTTTATGCTTATCTAGCATGTATTGAAAGTTTGAAGCACTTTAAAGAAGAAATACTTTAAAGAAATACTCTATCTACTCTGAGTTTTAACAAGGATTAATGACTGAAAGGCAACAATTCCCAGTCTTGCCAGGGTTTATAGATTTGATGGATATTTTTTGTTCATATATGTTGCCAACATTTCTGAGAAAATAGAGACTTCAAAGATAAGTCTTCTAAAGAGAAATTTAAAAGAAAGGGAAGCATCAGTTTAGCTCAGGTAGATAGGGCGAATTAATCTCCACGTGTTTTGAAGTAACACGTAATTTATAAATGCAACATCAATTTTACTTACAAGACAAGTCTTCATGTTAAGCATCTTATTTTCATAAGGATTTGGGAGGGCAGCAATAACATAATCCCCCTTCATGAAATGAAGCGATTGAATTAAGGCTATTCAGCCTTGCTAAGCGCTTACACAGACAGTTCTTCAACACCAGGGATTTTTATAATGAAGGATAAGGAGTTGCTTTAAAGCAAACAACATGAGGGTCTATTTTACTGACAGAAGTAACTGTTTCAGTTCTTTTGCAACCTCGGAACTCAGTGTTTTGTGCCTCTTTTCAGCTGTAGACACTTAAAAATTGTTAGATTCCTGAGAAAAAAGTACAAAAGTAATTTCCAATTCTATCAACCACCCTAAAATGTCTGGCAAACCTAAACAGTTTTGACAATAGTTAGTTCACTCACAGCTTTACAATGAATGATTATAATAATTTTGAAGAGATATTTGCTGAGTTTATTTCATGGAGATAACCTGGTGATTTTTGGTCCTGTTTTTGTTAGCCTTGTTATCAAAGTTTAAAGCCTCAGGGTCTAATTCTTTGTTTACTGAGCCTCAAAACTGACTGCTAAGCTGTCTTTCACTAAGGTAGGCTGATGGCTTAGGGGCCAGAGTTCTGGCTGTCATCTTCACAACTTCCAACGTCAGAAGCACTGTAGGGGCTTATCACACAGTAATACTGTGGACTTAAGTGGGTCAAACTGGAAAAAAAAAAGGATAAAACTCCTCAACAATGACAGTTTTCACACTTATTTTCAATGGATTGTTTATATCTTTATATTTTTTCATTTGTATTTGCTCATTATATGATTCTCAATAAATCTACATGAAACATTACTCAGAAATTGTTTCTAAAAATAAAATATTTGGGACATCAAAAAACAGGTAATATTTTATTTTTCAGCTGTGACTGAGACCTTAGTGTATATTCACAAAGTCCCACTGTTGCGTCAACTGCTATATTGGAACTCTCCAACACTAAAAATATTCACTTTCCTGCTTGTAAATAAGGAGATAACAAAAAGGTATTCCTACAAAATAATGGTAGAGAGGTCCCCAAATACTTAAGTAAGGATATGTGCTTTTTCGTGATGCTGTATTCAATCTTAGTGAGGCTTCAATATGAGAAAACCTGTTTGTTTTTTTTTTTTTTTTCAGACTGTCATACAGAATTGATTTACCAGTACAACTCCCTGTTCCCTTAAGCAGCTACTAGAAGGAAAGAAATTGAGGTGGGAAAAAAACCCGATCAGCCTGTCTCTTCTCCCCAAAGTCACAGAGAAAAGGAAGCACTATGCTTGACCCACATAACAGGAAAGCAGGAGAATGAAAGATGTATATACAATATAGTTACAGACATTATAAAACAATCACTACATGATGTTTAAACATTGCTTTATGGTGTTGCCACTGAGATACTCCATTAGTGCGTGGTGATAATGAATCATGGTTGTACTTCACTGAGAGCTCTTGCCATGACTGCATACACTTATGATTTTTCATTCTACTTGTGGATTGCACATGGAAATAAGGGAGAGAAATTATCTGAAGAACATAACCAGAATAGAAACCACAAAATTATAATGCTATTTAGAAATGGACAAACTTTTCAGCACAGTTTTATTTTGTTTTGTCAATATTATTTTATTCAAGTTAGAAGTGCATCTTTAAATATAGTCTTCTGGAGAATGTGAAAAAATGCCTTTAAAAAGTGTCCCTGGGCAGTGCATATGTGTTGACTAAAGTGAGGGGGTTTCCAATACTTTTTTTTTTCAGTTCTGTAGACATAGCCTATCTACAGCAACCAACTTGAGAAAGAATCTTTTCAGTTAAGGAGAGGGATTGAAAAAAGACATGTGCTTTATTGGTATGGATCTCAACATCCTTGCAGCATCTCAGTTCAGATGGAAATGTTTCTCCCAGATCTTACTCCTACATGTTCAGATGGTAAGACTTTAGAGAAGGGAAAAATGCCATCTGTTCGTTCCAAACAATACAAAACTGATGGAATCAACTTCTCGTAGTTGACACATGGAACTGGTCATCAGCCTTAAATAAAATTACCACGTGATATTTGGTCCTGAAGATCCTTAAAACTGACAAAGCACTCAGCTATCTCCATAGTCAGATTTCCATTTTAAATTCTATTCTTTTATTATATTGCAGCAAATTAATATCGTATGTTCAGCAGCAGCAGGTCATGGTTAATGCATTTCAGTAATCACAAACCCATCAGTGTATATGGTATCTACTGATAAAAAAGCTATATACCCTATATGCACCAATTATATGAACTACAAAAATTATATACCTATGCTTACATTTATCCTTTTACATTAGATTTTGAACTCTGATACATGATTATCATTTACATTATTATTATAATGTGTGTGAAAAAATAACAATAATATATGATGTATGAAGAAACTAGAAAAAATAATAGGTTAGAATGATTCTCTTTTAATAAGTTAAAACGTATTTTGACAGTTTATAAGCTGATGATGTGCTGTAGACCTCAAATATAAGAACAGAAAGACCATGAAATGATCATATTAATGTCCTGGTTTGCTGTGAATATAAATTATTGACTAAGAGAGTAAGGTAAACTCAATTCTAGCTCACTGCATTTGTTTAAAGGCTCAGGTTTGTAAACATTTGGTCTGAATACTAACTTTATTTGTATGAGACTCTGAGTATCCATTTGTTTATTGGTAGAGCATATTTTGCAAAGAGGCTTTAAGAGGCTCATCAGAGTGAAATATAATGCTATAGGGTCTAGTAAGAATATGCACAAGTACTAAAATACTGTGTGTAAACATCCACAAGAATTGCTTCTTTAGTTCAAATACTGAAATATATGTTGATAATGAGGAAGAAGCTATAAAATATACATTCCTGTTCCTAGGCAGATATTCTTTGAAGTCAAGGGTATTTCAAAAAGTCAGACTGCATATATATTTCTGTAAACTGATACTTCAGTTTAAAAGGAAAAGAAATACATAATACAAAAATGGCATTTAGTGAATATTAAGCCATATCCATTTTTCTAATTTGTAATATGTGTGATTAAAAAGGATTTATTATAGAGTTGTGTTTGTACATCAATGTTAATATATTATCTTTTTTTACTTGAAAGCCTTTTGAAAAGAGAAAAATCACATAAAGAAAAAATTATCCTGTTGAACACTTATGTATCTATATAGAGTTGTACAGACATCGTTTACATAAAAATTCTAGTTATCTGTCAAGTATGAGCTCAAGGTGTCTTGTTGTACCCTGTGAAGTTATAACACTTTTTGTACACAATGCCACAGATGATAATGCAAGTAAAGAAGTATTTCTCAGTCAAATCTATTTTGTAATCTTTAACATGCTTTTTCATGAATTTATCTTAGTGCCATGTAATTTAAACCCTGGTGTGAATCTGGCACTACAAATGAATACTGTCTTCCATGGTACAGATAACTTTATCCATAGTGGATGTTAAGGAGATGAGATGATAATTCTTTACATTAACACACAATCACTAGTTTGCGTAGTGGAGTGAGATCCCTACAGTTGCATCCAGACACCTTGATATAGAGAAATGGCATGGATGTTTCATTTATTAATTTCTTTACACTCAGAAAGTCAAAGTGAACTGGTATCTTCATTTCTGTTTCTGGAAGTTTTCAAATGAGTTTTATTTTTCTGCTTTCAAATAATACTTAATTTGAAATATCAGAAGAACAAAATTAAACTCTTGGTGTCTCTATAAAGGTACAGGAATGAATTAAAGATAAATCCAGTTCATTGTAAATTTCAATAGCAACAGTCTAATTTTAATGCAATTTAACTATTTTAAAAGTCAACTGATGGTCAAAGCCAATGTTACCATAAAGCAGAGTGAGTGAAAGCTATCATCCTTGTGGTGGCAGGAACTGATGATGACTTTTTTGCATCTAACATGTCATTAGAAAGTAAAATAATTTCCTTCTTCAAGGACAAAAAATCTTAAACTGGCAACAGGTATATCAAGTTTTGTTCATAAAACCTTTCACCTTATCTCAAAGAAACAAAAAATAATTTAAGGAACAGACTAATTAATTCTCAGTGCAAACAACAAATGACTGAATTGTTTAAAAAGTTGATAGATGGCTTAAGAAGTTCTTTGAATTCTAGGACTTGAATGTGGCTTAGAGCCAGGCCTTTTTTGGAAGACTGATGCGACATTAGAATTGGTATTCCTTCTGGACAGCACATGCTGCAACAGGAGTTCTACAGTTCTACCAGCCTGTGAGGTGGAAGATCATAATCCCATCTGTTGCTGGCCAGCTGTCCTGTACATTCCCCTCCCTTTCATGAGATTAGCCTGACAGCAGCACTTATGCTCTCAAGCCATCATGCACCTGAGCTGCAAACCTGAATCAGAAAGGAAAGGTGCATTTCACCGTTGTTTGCCTGTCTAGAATTCAGTCCTTGGGTGTGTTGGGCTTTCTAACTCTGGCCTAGAAAAATATTTAGCATGAATCACTGAGGAGTCTTTTCTTAGAGGGAAGCAGACTGTCCTTGTTTGGACTTGATAATGAGATTGTTTATTAATGTTTGTTACAAGGAATATTGTTGGAAGAAATGAGTGCTTTCCGGGTAACCACTGTTTTACAATGCTTGGTAGTTAACCAACTATTTTATATTTCATTAAATTTACCATTGCCTTGTGTCAAGAGAGGTCTCATCACTGTCTCTAAGAAATTCCACATTTTCAAATAATAATTCAAAATGGTTAAATTTGCAATCTATTGAGGAGGTAACTCCATCAGTGACTGCAAATGTGGCAATTCATATAGTATTTTTCTGATATCTAGATCTGTGGGACAAGTATAAAAGTTCAAGAAAACACCCCTTTAATGTTTCTTCTGGAGAAAGGAATGGTGACATGGCTGTTAGGAATATATGAGGCATAGTATTTCTAAGGGTGGGGTGGTGGTTTTTTGTTTGTTCTTTTCCACCTTAGGATTCAGACAAGGTTCAAAGTTTAGGGAAGTAGAATGAAATACAATTCACTCTTTGTGGATTTGCCTTAAATACATGCAACATTAAAGAGTATGCCTTATCGTTTATTTGAGTAGCCCATTATCCTTGCAGTGTTAGAAATAGCACATAGTTAGCTACTATCCTTCTCTACATCATTGTGGTTTTACTGTGTCATAAACACAGAGCAGCAAGAATATGTGATTGATGTTATTGCATCATCTTTAGATTGACTGTGAGGAACGTTCTCATGTATTTTACTTTATTCTGGGTGGCTATATATGGTGGCTTTATGAGGTGCTAATATATTTTTCCACTCTCACTCACTGCTGTCAGATTCATTAAAGCTGTAACACTTTCCCTGGTTGACAGTAAATCTCAGGTATTTGTGAAAGAAGAGTATGATAGAAATGGATATGGGAATAAAAGGGATACTCATTAGGTAACAGGGTTTTGGTTGGTATGCTTGCTCTGCAGCCTCTACTTCCTTGGGAATGCAGAGATTGGAGACATGCTAATGCAACCTGGGTACCCAGGTTTCTGGTGGAAGGGAAGTCCCTGTCAGGGTGTGCGCTGCAGTTAGGAGGTAACTTGTGCTCAAGCCTAAGCTGCTGGCTAGCCCTTGCCTGGAAGCATCTGAATTTGGGTGCCAGGAGAAGAAAAACTTAATCTAGATTGTAAATGGCAGGTTAATACAACTTCAACCAGAGATCATTATAACTTCATCTGACAGCCTGATGGTGGTGTGCAACTCAAGCAGTAACTCTGAGAGTGCATTAGGTCAAGAGAAGGGAGTTGAATAGCAAAACTGGAACAGCTGACCTATGAGAAAGAGATTTTTTTGGAGCCCCTTAGTATTTACCCTTTTGCATAAAGGGAATGATAGCAGATGTGAAGTGAGGTGAAATCTTGAAACATGTAGTAGAAATTCAAAAGGACTGAGGAGGTATCTGTGATGAACAATGTACATGACATATATCATGAGGAAGGCTCCATGAAAAGCAGCCAAAAACTTTTTTCTTTTTTTTTTTTTTTGGATTAGGACAATGGGATGGGGCTACAACATTCACATAAGACATTGTTTTCTGTCCCTCAGTATTTTATTGGTTGAAAATGATCTCATGATCCTAATTTTCGACTTAGCAAGAATGATGTAAATCAACAGTATGTACTAACATCTCTCCATATTTGAATTAGTCATGTGATAGCAGTAAGAGAAGAGAATGGCATGCAAATACACATAATTTTAGGCTCAAGGGCCCAGTATTTTTGTGCAATGCTGATTAAACAGACTGACAGTGCAGGGACAGTGTTATGGGAAAACATCATTAGATCCAAAATAAAAGTTGTTATAATTCAACCAGTAGATATAAACTCAAGCAGATAGTGCTAGCCCTGTGTTCAATCAAATCATACTGTAAGACCCATAATTTGGTGGATGTTTTAGGGTTGTAATAGAAGATTTGAAGAGAAATTGCAGCAGCAAGTCTTTCACAAATAGAATCATTATATATATCACAAGGACAGAAATGCAGCTTTATTGGTTATTGCGAATGTCCTATCAACTGAGTCACAAAATTGGTTCTTAAGACTGAGGCAGTAGTTGATATCTGTTCTTGAGGAGCATTTAATTTCTATCAGAAAGGTGTCTGAAATTCAATTGAGGCTTGAGTTCATAGAAAAGTAGGTATGCATTAATTTTCTTGCGACACTAGAAGAAATGTAGTTTTTTAGCCAAATATAAATTCCTCATCTTTCTTTCCCTGCTAACCATAATATTGAAGACCTTGAAGAAGTTTCTTCTTGGCTGCCATAATCTGAGATTGAAGGACCTACAGGGAACATTGCATCCAACTTTTAAGTGAATAGCCTGTCTACACAAGGATCAAACCCATGACCTTGGTGTTATTACTACTGTGCTCTAAACAGCTGAGCTAATCCTAGGTTATGAAAACCAATTAACTTTCTTCTCTCTCAGGTATCTCTTAATCCATCTTTCTCTCTTGTACTTTCTTTCATGTTTTGCCTCAAAGCTACCTGTTGTGATATCAACAGATTTCCTCAAAATTTTTTGTGCTTGTTTTAATATTTAAATTTCCTGTCCTTTATTTATTTATTTTCACCATGATTTGTGTTCCATCGAATCTGCACATTTATATATTAATAACCAGAACTACCTTACCTATTTAAATAGGTATTAGGATAAAGTGTTTCATGGAAATCTCAAAAACGTAACCAACTTTGTGTTCTATCATGATATAATAATCAAGTGTCAATACATTCTTCTAGCCTAAAGCTTGCTTTACAAATTTCTCATTTCAGTGTTTAATACGATGTGTGTACCTGTAATGTTAGTAAAAATCATTTTATTGCAGAATTATTGTAATCTAAAGAATAAAAAACAGTCATGGAAATAATTAAAAGAGTAGCAGTAGGCCCAGCTTCAGGGAAGGAATTACTTACTGTGACTTTCAACTTTTGTCACGTATGGTTTTCACAATGTTTCTTTTATTACCCTGTGCAGTTGCCATAATAACAGCAGGTCTGTTGTTGGAAACCTTAGGCTGTATTTGTCACAGGCATACCATGCAAGTAGCAAAATTGTACTTGAGCTGTGCCATAGTGTTGCATGACTTGGCTCATTTATCTGGGTTCAGGCAGCTGACAGTGGTTCAGCATGTTTTCTGTTAATATAAAATTTACTTCCTTGTCATTTTTGATGGATCATTAATTACCCTTGTCAGGTAGCAACAAAGGGTTTTGCAGTTCCTGCAATAAGTTTTGTAGAATGTAGGGTTATTGCTGAGCTCATGTGTAATAGAACTAAAATAAGGCTGGTTTTGGCTTGATTTTATACCGTTATACCTTTTACAGTGTTTCTCACTACACTTTAGTTGCCCTGTTCCTCATGTTTCATAAAATACTAGATATCATGTGTGATATGTTCAAATTGGTTTTGCTACCTATGAACCAATGTCTTGGATATGAAAGTTTCATATATTTCCTTAGAAAGGAAATTTTAGTTTTGAAATTGGAAAGTGAAATGAACAACTTTGTTACTTAATGAATTCTGATTAAATAGGTAATTAACTACATTTGGTCAGTGCCTTGAATACAAGGAATCATCTTTCTATTGCCATACACCCTAACTATGCCATATTATTTTACTAAGTGTGTGTTTTCTATGGTTTCTGAAATTGTCTTTTCTTTGTTATGAGTTGAATACTCAGAAATTGATATTCATTAGAAAACTGGTCAATTTAAAAAAATAATTATTTATGAGTCCTCCTTGAAAGCTAAACTATTGAGAGAAACAAATTTAAATTTACACGCATAGGTGAGACAGACATGCTTCAAACAGAGAATGAACCTGGAGAATTAGTTCAAAGTGTTTTAAAATCATATTGATTTTGTTTGTTTACCTATTTCAGTCAATATTTTTTCTTCAACTACTTTGGCATCAACATTAACATTTCATAAAACTTTTGTCTCAAACATGTTGGGGAAAAAAACAAACCCAGAGTCCCAGTTTCATATAGATTTAAATTTTGAAAACTGCTATTAAAGGAATCTGTGGAAAGTTCTACATACTTTTGTTCCAATAATAGACTGGTTGTTTTTACCTCCTTTGTCCTCCTCCCCTGTGTGTAAGACGTCTGAAAATGAGGGAAGAAAAAAATGTTTATAGTAGATGTTCCTGTCCTCTGACCCTAGTTATTAACTCCTCTGTACTTCCTCTCTAATTTTGTTCAGGATCTGATTGTTCAAGGTAAAAAGCAACTTTGCTGCTGTGTTTTCTTCATTGTAGCTTATCTTTGCCTGTGCTTATACTCCTCTATTGGCTAGCAGTATTTTGGAAATCAGGATCAAGCCCATTCATCTGTATTTATTCCAGTAAATTATGAATCTGATCATTGCAAAGAAAGAACTGGGTATATGCTAGATGCCAGGAAACAAGCTAAATACTAAGAAAGAAGTTACAGAGAATATAAATAATTTTATGTTTGCTCATAAAACTAGTGTTTAATCAGAACACTTGATGAAGAAATCATCAACTGTTAAATATCCCAGAAATTCTATTTGATAAATTCTATCAAATAAAATCCAGAAGTCTAGCTCAGTTGGTTATATGGTTTCCTAAATCTGTCAAATGACTTCACAGTTTAAAACTGTTCAGTGTGGCAATTTGCTTCAGAAATACCATGGCACTCTGTGCTGGTCAGCTGAGGTGAGAATGGCTGTCGGAAAAAGTGCTGCAGGGTGCCAGCAAGCCACAAATAGTGTTCTGAAATACCTGTGACTGTGTCATAGTGTACAAAAGAAAGATACCTTTATTACTATGTGAAAGACAGATTTTTTTTCTCTGGCTTGAGTAGAAAAGAACAGAAAGAAAGAGGCAAATGAAGACCACAGTGATACAAACCCTACTGAGAGGGGAGAGTCAAATGCTTCTTTTCTAAGTAGTGCATAAGGTTATACACGTTATTGAGCCTGTCCTCATTTTCCTGTATAATCCTTCCCACCTCCTTGCATGGCTTAACTCAAAATATAGTGCAGGCAGCCTGTGAGGGTGAACCAAAAGCTCTGGTCATGAGGCTAAAAGGTGACCTTGTTTTGCTGTGATGCCAAGTCTCAGCTGATGCCTCTGGAGAGATCCTTGAGGATGAGCACAGATACTTAAAATACTGGAGAAATAAAAGAATGTTTAAATAAGAGAAATATGGTTATACAGATGACAGAATGAAACCAAACCTTCAAAAAATGTTATTCATGCAATGCTAATCCCCCAGAATGCTTTTCTGTTTTGTTTATGTCTATGTTTTCTTTTTTATGAGTAAATTCTACTTTGGCACAGAAAACACACTAATCTGCTCCTCTGTGTGTGTCTTTTAAACAAGGACCTTCTCATGCTGCAAAATGCAAATGGGAAGGAACTAGGCTAGGCTGAATGTGTGGACTTTACATATATGGTTTCAGCTAAGAGATGCATAACACCAAAGTCAGCATTGATTCCAATTTTTCCTTATATTTCAGGATGAATACTGGGTCTTTCATGGTTTTTTTTTTTTGTTTTTTTTTGTTTTTTTTTTTAAATCAGTATGTCATATTTTTCCAGTAGAAGAACTCGGATATTGAATTTCCACTTGGCCCACTGTAGATGGAATCTGTTGTATTCAGGATAATCAAAAATATATATTTCTTTGCCCAGGAGAGAGAAATAATGTGGGATGAACTGCAGACTGCTGCTAGAATGTAATCAACAAATTTGCACTGCTACTAGGCTTCATTCACTCACAATTAAAAATGTGATTGGCACTGAAGTTTCCAAGTTTGTACTGAAGATAAAGAGAAATATTTTTTCAGAGACTGAAATACTGGCTTTAATCTTTAATGGTTTTGCATATTACTAAAAATTTTCCTCACCTGAAATATTCACTTTAATGCTCATAAAACTTTAATGCTTTTTGTCTCTTTTCCAGCTAAAAAAACTGTGTGGTTCACCTTGCAGAATATATGCATCTATAAATCTTGAATGAGTGTGCTAGACCAAATAAGATAGTTGTGTTTAAAAGTCTGGGCATTTTACACATTTTTTTTTGTTTTTTTGTTTGTTTGTTGTTTTGTTTCTTGTTTTTGGTTGGTTTTTTTTTTTTTTTTTTGTTTGGTTGGTTTTTATGCTTTTTGTTGCTTTTTTATTTTGGTTTGGTTTATTTTATTTATTTGGAAAGAGAGATTTGAGAAAGAATGTTTCTGAAATAACCTTATTCCCACTGAGTTAGGGTTATTTGCATAAGCAAACCATTGATGTTTTTATGGGAAAAAAATACATTACAAAACACGTGAAGTTTGGGATTCCCCTCTACTACTCTTATTTTGGAAAGTTTTATGCAAAGCCTAATTTTTTTATGTTACACTTGATTGTTGAAAAGAAACTTAATGGTATCACAGTACTCGAAACACATATATTCCACTGTCTGCTTGTAGATAACCTACCTGTTGCTTTTTAATCTATGTACACTACTCTGATGGCAGTGCAACAGTGAGAAATGCTTTAAAAATGCAGATAGATTAAATAAGATTTACATTGAACTGTGCAAAAGGCAACTTCAAAGGGCAAAAATAAGTGCGGAAGACCTTGCATTGAGTAGAATGCATATGCTCTCACAGTGAAGACTGAGTGAGGAAAGAAGCAGCTGATAGGCAATATACAACAGTCCTGCTCACCACTGAATTTCCATAATGGCCAAAACAAAGATGGCAACACCAGTCTCATATATATATATATACACACACTTCAAGGGAGCGCTTTTCATAGCTGAAGAAAAGTGGTCTTGGTTGCTGTTTGCACTGGAGACATTTATTTGGCCAGTTCTCATCATCCCTTAATTCACTACAATAAAGTTTGATACAGAAAGGAATATAGGCTTCTTGTGTGAGCTTGGTATGTAAGTTTCATACATACATGATAATAAAAATAAGCATATATATAAACTTTACTAATCAAAACCTCAAAGAGCTGTTGCATGATAGTGAAGGCCCTTAAATTTCTTTTTCTAGTTGACTCAGAGGGCTAAAGTTCTGTTTCTAGCATGGTCAGAAACGCCGCAGCCTGTATTATTATGGATGTCTTACTTCCTTTGGGGTGCATTAAGAAAACAACATGAGGTCATTTGGTAGATGTGGGCTGTTATACATTATAGAGGTTTCCTGATCAATAGGTAGTCACACTTGTGATAAGTGACACTGGCACTTCCTTTTTGGGACTTGTGCAATGATAAGAACATTTCCTAATGTTCAAGTTTGCTCTCTGTGCAAGAAGATTCTAGCTAACACCTTTTCCATTTCAGGAGAGTACTTCAGTTGTCAGACTATTCAAGAGGCCATTGTAAGTTCATCTGATAAATTCGCTCTAATTTGGAGAAAACACTCTCATATTCCTTGGCTGTTGAAAATGCAAATACTAACAAAATGTAACCTGAGCAGAAGTTGCTTCTTTGAAAACAGATATGTAGACTTCAGGTTTTCCTGAACTATCTTGTTAGAAAGCACCACCTGTGTGTTTACATGTGAGCTCTGAGAAGTGGCAAAATTACATAAAAGTTTGCTATCATTCAAAATCAGACTTTTGCATTATATGCTATTATTGTCCTGCTCTTTTATTGAATTGTTGTAATGTATAGAAATCCCCACTCTGTCTCTTCCAGAAATATGACTGAAGAAGTATATATAAGAAAATATTTTATTCATTTATATACAGAATTTGTACATCATCTTTGCATGTGTATGTTGTTTTCTTTTAAACGGTTGTAAAAAAACCAAAATCTATGAGCTGGCATATGAAAAAAATCCTGAAATAGTCTTATTTAGGGATGATGCTAGAGAAATATTTTCATAAATGGAAAATCAAACAGTACTCAGTGCTAATTTACCATTTAAAATATACACAGCATCATAGGGAATAATAACAGCTATTTTGTAATGTATATGTACTGAGAATGTATGCAAGAATGCAGCTAACCCTGCAAAGCAGTTTTAGGTCAGATGCATAACAGATCAGCGGCTAGAGCCAATTGAAAAACTCATAAATAGCCTGAGCTAGATGACATCTTGTGCACTCCACCTCAAAGTCCTATTTTGTTTTGCAAAGGAGTTACAGCTTTACTCACATTTTGAAGATGAAAGCAGTACTATTGACTTCATCCTTCCACTCTTTGACACTTGCTCAGGAAACCTTAACAGATACATTCTCTTACTGTCCTTTTTCACTTCCTAAAAATTTTCAAGGTTTATTAGTCCTGCATCTTTTAACAGGCACCTTTATTCTGCAGGAGCTGAATAGTACTTTTTCCCACAAGGGGCAAATGAAAAATTCCGTGCTTTCAAATGTCATTTCATAAGTACTATCATCTACATACCTTGTACGGCGTTCTGAGATGCACATGCACTAAACCACAACTTAGGTATGTTTTTCCATCATATGCTTCTTTTATTACATAAACAGTGCCATAGATATATATAGCATTTTGCAGACATGGATTTTGAATCAGTAGATTATACTAGGGAGAAGAGAAAGAAGCAACCCATGCTTTTTGTACACATAAAAGCCATACAGATTTATTTGGAGCTTATTAGAGTTCATTTTGCCTAACCTTTCTTTTCTAGTAAGAAAGTATTGTTGGCTGATGAATCTTATTATGCATAACTTATAGGGAAGAAAAAAAAGAGCAAACACCAAATTCCCTGTTTAACATTCAAATTGCAAAAAATTATGAAAAGGGAATAATAATGCTAAGGTTGAACAGATTTTATGCTTGAATCAGATTACAAAAAGTAGAAGTTCCTCTTGGGAACACCTCACAGGGTATCTAGTAATATTCTGAGAGGTAAGAGAAATGTTGAAAAATGTGTTTGGAGAAGAATCTGAAAAGTAAAAAAAACATACTTAAACCCTTTCACTCCAGAAGGTGATTGTTGTTACCTGTGCAGAGTGAGAAACAATCTAGCTAAACAACAATTAGAAACGTGGATTTAGAGTTCAAATCCATCTACCTTGCTTTGAAGTCAGTTAGGCTGTATGTAAAAGTCTATGTATAGGAAGTCTATGTATAGGAGGTCTGTGCATAATATATGCATACCTATGCACAGGTGGGATAATAGTTTAAGACTTCAGTGGAAATGAGTAAAAGAGGTGTCTTTAAAGGTTTTAGAAAAGCACATAAACTCCAGGGTTCGGTGTTCTGTACACAAAGACAAATATTACTGTCTTGAAGACTGAAAGAGTAATGTTCAATGGGCTGTAATGCTTAGACTGTGAATCCCAGCATTGTATTTCTTTCTCAAGGAAAAGCCTTGAGATTTATAAAACTCCACTGCCACTTCCTAGGCAAAATGAATAGGTCTGTGGAGTGTGCTGTATGTGTTTTTACACATTATGAACCATGTAGCAAGTTACACATTATGTCCCTGTAGAAAGTTTGGCCTTCGGAAAGAATCATATGAACAACCAAATGTGTGCATATATCTGCTTTTTACAAGAATAAAACCAACTCAGTGTTTTGCCTCTGAACTGATTAAACATTTATCCTGAAAGAGACAATAGACTCTTTTCTTAGATTGATGTGCTCATTGCCCTATATTCAATATGGCTCGCTCTTGATTTATTAGGCTTCCAGGTAAATATGATTTAACTAGTCTCTTTTGTGAATATTTTTATTGTGCCCTTTTGCTAATTGGAAGATTACAAATGCCACAGAGTTCTTTATATTTCTTGTTTCATTTGATATATATTTTTGTGAACTGTACTTTTGTTTCTATGTAGCTATTATAGTGAAATTTTGAGGATTTGCATTCTTTTGATCTAGATTCTCAATAATGAGAATAACGAGTATTATGTTATCAAGAAGCATTTGAGCAATACTCTCAGGCACTTGGAAATGGTCCTGTGCAGGGCTAAGAGGTGGACTCAATGATCCTTTTGGGTCTCTTCCAACCCAGCATATTCTGTGTGATTCTGTGTGTGTGTGATACAGAAATGTAAAAGCTGATGTTTGTGAGCCTGTTTACATTGGTATGGCTTTGGCAAAGAAGGGTTCTGTAGAGCAAAGTACCTTGGTACGTGGGAGAAATTTTACAGTTAGAGTCCAGCATAAACCAACAAAAATGAATTTTGTAGTGGATTTATCAGGTTTCTTTTCAGAAGTGTAGCAATGTCACCCTGTATTCTCTGTCGAGCAAAATGACACATTTACCAGCTGAAACAAAAATAATGAAATAGCAAGCTCATATCCTGTAATTAATTGTCTTAATGTTTGAAAGGAGGACTTTCATACCAGGCTGAGATAGCTGGTAAGTTCTGGTAAAAAGGCTTATGTTCCAGAAGGCTTTCCCACTGTAAAGTGGGGAAATGGATGTTATTAAGTTGTGTGTTGTATAGTGTGGCACTAAATGGAAAATCTATAATGGGATATTCAAATATTGAAAATATGACCAA
>JAWWEV010000043.1:30851002-30871538 GCA_035583235.1 Hafferia zeledoni
GGTGGGTTGTCTTTTATTGTATGCTTATGTTAATTTTGAGTAACTGTCAGAAAGACATTAGATGACATAGACTTTCCACTGTGCTTCCACCAACCTCTTTTGGTATTCAAACCATAGATTATTAGTAATAGTTTGATGCATATGATCATATGGGGAACTTGGTTTAGGGGTAAACATGGTGGTGCTGAGTTAGTTGTTGTGCTTGATGATTTTAGAGGTCTTTTTCAACCTTAATGATTCTATGATTCTATAGAAATATTTGTGGTAACTTAAATTTAATTAACATGAGCTCTTTACTAAAACAGGTCTCATTTACATAAAAGTAGGCATTGTGGATTATATAATGAACTTTAATTAATCACTCTTTTCCTATGCAAGGCTTTGTATTTGTCTTGACCTTAATTTGATTTTATAGCCAGGGATTTCTATAAGTGAAGTAATCAATATTGACAGCTTTTATATCTGCAAAGATGATTCTTTTTTATCTCCCACTTAGTTTCAAGTAACAGGTCAAAGTCTAACAATAAATAATACGCATCTAAGGGCTAAAACTTTGGGTTTGTTTAAGAAAGATATCAAGGGACAAACTTAGGCCTTTGATATATTCATTGGGCTTGTAGAACTTTGACGAAAGAATGCTTATTTTGTGTGTACTACTAATGTTGGATTGGTTCCCATATAGTTTTTCATTGGATCATACAATGGCTGTGTTAGTAATGTGTGTTGGGTAATTCAAAGATAATGAAACAATGGTCTAGCACAACTGGGAATCATGAGATGTTTAAGCAGATACCAGAGAAGAACTGTGGGGAAGGAAAAGTCTCTGTATACCATTGTAGTCACCCAGCACATCAAATGAAATAATAAACCCAGCACTTCACAAAGAACTTATTATAGAATTTTACTGTTCCATTGTTTTGGAATGTCTAAGAACTATTGCCTTGTTTATTTTGAAGGGTATATTCAAGGGAAACAGAGTTGTACTGATATGTTTAGAAGATATTCTCAGCCAGTATCAGACGACAACAGCTGAGACTTACTGTGATTCATAAAGATACGTAGTTTTGTAGTCCTTAACAGAGGTAAGTGGGCCAGGGACTTAGTGACAGGTTTATGCTTATGCCAGAGGAACAACAGAAATCAAAGATAGAAGTGGTTTTAGAAAGTCTTTTATGATTATGTTAAACAGTCTTTTAATCAATTAACTGGTTTTGAAAATTTTTGCAGAGATCAAATGACACCTGTATTTAAATGTATACACCATATGAAAAGTTTTTGAAGAGTTAGAAGCTTTTCATGTAATAGTATAATTCTATTAAGATTCTCTATGTCAAAGCGTGCAAACAAATACAGCTTTAGTAGGTAATATATGTTTTGTTGGTGCATACAGGCAAAAGAAAAACTTAACCTTCTTTTCCACAAATTTTGGAATGTGTTTTTTTTCATTGTCAAGAAACAGTTAAGTATTTTCAATGCAGTTCCATATGACTTTTGTTTGGGTTAATATCTACTATGACATCCAAATGAAAGACTGTGACTAAAACAGGACCTGCTATTATGAAATAAGGTGTTGATTTCCTCATATAGTTCAAACACTCCTTGCAGTACTTTTCCACTGATGATGGGAACTTGTGCCCTGTTTGGTTTTCTATGTGTATTGCTTTGAAACACTTACCATTAAGTGCTTTAACTTCTAGAAAACTTTGAAGGAAGTAATGGTATCACTACAGCTTTTTAGCAATAGTAGCTGGAGATTACATGAACAGGATTCATGTGTTTAGTCTTCCTCAGCCTAGGAACATACATCTGATCCAGTTGTCTAGACATTTTCTGTTGTCAGTCAGTAAAAATTTCTAATTCATCCATTCCTAGGTTAAATGTCCAAAACACATGAAATGAATCACGTTTTAAAGACATCTCTGGGGTTTTTTAAGTGCTAAAGGAACCTAAAGGAAAAGTTCTAATGTCCATTTCGCACAAGTCTGAGATGATGGCACCCTACATTATTGTAGTACTATATTAATACATTACATTTTGCTACCTAGGGACCTTGAAATATAAGACCATTCTTGTTAGAGATATGCACCCATGGTTAGTGATTTTGAACTCATGTCTTCAAACATTCTAGTATGTTAAATTGGTTATAGTTCTCCCATGTTTCAGTGACACTGACTTAGTTGTACTATTTTTAATACTATTAAAAATATCTGGTAATTTTAAGATGCCTTTTTAGCTTGTAAGTCTTCTCTCATCTTCCAGTTACTTTCCTCATACCCATAATTCCCTTTCTTCTGTCACCAACTAAGAAAAAATCACAACTGGGAGAATAACTGGTATGTCTAATAACTGGCCAGGTTTGCATTCTTTTGTAGCTGATTATAAGCTGATAAAAATATATGAATTTTCTTCTGTTCTGTGAATGATTTGAGAGTTGAATACAGTTCAGTCTCTTTGTAACAAGATCCCCAAACACTTCCCTACCAGTGTCATCTTGCAGAACCAATTTTGTCATGATACAAACCTTACTCATACTGCTCTCCTATGGAGGAATCCTTTGCTTATTCTGGAACAGAACGTACTTGACTGAAATTTTTAGTTCTTTTGCAAGAATGAACTTCGCACATATGTTGCACACATGTCGCTTCCAGATTTGCAGGACTGACCAAGAACTCTACAATGACTTTCAGGGTACGACTGGAACAAGAGAAGGCAGCAGGTGTCCTATTTGTCCTTCCCTAGACAGGGGAGTAATGTTATGTCCTTGGAAGTAAAATGTTTATATATTTATGCAAATATGTTTATCCTGAGGTGTTTGGAACATCAAGATCTCTTGACAGTGTACCTTCAATGACTTAAGTGTTCCCAGAGGCACTCATTAAGTCTTGTTTTTATTTATATTCACCTTAAAGAGACATGATCTGTAAATGATTCATACCTTTTTCCAAAAATATAAATAAACTATAGGATGCTAGCTTTGAATATTTACAATATATAAGCAAAACTGGTGGAATTCACTTTATTGAGGTAATAGTTTGATTAAACTTTTGACTTCTTTGTTAGTAAGTTTATCTCCACTTCATAAACAGAAAATAAACATATAAGGACACAGTATAATTTAACCTTGAGTCTCATACCTTCAATTTTAATTTATTGTATTCCATGGACTCTCAATGCTGCAAAGTGCATTGAGGAGTGGAGAACCAGGCACTGTGACTGTAAGAATTGAAGGAACAGACTCTATAATGAAATACTTTCAGGTAGTGACCTGAAATTGTATGATTCTCAAGTGAGAAGAGAATGTAATCAACATTAGAGATGACTCTAACAGGCTCATGGCCCTACACATGAATAATTACTTTAGCTTAACACATTTTTATTGTCATAGAAAGGTATAGAAAATCTAAAAAAACAAAAAAAGGTTTAAGAAAAAAACCCAAACAAACCACAACCCACTGTCTCCTATGGGCTAGAATTTCAGAAGGACCGCACCTCCCAAAATGTGATGTGGCAGTTCATCTCAGAATGAGGTTCAGCATGTGTTAGATGACTGAATTTACAACAATGAACAACACAGTCCAGCAATTAGGCTTATACTAAAATAAGAAACTGTAGACCTGAAATTTTTCTAAGATGATTTGTTTATGAAATGCAATATGGTACCTAAGAGCCTTAAAGAAAATGTTTGTAAATATTTTGAAAAGCTAGTAGGAAGAATTAGTTCATGGTAATGCCACATATTTATATTTCTAACTTGTTTATTTGAATGGTGGAAGATGTTTGAGATATTTCAGAGGGACTTTTTTGAAGAGTTTTAATGTAACTGAAAATTCTGAGACTTGAAATTTTTATTTCAGCTTGGGAATAAAAAGCATAGAAGTGGTTCATGCAATGATAGTTCTAATTTTCTGTATTGTTCTTTAAAAATCAAATAGCATGTCACATAATACATGTGGGAGTAATTCTCTTGTCCTTCACACAGCCCCATATTTTATACCTGTGCAAAAAGTGTGTGAGATTACATTTGCCATTGTGATTTAGAAGCTTTTTATATTTACTTACTCAAATGTAAACAGTAACCTGAGTGCAAAGCACTTGACCCTAGCTCAGAGAAATGGAGCTGAAGTGGCAAATGGGATTAAGACAAGAACAAATTTATATAATGGAATTTCTTCTGCATTATTTCACTTGATGTTATAAAAAAATTACTTGACAAGGTATTCAGATATAAATATTGCCTAGATCAGTCAAAGCTCTAACCAATGGCTTTCCAGAGAGATGTATTAATACTTACTAAAAAAACATAGTTCCTTCTGTAGGAAGGAAATAATACTTTCCTCAGTAAACCTAAGTAATATTCTCCTCACAGGCACACATGTTAAATTCCTGCAGAAGCAGGTATATTTCATTGGGTTATTTTAATATGCTCTTGCCGAAGAATGTCAACAGAGCTTCAGGTGAAAGTTGGCTCCAGGAATACATAATGTTTAGACAGTATCTGTAATACAAATCATAAGAAGCCTGTATTTTAGTGGGCACTAATTTATTTTGAGTTTATGATGCATCACAACCATTAGAAGGTTGACATTACATGGCAGAGAATAAGGTTTCTGCCAGTGACAGGTTGTCTTATTTCTTCACAGTAGGTACACAACCCCATCTTATTCAAAAGGCACACACATACTATCTTCAAGCAACAAGATGGGTCTAGGTTATCAAGCCACTTCATGTTGCTTTTTGCAGCAGAGCTCAAATACTTTTTTTTCATGCAAGCAGACCTGATCTAGACTTCCCACAGGACTGCATTTTCAGAAGACTTTGCCTATGGAGGTGAGGTGTGCCCTGTGCTCCTACATAGGAAAGGACTGTGTAGAGAACATTATAAACAGTGTTTCCTCTCTAGTCCAGGCAAAAAACAAAAGACCTTTCTCCCTATTCCCTCATAATAAATTTCTTTTCCACAGTTTAAGTCCCAGGCTTCTTCTACTAATTTGACCTTAAGTATGAGTCCCCTGACTTCAATATTAATTTAAGGTCAAATGACTTTCACTCCTCACTGGGTCATAATTTATGATAATTTTGATTGAGTCCACAGAATAAGTGGAATGTGATTATACATAGAGAAATCTAAAAATGTGAAAGACTCATCAAGTAAAGTTCTTTCTATTGTAGATAGAAATCTAAAAGTGAGTTCAATTGCAAAATCAACTCTGATGAGAAAAAGTATGAGAGTTGGATATGGGAATGTACAATGATAAACCGACATCTATTCAGATGTATAGATTTTAAAAATATATCTGATTTCTCTTTCAATTTTATTTAATAGAGAGTTATTCTGAGATGTGTATTTTGCTGTAAAAGCATAGGGAAAAACAAGGAAAATAGAATGAGGAGAGAAGAGATTAAAACTCGCTCTTAAATTACTGATTAATCAGTAAATATTTTCCTAAATATTATTATTTTTAAAAAGCAGTTAAATGTGAGTTGTCTTAAGTAAATAAGTATAGTCTGAACTCGTGGGACTCTTTCAGAATTCATACATGTTCATCAAGTTTTCCCCAAAGTTTCACTTTTAGACTATAATAAAGGCTACTCATTTGGGCACAGTTGCAATTAAAAAATAATAGATTGAAAAAGGGAAAGCATAACATAAATATTATTACTATTTTTTAATCAAGAGGATAAACTTTTGATAACTTTTGACTGTTCATTATTCTAGTTTTGATTTTTTTTCTTCATGTTTCTAGCTATTTAACAGTTTATGTTGCTTTTAATCTTTTTGACCCGGAAGACAAATATTCAGTGTTACTTTATATATCATTCAATGATTTAACAGATTTTTCTCAATATAAATACATGTTATGTTTTCACTTGTCTGAAAACACACACACACACACACAAAAAAAAAATCCACAAATGAACTTCCACAAAGATTCTCAGTTTTAATTGACAACTGAATTTAGTTTGAAAAATACTGGGATAAATATAAATTCTGTGCCTTGTATGATCCTCTTAATATACTACCACTGTCTGCATTTACACTCTAAGTAGGTGCTGAAAACTAATGAAAGTGGTTACCTCCCATTTTGTATGAGATCTTTGAAACATAAATTTCCTTCCCCCTTCTATTTCCTTTGGTCTTTCTCTTCTCCTTGCTCTTCCCTCTCCCCTTTCCCTTCTTCACATTCCATCAGAATTAATGATATAATTAAATCAAGTTATTATATTATTAAATATTTATTATTATATTAAACAAAATATTATATCATTAAATATTAATTTTATTACATACGTATAGTACACAGTTCTTTAGAAAATATCTAATTTATGAATTATAAAGGAATTTGGGAAATTCCCACACTTAAACTTCTAAATGTTATTACTGAAAGACACCATAAGTATTTAATTGGGTATTATAAAAATAAAATTATAATTAAAATGATAAAATATTTTCGCATTTTTTCTATAAAATAAAGTTTAAGCTTAATGATACTAATGTGTTAAATGCATTTGGAAATAATCTTGTTATTGGCAATTCCCTAAATATGATGACTTCTCAGGACACTTCTGAGTTACAAACACATCCAAATTATACTTCTCATCACATATATTCTAAATAAATGAGATTTAATGATCCACCCATAATCCATAATTCATAGTAAGTTGCCCATGGAAACATCATAGGTAGTAGATTATTTTCAATTTGACGTTTAATTATATAATGCAAAATTGACACCAGAAAGGGATATAATAAGGGAGCAACTGGAAAGAAGCAAGCATCTTGTACTTTCTCTGAAATTACATATTATTGCCTGTAACAATATATAAGGAATAATGTCCTAGTTGAGTTACTTAAAATATTATTCGTGAAGAAAACAAATAAGCAGTAAGATGATGTGCTGGATGAAAATGGGATATTGTATGAACATTATTGTGGTGGACAATTTGTAGAAGGCAGAGAAATCAAATTACAATATTAATCTTTACTGAAATTGGCTGAATTTTTCACAGTGAATGCATTATCTGAAAAACGTACTGATTTGAGTTGTGGAGAATATGCCCCACATTCACAAGAACTACTAAATAGCTTGGGCAAGGTCTTCTGAAGTATTTGCAATGACTTTCTGTTCTCTACAATTCTACTAGGTTTCCAAATGGTATAGTATTATTCTGCTTCCAGGAAAAGTAGCCAGGGATTATTAAGTAGGGGTATAAAAATAGTGGATGAGGAAATAACAAATCGGATGTGGTGAGTGAGGAACATTTATGAATATTATGTTCATATATACATAGACAGATTTTCAGAAAAAGACAGTCATTCCTCAAAGAGGAAGAAAGAAAAAGGGAAAACCTTTCAAACTATATAATAATATGGTTTAGGAAAATGTCTATGAAGAATTAAAATGATTGAGTTTGGTTTGTTTTGGTTTTGGTTTGTTTGTTTTGTTGGGTTTTTTTAATTTTGATTTGAGGGGTTTTTGTGTTTTGGGTTGGTTTGGGTTGTCTGGGGTTTTAGTTTGGTTTTTTTTGTAGTTGTTTGTTCCTAACAATTATCTCTGATATTAACAACAATCGCTTGTTTTCAAGTTGCTATAATTATAATTGTGACAGTGGAATACTGTAATCTCTGTCTTTCTTTTCAGTTTTATGATCTGCAGAAAATCATCCCCCCATTGTAACAGCTGAATATACAGAACTTGTTTGGCAGGCTAGTTCATACACAGCCAGCTGTAAAGACAAGTTTGATAGCTAAAAACTGTAATCTGCTTTGGCAAGGCACAAAGTACTAAACACTAAGTTTTCAGTTACAAATTTTCAAGTTGTTTGTAACTGAAAGAGTGAGTTCAGGAGCTTTCAGGTGAAAAAATACTTACAAATGGGACAAGAACTCTCTATTATCCCAGGAAAAAGCAACTAATTTTTATCATTAGGAGTCCAACAACCAGACAAGGGGAAGTGCTGGGGTATTTTTTTATTTTATGCACGTCATTGTGTGAATATGTAGTCTTTATTTCTAGGCATAGCAGTTTTTTAGTAAGATTGAGACACTAAAACTATTAGATACAAATACTGGATAGCTGTAAATAAACCTCAAGTTTCCTATTAGTACTAATTTCTCTTTATTCCTTAAAATGGACATATTAGAATTTGTTTTAATATTTTCAGAAATGTGATGCTTCGTTCAGTACACATGCTCAAATATTACCAAATTGAACTAAACCTTTCACTTGCAACCATAACACTTCAAAGGTGAGATCTCTGAAAGAATATCACAGCATATTTTCATGAGAGCATTTGACTTAAGACTCATGAAATTCTTGGTTAATCCCTGAAAGGGATGGAAATTTAACCTATCACTAATACCTTCTATACTCTATACTGCTATAGATAATTACATTTACTAGTATTTATATTTAGTAGCATTATCTTTATTGTACTTCCAGGATAGAAAATTTAGTAAGTCATTGTTTTTTTCATTTGAAGAAGTAACTTTTAATGGCACAGGTCGTGAATTGAACAGTAATATTATGTAAGTGAAATTGTTAACACATTTTCTGAGTCAGAAAAGCTGTTTCAAATTTAAATTCATGCAGGCCTATGAAATCCTGAGGAGTTAATTGCTGTTAAATACTAAGCTTTAAAATTCATTGTCATTTCTTCTGCAGAAAGCTTTCATTAATTCTTCACAGCACTTCATATTTGCCACTGAATGTTCTAATGTTCATGTCGATACACTACATACTCAAGTTACAAGCTGATTGCTTTGCTTTACTGTGAAAAAAGGAACATTTTTCTAAGAAGATTGTTTGCAATGAAAATATCATATGCTGATGCTATTTTCAGCTATCTGCATTATAGAGGCATGCAGACCTTTTTTTGAAACATATGTGCCTTCTGTTACAATATCTCTATTTATATACAACTCTCTTATAGGTGCTTTAGTTCCACCTCATCATTAGCTTGTTCCCTCCTTTCTTCTTTCTTATTCATCACCTTCTTCCAAACTGAAAAACTAGTTTTTTAAAAATATGCACGGGCTTCACTTTACTTAGTGATACTGAAGGTAACAAGAAAACAAATAAAAGAAATGTTTTAAAAATGTTGAAATACTTTGCTGCATCTGATTTCTATTCACAATAAATATGACAATGTGAAATTTGGGCAATTAATTTTGAGACAGAACTTTTTTAGTCAGTTACCATATATGCTTCTGAAATCTGCTGAGTGTTCACCAGCTCATAAAATTACACTCGCTTCCTATTAAATATGATGAAGTTTGATATTGCTAATTTCAAAATAAAGATCATAATTTATCTTTAAGTCTTCTGCATTGTGATAAAATATTTTAGCCTTTCATGAAAAAAAATTCTGCAGCAGAGCATGCGAAACATAATTAATATGAAGCATTGATACGTATCCGTGGAAATAATAATCAGCATGGCTACTCCTTGATTAAAAACTGGATATTTTCCCAACTTTTTAAAATTCTTTGATATAGGGTAATTTGCTAATTTGAAGATGTTTTCTAAATTACATGGTCCGTAACTCCATACACATTTGTACCCTACCAAACAAGAAAAAAACCTGTAAGCTAAACAACAGCTTTAATCAAAATACATAAAACCCTTGGTTCATGTCTTTGATGTATTACTAGAAAACAAACAAAAAATACCAAAGCAGATCAGGGATCTGTAATTCCTCCATAAAAGCAATACATTTAGAGCAACTTCCAGCACCACTGATTGCTTATTTTGATACTTCCAAACATTTCAGGAAAAACTTTATATTTGCGGCCAGACATACGTGTTTCTGACTTAAGCACATCAGTTCAAAATTAACCTTTTGGGGAGGAGGAACCATGAAGAAGCAGTCAAAGTGCTAGGCAGTCTACCATCAGCCAGATTCCTATGTGTTACCACACACAAAATTACCATATTTTTATAAATGTCCTGAGGACTAGCTGAAGGTCAAATTAGTCTTCATTAGAGATCAAGGATAAAAAGTTGATAGAATTCAAGGCTCTTTCAGGACACAAATGAGAATGTGAGCATTCAGGGTAATGACACTGAGGAAATGTAGTTAAGGGGAGGGGAAGTGGTGAGCAAAGTGTGATGAATGGTTGAATGACTGACTGCATCCTCCCTTGTAGGTTGTCCTTTCAGCTGCTGAGCTATCCTAACTCATAGTCTAGCAACCCATTTCTGTTTGGTGGTATTTATTGCAAGAGCACTTTTTTTCTCTTTGCCTTCTGTCAAGATTATTATGTTATCTTGGTTTATGGAATCAGTGCAGCCAGTTGTAAATGTTATATGAAATGGAAAAAAAAAAAAGTCTGCCAAATGCACAGAGGAACTAGAGAGAAGGCTTTCCAATGATTTTTGGACTATGTTACTTTTATTGCTCTTACACAAACACATAGGATATTTCAGAAATGCAGGTTAACATTCCCAGAACCTTGCTAGAAAATCTAATGCAAAAATAGTTGCGTGACATTTTAACATTTTCAAATTCATTGGTACTATTTTTGGATTTTTTTCCTGTCTGTCTTCTCTAAAGCCTGCCTAAGATTACTAAAAGAATTTAGCCAAAGGTTTTTGAACTAGAGATAAGACTCTCACAAAATGCTTAGTATTTTGACTTATTACTGCTTGAGAAAAACAGCATATTTTAAAAGTTTTTTCTAACTTAATGAACATGCTTTAAATATGATCAGAATCAGTTTTCAACTGCCTTTCCTCTGAGTGCCAGAGATAAAAAGGGAAAGAGGAAAAGAAAAAAGAAAGTTGAACTGATCTTAGTGAGTAGTTGGTGTCAGTATTAATTCTTGGAGCTCCTTGGGCTTTTCTACCCTTTTGGGAAACAAATAAAGAATAAAGCTAGACTGGAAAGATAGCTGCATTGACTCTGTAGAGGAGATGGCTGAAAATGTGTTCAAATCACTTGACAGAATGCAATCTACAATGTAGCATTAGTGCAATTTAAAATATTATTATTGCCTTTATTTTCAACTTCTTTCAGCAATTCACTTCATTTAAATAAATGTCATACTGTTCAGACTGAGTAATTTCATGTTGCTTTGGGTCAATGTTGCTATGAACACTGTAATGACATTGTCAATACATATTTAAAAAAATACCTTTATATCAGGAAAGTTCATCTCTAGTTCCAAACTAAAATTAATGCAGGTAGAAAAATAGAAAGCATAAATGTACTGACAGTATGTGAAACCAAATACAGAATGATCTTTAATTATATCACTGCATTACAGCAGTGAGAAATCAAACTAGGATAAATGGAACAGATCCTCCTGAAAGCTGTGCTAAAGCATGTGGAGGACAGGGAGGTGATTTGAGGCAGCCAGTATGGCCTTGTCAAGGGCAAAGCCTTCCTGACCAATCTGTTGGCCTTCTATTATAGAGTGACTACATCAGAGAAAAAGTGTTACAAATGTACTTTATCTGGACCTCTGTAAAGTCTTTGACATGGTCACCCACAACATCATTCTCTCTAAATTCAAGAGATGGATTTGATGAGTGGACTGTTAGATCAACGAGAAGGTTGTTTGACAGCTGCATCCAGAAGGTAGTGGTTAATGTCTCAGAGTCATGATAGACTAATGGATATTAAAGGTCCCTTCCAACCCTGGCCATTCTATGACTGTGATTCTATGATCTGGTTCCAATACCCCTGCCATGGGCAGGGGTACCTCCCACTAGACTAGGATGCTCAAAGCCCCATCCAGCCTGGCCTTGTACACTCACAGGGATGGGGCATCAACAACTACTCTGGGCAACCCCTTCCAGTGCCTCACAACCCTCACAGAGAAGATTTTCTTTCTGATATCTAACCTAAACCTACTGTCTTTCAGTTTGAAGCCATTCCTGCTTGTTCTATCACTGCATGCCCTTGTAAAAACTCCTGTCCCATCTTTCATTTATGTTCCCTTTTTAGGCACTGGAAGACCATAATTAGGTCATCCTAATGCCTTCTCTTTTCCATACCAAACAACCCCAATTCTCTTTGTCTTTCCTGATAGCAGAGGTGCTCCACCCCTCTAATCATCTTGAGGTCCCTTCCAACCCAGGCAATTCTATGATTCTACAAAATAAATTAAACGCTAAAACCTAGATTTTATACTTCTAAAGAAACTTTCATTCCTACAATGAATATACATATAGTTTAGATCCAAAGTTGACCTCATTGTGGACATAAAAGACAGTGGCAGTTTCATACTGCTGGAATCCAATCCCTTCAATTGTAATCATTCTGACTAGTTATTGTACATTTGAATTGCAGAACATTTTTTCCTCCCTCAGAGAAAGTGTTGTCTATTTATGGGAGAACTGTCTAAAGCAATTTTTTTTTTCATTTTGGTAAGAAAAAAAATGATGAAAAAGAAAAGGCAGTAAGATTTCAAGTGTTCTCGATTCTATTCCTCTCACAAATTAATGGAGTGTACCTAATACATTTGGAGTTGTAAGTGTTATTCAACCTATGAACTGAGCAAGATAGAGATTTTATGCCAAAGGAATCTTCCTTTATTGTCTTTCATGGCCTTAAAACTGATATACCTGCACTATTACCTCGAGGTCTTATGAAAGGGAAATATTGTTATCTCATTTGCATCCTTTAAGCTTTTATTGATCCTAGACATAAAGTTGTTGCATGGTCTCCAGAGTCAGATTGTTTTTTGAAGTGTATATTTTCTTAGGTCTGAAAAAAGAAAATACATGGTTAGCTTTGTGTATATGAATATATGTGTATCTCTGAGAATGTAACTCTATGAGAAAGAATATTAAATTTATAGTACATAGTTTGATCCCTCTATTCATTTCCATAAAATAGAAAGCAATACGTTTCATCAAAAAGCAACTTTAGTGTTCAACTTGTGTTTAAACTATATTAGCACAATAAACATGTTCTAAGGGGAAAAACATGATTTTTCATTAAAATTTTTTATTTATCAATCTATTTATTATTTAGTTATGTAGCCTTTTTATTACTTTTCATTTACAACTGTATGGCTTAGCAGAAGAAGGAAGATTTAAATGGCGGTTGAAAAGCTGTACTTGGAAGTGAGATGAAAATATGGATTATTGCTATCTTTGTTATTATATGCAATAATTAGTCTCATTTGTAAGCTGCACAGAGGAGTTCCTGAGTTCAGGAACTTGTGCAGCAGCCCCATGACCCAGGAGCCTTTGGCATCCAACCGTGTGAGGAGGAGCTGGTGCTGGGACATTCAAACAGTTCCAGGGAGCACAGGCAGCCTGGAGTGCGGCAAACAGGGGTGTGGCTCATCAGTGAGGGCATGGCATGGCAGTGAGGGTATGACATGGCAGTTTGCACAGCATTTCTTCCAGGCACGGTAAGGAGCAAGGGTTTCTCTCTGATCATCCAGGAGCAGCCAACAGAGGCAGCAAACAGTATCTGGTAAGGAAGAGCAATGGGATCCTTTCAGCCCAGGTCTTATTAGCATATTAGTTTAAGCTTCCTCAGTTATGTTGACACACCACAAAGCTCAATCCCTTGTAGCTTCAGGAGTCACTGAACCAGCTGTGCCAGAGACCTCCAGCCAGACAGACCTGCTGATGGCAGATGCAGCTCTCCAGGTCACACGTTGCCAGACATGCCTGATGCATCTTCATGAGTCTGGGGCCAACAAACAGCTATTATGCAGAAGGTGAGCTGTGGTTGAAGAGCTGTGTCACCAGGTGAAAGAGATATAAGAAGAAATGAACAGGCTTTGTAATGTTCAAGGAAACAAGCAAGAGAGAGACTGATGATTTTAAGAGACACTACACTCTCAAGACTCTTGTGAATCTCGAACCTCCATTGTAGTGGAGATGGACTCAGAACCCTGCAGGGTAATTAGTCAAAGGACTGTTACTCAAGGGTCTGTTAAAGAAGAAGGCTGAAAGCAGGTCACTGAATGTACCCAGAGGAAGGTTCCTTCTCCTTCTCAAAACCTGACAGGTAGGACTGGCACCTTCTACAATATATGGGAAGCTCTGGATCTAAAAAACAATGAACGAAGTGGGCAAAGGTCCTTCTGGGGTAGTGGGGCCTCCTAAAACAACATCACCTGTATCCCACATTAAGACCTCCTCTGTTGTTAACAGGAGAAGAAGAGTACTTGTAATAGGAGACTCACTGCTAAGGGGAGCAGAGGACCTGATACACAGACTGGACCAAACCCACAGGGCAGTCTGCTGTCTCCCAGGGGCTCAGATAAGGGACATTACTGGAAAAATCTCCGGTCTATTATTAAGGCACTCTGATTACTGTCTGCTATTGGTTGTTCAATCTGTCAGAGGCAAAAAACCAAAAAGAAGTCAGAGGGCAATCAAAAGTGACTTCAGGGCACTGCAAAATTGGTAGAGGGATCAGGAGCACAGGTAGGGATTTCCTCAATTCTTCCAGTGACAAAGAATAATATTGATAAGAATAAGCAGATACATCAGGTAAATGAGTGGCCCTGAGGCTGATGTAATGGGAAAAAAAAAATGTGGGTTTTGACCATGGGATGATCTACTCAACACCTGGTCTACTGACACCTGATGGGATGCACCTTTCTCAGAGGGGAAAAAGAGGTTTAGTGCAGGAGCTAGTGGGGCTTGTTGACAGAGCTTTAAACTAGCTTGGAGAAGGAAAAGGGACAAAACCAGACTCGCCAGTGATGAGTGATGGGATGATGTGTCAAAACTTGAGGAAACGTACTAATGGGATCCGTCAATCTGCTACAGAGTACCACACCTGAATGTTTCTATACCAATGCACGCAACTGAGGAACAAACAAGAAGAGCTCAAAGCTTTGACCCAGTCCTAGAGATTTGACATCATTGGCATGAGTGGAACCTGATAAGATGAGTCCTGTGCCTGGAGTGCCGTGTTGGTTACAGGCTCTTCAGTAGTGATGGGAAGGGCAGAAGAGGCAGAGTGGCACTGTATGTAATAGTAGGGTTAGATTGTATGGAGCTCACAGTTGGCAATGGCACAGTTAAGAGCCTCTGGGTAAGAATCAAGGGGGACACAATGCAGATGTCATTAGTGTGGGAGTCTGCTATAGACCTTCCAGCCAGGATGCTAAAGCCAACAAATTATTCCTTGACAAACTAAGGGACGCTTCCAAATCAACTGCCATTGACCTTGTGGGGGACTTCAACTTGCCAGAAATAACTGGGAGAATTGCACAGCTGGTACAACCCAGACAAGAAGATTCCTGAAAGACCTGGATGACAACTTCATGAAATAGGTTCTAAGGGAGCCCAATCAGAAAGATGCACTCTTTGATCTGCTGCTTATCAACAGAGCAGATCTCTTGAACAAAGTGGAGATTGGTGGCTGTCTTGGCTACAGCAAGCATGAGGCAATCAAGTTTAAAATGTCTGTTGACAGGAGGAAAAGTGCCAGCAAAACCTCAGCTCTGGACATGAGAAGAACAGACTTCAGTCTGCTCAGGGAATTAGCGAATAAGATCCCCTGGCGAAATGTTTTTGTCTGTCAGCGCTGGTCACTTTTTAAATATCACCCCTCAAGGGCACAGGAGCAGGCAATTCCTAAATGTCAGAAGTCAAGCAGGTGAGGCAGAAGGCTGAGCTGGATGCTTGCCTGAGCAGAAATCTTCTCTTGGAGATGAGGTAAAAACCAAAGATTTAGGCCCAATGGAAGACAGTTCAAGGGACATGGGAAGAATTCAGAGGTGCAGCTTGCTGCTGTAGGGTGAAAATTTGTGTGGCCAAAGCTCAACTGGAGTTGAAGCTGGCCAGAAATGAGGGGGCATTAAAAAGAGATTTTTCTAATACATTAAAGACAATAGGCAGTATAGAAATATCATTGACTTGTTACAATATGAGGATGGTCACCTCACAAACGGGGACAGAGACAAAGCAGAGGTGTTTAATGCTTTCTTTGCCTTTGTCTTCAACATGGATGATGGGCCAAGGAGGTCTTAGTGCCCTGACCTGGAGGACTATGACTGCCAGAATGATGAACTGCTAGTTGACCCTGAAATTGTTCACAATCTGCTACTCCTGCTGGATCCCTAGAAATCTATGGGACCTGATGGGATTCATCCTGAAACCCTCAAAATGCTGGCTGATGTCATTAAAAAAACCTCTCACAATTATTTTTGAGCAATCTTGGGAATCAGGAGAGGTCTCAGATGAGTGAAAGCTGGTGAACATTGTGCTAATTTTCAAGAAGGGCAAGAAGGACGAGTTGGGAAGCTACAGGCGTTTCAGTCCCCCTTCAGTGCCTGGTAAAGTTATGGAGAAGAATATTCTGGAAGGTATTGAAAAACACATGAAAGACAACACAGTCATTGGTCACAGTTGGCATGGCTTCATGAGGGGAATGTCCTGCTTATCAAATCTGATTTCCTTTTATGACAAGGGAACCCACCTATCTGATCAAAGGAAGCCAGTTGATGTAATCTTTTTGGATTTCAGTAAAGCTTTTAATACAGTCTCTTACAGGATCCTTCTGGACAAAATGTCCAGCACACAGCTGGATGAACACATCATGCAGTGGGTAAGCAATTGGGTCATGGATCAAGCACAAAGGGTAGTAGTTAATGGGATAACATCAGACTGGTGACCTGTCACTAGTGGGGTTCCACGGGGCTCCATCTTAGGCCCTATGCTCTTTAACACATTCATAAATGATTTGGACGAGAGACTGGAAGGGATACTGAGCAAGTTTGCAGATGACGCAAAACTCTAAGGAGCTGTTGACTCCCTCAAAGGCAGGGAGGCCCTGCAGAAAGACCTGGACAAATTAAAGGGCTAGGCAATCACCAAACATATGAAGTTCAACAAGGGGAAGTACTGGATTCTGCACCTCGGATGGGGCAACCCTGGATGCTGATACAGCCTGTGGAGCAAGATATTAGAGAGCAGTGCTGTGGAAAGGCTCCTGGGGGTTCTGGTCAATGGCAAGCTGAATGTGAGTCAGCAGTACCCTGGCAGCCAGGAGGGCCAACCATGTTCTGGGGGGCATCAGGCAGAGCATTGCCAGGTGGTCAAGGGAGGGGATTGTCCTGCTTTGCTCTGCACTGGAGCAGCCTTACCTGGAATATTGTGTGCAGTTTTAGGCACCACAATATAAGAGAGATATTAAGATATATTTGAGAGCAACCAAAGGAGGACAGCGAAGATGGGGTAGGGCCTTGAGGGGAAACTGTATGAGGAACAGCTGAGATCACTTGTTCTGTTCATCCTGGAGAAGAGGAGACTGAGTGGAGACCTCAGTGCAGTCTACAGCTTCCTTGTGAGAGCAAGAAGAGGGGCAGACACTGATCTTCTGTCTGTCATAACCAGTGACAGAACCCAAGGGAATGGCCTAATGTTGTGTCAAGGGAGATTTAGGTTAGATATTAGAAAAAGGTTCTTCAATCAAAGTGTTATTGAGTGCTGGAACAGGCTCCTCAGGGAAGTGGTAACAGCACCAAGCCTGACAGAGTTCAAGAAGCATTTGGACACTACTCTCGGGTGCATGGTGTGACTCTTAGGGATGGTCCTGTGCAGGGCCAGGAGTTGGACTTGATGATTGTTATGGGTCCCTTCCAACTGCATATTCTGTGATTCTGAGAATACACTGAAGACTGGTGACAGCAGCTTCATCCTCACATTTTGCACAGTGCATATGTACAAGTGAATGCTCTGTTGAGCCATCAAAACAGAACATAGGTTTCCAATTTTTATAGACTTTGTATGAAACATCACAAACAGCTCCAAAATGCATGATCTAGTCCCTGTTCCCATAGCTGAAATGACTTTTGCTATCTTTCCCTTGACATATGACAAACACTGTGAAAAGCTGATATTTTTTCTTGCCTTCTGAAGTATTTGTATCCTGCACAGCCCTTCCTGAAACTGTTGTTCAGTGGCACCAGTTGCTGTGTTATTCCTTCTCACAGCCTGGTCATTCACCTGAAAGGGAAAGATATAAAACAAAAATGCAGCTGGGAGAGTGTTAGCATATTATGATAATGGTCTTAAATTTGGTTTAGGGAGTATATAATCTTTTGTGGCTGATGGTTTGTTGGTGTTAAGGGAGAGATCAGAATAAATATTCTTGTGGGTCTTCTGACTTAACATCTGTTCTGCAGTTACTTCAGACTTTGGGTAAGTAGGTTCCAAGATTTAACAGTCCTTTAGTGAATTAACATGCATTAATGTATAGCAAGATTTTGTCAGTGTTGGAGTATTTAAACAGCTCAATCTTCCTTTGGCGAAAAAGAAAAAATATGCAGAATGTAGACCCATGCTGACATGTGAGTATTGCATAAATAATTGTAGAAGTTATTAGATGTGAAATGAAGTTTGTCCATGGCTATAAAACATATCATGACAGGCAAACAGCTGGAATGTATGTAGATTCATCTATGTTAAGGTATAAATATGCATTATTTTATAAGACTCCTAAACCAAGTTTATGCAGAGATGTCAGAAGAAAATGTTCACCTACTTACTACCTTGGAAGAATTCCTAGCTTCAAACAACTTTATGGCTTGTAGGACAATTAATATTTCCCACATGCACAAATTTTAAATCAAAATACTGGAATATAATGAAAACTTCAAATTAGGTGAAGCTGTGGGGATAAATGCACATCATTAACTTAAGAAAAACTTCTCAATGGAAGTACTATGTTTAAAAGAATTTTAAAGTCATCATGTAGTCCAAATTTAGGTAATTTGAAAATACAGAGTCAGACTCATCAAACAGCTTTGCCTTTCCTCTTTTGTCTTCATCCACTGCCTACCTAAATTACTACATCCATATTTGAGCTCAGACATCAGGTCTAGCTAACATTACATGCTTTGTCTTGAAAAGCATTAACTGGCCTGGTGGTGCTTACCTCATTGCCACAGTGAAGATCTGCAAAGATGGAGTTTTCTTGTTCCTTATAAGGAACTGTCTGCACAATGATTTTCCTTAAAGGAGAGGTGCACTTAACCTTGCTGGACAACCCTCAGAAAATGTAACCAACTGAACACTAAAATCAAGTTTCTCTTCTAAACCCCTAAACAAACAAGGATCTATCTCATTTTCCTGTAATTCAGGGGAAGAAAGGAAAGATTGATGAAACCATATTAAAGTATATTAATATTATGGTCAGTGCACTCCTCTGGAGTGAATATTAGAGCAGAGCTCATCTTTGTCCTTGATTATGGTTGGAAAACTTGTATCAGTGCTGTACATGATGTCTTTTTGATTCATCATTTTATTTAAAATGCTAAAAATATAGCAATATTGTACAACAATCTTTTCTAATGTCATTCTTTTTTAAACACTTGATATCTGTGTGTGGATTTACATCACCTTTTTCATTTGGTCTCACACCTATCTTTCTGGCCTTTCTTCCTGTCTTTGTTTAATGAGAAAAGAAACAGACTGCTAACAAGTTTATCTACCTCATACCTGAAGTGTTTATGTAAGGGTACAATTCCAGGTTCTGCCTGTAGTGAATGAATATAGAAATAGTATAGTCAATTATTTCCCTGCCATGGTTCCTCTGTCCTATATTTTGTTATGGCTCATCAAAGGAACATTTTAAGTGAGACTACAACAATACAGCATTTATTACAGCAGTAAATCAAGGGAAAGTCAGAATAACAAACACTAAACTTATTTTTCATTTTCAACTTTGTAAAAACTTGGAAATAGTTTTTAAAATAATTTTTTAAAATCACTGTTTTGATATCTTTTAAGTGAAATACTATTATTTTGTTTAGCAATGACAATAATTACTTTTTTAAAAAATTGTCATAGATTTATTTTCAAAATTATAAATATTACTTGGTATTAGGATGAAGGTTTTTGCTTTGAGTTAAACAAAAAGTTCCAGCTCAAAGGGTCTTTCTTTGTAGTTGTTGAAGTCTGTTGGTTTCAATATATGATTATACTTAAGCTGCACTTGAGTGAGCAGCAGAGACCTGTCACCCATGCTTATGTCTGTGAGATGAGCCCTAATGCCTTAAGTCTGAAAAACCTTTACCTTCTCAGATAAATAGAAAGCCTATTTATCCTCAATGCCCCACCTACACTGAATTGAGCAGGAAAATAGATTGCTTTTACTGATGACAAGCTTACTGTTCTGGCCAGTGACTGTGCTGCCTGTACAGGAAACTTATAGGAGCTTCCCTAGACTCCTTGGGACCCAAGCTATTTAATGAACATACAAACTAAGATCTAAAAATCACTCAAATCTTTGCTTCCTAGTCAAGTTAATTTCAAGTTGACCTCTGTATTCATTAGCTGTTAGAAAACACAGGCAGGCACAGGGAAACTCTTATTTCCATAAATAAGTAAGATAAAAATTGATCATTTGGCATATCCTTAAGATTTCTGTTGATGATATGCAAGTAGTAATTAACATTTGCAGTCTATCCATAATAATACACTCCCAAGGTCACGAGTTCGAGTCTCAGTAGGGGATCGCCCGGCAGTTAAATACCTCCCTGCCATCCGATCCCGTCAGATCTCGGATGCTCAGCAGGGTCAGCCCCGGTTAGTACTGGGTGCTGTAGACA
>JAWWEV010000043.1:30871638-30933226 GCA_035583235.1 Hafferia zeledoni
TGCGCAGGCTCGAAGGGCACACCCACGTGGGGAGAGCCCTTCCCAAATCTTCATTCGCGAAGATTGGGCCATTATTAATACATTTAAGGTAATTCAAGCAGTGAGTCTAAAATAACTATGCCTATAACAGCACACTTTTAAATTTGACTGGATTTGGCTTTTTCAAGACGTGGAATTTCAGACATTTATTCCTTTAGCTATTTATAAAAAGAGATACTTAAAACTGTTACTGGTACTGCTACCAGTGAAATATTTGCGGCAAAATCAGATGCAGAGCATGACGTTCCACTATATGTCAGGTGCCTGCATTACCTGAAGTTTGAAATGCATTGTTTTTTATGATGTTGGGTTGTTGTGGGGGTTTTTAGGGAAGTCTTATTATTTTTTTTTTTAATTGGATAAGTTTAGTTATTGCAAAAGCAAGTCTGTTTGTAATGGTTTGGGCCAAAAATAGTGCAGTCAGATGCTATGTAAGTTTACCTTAAGAGCTTTGACAATCTCTTAATCTTGATATGTAGCACATCATCTATTCTAGTCATGGTCATCTAAAAAACATATCATGCATGTCATGCTAAATTGCACACTAGCTGTTTTTGTTTAGTATGGATATGATTACACCGTAAACTGAATTGCAATTGAAACTGAGAAATGGACCTGTAGCGATATTTTCTAAGTTTATAGGTCTTTATGCTAAACCATATTTTAGATTTTGTCAGACAACTTGTAGTCATCTTAACTGCCCATTAACACTCCTCTCTTGATGAGATAAGGGAAAACAAGCTTCAAGGGCCAGAGATTTATGTTCTTATTTGACAACAGTTTTAAGCCTATATATGGTTCTAAGTAGGGAAGTAGGACATGCTGCAATATTAAGGTCAGTTTTTAGTTTGCTCTGCCTGGAGATTCTTCCTGCTCTGTGCATTGTTTTGATACCTGTCTCATACTTGAATTTCTTCCATCCTTGCACTTTCAAACTTCCATTGACCAATTTAAGTATTGATTGCTCCTGAACTGTAACAATCCCTCTTGCTTGTCTGATGTCTTTAATCTTCTTATCCATTTCCATGATTAATATTTATGTTGTCATGGAGGCAATATATCCACATCCAGGGTCATGTGTCTGCAAATTCACAGAGTGTGTTTGTAAGACAGACTGGTATAGAAACAGCTTAATATTTTCCCAGAAGGAAGAGGAAAGCATTCCAATGTGTTGTAAATAGAAAGACATGTATGATGGAGTTACCTGTTACATGTAATTGCATTTTCTTTCTGCCAACAGGTCCCATAAGCAGCATTTTGGTGAATAAGTATGGTAGCCGGCCTGTGATGATAGCAGGTGGTATCCTGTGTTCCTTTGGAATGATTGCAAGCTCTTTCTGCAACAGCGTCCTTGAACTATATATTTGTATTGGTGTGGTTGGAGGTGAGTTCTGTTTAAAAGGTTATATTATATTACATATATTACATTTATTATATCAAATTATTTCTAATATTGTTCTACCAATGAGCTTTACTGATCAAGAATCTTCTGTGTAGAGATGCAATCCAAGAAGGTAGGAAGATCAGTTAATTTCAGATACCTAACTATCTAATCCTTTAAATTAGCTGATATGATGTTAAATTATTTCTTAAGATAATTCAGAAATAACTGATGAATTTATTCAGTAAATGCTGTATGTGTGGACTGTTCCACACTGCACTATAATAATGGTATAAAATTATTGGCTCATGACAGCATTTACTACAGTCATATGAGTACAATTTCACATTCATTTTTTCAGCTTTCAATCAGGTTGCACTGCCAACAGGCTGAGAGAGGCTAGCAGAATTTTAGAAAAATTATGAAAGCTTGTACCAGCTTTGCGTAGGTTTGTACATACATATAGTCTCTCAGAAAAGTATAAGAACTTTCAGCGCAATAGTTTTCTGTTTAAAATCCCTCCAGGATCAGTAATAAAATTATTCATAATCATCTATCAGAGGCCTAGATATTGCCTAAAGCAATGAACTAAAGTGATCACGATGCCAGTAAATTAAATAACTTTCTTACCAAAAGTTCTGAAGGTGTTTTAATCTCCCTTCTCAGAATAAGGGAGACAAGGTGAAATAGCAGGTGATAAGTGAGATAATTCTTGTATATTCAAGCTCATTTTATGTTGGCACTAAAGGAGTCCTTCATTATTCAGTGATTAATTTTTGAAGCTTTTGACACCCTAAACTTGAGGCCACTAAAAGAATAAAGTCAGACTCAAGGAATGGGCCTAATCAAAGAAGAAAACTTCTCTCCTGTGCAATCAAGCAGATGTGTAGCTACTTATATCTTATTGCTCAGATGTCTTTATACAGAGAGAAGGCCTAGAGGTTCAGTGTAGGGTTCAGCTTATACTCTCTGATTATGTGGATGGGTGGTTTGCTCCCAGGTGTGTCCTCTACAACTCTTACACTTTTAGCAGTGACCTGGAGAAGGGGAGCTGAATGTGCTCTAAAATAATTGGCCATTTTAAGTTCCAGTTTAGTAGATAAATTGGCTCTTAATTAGATTTGGAAGTAAAAAAGTAGGAGATTCATGCATTTAAATACAGCCTGCATTCTTTAGCAAATATAGAAATGGTGAGTCAAGGCACTGATACCATCATTCCTCTCTGTGTGATTGCCCTAACTCTACAATTGCTGGAACACAGCAAGGAATTTTGGCTTTTAATGCAGTGCTACAGGGGGGAAATGACCAAATGCCAGCATGACATTGTCTTGACATTAACACACATAATCAGCAATGAAGCTGTATTTCATTCTCTGATGCTAGTTGATTTCTATCTTTATTGAGAATCACTGGATTTAAAAAAAAAAATTTGAAAGACATGCAATATGTTTTTCAATGCATAACTTGCAATAATACTGTCTTTTATGTGTTGTTTAGGTCTGGGTTTAGCGTTCAACTTACAGCCTGCCTTAACCATGATTGGCAAGTATTTCTATAAGAAGCGTCCCATTGCTAATGGATTGGCCATGGCTGGAAGTCCAGTGTTTCTGAGCACACTGGCACCTCTGAATCAATTCCTCTTTAATGCATTTGGCTGGAAAGGAAGCTTTCTTATTCTGGGAGGACTTCTTTTGAACTGCTGTGTGGCTGGGTCACTTATGAGACCTGTTGGACCGAAGAAAGTCCCGAGTGTGAAAAAAGATGTTGAAAAAGGCACAGGAGATTCTGCCTTGCACAAAAACGACAAGAAGTCTTGTTGGCAAACCATGAATAAGTATCTAGATCTCTCCCTCTTCAAACACAGAGGGTTTCTGATCTATTTGTCAGGAAATGTCATTATGTTTATTGGTTTCTTTGCTCCAATAGTATTCCTGGCTCCTTATGCCAAGCACAAGGGAATTGATGAATATTCTGCTGCCTTTTTGCTATCTATCTTAGCCTTTGTAGACATGTTTGCTAGGCCTTCAATGGGACTCGTAGCAAACTCCAGGTTTATCCGGCCAAAGATTCAGTACTTCTTTAGTTTTGCTGTCTTGTACAATGGTGTCTGTCATATCTTGTGCCCTCTGGCAAAAAATTACACTGGCCTGGTGATATATGCTGTATTTTTTGGGTTTGCATTTGGAATGGTTAGCAGCGTTCTTTTTGAGACTTTGATGGACCTCGTTGGGGCTGCCAGATTTTCCAGTGCAGTTGGACTTGTCACCATTGTGGAATGTTGTCCTGTGCTCATAGGCCCTCCTCTAGGAGGTAAGAATCAATTTCTTTCAATTTTTTCAGACATTGCAGGATAATCTTGCAATTTAACATTGAATAAATATAAACACTGTTCTTAATGTTATTTAATGTTTTTGCTGTGACAAGAAGTGTACTGTAGCAGCAGTACACTACATCAATTACCTTTGGGCTTTGCAGCTGCAGGTTAATGTGAGAACCTAAAGGCATCTGTTGCATGCATGTGCAAAAAACAGGTTAAGAGCATATCTCTCCTGGCCCATAAATCCATGTGGTAAACATGTTTTCCTAATAGCACATAGGGCTAGCTTTGCAACCTTGTATTACATATATCCATCTCCAATTTGCTGTTTACCAACAAAGTTCTTACCCTCTTGAATTGGTTGAATTGGTCCATTTTTGTGAAGATCCCACAGGGTGGCTTACAGTTTCTTGAACCTAGTGACAGCTCAAGGAGCAGTCTGTTACACTTGCTAAAATTTTAAACAACAGCTTTAGTTTGTCTAAACAGAGAGGATTGCCATTTGCGGAGAAAAGAAACTAGCAGGGAGGTGTCAGAAGAGCAGGGGCATCCTCAATAGCTTAGGCAGGGTGCATGCATTGTGGAATTCCATCATGGTGCCACGAAGCATTGCGCCCCGGCATGATTTCACACCACAGCTCTGCTCACAACCAGTCCTTTAGCATGTTTCTATAGCCAATAGATAAGGCAATTCAGAGTGTGAATTGACTGAAAGATGACAATGTTGCCAGCTTCTCTTTTCCAACTGTAAGGGTAGCTTAAAGAGAGCCTAGGTGTATAGCTTAGACTATGTTCGTAACAACTGGGCTTCTTGTAGCAAAAATAATGACATCTTATGTAAAATATTTTCTATTTGTTAACTTTTTAGTCAGTATTTGGTAATGCTGATGGTAAGCTTTTTTAATTTTAAGGTTTCTGATGATATAAGAGACAAAAAATAGATGCTTAAATCTTGTTGAGAAGCATTGGTGTGTATTCTTGTGTGTGTTGTGCAGCGTAAGTCCAAAAATAAGAGAATATAAAGATAGTGAGATTGTCGGCCTTCTGACCATATACTGTACCCACATAAACATTGCCTCAGAAGTCAGAAAGATTATGTGTGCTTAACGCCATTTCTACATATCAGAGTATTTTAGATTACTGTCAGTATTTGCATGAAAATAGCAATGTTGAGTGCAATTTTAAATATGCCAAAACAATTCCGCTCGTTTCAGTAAAACAGTATTTGTACAAGTAAATTTTTAATACTTCTCAAGACATTCCATATTTTTCTCATCATTTAACTTAGAAATTCATTTTGGTAAGGGTAGAAAAAATATTTTCTTCTCTCACAGACTCTTCCTGTGCCACCTAGTGGGGTGTCTGAGCCTGTGACCTCTGGAGTCCAGTCTTTTCAGTCAGGTTCTGAAATCAATGCTAACTCTAAAGATATTAAATCTAATATTTATGGAGCAGAAGCACACACAACTATTTATTTTTCAGTATATTAGCTTTTCAGGAGTTATGAAAAGCATTTGATTGTGCTATAATTGTATGAATAATGGATTTAACTTTTAAATAGAGACAACAACTTTTAAACAGAGAGAACACATGGAAAGGCTAAGCTCCAGTTTTGACTAATTCATATCCTTTATGCTAAAGTAATGCTAATTCAGACTTTCATTTTTAAACATCAGTTTTATGAGACTGCTCATCGATAAAAATCAGCAAATTGCACTATTTACACTAATAGAGGAATTGTACACTTTCAGTTCTATTTCAGTTTTTCCTAATACTAATTTTGTGGGAAAAAAAAAAAAAACAAAAACAAAACACCAAAATTCTGGAATAATTTAATGGCTTGTAAATGTGTATCAGATGAATAGGCTAGCATTATGGCTTCAGCCCAGTAAAAGCATCTAAATACATACTAAATTGAAGCCTCCAGGTTCTCTTGTGAATTTCAATTATATTGTAACAGAGTTCATAGGTAAACACTTGGATATGTACAAATGTTGATTTGGGAATTGTGAAAATTTAGAAAGAATGGCTCATAAATAGAAAGAACTGTTATATTTTATTTTCCTTATCATGACCAAATTTATCTCAGAGATGTGAATCTAATTTTTATGTACAGGCCTCAGTTTAAAACTCAGCAGTTGGGCATGATGGCTGAAGGGAGAAGCCTTTCTATCTCTTTCTCCAGTCACAGGAAAGTAAACATGAAAAGCAGGCAGGTGATGCACAGACAGCAGCCTAAGAAGGCACATACCTCTTCATCCTGTTGTCTGTATGAAGCCTCAGGGAGTATCAGACAGTCATTCTAAAACAGTAGGAAACACAATTAGAAGTTGAATAAAATAAAAGAATAAAAATAAAAGAACTAAAAAAGTGTCATTCATTAAGCTTTTTTTACTTTATTCTTCAATATTCTGTAATTGTCAGTGACTAAAATGACAATTGCTATCTTGACTAATACAGGTTTTTTTAGAGTTCCACTGCCTATATTAGGAAATTTTAACATGTTGAAAAGGTTTTTATGCTCCAACTTCAAAACCAAGGAATACATAGGTATTTCTCCAAGGGAAGATTACCATCTTAGACTAAATACCTATCTAGTCTAAATACTGCATCCTAATATATACTAGTATATCCTAGTAGGATATACATCCTAGTCTAAATACTCTTTCTCTCCTCTTGTCTTTGTATTTCAGGTTGGTTAGTAGATGTTACTGGTGAATACCAGTACATGTATTTTGTCTGCGGAGTGATTGTGACTGTGGCCAGTATCTGGTTGTTCATTGGCAATGCCATCAACTACAGGCTTTTGGCAAAAGAAAAGAAGCTAGAAGATGAGAAGCAGCAAGCTCAGAAGAATGCTGACCCAAAGGAAGCAGAGCCATTAACAAACAATGAGAATGAAGATGCTTCCAGCAGAGCCGACAAAGCTCTCGAAGATCCTTCAGAAAGAGAAACCAATATTTAATCTGCATTATAGATCAGAAGACAATATTTATGACTTTCCATATTTATGTCTTCAAGACACAGGCCAAGTTTTGTGGTAATAATAATCAGTCACAATATTGGATGGGAACAGATTTTTGCCCTGTGGCAAGACTCTAAGTTCAGTTACTATCTACCATTTATTTATTTCAGCGATGAAAAATTAAGATTACAGAGGTAGTGATTCCATGCAAATATGACTCTGGACAATCAAGAGTCAGGTAAACCAGACTATAAAGCCTTTCAGTGACAAACATTTTTGTTTCAAAAGTATAACTAATGCAAAAGTATCTCCTGTTCTCATTTGGGAAGGTATTTGCATTCATCTTTAGGGTATAGTTAAAGTCTGTTGAAATAAACTGCCCAAACTCTATTTACCACTAGTATTAAAGAGAATATAAGTTCAAAATTTTGTTTCAAAAGAGACAGAGTACCTGACTGAACCACATGGAAACTTTTTTTTGTCTTTTGCATTCCTACTAGATAAAAAACCACATCTGAATAAATAATTATAATATGGATGTAAAAGTTAAGGGTAGAAGCTGAACAGTTGGTGGGCACCATCTCTAAAATACAATAAACAGCTGATTTATAGTATATTCCAGAAGTAGTTTCCTCCTGAGATAGCTGACCACATTGTACTTCAGCATACGCATTTGAACACAAAGTGCATTCAGACCTCACTAATTCAAACTAAGCTAAAATCTACCTGTACATAAAAGACTTAAACCCAAGATTTACATTGCTAACAAGAATGGTAATTAGTTTGTTTGATTATGTATTCCTGTGTGGCTGAAGGATCTGGATCAAACTGTGAATCCTTTTTCCTGAAGGGACTAGATTCAGAATCCACTGGTGTTAAAAGGATACTAACCCTTCACTTCTGCGTCCTGAATCAGTTTCATGGCTATGACTTCAAAGTAGATGCTTGGTTTTATTGGCAAGTCATTAGTTGTCTGATGGTTTCCTGAGAGGAGACTTGAGGTCTAACTTCAGGTCTTTGCAGATAGGAAGCTTCATACCAGTTCTCACCTCCCTTTTGCATCAATTTAGTGAAAAGCTACTTTTTTTTTTTTTTTTTTGTAATGCTGATTTGAGCAAAAATGCTGCAAGGCACCTTGACAAGGGCAGTCTGGAAGCTTTGTGCAGGAAGCTTTGTCTGGAAGCTTTGACATGTAAGTTTTGTGCTAGATATTTAGCTTTGTGTCTACAATTTCACACAGACACTCATATAAATTAAAATGTACACAATTGTTCCTCTTCCTTTAGACAAAAGAAAGCATAAGTCTACAATTTTACTTTACAGAAACATTTAGCATTGCATTTGAAAGCTAAAATTGCAAGCTTCTGAAGGTAAGTAAAAATATTTCTGTTCTATTTCTATGTTAGGAAAGGTGGTACTTCTTTTGCAGGGATGAATATAAATGCCTCAGAAATTGTGAAAATTAAGGGTGTGATTCATAAAACATTTATGCATTGTTTATGCAGGATAAACCTAGACTCAAATCTAGGAAAAAAAATATAATTCCTTTTAGCTCTCTTCTAAATCTCAAAAAGTTGGAAATATATTGCACAGAGAGCTAGCTGTGATAAACATAATTTGAAGTGCCAATAACAAAATTAAAAAAAAAAATAGTTACATCTAGCAGTTATGGGAGTGTTTTTTAAGAAAGTTATTTTTAATATTTTTAATATTATTATGTTCAATATTATTACTTTAATTTTTCTTCTAAAAATTTTGGTAATGCTTATTTAAGTTTTGCTGCGTTATCATCTCATGTACTCTGAATTTCCACAGTAGTGCTGAACTTTTTAATTATTTCAGCACTATTTTGGGAGAGAAGCATCATGAATCTATTTGCAGCATGGTAGAGAATTTAGTATCTACTTTTTACCTTATTATGTTAAGAAAAACCAAACATCTCCAACAAGTCCTGTAGTTTTATAGGAGCATCAGCAGCAAAATATATGCATTTCAGAGTTTGGGGGAAAATATGGGTTGCATATTCAGATTTGAGTAGGGTACTGTGTAAAAGAGTACGATTTAGTCCCGGTAAAATTGCAGTTCCTCTCCCAGCCCCCAGCTTCAGAGAGGAAATAAATACATTGCACTTCCCTCAGAACCACAGCCCTGCTAGCACCCCATGAGACAAAAGCATTGCTCTGTTCTTGGCTATACAAACATACTGAGTGAATTCCAGGACCTGTGTGCCCATAGCCAGAAAGCGATGAGGAGTTTCATAGACACTAAGTTTTCATATAGTGAGGAATATCAGTTATAAATACTGGATTGAGAAAGATGAACTGATATTTTAGGCCGAAGAGTAGTCATCAGGCACATCACTCTGCTCTTGACAGCAACTGATAGAAAGGCAGAGATTATTTGTAAAGAGATTAATACAAAGGCTGAACCAAAATGTCTGAGGCAAAATTGGAGGTGCCCATTATCTCTTTGCAAAAACCAGTATGATTAAGAATACAGACTAGAAGACAACAAATGTCAGCTTTTGACTGAAGGCTGTTAAAAGTTGCTATTGAGTAAATAAAGGGCTCAGAAAAAAGTTGATAAAAAAGTCTCTCAGGAAATATGTAGGGAACCTTGCCTGTTCTATGCAGGATCTCAGAATACAATACAACATGGCATAGGAAATAAGGGGAAAAAAAAGTTTCTTTGAGCCACAGACACATCTGACCACCAGTAACAAAAATTATGTTACTATCTCAGAGGAAATAAAAATTTCTATAAACCGTGTACAGAGATGGCATTCTTCTATTTCTGGTCAAGTATGTTAAAAAATAATAAGAATGAAAGACCTGCTTTACCACCATTCAACGATCTGCAATTTTTAATCCTATAAGGCAAAATGATGTAGCAGGCAATTGGAGCAATATAAAGTAGAAAGAGTCAAGTCATACATTTTCTTACACCTCTTTCATTACTTTTCCTCTTAATATTAGCAACAAAATAAAAACCATCAGCATACTCTTGGTATTACTGAATATTAAAGAAGTTAAAATTCAGAGATGAATGAAGAAAATTGGAATCATATCTATGCAAAAACTGCCTGGAATTAAAAACCTGTGTCTTCCAAATAGCAGGTCCTAAAGGAGCAATTGACTTGTGGTGGAGATAGACTGTATTTCTAAAAGTAATGATAATAATAAATTGCCTTGAATCAACTCTATACTAAGCAACAAAGTAGTAAAAGGAGCATAACTTGCCTTCAAACCCCTGAATATTATTCTTACTTGCACTGACCTGTAATTTATATTTTAAATCATCATTATATTTCTACTTTCATGATTAGACCTGGGTGTATACACCATCTCTCTAAATTCCCCTGGTTTCTTTTAATTACCTCACCTTCAATCTGAACCACTGCAGGGTCTGGACTAGGAGATTCTGCCCAATGATGAAGAAATGTACACAAACTTCAAGACATACTACATGCATCTGTTATGCACTGTAAGAATCTGTAGTCTCTGTCCGTCAGTGCAAGCAAATCCTGAATTGTTCTTATTCTCATTTATACTCATGTATACCTCATTCTTTTCATTTCTATGCCACAACATGACCAATTATCCTCTTGCTTTTATTTTGTCAATCCAGAAAAAAATTATGCCAAAAATTTTAAATTAATAGGAAAGTGGATAACATCAGTATTTTTTTCCTATGTAACATCAAGGTTAATTTTCAAGTTGTTTTAGAGTACACATCCAGATACTTTTGTCTCTTTAGGGGTTTGACATCATACTCTCTACTAGCTGGAGGGTTCTGTATTGCCCTTTCCAACTCCAGAGAAAGACTTCTTACTAATAATTCTCAGTACTATTTCAGGAACGTATCAAAATTTCACCCCTCCCACCTTTCCACACTGAGATGTGGTTGCAGCTGTCAGTTCTGTATTCCAGTTGTAAGTTCAAAAAAGCATCTTTCTATATGAAATCCTGTGGTGATGTCCTTATGAGAGGAAGTTCAACTTTTACTTACTGCTAAAGTGAATGGCAGCAATTTCACTGATATTATGGTTCAAAATTCCTGTGAATTTTAATGGTAATTTTGCATATCTGCATCTAGTGTGCTTAAAAACATTTGGCAATGTGTACATGAGTTTTCTTCACATAATTGTTCGTATTGAAAGTTCCCAACCTCTACCACCCCACTTCATTCTTCATTTTGATATAACGCAAAGAACTTGGACCAGAAATGTAGTGACTTATCTTTAATGTTTTCTTGTCATAGTTTTTCCTGAAATGCTACATTTGCCATGTTGCCAAATGCAACATTTTTATTTGCTACTCTCAGGTCTGGTTGTGGGTATTAGTGGAAAGGTATTACTGAGATACAGAACAAGCTACAGATACCACATACAACCAGATTTGGGGCAGTTTTGAGGATTTCACTAAACAAAGCCAGTGACCACTTTTATAGATGAACATGCTAAAACTGGCACTGACAATTTTGCTTATAAAAAAACTGAATCAGGCAACTTTTGTTAGTTTCTCTATAGATGACTATTTTTCTACTCACAGAGAGGAATATAAAGGGAATTTTAAAATAATTATTTTCAGAGATCGCATATCAGTTTTAATGAGGCTGTCTGGATTTTTTTTTTTTTTAGGTGGGTGCACTTCTGATATTTGTGCATATATATACATTGAAAGTGCTTGCATGTACTATCACCTTTTTAATCACAATTTGCATAAGCATTGCTATGTGATTTCAACATAGTTTGCATGTTGTAGTTTTGCAGTTTAAATTTTTCTCATTATCTACCTCTCAGTTGAAGTTTGGAAACTTGCACAACCCTGGAAGAATAAAGTTAACAAAATGCATAATGGTAAAACTTGCACAGACTACTAGAAAGTGTCACAAATATTTGAAGCTGCTCACAGTTCTATTTTTAAGACAGTGCATATCTTTGACCAAATTCTTTGTATCAATTGGCATAACTTTATTAAGTCTAAAGACTTAACCTATACTTGCAAAGTTTTTGCATCACTGACCTGGTATAATAATTCAATGTGTCATTTAGATATCCAAAGTCTACTGACCTTTCTGTGAGATGTTAGCCCTCCTTTCTTTTTTGTTTGTTTCCTTATAACTTCTGAGTTAGCAAAATTAACAAAGTCAATACATGCCGTTTTTAAAAGTGTTACAGAATTGCATTTTGCATCCCTGAAAAAAATTAGTTTTTTTCAATTTAGAAATAGTACCAAATTTTACCTTGCTTTTTTTCATGAGGCAGTTGAGGGAGATGGTCACAAAATATTGGGTTAGGGCTAAGGAATAATGATTCTTTTTCAAATGCTCTTTAGAAAAGCAGAGATGATTGTTTCTTCAAAAATAGTCTTCAAACCATTCTTGCCTTCTTCAGCCTCATACAAAGTCCACTGAAGTCAACATGAAAATACCTGTCAAAGAGCTTTATCAGACATTGGATGTGATATGGCTTCAGTGGAGGCTTCAGCCTTATTTTCTTCATACCAGTTCTCAGGAGTATCAGATATAATATAGCAAATTCAGGATTTATTATAACTGGCAAATTTCCTACACCTGCATAGTATTCCTAATTAATCAGTCATTAAATTAACGCACAATGTGTATTATTCCAACAGTCTGTGTAAATAAGTAAACTAAAAATATCCCACCATAAACTCTGAATATAGAATATAAAATAGGATATATTTAAAGAAATATCCAAACAAATCTGTTAACTCCAAAGGAAATTATCTATTTCCTTTTAAACCTTCTTTGAGCAGTTTATAATTTTCATTTTTCTTGTTTCCAGAAAAAATTGTTTATGTCTTTTGTGAATGTATATATAGACATATATATATAAGGGAATATATATGCAGAAGTGGCTTGTGTGTATATATGTATTCCCCTATATATAAAACTCTAATTTATATATATTATATATATTTATGTATATATAAAATATATATAATGTTTTAGAGTAAGTTACGTATTGTGCCTGATATATGAAACATATTTGTAAAGAAATAAAAGACTTCCACAAATGACAGAAAAATTCAAAGTTTTTCTGTAAGAGTATGTGTTATTTTTCAGTTTCTGCTAGATTTATTTATAGTAGAAATTCATTCAAAAACCCTGCAATATTACATCACACTGGTTTCCAACCATGACTCTGTTCAGAGCAGGCTAAAATGACTGAGAATTTTCATTCATGTCAGTGGTAAAACCTGCACTGTTGGTGAAGTTGTTGGTTGGGTGGTTTTGCTGTGGAAAAATTAACTAAATGATCTCTGAACAGACTGCAATTGACTGAGTTTTCATGTATTGTGGTATATATGACCAATTCATACAAAGTACCGATGCACATGATATTCTTGTAACAAGTATGTAAAATGAGAATACTCATGGACCTGCAAACAATATTCCTGTTAAACTATTATGGGAAACTCCAGAATACTAGTTACTAAAAACGCTGATGATTTATCTTACCTTTTACAGGTTTTGTTGTTTTTATTTTGTCTGTAAGTAGGCAAGCCAGTCAAAAGTCCACATTTGGTTTTCTTTAAAAAAAAGCTACTCTAAAATTACTGAGAGATTTTTTCAAAGTGGTACATAAATCACTTACATACATAGCCTTCCTGAAGACTGATATAGCTACATTCTCCACTTACAGCCTACTTGGAAAACCACCATATCTGCAGTTTATCAACAGACCTTGGTATTGCTATGCAATAATTAAACATGCAGTAGCCATTATTGTTGTAATAAAGTTGTTTCTTCCTTTTTGTATTTTGCAATACTGTATGATTTTTACTTGAATATTTTGGCTATTTTTTTTTTTGACAATCATTTATTAGCTAGAGGTGCTATTGATGTTCCAAAGAGATCTGAGTGAATGACAACATTCTCTTTCTAGATGCCAAATCCTTTTTTTGACCTGACAAAATTCATTGTTCATAGTGTATATTAATCCTGTAAAATGCTTATGCATTGTATTACATTGTATTTAAATGCATTTTTGCTCATTAATTTCTATTCCAGGCTTGTACTACTGTGTAATATGTCAAGTTTGTCCATATACATTTATGGAAAATTGCAATGAAAATTGCATATAATAAGCAATTGGAAAAGAAAAAAAAAAAAAGAAAAAGAAAAATGAAAATAAAATTTCCATGTAAAGTTTCTGAAAGGATGTAAATGCTGTTTTCTTAGACTCCTTAATAGTGTTATTTGCACCTTCAGAGTGTAAAAATATTCATAGAAATACTGATTGATTCATTGTTCAAATGTAGCAAAGATCTAAAAATCATTTATCCTTGCATACAGAAACAAAACTTCAAGATTTCCAGTGTAGAAAAGAGCATGCTGCCAACTCCATGCTACTCCTGATTCTAACATAATGGAGGTTTAACCTCATCTATTACTCAAACACCATCTGGAAACCAAAAATTTTTCCCCTTTACTTGAACTGAGATGTTTTTCTATATTCCATGTACATGCAATATCATTCCTTAATCACAAATACTTGTTTTGATACAGAGGAAGAATTTATCTGTGTGGCTTAAAACAATGTATGTAAATAACTATTTTGTAGCATCTTTCTAAATGTTATCAGCTCCTATGTTTTTTTTTTTGTTTTTTTTTTTTCAATGACTTAAGTCTGAGATTGCTTGCCCCAGCTAAATTGGTGTTTATTTACAGAAGGTTATCGGATATTTAAAATTAAGATATTAAGAAGATGATAGGAACAGTATTACAGATAATACCTTTGCATATTGTCTAAACACCTTTTACACAGATGCACAGTAAACTACTAGGAAACAAAGGTTTAAAAGATTATTATTGAATAAGAAAGAAATAACTTTATCAAAGCAAATGGTTGTTATTTTTATATTTCTAATAACTGTAAAATCTATTTTCAAAGAATTATATCTATAATCCTCTTAATATGAAAGATTTGATACAGCTACCAGAATATATTTAGGGGGATTTTATAGATTATAGACTCTTGTGATATATGTTTATCTGAGTATTTTAGTAGTCATAAAAAATCCAATTTCAGGCATTAGCAAAGAAAAAGAATAAAAATAAAATTAAAAATACATGATGGTAAAATTGTCCCTTTGGCATAACAAATGAGATATGATATTTAACCCTGCTCAAAGACATTGCTGATATCACTTTCATGCCTAAGGATATGTTGCCTCACTAAATCTGATTGCATGACTAAAATACATTGCTAAGACATAGATATTAAATTCAGAAAAATCATTTCTGTTTTTGAGGTTTTGTGTTTTGATATTGTAGTGGCAAGATAGATGGAAATCTCAGTATGTAGTTTGCCTCTAAGATCACCTGTTACTCTTTTCCCACAAATGGTATTTTATTCTAGTAATGATCGCTTTTAACGTTGATGAATATCCCAAATCAAGTAAATAGGTTAAATTTGCCACTGCAGTGCAATATTAGTAATTTCCACAGTTTTGTTCCTCTAATCAGGAGTTAAAAGCATTGCCATCAATAAAGTTCTTAATCAATAACATCCAGTCAAACTCTAAACTTGAGTGCAACCTGCTGCTCCAGCTGGTTCTCTACAAGTCTATGGGACCTGACGGGATTAACCTGAGAATACTCAAAGAGCTGGCTGATGAGACCTCTGTCTATGATTTTTGAACCATCTTTGGAATATGAAGAAGACACAGTTGACTGGAAGGTGGCAAAAGACTGTATTTGCCATAGCACATTATGCTTTACTTCATCTTCTTAAATTGAAATAAGACAGCACCCTAGAGATCAGGGATAACAAGTTGGTTTTTTTAAATATAAAGTCTGAATCATAAGTCAAAGAAAATTAAATGACATACATAGTGCATTAACAAGAGATACATAATTAGTGATTGTCATTCACTGGTCAAGTAGTTAGTTTTCATTAGGTGACTTCTAATTACCAGTGCTTGGTGACACCAAGCTCTAAGACTATTCCTTCAGGTAATAAATATTTGGTTAAAATATATCCACCCTTGTTGAACAACTGTTTTTTCTCATAGAAACTTCCTATGGGATCCTATTGTAAAATGTAATAATATTCTCACCTCAAAACTCATATATTATGAAAATATGATTCTGTTCTTTCTTTAGCTAGCATGAGACCTCTGTCTTGACCTAATCCATGGTTCCACTATTTTTTCTAGCAAGATATAAAAAAAAGAGAAAATCCAAAAACACTGACACAGATTGGTATTATAAGGACATTTTGCCCGCTTTTTATCAGCACAGATGGATCCTAAAACATCTGGAACTGTACCATCTTCAATTTTAGGATTGCAGATTTCATGTATTATTTGCAAACTACCTCAAATTAATATTTCAAATTAGTATATCAGAATGAAAAGTAATTTGTCGGAACTAATATTAACTTTGAATGATTTTCGTTTTTAGGATTTTTTCAAAATTTAGAGTAACTGGGCCTGGAAGGTAATTGCGTCCCCTCTTTTATGTGTTTTTCTTCTCCTAACCTTTTCACTTAATACTGATTGTGGAAAAAGTATGCATCAAGTATAATAATACATTTTAGCTGTTAGACATGGATCTTATTTAAAAAAAATTACACCTAAACAACATCAGTAAATAATTTAAAAAATTATTTTCTAAACATTTGGAAAAATGAAACCTCTTGGACTTTATGTGATAAAAAGCATTTCAGAGAAATTGCTTGGTAATGGCAAAGTCTCCATAAAGACAAAAGTGAATCAAAATGCATGCCTGCTCAGTATTTGTAGATATCATCTAAAATCTTGCACATATTATTTCAGTTAAATAGAAAATTAGATGATAGTATCTAGAAAGTGTCAATTTAAATTTCAGTGGTTTTAAGTAGTAGTATCTATGCAAGGATTTCTTTTGTTTTAATTAAAACAAACAAACAAACAAACAAAAACAAAAACAAAAACAAAATCCAAAAGCAATTTATGAATTTTCTTTCTTTTGATATGCCTCTTTTTTTCAGAATTTAATTTTTTTTAATTTTTTTTTCCTGCTGGAGACTGTGTAACTGTAGTTAATTCAGCTAGCAGAATATTTTTGTTGCCTTCTATATCAACTGTCTAGAGTTCCAGTCAATTCTTGTGATTGTTCCTCTTCCTACTTCAAGAATTTCATATCATTTTTCATAAGCTGGAAATTTTTACAATCTATTTCTTCAACACCTTGTTGTCTATGGATGTGGAATGGAAATTTCACTAATGCCACTTTCCTTGTTTCTTAATTTAAAACATGCAGAAGTTCATCAGCATGATCCATTTTGGTCTTGCCCTCATGAAAGCTCATGAAGACTGAAAAACCCTTTTGTTGTCATGAAAGCTCATGGAGACTGGAAAATACTATGAGCATTTAATTAAACTTTTATATGGCATTGAATCCATAGCACAAAAGTAATGTGAAATATTTAGGAAAAATGTGTTACTTGAACATCTTAAAATTCTCAAAAGTTTCTTTTAAAGTTAGTTCAAACTGAATACTAAAAAATTTGTCTTATATAATCTAGTTCAGATATTCCTAACTTGTTTGTGCTTGTATTTTCAACAAAATAAGTATTTTCAGAAATGGAACCCTAAAGCTAGTACCAAAAGAAATTTCAAGGTTTTCTGAAATATCTCACATGTATCAGTTTTCACTGACAGAGACTTTATTTTGGAAGAACAGCATTTTGCCAACCATTGCAATATACTTTGATTAATAACTGCAATTCCAGTTTGGCTTGAATGATAAATGAGTAACAGTTAGGCACTATAATTATTCAGTTCAATCACTGAACTGAAAAACTGGGGGAAAATGGTTGAGGTTGAAATGAGGGGAGTTTTTTTCCCCTTAGAGAAAAGTGCTTATTTGACTTAATTACAAAACAAAGCTTTTTGTTTCTATTTTGGACCTTCTAAATGGAAATAAAGTGAGAATTGGAAACAATTTATGAAACAACAGGATTTGGCAATGATCATATTATTCATCAGACAGAGAAAGACAAATTCAGTTCTTTCTTCTGCCTGACATGAATGAAACAATGATTCCCTCTTCAAAAGCTGATGGGGGTTCAGGACAGAGTTGCTGTCCTGCTGATAATTTTTACTTCTGCAGAGACTAGCAATCCTTTGTTTGCTTGATGTCACTCTACCACCTGGACTATATGTTCTTCCAACAGCAAATATTTTATGCAAAGTGAAAGAACACCAGAAAAAGAAATTGCTAATAGCTGCATAGCAGAAAAATCCTATGGAATTATGTTTGGGGTGTATCACAACAAATGCATTGGCTTGAAAAATACAATACCCACAGCTTTTGAAAGTCTGGGAAAAAAAGGTAGATTGGCATTGATAATCTCCTATTTCTTTTTACTCAGCCAATGTCCACGGCAAATTATAGGTTTTATTTTGGGGTGTTAATAAAATCCATACCCAACTGTTTTGTGTTTACATTGACACTGGATTTGTTGCATTTGTTTGAGGTATAGTCCAATTTGATTGAAAATTACTGTCTCGCAGAACTGGATATTTTTCTTCCCATCCTCAGACCCAGAGGTATGAAAGTTTGGTTTGGATACAAAAAGTATCTGAAAAAGGGAAATAATGCTCCAAAGTAGCAATTATTTTCCAAGAGAACTAATCTTTCTGGAAATATTATTCCCACAAGTAACAGTGTCATTAAATTATCTTAATTCTAGGTTCCACTCAAGTTTATTAAAGCAAGATTTTCTCTTAAAATTAATCAAGTGAAAAGATATTAAAAACTCATTCATAAATTCTGCCATTGCAACACCAGCAGCAACCTGAAGATTCAGTGCATCTGGCAAAAGGTTGCAAGTAGGCTGTTAACAGAAGCATGTAATTCCAGGTGCTCAAAAGTGTGACATACCTAATTGCCCTCAAGAATTTGACATTCACAGGAGTTTGCACAACTGCTTTAAGTTCTGCAGTTGGTGGAAGACATCAATAACAAGTATGAAACACCCTGGAACCATTTACAACTATTTTGTGTATCAGTCAATAACTTGTTCCCATATCTGTGTCCTCAGACTCAGCAATGTGTTTTCTGTTTATCAAAGCAACAGTCACTGTGAGGCCTCCACAGTAAACTTTCTCTCACCTTCCTCCAAGTGCAGTCCAGATAGCTGACTGTAGAGCCTGGTGTGGAATTGCTTGCCTCACAGTTTTTGCATATTCTCCAGAATACACTTAAGCATCCACAATACACAACAACTAAGCAAGATGCTCAGGCCAGGAGCTTGGCTCAGTGGGTTACATCAAGTATCTGTTCTGAACACAGTCCAGATTCTTACTCACTGTGCCCCAAAACATGCCAAGGAATGATCACAAAACTTTTAGCCTGAACAGTTTGTGTGGTTCTTTCTCTTCTATTTGTAAGCTTCAGTGTGCATTGTAAGCTTCAGTGTGCATGAACATAATACACAGGGTAAACATAATACACAGGTAAATTTGTGGAATTCTGATAGACTTTGCCAAAACCCTGAAGAAACTCACATGAAACAAAGAGCTTTGTGAACAGATTTTTGCAGGGAGCCTGTCCTTAGGAAGGTTTCTCTGCTAAAAAAATTTCAGTCACTTTAAGGAAACATACATTCTTAGTCAAAACCTTTTTGACCAATGCAAGTGATTGTGGAAATTTTTGTAGTCATATGCTGGAATTACCTTAAGGTGGTTGGAAGGAACAAAAAACTCCCTTCAAATGTGAGAAGATTCAATAACAACACATCTATGTCCCTATTCCACTCCTGAAAAACTTTCTCTTTTGATATAGACTTTATAGAAAAGCTTATAACATTTAGAAAGTTGTCCCTTTAAAAGAGAGTCACAGTATAAATAAAAAGAAATTAAAATGCAAGATAACTGGAATTTGTTTCACACCTGTAGTATGGATTATCTTAGGAAATTTCCAAATAACTTTTTGGGCCTGGTTTGTCCTTGTTTTCCTACATTTCTAAGTATACAAGAACTTATGCCACGAGACTTTTGTAAAGAAAGTTGAAACCTATGAATTCAAGGGGTAATATCTGTGATGAATTACATTTTTATGTTCTCAGAACACATACTGTTTTCCTTGTCACCTTTGAGCAGCTGAAGAACCACTTCCCCTGTTACAGAATTGCAGGCAATAAGTTCTCAGCATGAGGTTGCTAGCATCCCTGAGGAAAGAGTACCACACAGCTATTGACTTTCTAACACCTCTGACCTAGAAAGAACTTCATAATTCAGCAAAATTAAAAGAAACTTAAAGGCATTTCTCTATTAATCTGCTTTTATCTAAGTGAGGTTTTTTACCATAGGAAAGAATTGATACAGACAATTCGCAGTAGATACTAAAGAACATATTATGCTTCTGAAGCTAAAAATATAAATCAAGAACCAGTTTTAGGGACATCATCTAATCTGTCATTTTACTCACAGTCACCATATGTCCTTTTCTACTATGAAAACAAGTATCTGTAAATCCATGTGGTTACCCTTACATTGAATCAGTTGGTCAAAATTATGCAGTTTTGTGGACCTGCAGAGGGTGTGGAGCAAAGAAAAGGTCCATGCAGCCTCCTACTCCCTTGAGCATCCTAGCTGCTGCGCTGAAACACAACTCCTTTTTGTTACCAATGGTTGAAGAGAAGGCCATATGCTGCTAAACTGGTGATCTTTTTTCATCTTTTCCTCCATTTCACAAGACAGGGAATGCTCTGTCATAGTTCCGAGTTTCCTGATAAGATGCAACATAGGGGAAAGACTCTGCTTTCCCATTAACATGTGAGTAACATCTAACCTAAAAGTGGGTTAGTGGAGTGCGGGACTTGGTCTTTACCTGGCTAGCTCTTCTCTCACATTTTCCTTTCACAGGGACTTTCTAAATGTTGCAGCTTACTGTGATACAGTTCTTTGACTATAGGATAGGTTGTCAGGTATTATGTTGTAGTCACTTGGTGGAATATTTATGTTATAGTAGCCACTTGCTTCAAGATAGAGAAGTAGATTACTTACATATCTGCTTAGGTATCACCCACATTATCTCTGTTCTGCTGTCCTTAAGCCTGGCTGATCCACATCAACAAGAAAATATCTCTCCAAATTACATTGTATTTTGCTGTTTCCACCCACTTGAAAGCAGCAACTTCCTGTAGCACCTCTGAACAGGGTATGCGTGTGAAGAGCCCTGACTGATGAGCAGCACTTCAAATTAGCTTCATTAGTAAGACTACAAGGTGACTGAAGACACTGGGGAGTCTTCTAGAGCCAAATGCTGCAGTTGCTTCAGCTTTTCCAACCCATATATGCCTGCACATGTGATTGTGAGACAATCGAATGAGTTGCCTGTTGTGACACTACAATGAAAACAAAAGTGTTCTCTCAGGATCAGGAAATAAGCTGTTCTCCAAAGCCTTAGTTTCAATAGCCCAAATAAAAGGAGAAGGCAGGAAGGAAATAATGAGTGCGATTGACAAAGGACATGATCAGCTATGTTTGTTTTTTAGTTAATGCCTGATTTATGAAGTTTAAAGCATAGCAGATAACAATAGTGTTTCTGAAACTTTTTGTGAACTAATGAAGATCACTAGTTGCGATACATGACAGAGGCCTACAGCAGCAATGTAGACTTTGTGCCTGCTGTGATGAAATTCTGAATGGCACTTTTTATTAAAAATATGTTTTCCATTACATTATAGAAGAGTTGAAACAGACAGGCCTTTAAGAAGATAGTTCGTGACCTTCTACAGTTAACCTTTTAGTACCACACAAGAATGAACATTTCTACTCTGATGTTCACCAAAGCATTGAATTTACTGAATCTCTGAGTACATATGAAAACCTAGATTCTTCATGGACCCCTGCAAATTTCAGACTTGTCCAACTGGTTTTTTGCTTGATTGCAACCTCATTGTTCTCAGACAGAGATGTCAGGAGCAGCTTTGAAACTACTAGCCATATATTTGATTGGGTAAATCTTACCATTGAACTCTATCACTTGTTATGCAGGTAGCAGTTCTGGACACTGACTGCGATTGCAGTGAATTGTGGTTTTAAATTAATTTCCAGGAACACCTATACATACATACATACACACACACACACACACATATATATGTATATGTATACACACACACACACATACATACATATATACATATATATACACACATAGACATATATATATACACACACAGGCATATCTATATATCTATATATATATATATAAAATTAATGCAAACAGAAAAATAATGCGCACATTTTTAAAAGTTGTTTTATCACATTTGTGTACACATTTTATTTAACATTCAATAGCTTTTAAATGTCCACTTTATTTAATGTTCAATAGCTTGCCAATTTCCCTGAAGACAAAAGAAAAAAAATTGCTTCAGGAAGCAAATATTTCTCAGAGCTATTTATTCAATCTCTTTTATATATAATGAAAATAGGGTTATAAAAAGAGTCAGTCAAGTTTTCACTCAACAGTAACACAAAAAAGTTTCATCCCAATCAAATAATTTAAAATTTCTCTTTTGACTATAGCTTTTATCTCTTCACTTTCGTTTTCCCTGACATGTATGCATGAAGTTCCATAGGAGGCTGCTGTACTGACTATGCAGTTTCTATGGAGCTCTCCAGGTAACACTCAGCTGAATTACCATTTGATTAATTTCAATTTTAAAACATTAATTATTTAAAAAGTTTCATATTTCAACTTTTAAAGCTTTCCTGCTCATAGGGAAAAATCCTCATTTAATTCAGCCAGTTTTTCTATATTCATAATTAACTGTCTATTTTATATTTCATCTACTTACGCTCTTTTGTTAGGAATATTATTAAGAAAGAGAGCATATATGAAAGTGCCAAAAACCTCATCTGCTTGCAGGATCAGTAAATGAGAACTATCCTTATAATCTGAGTCATCAAGAGAATCTACTGAGAACATTAAAGGAATGGCCCTGAAATGTTCTGGCAATCAAAGTTGTGTAAAGTCAAAAAGCATACTTTCTGCTCTGTTCATGAAATCCATACTTTCACAAAAGAAATGAAAGGCATCTTTGGCCTTCTCAAATTTCAAGACTGCAGCTTAGAATTGAGCTGGGGAGAAGAGAAATTTAGTTTTAAGCCTTTAAAGAGTGATGCAAGTCTTCCTGTAAGAAACCCAATTTGGGCTCTACAATTTTAAAATAGTTTGAAGAAGTACAAAGTACAGCAAATTGTACCCATTAAATAAAATTTTAAAAAAATTGAAGTTCATCAGAAGCAAAGTTAATTTGCCAAAGCAATTCTTTATGCAATGATCTGAGAATTTTCAATTTTATGTCCATCTACAGCTGTCTGATCTGCTCTCTCAACCTGATGTGTTGTGCTGCCCATTGCATTGCAGTATATGCCTTCTATTATTTCCACAGCATTATGGAAAATATCACCATCATGACTCTCATCTAGAAACAGCCTCTTTGCAACCCAGAGCCATATGCTTTTCTATGAAATTTCTTGGTTCATTTCTGCCAGATATTATTCCACACTGATGGAAAAACAAATTGTTGACAGAATGCAAGGAATAATTTTAAAAATAGGGTCACAGAATCACAGAACAAACTAGGCTGGAAAAGACCTCTGAGATCAAGTCCAACCTAGGACCTAACACCACCTTATCAACTAGCACTAAGTGCCACATCCAGACTTTTCTTAAAGACCTCCAGAGGTGGTGACTTCACCACCTCCCTAGACAGCCCATTCCAATATTGAATCGCCCTTTATGTGAGGAATGACTTCTTAACGTCAAACCTAAACCTCCCCTGATGCAGCTTAAGACTGTGCCCTCTTGCCCTACTGCTGGTTGCCTGGGAGAAGAGACTGACCCCTGCCTGGCTACAACTCCTTTCAGGTAGTTGTAGAGAGCAATAAGGTCTCCCCTGAGTCTCCTTTTCTCCAGGCTGAAAAATCTCAGCTCCCTCAGCTGCTCCTCACAGGATTTGTGCTCCAGACCCTTCACCAGCCTCATTGCCATTCTCTGGACACGCTCCAGCACCTCAATATCTCTCCTAAAGTGAGGGTCCCAGAAAACTCGACACAGTAATTGAGGTGCAGCCTCATCAGTGCCAAGTACAGGGGAAGAATCACTTCCCTGGTCCTGCTGGCCACGCTATTCCTGATAGAGGCCAGGATGCCATTGGCCTTCTTGGCCACCTGGGCACACTGCTGGCTCATGTTCAGTTTCCTGTCAATCGAAACCGCCAGATCCCTTTCTGCTTGGCTGGTCTCCAGCCACTCTGTCCTCAGTCTGTAGTGCTGCAGGGGGTTGTTGTGGCCAAAGTGCAGGACTCAGCACTTGGTCTTGTTAAACATCACACCATTGGATTCAGCTCATCTATCAGCCTGTCCAGGTCCTCTGTAGAGCCTCCTACCCTCCAGCAGTTTGACACTTCTCCCCAAATTTGTGTCATCTGCAAATTTGCTAATGGTAGACTTGATCCCCTCATCCAGATCATCAATAAAGCTATTAAACAGGACTAGGCCCAACACTGATCCCTAGGGGACATCACTAGTTACTGGATGCCATCCATTCATCCCCACTCTCTGGGCCCAACCATCCATTCAGTTCTTAACCCAGCAGAGAGTGCACCTGTCCAAGTCATGGGCTGCCAGCTTTTCCCGGAGTGTGTTATGGGAGAGAGTGTCAAAGGCTTTGCTGAAGTACAGGTAGACTACATGAACAGCCTCCTTCTCATCCACCAGGCAGGTCACACAGTCTTAAAAGGAGATCAGGTCAGGCAGGACCTGCCCCTCCTAACCCTGTGCTGGCTGAGTCTTATTCCCTTGTCTGTCCTGTAGGTGCTTTGTGTTCGCACCCAAGAGGATATGCTCCATAACCTTGCCAGACACTGAGGTCAGGCTGACAGGCCTGTAGTTTCCCAGATCTTCCTTCCACCCCTTTTCATGGATGAGCATCACACTGGCCAACTTCCAGTCATCTGGGACCTCCCCGGTGAGCCAGGACTGATGGTAAACGATGGAAAGCAGCTTTGTGAGCTCTTCCATCTTCTCCCTCATCACCCTAGTAATCACTCCCATCTGGTCCCATAGATTTGTGAGGATTCAAGTGTCTCAGCAGGTGACTAACTGCTTCCTCCTGGATTACAAGATGGCTATTCTGCTCCCTGTCTTATTGTTGAAAACTGAAGCAAAGAAGGTGTTAAGTACCTCAGCCTTTTCCTTTTCTTTGGTAACTATATTCCCTGCTACATACAATAAAGAATAGTGGTTGTCCTTGCTCCTTTTTTTGCTATTAATGTAGTTATAAAAAACATTTTATTACTGGATTACCATCCCAGAATTAAATGGTATTTAACTGGTATATAAAAGAGCTACATTAACTCATATTTGACCATTTGAGAAGCTCACTGTTTAAGTAATACATCATATAGAGCACTCCAAGCCTGGTGATAAGAGCTGTGAATATGTCACAAATAATTTGGAGAAAAATGAGAAGATTTGATGTGTCACATGTCTCAACTGTGGAAGTGATTGAATATATACAGAAAAAATGAATGTGTGTGTTAAGCAAAAGTAGATTCGAGTAAAATTGTATCCATAACACTCGATTAAGTAATGGTATTTGAGAACTCAGGTCCTTGTCTGATATAAACCAACACTGTTACTATAATTTTGCACAGCACAAGCACAGTGTATTTCTTTTGTTTTTTGGTTGTTGTTTTGGGGTTTTTTTTTAAGTTTCTTTCCTGAAGAATAATTACACTCAGCTAGCAAGAAAAAAACCAAAGGTTAAAGCACATGTTTTATAAAGTTTGAGGAAGTCATAGTAGAAAGCATTCCAAGAAAATAAATGGAGATCTTAGTCTCCATGAGCTCAATAACTATATTCAATATTTTCACTACAAAAGGCATTGGCTACATGATAGCTCTGATGCTGTAGTTCTATTAAATAAAACCCTAATGGTATTTAGGTATGTATTGTGCTACTGAGCTTGTTTCACACTACTTGAAAATATCTCTCTACTAGTATACTGCTTATATTTGATACCTCAGCCATTTAACACATCCAGTCACTTGTCTCTTTGTTGTCATTAATTCCAGAGGGGGATTTCTGCTGTCCTCAGAGTTCTAAATAAAGTGAGATTACTTACTTTCAAGATGCCTATCTTTTCATGCACTCTGTGACTGGGGAATACCTCTTCCTCTCCCTCTCCTCTCCCTCTCCCTCTTCCTCTCCTTCTCTCCCTGACTCATTTTCTACTTCCAAAATTTATTTTTGCTTCAAAGATTTCGCTAAAAAATAATAAAAAATTGTTTTATCAATCAGCATCAACAACAACAAAAAATCAATATAGTGTTACCAAAGTAAATAGTTCCGTAATATCTATTTTTTTTTTTAACAAGAAGGAAAAGCTAGTATTATAAACCCAGTTTACCCTGCAGTAGGGCTAGATCAGGCTGAGATTCATACATTTATTTTTCACAGATCCCAGATCCTGATGATGTTTTTCAAAGAACAGTCTTCCTGAACTGTTTTCGCTCCCATCAGGAATGGTCTAATGGATTTCAGAATACAGTGATCACCAGCACCAGCGAGATAACAGAAGTCTGGTCTGGGTGTAATTTTCCCTATACCGTTACTGACAATGGAAATTATGTAGTAACTTTTGTTCTGTATCTATTGAAGAATGTAATGTTTCAACTCCTACTTTTTTTCTTGGTCTTAGCCAGATTCAATACTAATATTACCAATAAAGCAGGCTGAGAGGAAGTTATGATATGATGTGATGTGATATCATATGATTTGACTTATTCCTGTTGAAATATTAAGATGAAGTTCAACTCTTTTTTGTCAGGATAACTATTCCCCATAGCTTTATCAGAGAAAGGGATGTCTGTAGAGTCCTTACCTTATTACAAATAACACAATAGAGAAATTAAAAATACAGAAAGTAAAAATGCTCTAAAAAAAAAAAATCAAGCTAGAATTCATTCATCACTATTACATTGTAAGAGAAAAATATTTACATTTTCTGACAGTGTTGCTGGCTGTGTCTTAGACAGAGAATACATTGTTTACAGAGAAAATTTCTGTTAATAAAGACAATTAAAGCAATCATGGCTAGGAACATTTAGACCTGGACTTTGAGCTGACACTCCACTTCACTGACTATATTTTGTTCTCTTTATGTTTTTCTAAACTCAGCAACAGATGATACAGCTGGACAGTCAGCCCACATATTCCAGCTAGGCTGGAAGTGCTAATCAGGTTCCTAACATTTTTAAAAATTAAAATAGCTGTAATTGAGGAAGTGTACTGATAATCTAGATAGCACAACTATTGAAGAGTTAATAAATGAGAACTTGCTGTATCCTGTGTGTTTTGAAACGAATCTACTTAATTGGGTCATGGAGTCTCACTTCAAAGGTGTACTTTTGTTTTGTGATAAAAGACACATAATTAGTAAGCACAAGATTAGGTCAGCCTTGACGAGGAACTGAAAGAAAATTAAAATGGCTTGGCATCCTATCTAGTCCATTTGTCTCTACAGAAATGACTAAAATCTATATAACTATTTCAATCTTTTCCAATTTGCATATATACTTCCTACTCTCCCAATCATTTTGCTATGCTTTCCTGTCTCTTATTTTGTCTTTATTTTTGAGTTTTATCCTCACAACTCTACAAATATGTGCTGTTCTTTAGTATAATATCTCATAGGTGAAAGGAAAACAGTGGTAATTATTGCTTCCTTCTGATCATTGATAAAAACAAGATACTGCTGAACTAAGTATAAATCAGTAATCAAAAAAATCTAAACAAATAGAGGAATCAGCTGGTACACATGTCTTCAAATCAAAATCAGACTTAATATCTTTAATTTTCTAGTTGCAAGTTTTTTTCTAGTAATTAACTCTTGTCTCGGTTTATTCTTATTCAATTTTTACCTCAAAGATCTTTCTACATCTTCTACCCCAATGAAATTATTTTCTCACCAATCATTGATATTTTATAGAGTGTGGAGGAGATGAGTTTATTTGTTACTTGTTTGTGTTTTCTTCTTTTCTTTTTTGAATGGGGCATCATAAGAGACAAATCACAGAATTCACTTAGGCTAGTTTTACAGATTGAAAGGGAATAAAAAAACTTTTCTTTTTACTTGTTCCTAATTCTTTCTCACTCATCATTGGCACATGGAAATGACTGCAGAGTGGGCAAGAATTGAGGGATTAGAGAAAATAGAGCAAGGATAACTGCCATCCATGTACTGAACTAAAATCCCTATGTTAACAGCTGAAAATGTCTTTCCCATCACTGGTTTTTCAGTCATCCCTCTTAATTTATCTGATTAAAAAAAAAAAAAAAAAAGAAGTCGGAAATTAATCCTTATGTCTCTGAAGGGAATATGTCCTTACGAAATACAATTTACTTTTCCTTTGTAATAATCAGAAAAATTTAAATCTGGAGTTATTACAGAATAATACATGAATGTACTATACTGCTTATTTGAAAAGAAATAAATATTTCTAAATAACCCCTTTAAAGCTGATCATTGTTTATTATTAATATGAATAATAGAACACTATCTTGGATGTAGTTTTCAACAACAACCTAAGGAACATCCCCTACACAAAATTTTAAGTATAAAATCCAATTTATTAGCTACTTAGTGAATAAGAGATCAATCAGCTCAGATGTGGTGATGTTATTTCTGTAATTTTACTGAACTATAGTTATAAAAAATGGCTGCTGCTTTCCACTTCATCTTCTATCACCTATCTGCTCATTTTTAAGTCTATAATTTTATTTCAAGATTTTTTTTTATTTTTGCTTCTCTTGTAGAGTTTTTAACTGTTCTCTCTTCTTAATTATTATTATTGACTATTAGCAGCTCTGAAACCTTTGATGTATATAATGACATATATATCATGGAGTCTGAAAACTTTTCATTCTTAGTAAGAACAGAATATACTTACAGAATAAATTATGACATAGAAGTAAATATATAAGGCAGCCAGAAATGAAAAGTTTGTCAAAATTCCTATAAATGGAAAAATAAAAAAAGAAAAAGGGGGGGAGGGAGGGGAGGGAAGGCATCAAATACTGGAAAAAAGAAATCCTAGCTAGCAAAACTACAGAAAATATCAGTTCTGATCTGATCCTTCAAGTAATGGGCTAATGTAAATAGAAGCAAAAAGAGTGTTAGTATTTCTAGTAGCACTCTTTTCTGTCTCAGAAGGGTTCCACATACACTCTCAAATATAAAATCTTTATTTACTTTGGGAAATGCAGTCATACCTGCTACATTTAATGGGCTTGAGAAAATCACTTTCAAGACAGGAAAATAATATTACATTTAAAAACTATATTTCTTCTTCTAGCTAATCTGAGAAGACTGTGTGTAAAGGGTATGACACACATCTGTACTTGTTAGTCAACTTAATTTGCGGAACAATAATGAGATCTCAAATTTGTTAAAAAAAGTGGAATTCTCTATGAGACCTTTACAGATTCACTTATATTTGGATTTTCCTCAGTTTGGAAGAATGGAAGAAAAATGGAGGATTCAAGCCACCATTTTTCAAGTGCTTATACAGACTCTGCTTCTGTTAACCACAGTCTGATCTCATGGGGTGCTGAAACACTCATAGCTGGGGGTGTATGTGTCTGTGGTGCCAGCACCTGCAGACACTGTTTGTGTGTGCATATTGTGTGAGAAAACATATGTTGGTGTGTGCATTGCCAGATGGAAATCAAGAGTAATCACATCTAGGCTGGATACTGGAAAGAAAAGGGGTCTTTGCCATGGCTACTGAAACAACTGTGAGGTCCAAGGCAGTTACTGGAGAGGCCATAGGGTCTGGAGTTTGACAGAGAGATTCATTCAACTGTGTGTGTGTGTGTGCGTGTGTGTGTGCGTGTGTGTGTGTGTGTGTGCACATGTGCTGGAGGCAATGCAGGAGGCACCTGGGGTGAGTGAAGATGAAGGACCTGTCACTAGACAGACAGCATTTGAACCCATGATTGGAGAATCCACAACTTGTTTGTGTGCATGTATCTGTACCAGGAGCAGGACTGGGTCCCTGGCACCTCCTCAGTCCCAGATTCCAGCAGCTGGGCTTTTTATTGGGCAGACTGTATGTCTGAGCCCTGGAGGGTCCATTTTATATAACATCAATGTATTTAATAGTGACGAACCTTAATCCTGCTCAGTCAGAGAGGGGAACAGGATGAGGCCATTGGTGCTGACTCTGTTTTCATGAGTGCTGAGTGTGTGAGTTGATGTTGATCTATGTGTTTGGTCATTTGTGTATGTTTTATATGTGTGTTTGTGTGCATGCAGCTATTTAGAGTACATGCTTATCTTTGCTGCCTTCTGGCTCTACAGTCATGGGGTTGTGGCAACCTCGTCTCTATCAGACTACTGAACTTGGCAGCCCCTAGCACGGCAAAGCCCCAGTCTGCAATGATCATTGATCTGACTTGCTCACTCTTGGCTTTGGAAAAATTATTTTAATCTGTGATGGAAACTAGAAATTTCTTTTAAGAGATATAGTCTTAGGTATGTCTTCTGTCTCTGAGAATCTTTTATGAAATTTTTTCATCACTAATAAACCCTATAGATGTGTGCAAGTAATTCCTGTGTAAAACACTTATCTTCCACCTTCTCACTACATTCTCCATATAGATGAAAATGAAATTTCAGTCAACTTCACAGTCATATCCTCTTGCATCCCTCACATATAGAAGAAAGAGGCTATTTATAAGGTGAAAATAAATTGAACTGGTCATAAACTGGTTACTAATCAAAAAATACTATATTATGTAGACAGACTAGGTACCTGTAGCTTTGTGATATACATAAACTCATCATCTGTCCACACTCTTTATTTAGGAAATACAGAGAAAACTATATACTGTCCTGATCATGCAGTAATGATACCCTTAGAGCATTCCAGAGTACAGGTGCAGTTTGTCCTGACAATATTATGTGCTCTTAACACTGGGCATGGTTACTCAGACAAATACTAAAGACCATGTTTTCTTGTTTTTCCAGTTTGAGAGAATATTAATTAAGTACCATTATATGAGTAGAACCTTATTTTGTGCTATGGAGCATCTGCAGAACCTTATGACTTGCATTTGTAAAATTCAGTTACTATGAAAAAAAAAAATGTAAGGATCAAAATTCAGCTCCCAGCAGCAAAAAGAACTGACAAGCTTAAACAGGAAGCTTTGGTCAACAGAGGCTGAGACAAAATCCCATCACTAAGGACAAGGCCAGTTGATGTTCAGCCATGCTGATTAGCTGTGTCCAGCTCCAAGATAGAGATGGATTTTAAGATGTTATCAATTCATGTTGAAACCCTTTTGTTTTCTTCTCCCCATGTAAATCCCTGTTATAGAAAATATTAACTAATTGTGAAACCTAGCCAAAACTTGTACAATCCCCTAGTTAACATATGTTACCATCATCCATCCTCCTTATTAACATTTGCTGGCCCCTATACCTTTAAATTGCGTGTCGCATTTCAATAAACGACTCGTTTTTACCTCCATACCTGGGATCAGTAGCTTTTTTAGACTCTTACAGTAAATCCCTTTAGTAGATGTTAAAGATATATTTATGTGCCCTGCAGCCTTATTGATCTAGATTGTGATCCTACCAGATCTAGGCAATGTGTGGAAGTAAGAAAAGGTGGAGGCATGAAACCTGGATTTGAGACTGTAAGGACTTAAAGATTACATTTGCCTGTCTCAAACATTTACCACAGAAGGAGTCTCACTGCAGTAAATTGTGTAAGGAAGCAACTGCTTGTCTGCAACCACTGATGTCAATCTTGGCTCTCTTCCTCCCCACTCCCAAATATGCTTCCAAGGATACCTGGAACTTGGACTGTAAGTTAAGGCACCATGATGAGATAAAAATGGCACTATTGTCTAAGTGTTATCTCAGGCCTAGGGGAGGTAAACAAAGCCGGAGGAGAAGATAATGGATAATGATAATGATAATGGACACAAAGAATCCACAAGGTAAGCCAACGGTACTGAAATCGGCTCTGACTGGGTAAAAGGTAATTCTGGCAGGGGGAGATCGTGGCCCACTAACTCAAGAAACCCACCAACTCGAAAGGACTAATTAGCATTAGAAGAGAGGGGATAATATAACCAATGGAATAAGAGAATTGTGCAGCTAATGAGCATTAATTCCTTTGTTTGCAAAAATGTATAAATAGTGAAGTTTTGAACAACCCATCACCTAGAAGCCCAGGGTGAAGAAGGGACATTGCTGGATCTATGTTCAGGATTGTTAGTCAGAACTTACCTGAGGTTTTTTTGTTTGTTTGTTTGCTTGTGGGTATTTTTTTGTTTTTGTTTTTCTGATGACAGTGATACAAGGCATTTGAGTGGGTTTTGGGTTTTTGTGGGTTTTTTTGTTGTTTTGTTTTGTTTTGTTTTTATACTCTTATCTAAAGGATCATTAAGGAGAATGATACCTCCATTCAGTGTTCCAGGGGAAACTAGAATTCAAAGTTTTGCTTCCTAGGGAAGCTCCTTAGCTTCCAGCAGAAAGACTATCAAGGGGCTGAGAATGTTTTGTCTGTCTTGTGTAATTGTTGAGATGCTGAATCCTTGTCCTGTAAGCAATAGATGAAAAAAAAAATAAATCTGTAATTTAAGTTAAATATTCCCATGTCAAAGGGACTCTTAGATTTTGGTCTGCCAGGATTTTGTTGTTGTTGTTGTTTTTGTTTCATTCAATAGCAATACAATGTAAACGGCAGAAGTACTTGAGGACTTGTGCATAGTAACAGTGAAAACAGTCAGTAGTCTACAAATGAATCTTCAGTTTTTCACAGTGTTTCCTGATGAGAGGGCTATCCACCTACTAAGGGTATTGTAAGAAATACAGAAATTACATAAATATAAATTTAGAACTCTTCATTTCAATTAGGGAAATAAATACATAGTCACTACTTTGAGGATCTAATCACTAGAGTGTGTAGACTAGGTAGAAGCAAGAACCTGTGCCTTCCATTCATGAATGTTTCATTCCTGTTTGTGTCATAGACATGAGAAAAAGTTGTTAGTATCAGTTCAAGTGACCTTTGGGTTCTTCCTATAGTCTTTAGAATTCACTGATGCTTAGACAAAAGTCACATTCAAACATGCAGGTTCATGCGCCATAGCCAGGGGTGCAGAAAACAGGGGAACTCTCAGATCAAACAGTATCTGGAGAAAAAAAAAAAAAAAAAAAAAAAAAATGTTTTGCATTTTACAGTTTTATTTCACTGGAAAATTTTGAGTTTTGTAAGTCACCTAATTAATAATTTTGTTCGTTTTCCATAAAGATTAATATTATGTGCATGCTCAGTAGACATGCTGCTATAAGTATAGGATCATCTTTTTTTTTTTTTTCCCAGATAATGACCTGGTATTGGATGCATGAATTCCAATTCATCTGCTTGAAAGTTGCTCTTTAAAGCTCAAAACAGAACAAATAAAGAATTTCTGGAATTTTCATCTTAATAATTATGGTTTTCAATAGTGCAGAAAATTGTGGTAAATATTCCCTTACTGCTGTTTATAGACAAATGTTACTGTTAATCTCAAAGAACAGTTTTCTCTTTATTTCAAAATGTTTATATGGAATTCATCCTGCATTTTTCCATTACCTTAATTTGATGTTGCAGATTTTATAGTGTCAAGATCAGTGGTGAAAACTAAAAATGGCTTTTATTTTGTTATACTGACAGGCTTCTGAAACAGCATGGGTATTCAAAATTATTATTATTAGACCACAACATGGAAATTATTTCTATGAGCAGATTTATTTTTGTGGGAACTTAGACCCTAGAACTTTTAATCAGAATGTTACAAGACACAACTTTATAGATTACTAAGCAAGAAAAAAGTTTCTAGCAAGCAAAAAATAATCCATAATTTGAAAAAAACCTGGAAATGGCATATAATGGTTTTTACTAAATACCAGCTGCCCTGCTGCTGGCTGGGGCAGTGGGACAAGCTCAGGCTCTGAGGTCCTGCCCTGCCACTTCCATGGGCAACCCTCACCAAAACCACACCACAGGAGCTTCTGGCTTTGAGGCATAGTGACCACCAGCTCCAGGTTCAGATCATGTTGCTCTGGGCTTCACCGAGTCAGGTAGTGAAAATTTCAAAGGCCAGAGACCTCACAGCCTTCTTGGACCACGGGCTTTATCACCTGCCTCCCCTCATGGTGAAAAATGTTTTCCAGTGTCTAGATCCAAGCTCTCCTCTTTTGTCTTGTGCTCATTGTCCCTCATTCTCCTGCCATGCAGCACTGTGAAGATTGAAGCTTCATCTTCTTCAACATCTCCTTATGGATTCTAGAGGGGTGTTGCTAGGTTCCCTCAATGCCTTCTTTTCTCAGGCTGAACAGGTCAGGTTACCCAGAGGTGACATATCATAGTGATCCATCTTCTTGACCACACTTTACTTTCAAGTTCCCTGTCATCTTTTAAAAGTTTAAGCATCAGGAGGTGTACTCTGTTTAGTTTATCTGAATCCAGTCCTCAGATAGGCTCAATCTACTTCAAGAGTTTCTCCTTTATCAAATAATTCTTCTTAAACTATTGGAAATTGCTTTATAAAACCAAATACAACAAAGCAGCATTAGCCATCATATATAATTTTGTCACATAGATTCAAATCTGAAATGTAAAACTATTTTTTGGTAATTTTTGTTTCCTTGAGTAATATTACCATAGATGAGTCAAGGGCATATATCAAAAATGTAAGTCACATACACGTTGGCAATGAGTGCCAGCTTGGTAAGATCTTTCTTGTCTAGTGAGTCACACGTGATGCTTCTCTCGGTCATGGGCTCTGACATTCAGCCTGTCCAGCAGCTGGGTTTGGCTCCTCACTCTTTCTCAGTGCCTCCTACACAGCCTCTATCACATGGCCATTAGTAGCTTGTGTTCTCAGGAGTCAAACTCCCAAAGACACTCCTGAGGCCACAGACAAAATGTATCACTTGACAGCTGGTCCAGCCTCTTGCTGGCTAGAATCATGCACTGACAGCACACCAAGGGCACGTGGAGCTCCCCCACCTGGCACACCCCTGGCAATCAGGACCCCACACCCACATACACACACTGCAGAGAGCCTCGCATCCAAGAAATTCACTAAATATAAAGTTCAGTAAGAAGCTGAGACAGGCTGTCCTGGTATAGGCATGGGCAGACAGGTATCTATCCCAGCACCTGTTTGTACAGGACTGGCTTCTTGTCTCCCCTTCTCCCTCTTTTCTCCCCTCACTTGTTCTTTCCCAAACCACTATGATCCTTCCTTTCCCCCACATTCATTACTTTCCCTAAACATCATAAAGGAAGTCCTATGTAGTCTCAAAAATGCTCTTCCCTGTACTCCTTCTGTGGGATGATCTGGAGAGCCTCTTGGCTCACTCCTGATGCTGGGTGTTCCCTGGTCTGTGGGACTGGGGTTATCCTGGGACAGAAACAGGACTGGGTCCAGACTCCTGCCTCTGACTGGGGCATTGGGATCCTCACTGTCATCGTATCTCTCTGCTTCTTTATGGCCATGGGGATGAGCCTTTCACAGGCTGATGTATCCTGTAGGGCACTTGGAGAAATATGGCAGGGTGGTAGTGACATTCCCAAAATTGTGATGTTCCTGTGCACTGCCTTGTGTGTGGAGTCAGCTTTTATCATCTTACCTAACAGGGGACACTTCATGATAAGGATGCACAGCATTAGATGCACACACTTCACAGTACAGAACTGTGTGATAATATTGTCACAAATATATAACAGGAAAAATCACACAGAGATCAAAAATACTTTCCCATTGCCACACAGACCTATGAAAGTCAAACTTTCTTGAGTCAGCTTGCCAACAGCTCAATGATACAACAGGGATCTAACTCTATTTATTTATAAGAGTCTGCACTTTTATAAGCAGAAATTCAAATCCAGACATGTACAATGCTAGGGACTAATGAGACCGTCAGTCAATACATCTCACTTTATCTCTGAAAGCCTTTGTTCACATGATGTCTTGGTTTACAAAGGAAAATGAGAGACATTAGTGTTACCAACTTAATCATTCCTCACAGCTATGTCAGAAGACCCTGAGAAGATATTTGTGGCCATTAGCCTTTTGCCGTGTTTCCCAAAGGTAAATCAAACCCCAGTTCCTAAGACAGAGTTTCATAGTTATCCTCAGCAGTCCTTGCACTGTGTGACAATATGCATGCCAAACTTGTTGAAATTTATTTTTAATTCCAGTTTAAATCCACCAACATTAGAAGTTATAATACTAAAATTATACAACTTTTTTTTTTTTTTCCCTGTAGCCTTACTTCACTAAAAAGTAGTAATTTCTTGGTTACATATGATTAAATGTGGTTTAATGTATTGTGGAATTTTAAGAGATACAGATTATGGCAAAGAGAGTTCCTGAAAGTTGTGGCACTGAAGTCAAATAAACAAGGTTATTTTATTGGAAAATGGTAGGTTGACCTATCTGTAAAAATTACAGGAATAAAATCATTTTCAAAACCTCCTAGGAGTTGGAGAAGAAAATTGTATTTGATATAATGGGAAATGTTTGTGGCTTTTTAATGCAAGGCAATGTGTCCTACATGCTTGTTATCAAGAAGTCTTCTCCTGCCTTTGGGATGGCATTTCTGATGACTTTTCAAATGAGAAAAGAAGGCTTATCCTAGGAGAGACTGGAAATACTTGTATGCTTTCCATGGAAGTCTGCTGTCTGTTATGAAGTCTTAGGGGGAAACTAAGTAGAAAGTTTCTTTATGTTTAATTTGATTTACAAAATTAAAAAAAAAATAATTTTGATCAAATCACATTTATATGGGATTGTATAACCAATAGGTAAGTTTGAAAAAAAAAATTAAAATTACATATTTTTGCAAGATTTTTCTCTCCCAGGGATTTAATGGGTTTAATTAACTCATACACTCTGCCTTATAGTGGAGTGAAATGTGCACATTTTGCTATGGAGTTCTCTTGCATGTAGATAATTTTAAAAACCCCAAAACACAAAAACAAACAAACAAAAAAAACCGTACATGTTTGCACAATAAATGTGGTGGGTGTTTTTTATTGTATTTAAAAAATTTCTTTACTATGAAGTAATGACAGCCATATATGATTCTGCTAAGCTTTGAAAGAGGCTGAAGCTGAACATAAAAAAATATAACATTCCCTTTATGTTAACCAATGATATATCTGAATGTCTGTAGTTATGGCCATCTTTTTCCTAACAATTTCAGGTGAAAATATAAAGGGTAAAGAGAAATGCGAAAGATGATGCAATTTCCTTGTTCATTTCCAGAGAAAGTGGCAATAACTGATATCTATCCATGAACTGAAGCAGACAAAAGCTAAAATTCATCACTAATCACACATTCAATTGCTAATGAATCTCTTGGGAGACTTTGCATCTAGAGGACAGCTGCTACAAGAATGATTTCTGAAGCTACAAATGATAGGTCCTGTTCTTGAGATGTACGGTACAGAAGTTGGCTTCTCTTCTGAAGTCTTACCCAGGGACAGAACTAGTGCAACTAAGAGACAAGTTCTGACAATTGTGTTAACAAGACTCAAGCATAAACTCAGTTGAATTTATGATCTTCTTGTTGTTGGGTTTTTTTACTTTGTGAATTCCCTCACATTTTTAACACCATGGCAATAATTAAAATATAAGTATGTATTAATATTTTCCTGCTCATTTTTTACTTTCCTACTCAAAAGGTTCTGAAATTTCATACCTGTGAATGTCATTGGTGTTTCATTCCATAGCAAAACTTAGGTTAAAGATTTAGAAAAAAATAAGGGCAATATTTTTCATTTAGCACTCAAAGGAAGGAGGGGGGAATCACCTTCTGAGTTGATCTCACAGATCATCTGAAACCATCTTCTTTTCTTAAATAATTCCACACTTGACTAATAGTTGAGAGAGAGTTATGAGAAGAGTTCACATCATTAACATTTAATAAACACTAAATAAATCATACTAAATAAAAATATTGCTACAAAAACTGGTGGATGAGGGAGCCTATTCTAATATATGCAAGCACTAATAGGACTATAAATAAAACGAAATTTAGTTGTATGACTATCTTTATTAATTTAACACTAGATCCACATTCCTTGATAAATTTATCTTAAATTACTAGGTACGGGGGGGTTTCTCTTAAAAAAACATAAGGAAGATCAAATCTGAGAAAAGAATATGGATTAAGACTTCATTTTCTCTTATGAAATAAAGCAGTGCCAGGGCTAAGAGCTAGTTTTGTTAATATCAGGTGGTGGAAGGTTGGGGGTTTTTTTTGCTGTGGCTGGGTTGTTTTGGTTTTGTTTGGTTTTGTTTTGGTTTGGTTTTTGGTTTTTTGTTTTATTTGGGTTATCGTTTTGTTGTTTTGTTTGGGTTTTTGTTTTGTTGTTGTTGTTGGTTTTGGTTTTGTTTCTGTTTTTTGTTTGGGGTTTTTTTAGAGATAAAGTCTCCTTATATCATGTAAGATGAAAACAAAAGATTTAGGACTTCAGTTGTTAACCATCTGAGTAACTTCTGAGGATAGCTTGTAGTGAACTACTAGGAAATGCAGTGAACAATGACAGCATGAAAACATTCACAACCCTTTCCATGGCACAGGCAGCATGGGAAGGGATTTTGCTGACTGTCAAATTCTACGTGGGCTTCCCCCTTGAGGAGCAAAGTTAAGACTTTCCCCAATTCTTCCTGGCATTTTCTGCTTATTTGGGAAATGCTTCTTATTTTTTATTTTGGCTACACTGAGTACTGGAGACAGGGAACCAGTTCCATGAGAGCCAGGGGGTAACATGAAAACAGGTGTTAAAAGTCCTTGGAAATGCAGCATTTAACTTTCCATGGAGTTGTTGTACTTCAGTCAAGCTGTGAGCAACTTAAAATACATGTACAGATTTCTGGAATATTCAATTTCTTTTTACTCTTGGGTTATTTAATTACCTCAGTTACTACAAGAATACCACCTGTGGCTTTTCGGTACATTTTTTCATCTCAATTGCAAGGCTGTTCAGTTCTGATGTTAATACAGCAATGCCAGATGAGTCATGGCTATGGCATAAGCATGAGCTCCTTGCACTTCTGTGGTTTACCTTGGACTTGCCATCATCCAGGCACTGAGCCGCAATGGAGAGCATGGCTTCAGCTACAATCTACAGCTGCTTGGCTGCCAGCCACTCCTTTAGAAGAGTAAGTAATGACAGTAAGAACCAACATAGATTTTTGTTTGCTGTTATACAGAGGATCAGCCATGGTAAATTGCACAAATTTTATTTATTAAGGAAGTTTGTCTAATGCACTTCAGCACAAAACTGCACCTAAAGCAAGAAATGAATGACATTAAATAACACAGTAAATCATGTCTAAGTTTGTTGGGCTGAGTTGGTGGGGATTTTTTTATTTTTTGATGTGGATGGATTTTTGGACTCTGTGTGTATGTGTGCATATGCACTAATGCTGCTACAGAACCAACAAGGGTTTGAGTATGAAGGCCTGAACTCCTACTGATTTTATTTCATTTGTCAGCGGAAGGCTTTTGAAGCTTTCTTTGCCTAAAAGTGGTATCTTTCAAGCAGAGAATCAAGATATAAGACAGAAGCACTCCTTAATGTTTACTATTCATTTTTCGTATGAAGGAGAAAGAGCACAAGGGAGTTTTAATAGTATCATCTGTACAAGAAGATACATTATTGCAAAATGCAATTTGCTGGTATTATTGTTACAGTGTATCCATTATCACCTTGTAGAGGCCTTATTGTCCCATTACCTTGTTTTGAGTCTTGCAAAGTGTCAACTTGTAGTATACTCCCACTTTTATTCAGTTTTTCTTTCATCGGAAGAAAACAGCAGTGCTTTTTCTGGTTGAGGGGCAGAAGGGTCAAGTTATTGTTTATTTTTTTCTTGAGTGCTTTATTATTGCAGTGAGTTCAAAGATTTAATAAAAAATAAAAAAATCTGATGTGAGTTTAAAAAAAAGGAGTTTTGAAGGGATCTTGTCTTGCTCAGCTTGCTACAGAACATAGGTATTTCTTTGTGTCATGGAGAGGATCATAAATTTGTTTTAGCTGTCACCACTACTCTACCCAATTTATCCTGTTGCTCTGCTCTCCAGGTAGATTTATTCTCACAGAGAAAACATTATCTCCTTAGCTGATCAGCCAAGGAACAGCATACTTTGGAAGAAAGTTAGGCAAGGAAGTGAGTGCAGGAGTAAGTAACCTATTTCATTCAGGCATCATAAAGATCAAATCCTTTATCACAGAATCGTAGAACTATTTGGGTTGAAAGGGACCTTTAAAAATTAACTGGTGCAGTCACCCTGTCATGTGTAGGGACATGTTTGACCAATTTAGGTTGATCAAATCCACTACTGACCTGACCCTGAACACTTAAAAATTTGCCTATTTGCATTGCTGAAGTCCTCCTTATGTATATCCCCCATATTTTACTTTGCTAGTCTGAACCTTGTTGAACAGCACATACCCACCAAAGCTCCTCTATTACTCCCCTCTTCAAATGGACAGAGGGGAGAAAATATAATGAAAGCTTCATGAGTAGAGATACGGGCAGGGAGAGAGCACTCTCCCATTACCATCATGGACAAACCAGACTCGACTTATGGAAATTAGTAGCATTTACTACCAATCAAAATCAGAGCAGGATAGTGAGAAGTAAATAGTACAAACACCTTCCTCCTACCCTCTGTCCTTCCTGGGCTTATTCTTATTCTTGATTCTCTACCTCCTCCCTTCCAGCAGTGCATGGATGGTGGGTAATGAGGGTTATGGTCACTTCATCATATGCTTCCTACTATAGTGTGGGGCCCCTTCCATAGGAGACAGTCCTCTGTGAACTTCTCCATTATAAGTAATGTCCATGGGTTACAGTTCTTCGTAAACTGCTCCAGTGTTGGTTCCTTCCATGGGATGCAGTTCTTCAGGAACTCTCTGGTCTGGTCCCTCATGGAGTCACAAGTCTTGCCAGCAAACCTCCTCCAGTATGGGCTCCTGTCTTCATGGGCCACAGATCCTGTCAGGAGTCTGCTCCAGCATGGGCTGCGCACAGCAAGCCTTCCCACAGCCTTCTTTTGGCCTTTCACCTGCTCTGGCATAAGACTCCTCCACGGTTTGCAGGTCATTATCTACTTCTTTGTGAACCTCCATGGGGTGCCAGGGGACAGGCTGTCCCACCATGGTCTCCACCACAGGCTTCAGGGAAATCTCATCTCTGGTGTCTGAAGCACCTACTCCCCTTCCTTCTTCAATGACCTTGGTGTCTACAAAGTTGTTTCTCTGACATGTTTTTACTCTGCTCCTCTCTGGCCACAATTACTTTTGTGTAGTGATTTCTACCCGACACAAACCACTTCTTAGATATGGCATCACAGAGGCATTACTACCATTACTGATGGGCTTGGCTCGGCCTTGGCCAGTGACAGGTCCATCTTGGAGCCAGCTGGCATTGACTGTGTTGGACACGGAGAAGACTTCCAGAAGCTTCTTGGAGAAGCCACCCCTATAGCCCTGCTACCAGAACACTGCCACACAAATCCTACACATCTGCACATACATAAAACTCCTCCGTTTAAATTCTTACTCTCTTACGTTTACCTCATTATTCACAGAAAGAGAGGAAATATTGCAGAGGGAGAACATATAGCTGAAGCAAACAATGTTTAAGCTTTCATTTCATTACTGCCAATACGCTTCTGCTTCTACAAAGTATGCTTGGTTTATTTTATTCAGTTAATTACATAAGTCACCAGAGGTGAAACTCAGATACTGTACCAGTAAACTCATTACATTTGGGCATTGTACTAATTGCTGAGGCATGCCATATGTAAGAGTTCAGTGTATCAGGTTGGTAGAAAGTACGTTGGACTTATCATGCTCATTTTCCTTCTAAAAATCCAAAGTGGTAAGAAGCTGAAGCTGTGCAGTAAGGAAAAGCATTTACCTATTAGCTTAGCAACAGGATTTCAGTAACTTTATTAAAAAAAAAAAAAGAAAAAAAAAGAAAAAAAAAGAAATATTGTATTGAATATTGTAAAATTCTGTCAGCATCCTTTGAGACAAATATTCAGAGCATTGATATTTATATCAATATATAAGACCAGTGTGGGTCTGATCTGTGACTCAGGCCTTCTGCATCATTGAAGAATCACAGGAGTTCAGAGGACAGCGAGGAAGGTCCAAGACAAGTTTCCACTGCTATGGAAATTCTCAATTTTTAATGGAAATGCATGGCTATTACCCTGCTCGGTTACCATGTAGGGAGAGCACTCTGTTTAAGTTCAGCCACAGAAGGATCTAGGCTGCTCTGAACAGCAAAGAAGGCTCAGATCTCTTCCAGGAATGCTGATGACACAAAGCTGGGAGGAGTGATCAACATCCCAGATTGCTGTGCAACCTTTCAGAGGGACCTAGACAGGCTGTAAAGATGGGCAGAGAATAACTGTCTGAAGTTCAACAACAGCAAATGCAGGGTCCTACACCTGGGGAGGAATAACCCCATGCACCAGGACAGACTGGGGACTGACCTGCTGGAAAGCAGCTCTGCAGAGAAGGACCTGGGAGTCCTGATGGACAATAAGCTGTCCATGAACCAGCAGTGTGACCTTGTGGCCAAGAAGGCCAACTATCCTGGAGTGCATTAGGAAAAGCATTGCCAGGAGGCCAAGTGAGGTGATCCTGCCCCTCTACTTAGCCCTAGTGAGGCCCCATCTGGAGTCCTGTGTCCAACTCTGGGCTCCAAATTACAAGGGAGACATGGGGCTCAGGGCAACAAAGATGATTAGGGGACTGAACCATCTCTCTTATAAGGAAAAGGCTGAGGGAAGCTTGGAGAAAAGGTTACTGATAATGGATCTTAAAGAATCTCAAGCGAGGGTGACAAAAGGATGGAGAAGAGTCTTTTCAGTGATGCCAAGCAATAGGACAAGAGGCAACATGAGGAAGAACTTTTTACTTTGTGAGTGACTGTGCACTGGAACAGATTGCCCAGAGAAGTTGTGGAATCTCCTTCACTGAGATATTCAAGAACTGTCTGGACACAATCCTGTGCAATGTGTTCTAGGAAGGCACTGCTAGAGCAGGGACGTTGAACTACATGACCCTATTGGTAATTTTACCCATTCTGTGATTCTGTAATCAGAAGGCAAAGCTTAAGCTCTTGGTAGATTTGCAACACCTCCAGTGCACCTTCTGTCCCCTGTGCTTTGACACGAGTTGAGGTGCTTCTCCTTCACTAGGCACATCACACTACTGCCATTTCTGAGGGTGGGTGTGGTGAGGCAGCTTTCTTAACGTTGATATGGTCGGTGTACACGACAGCCCTTGTAGCAGGGAATGCCATGAATGCAGGGAATGCTCTGAAGAGCAGGGACTGTGATCCATTCCAGTGAGGACCACCAGCTGAGGGAACAATTTCTTCTCCACAGTCACATTAGCTGACTGACTATTAGTCTGCTCACCAATAGGTATTTTAATGACATGAGTAATGGAAGAAGAATGGAAAACAAATCTGATTTACTGTGTGACTGACTCAAAAGTGCTGAGTAACACACCATGTGTGACTTCAATATCAACGACTACAGGACACAATATTTCCTAAGCTTCTATACAGAAAGTAAGTATAATTGGTTGAGATTGAACTGATGTTATCTCTTACCAGAGAAGGGTCCAGTTTCAGAATTATTTATCAGGTGCTTACTCTGGATACTTTTGTTTTGATCATTTTTTTGTTTGTTTCTTACTTTCTATTAGATCAATTATTTTGTTTTTGTCTCCCCTTCTCATTTCATCAATCTTTTAATTATACAAAACCAGTGTTCTGTGCTCAGCTGATGCTTTTTGACATCCACCACAGCATCTAGATCATCCTTCTTGGGGTTGTAACTTTCAGCACCTGCTCTTTCTTCCTACCTTGCATGGTTTTGTATGTGTGTGCACATACACACTGTTTTCTTCTATGTTAGTAGAAATAAAGATTGAACAAAAGCCCCAGCTTATATATTCATTTTTACAGAATCAGTTTTTCTTTTTAGTTCTTTTTCTGACAGCTCTCTGAACAGGTTATTTTTGGGCATACATAGCATCTCAACTTCATGGCTGCATCTAACTTTGATCTAACAAACAGAGAAGATGTTTGCCTAAAGACATCTAGAAGGGCAATAGAAAAGACAATATTTCTTTTCATTTGCAATGAAGGCTATTCACAACTCTGAAAGTAAATTGTAAAGGTGGTCATTCTAACCTAAAAACTTTGCTTAAAAGTTAGAAACGTTTTTAAAATTACTGTTTGGGAATTAAGCGACCTGCACTTCAGAAGATGAGATGCTGATGAGATGCTAATGAGAACAGAGTAGAACAATGTGATAAAGTATTCAACAGCCTTCCTATTATTGGAAGAGTGTTGCACAAGTCAGAAGTAGTGTTATTCTGTTTCTATGACTCCCTTTCCTGCTTTCTTTCTGGATTTTGTTATTCTTCTTGAGCAAAGAATTGTTTGTGTTATTTCTCCTTTGCATTAGCTCTTTGACTAGTCAGAGTATTCAGCAGGCACATTACCTTGTGTCAGCATGAGTGCTGTGATGCAGGATTCATGTTGAGCAATGTCTAATCTTTCAAATTGTCTTATTATCCAGCTACACGGTAGACTTTTTGTTTGCTGAACAAAAGACCCTTGTGTGCAAAAGATACTTCTCATATTCCTCCTCCTCTTTATTCATTTTAATTGATTGTTCAGTGGCTTGGAGAAATGACTTCCTTCTCCAGTTGTAACACCTGCATTTCAGATCACACGAGGCAGGTATACAATGACAAACCCAGTGTTTGTACTGTGACATGTACAAATTGCAGATAAAAATTTCTTCCTTAGATACTCTTGTGAACAAACAAAATAAGCACAAAAAGCACATGGCATAAATGCCAGTGGGATAACTATCAATCTCACCAATGAATTAAAATTAGAAGGTACTCATCAATAATATATGTAAATCTCAAAATATCACTACAATTTATTATATTTCACGAACCTTATATAGAAAAGTACTGAGTATTTGGTTCAATAAAAAATGTTGGGATAAATTTGGGTTATTTTTACATTTTTTCCTTCTCAATTTGTAAGTTTGTGCCACCAATAAATTAAATGCCTGTTTTCCTGCCCACTGTATCAAGACAGCACCATATTTTCCTTGTCCTTAACGGGCTGAAGAATGATGTCTATAAAATAATGAAATTTCCCTTGAATCAGCAGGTTTCTCAGTTTGCTTTCTGCATGAATTAATAAGAATTTAATGATTCCAGGCAAATTATTCCATTCCACAATAGAGTGGAACACTTTACTCTGCATAATATCTTGCCACAAAAGTTTTTGCTGCAGAGAAAGTAGTGAATCCCTTTCAGGTCAGCTTCACAGAGGTTTGGTTGTTTTTGGTTTTGGTTTTGGTTTTTGGTTTGTTTGTTGTGTTTGGTTTCGTTTTTTGTTTGTTTGGTTTTGGTTTTTTTTAATTATGGAAACTTTAAGGATCGGAAGGTGGGAGGAACTATTCCTTTTCAACCTGAAATAGAGAGTCTCTGCAAAAAATCCAATAGTTCCACTTTTCAGAGGTAATTGCAGTTTTGAGCCATTTAGTGTTTTGAGACAATGAAAACTGAAGAATGTACTAACATTCAAAATTGCACCCACAGTCAAGTGTTACAACTTTTTGAAAAAATATGTACTATTTCTAACAGCCCTATTTCAACATTCATAACACATATGGATTACAAGTATTTGGCATAATGTGATTCATTCTTGAAGATCCACTTCTGTTAGTCCTGTGACTTGCCAAAACAGACAGAGCTGGAAATGGTTAAGGTTCCCCGCTAGGATCTTAAGTGAATACTGGCCTGCAGTATTATCTTGAGTGAAGATTTTATAGCAGTAATGTTTCATTTTCAGATTTGGAGTATTCTGCAATTGTTTCAAATGACAACAAGGACTTATCTGAAAAAAAAAAAAAAGGAGGTGGTTGTATCAAATCAGGAAAAACAAGACAAAACCCACATAAATTCCACACTAAAAGTTACTGCTTCTGTGGAAAGCTGCCTATGGCTTACTAGCACTATGAATTAAAAGTCTTATGCATTTTTGTGCTCATCATTAGTTGGTCTGTCACATTAAATACAGTAATTTTTAATATTTTATTTTAATGCTTTATTGTCAAGGTGTTTGTGTGCCATCAAGAGAATGGAAAACATAACCTGAGCCTCTATATACTGATAAGCCTACAACAGATATAATCAAGTATTAGTCATTGGGGAAGATCCTATTCCCTGGAGTCTCTTTCTTGGAGTTAGTCCACACGAGTTGTGTTGAGTACACCAAAGATCAACAGGACAACAATGAAATAGCAAAAAAAAAAAAAAAAAAAAAAGAACCAAAACCTAAACCCCCCATGTAACTGCAAAAATAAATATCTTGTTATGCTATTTGAACTAATTACAAACCTGGAATGCATGACCCCAGGAGATCAAGATGCTGTCACTGGATCTGATGTCATTCCATGATCTTGGTCTAAAAGACAGCATGGCCTCCACTATGTGAGGCTCACTTCTTTAACATGCAACAGGATCTTCAAAGAGTGATTCAGTGCTCTTGCAGGCTTAGCACAGAGCACCTTCCACCAGACAATGAAAAAGTGTAGTACATCTATGGCAAACTCTGCTGCCTTGACAGCTGATTAAGAGCTGCTCCTCAGGAATCTCTTAGCTGGATTTCAGAGTAGGCGTAAGAACCTTGAAGAGAAAAATATCCTGGTTTTGAGTATTTGAAAAAACTCAGAGCAACTGGTATTAGCTAAGGATGATAGAGACTCCATTGGCCAGAGATAATGCAAAGCCTCATTTATAGTATTGTTGTCCACTTATGGGTAAGGCTGTGACAAACTGCCTTTTCCCTGTCAAAGCTCATTCTGCAATTTTTTCGAGGTTGGCAGGGGGTAAAAAAAAAAAAAAAAAAAAAAAAAAAAAAAGCAAGACTATTTTTGACTTTATCCCAGTGGCCTGAGGAATTCTGAACTCTTGTCTCTTAGAAATACTTCCACTTATTGCATTGAAGAAAAATATGTGTATGTGTATGTGTATTAGGACCATTCAATGAAACTATCAGTTATGCTTCTTCCTCTGGTTGTCACACATTTGAATGAAATCATCATTACTGGACGAATGTTTTTTAGAATTAACTCAGTCCTTTTTCAGTGGTCTTCAACTGGATGGAGACATAATCAGAGCTTCAATACCTCTTCCCATCTACCTTTGAATTTTGATGTTTACAAAGACACTAAGTAATTGAATGGTTATATGCAAGAGTATTTATGAGCCAGTGCATATTGATTCAAAATTGGCATAGTCTTTTACTTAGAATGCTGCCAGAGTTAGAGAGTATATTGCCTGAATTTGTTTCAAATTAAGCTGATTTTGGACTGTTTCAATTTTATCCCTTACTTTTTCCAACTTCAATGTGCAAAATTCTGTAGTATGTCTATTTGGTCTTTATAAAGTTAACTACTGAATGCTCTGTTAACCTTAGCTTAAGCTTCTGGGTTTCACTATAATACAAATAATGAAAAAATAATAACTGGGATATTTGAACTGCACAGTGTTTCCTATCTTCTTCTGTCCCAGGCCTGAAAGCATAAGGAAGCTTCTCAGAGTCAAAACTCATCACTATAATAGCTCTAACTCAGAGAGATGCTCCTAACTTCTGTGAGTTAAACCAAATGATTGAGCTGGCCTTGTGACTTAGTCTGAGTCACAGAGGTAAACACTAACACATTATTCATATTAAGCTTCTCTTCATGGATCAGAAAGCTAGGGGAAAACCTGAGAGGTTGTATACATATGAGTAGCCCCTGTCATCAATTTTTCTCACATTATTAACTCTAGTCTTACATCTTAAGCTTTATAGGTACTGATAATACACTCTTGCAAACATAAGTCATTTCAAATGAGCAAAATCAGAGTTTTATGCTACATGACTAATTAGCATAAGCAATCTCTTGTCACATAGCAACTTAGATCTGATGATGAACACCTGCCAGCCCAGATGGTTTGGGAAGGAATTTTTCAGTTTAATAGAATAAAGTACTGTTGCTGAGCTGCCTCAAACTACTATTTAACAGGAATTTTGGAAGAAGTCTGAGAAGGGTTTATGGTGAAATTTTAACAAATAAGAATCTCCAAAGCTGTCATGTTCAACTGTCATCACTTGTCAAGGCATGACTTTTAAATAATGCATGGCTGTTACATCTTACTCTGCCTATGTGTGCTAACAATAGTATTGAATAAGTATAAACTCAGGAATACTGCAAAACCAGTAAGACCTGCAGAGGTGCAAAGCTTGTTCTCTCATTATAAAATTTCCCATTACTAATTACAGTCTGTAGTTCTAAACAGCCTTATGAACAAATTCACAGAGTTTTAGTAGAAAAATGTTTGTGAAATTTCAAATAAAAATTCAAATATGTAAACTCCTAAATATTGATTGAATGGAATCTTATAACCTATGACAATAGTTTAGTGTAGGTATGTGGATAACTCCAAAATATATCTATGTGCTAGAGATGTTTTTTTCAGCAATCTCATAACTTACTGCTGAAATTCTGATCTCACTAATATAAAAAATACCAAGATTTCAGCCATCGAACATCGGGAAAATTAAAAATTTCAACAATTTTCTGTCCTAGTGTTCCATGAGTCACTGAAAAAACAAACAAAGAAACAAACAAACAATTTCACTTTGTGTTCAAGTATTGACTTAGCAGCATTAACAGTAGAGCCTGGGTTTTTCTCAGTAATCTAAAAAAGAGATCCTTGAGAAAATATGCAAGGTGCAAAAAGGCTTATACATCTATTTACATTCCCTTCTTGAATTAACACTAAATCATATGTAAGAACTAAAATGAGGGTATTTCACCATTCATTTACCACTCATTGCAGATCTAAAGTACAATTTAACCTCATTACACATTCCAGAAGTGTACTGGCTTACAGCCTTCAGCTGAGAAAGAAAAATAGGTCATATCATTGGCCACTTAGGACTGGGAGGACACTATCTTCATATTATACAGTGAAATCCACATATGCCCAAAACACCAACAAACAACAAGACAAAAGAGCTACACTGACAAAAAAGGTATAGGGTAAGTTGGGATGTGTCTGCATGCAAGAATAGCTCAGAGCATTTCTATCAGAACATATAATACATATTTTGGTTAAATCACAACAAAACTAACCAACTTTCACTCATCAGCTTCTTAAACTACCAGAATTTACATTGCAGCATTTTACTTGGGAATATTTCCTCTTTCCATTTTCTATTTTGCTCTCATTTTTCTTTACAAGAGATAGAGAGAATAGAACTATAATATTTTAAAATATTATATTTTTTATCTTCTTTTTTTTTTTTTTTTCCCCCAACAAAAATAGCAGGTGGGGTCCTCTGATCCAGCAGTGGTACGTATGAATTCAAGCCTTTGTGATACAAAATCTAAGGCACAGCTTTGCTTATTAACAAAGAAAATCAGGAAATTTGATTGTTCTGTAACACATAATGTGGTTCTTTCTTAAAATAAGTAAAATGAATTTAGAAAATACCACAAGTCATTGCTTACCAATAATGTTGAAAGCAAACTCACAATACTAAACATATTATAAAAAGTCAATGAGTCAGTTCAATAACATCAGTCATTTAAAAAATTATACCGAGGCTTCAAAACTAAATAATGGATTAAAACAAAAATATCATTGTACTTGTAAAGATTCTGAGCAGGAGCTGACAGGGAGGTGTGATTTTCCACTTTCACATTGGATGTCTGGCCGCATACTCCTTATCTCATTCTTAGACCATTTGTTGACAAAGTTTTCTCAGGTTTCATTTAAATTTTGGCCTGAAGCACACAGGACAAATAGATGATGCCATCAAAATCAAGCCTGACAGACATTTCAGTGTGTTGAAAATAACATATCTGTCATCCAAATGTTTCTTCAAACCAAAACCCTTGGAGATAGGAGAACCCTTCAGATATGCATGTATGTGCATGTGGGGTGTATGTGTGTGTACATATTTAACACACAATAAAAGGAAATTAGTATTAAGGGAAGAATAGTCAGAAGAGGATAATTATTTTGGATGGCAGATGGCATTTTTTAGGCAGAGAATGTGACCATTTGCTGAGATTTCCTGAGATTTCTGAGCAGATCTCCATACCTGATCACTTTTCAAGTTCTGTATCAGGTTAAAAATTGGTCTAGAATATGAATTTTCTTCTGAGATTAATAATTGGCATAATATCTAGCAATAAATCCATTACAGTAGTGTATAGGAATTCTTTATAAATTACTAAATATACATGAATATGTAAATATGTATGTGAAACTGCAATATATATAAGTAAGACCTGCCATTGTCATTGAAAGGTGATGACCTTTTCAGTTCAGTACAGCAGAGTTTAGAAATATCGTCCTCTAGGATAGTATGGAGACACCAGTGTATTCCTGAGTAGCAACATAAAAATCAGGAATTATTCTTTTAGGAAATTAGACTGACATGAATGTATCTGGGTAATTCAGAAGTTTTTTTTCTTCTACTGTAATTTTAAAATATATTTCTCTTTCCATCTTGACTCTTTACCATGTGTGAACATTTTGGTATGCTATTCATCTCAGCTTTTGCGTAGTGCTTCTGTCTGTTTCCAGTTCCAAGAACTGACAGCTGCCTCAGCTGATCACGAGCTCTGCTCACAACTTCTCTTCAGAAATTGTTCCTCTTTTATTGGAGTGCTATGATATATTCTAATGCCTAGTCTTTCACATAAAGGGAGAAAACAAACCAAATTAATAGAAACACCTCAGTGATTTCAGAGCTATACTTTATTTCTACAGTCCTGTCTGGTCTGCTTGGGACTTGTTAATATTATAAATGGAGGCAGCAAGGCAATTTGAAAAAAGCAATGAATTGCAGTCTGTTAAGCTGCATGAGACATAAAGGTATGTGTCTATAGTCCTTATGGGTAAATTATGAACCATTGATTTAAATTCTCCACCTAATGGTCAAAACCCCAGGAAAACATGATTTGCAACAACAGTAAGAATTCCTACTGAAGAGTCAGCCTAAAAACCGCTGAAGCCATTCCATTATGTATTCAGTCCCTTCCTTCTTAAATGTAGTTCTTCTGTACACATGGAATGGCAGTTCTAAAGCATCACATCAGAAATTTTATTTAATGCTTTCTGTGCCAGATGTTCCATCCTTCAACTAATCAGCAATGCAATAAACATGAAAAATAAGGCCTACTGAAGTTTCAGTCAAAATACTCTGTATTCTCTCTTTCACATGAGATCACAGAAGAAAATCCCAAATTAAGACTCAAAATAAAACATAATCTACCTAGGATATTTCAACAAGAAGTTCCAGTGACTTAAAATAATTTATTTCATTTTATTTGGAAAAAGCTTGCTAGAAGAGAAAAGAAAAACAAATACATAAAAATACACCTGTAAAGTAATTCAGTCTTCAATACTAGAACATAGGTATCATATCATACCTGTACAACCATGCTATTGAGTCCAAGAATCTATTTGACTGTTGTTTCTTTGCTTTAAATCTTCAGAATGATTTACCAGTGACATTGGTAGGAAAAAATTTCTTCTTTTTAAGTTTATATAAAGTTGTTACTGTGGAATGCAAGGTGAGAGGTATAGCCACATTATGGAAGATAATGATTTCTTTCTGCCTTAGTCTCCTTGCATACTGCAGGATTAAGTTCTCTCTAGGATCAACCTCAGTTCTTAATATTAAAGACAATATGGTGAACAATATAAAATCTCCTAGGAGCATTCTTTGGAACTATAAATTAGTTGATTAGGACAAATTCCAAGTGTTTTAATATTTGTTTTCCAGAAACATTGGAGAAATGCTCTTTACTGGCATGATTGTTATGGAAAACAAAGTTAAATTACCTTTAATATTTGTGCTGAAAGTGTTTTATCTCTCATCAAATCAGGGATCAGGAATAATTCATAGGCTCATAGAACATCAGGTTTAAAGGGACCTCAAGCTTTATCTCAACCAATCTTTTTTGACAAAAACATAGTCTAGGCAAGATGGCTTAGCATCCAATCCACATGAGTCTTAAAGGCATCAAATGCTGAGGAATCCACCACTCCCTCAAGGAGATTATTATTGTTATGGCTGGTCGTTCTCATTTTGGAAAGTTTAATTACAATATGAATATTATAATTGCATAATTGAGTTTATAATCTTTTTAATTGATCCAGTGTGTATATGTATGTACATATGTACGGTTCAGATTTGCAAATGAAGATTTGGGAAGGGCTTTCCCCACGTGGGTGTGTCCTTCGAGCCTGCGCAGTGGATTTTTTAGGGGAGTCACAGCGTGTGCGGAACTGGCCCCCCTTTAACTCCTCAGGTTCATCTGCCATGGCCGAGCGAGCTTGGACAGTGCCAGTGAAGTCCTCAGGACTAGAACCTACAGCTCCTGGTATTCCCAGAGGTCTCCCATCCAAGTACTGACTGGGCCTGACCCAGCTTAGCTTCTGAAATCTGATGGGATCAGGCATCAGGGAGGCATTTAACTGCCTATAATTCAGTGTGTACTGTAAGGGTAGATACCCTTTTTGCCAGAATTACTTGAAGGAGACAGATGTTGCTTAGGAAGTCTTCTCTGCCAGGAAAAACCCTTTCTCAAAGGGTGGGTAGATGTGGTCTTTTTTTCTTTCTCTTCTGCACTCCAGAGAAGGCTGCAGGCTCTCTTTCTATGGTATGGAGAGACAAGCAGAGGCTGCAGGCCTCTGCATCCAGCAGGGAGAGCTGAGGCAGGGAGCATGGGCAGAGATAATAAAGCCCAAAGAAGGCATGGGAGGTTTGTCTTTTCCCAGGCCCAGTGTTTCTTGCAGCTGGTGTAGCTTCCTTTGTAAATTTATAGTGTTCTCGACTTCAAAATAAACTTTCTTGGATTCTTCCCACTGCCTTGGAATTTTTGGGGGTACCTGTGTGTATCTTACTTCACAGCACAAAACATGGTTATTGGACAGATAACACATAGCAAAAAGACAAGAAAACCTAATAAATTTATTTACTGTAATGTGTTAGTGAATTTGTCCATTCTGCTATCAAGGTATGAAGGGGCGTTCTGAAGCTTTCTTAATATGTGAACTTAGATGGGGAATAAAGAATCAAATTTTATGAATATATTGTCTGACTCTGTAAATGAGGGCAACAAATCACGTAGAACAAAATAAAAATGATTGAAATTCAAAATGCTCCAATTATTGTACTTTGTCTAATTTGCCAGTCACTTCTGAGAGCCAGCATCAGAGTTAACTTTCAAAAGAATGAAATTAAACTATAAATTACAAGCACTGTCTCAGTAACTTGATTGAATGTGGATGACAGCAAGAGATGTCAGGAAACTGTCACAGGAAGGTTACAAGAAAAGGCTCTGAAAATCAGGAATGCTGATTGGGTGAAATTCAAAGGCATTGAAATTGTAACCTGAAGGACAAAATCTACATTTAATCTCATATGCATATCTATGCTCTGAGTTTCTTTGTTCTGCAACCAAATAAAAATGCCATGAAAGTACTGACTTGGCAGGTTTTCCAGTGCTCACATTACTGAAAGAACTTCAAATCCAAAGTTATTTGAGCTTTTATTTCTTGTAAGATTTTCCAGGGAGAAAAAACTCTGACAGTTGTTAAAATCTTTCAGCTGGCTATTCTGCAGCCATAAAGTCATGAAAGGATAAAAATCTTTCTCTCATTCCTCTTCACATTTTCTGAATATGAAGGTGGTACTGAATGGCTGCCATCTGTGAGATATAGATTTCTAAATAGTTCTTCCTGGATTACAATTTGTATATCATTTGGAACCATGAAAACACAGGTCTAGATCCACTGCATAAGGCCATGTCAAAGCTCCTCAAAAGAAGTGGACCAAAGTGCCTTGGCTCTTGAAATCGATCTTTATTCACTGTAGAGATACAAGTGTATTTTTTTTCTTCATTCTCACTGACTACAGATGGATGTGTACTGCAGTCTCAGGACATCTGTCTAAGCTTGCAACTTCAAGTCTAATGAGATCTGTTGGCTTAGAGACTCTTCAATGATTTATTTTGGTCCTGCTTCAGTGTGACTGCTGGACAAATTCTGGATCTGAGAAATCTTACAAGGTAGCAGGATGCACAGTCTTCTCAGTGGACTATATCCAAATTCAGTGTCACCTGTAGAGATAAATTAATCATATTTGTTCTAGACCACGGTGTCTGGGCATAATCAAGGTATATATATTAATTACTAGAAACAAAAAGTGAAGGACTGTACCCTTCATGCTGTTGGATCAACTTTCCACTGGAAGCACGAAGAATGCTTAAAAAATTAATGGGGAGCCCAGAAGTCCTGCAATCAAGGAAGAAAAAAAAAAGGAAGATTAGCCATATTTTTAATACCAGAAAAATGGGAGGAGAGAAACCTGTTTGCAAACATAAACCCACCTTTAATAATCTAAACATAATCTAAACATGTGCACACTGATTTGATTTCCAGTAACAATTCAGAAGTCAATACTGTTTAAGAAAATATATTTTCTTCCACCCTAAACAGTGTACAAAGTATTTATACCTAAACAGTGTTTGTGCATCTATTCTACAAGAACTGAAGCCAAATTTCAAACTCTACTACTCAACCAGAGAAAAAGTCATGATGCAGAAGTTACCCAAAAAGAATGCACAATAAAAAAATATTTGTGACCAAAACTTTCCATTCTCTGTTCATTATTAAAAAGAAAGAAACCTGCAAACCTACCTAAGAATAACTTGGACCTTGATTGAATTGAAGTTAGCATTGTTACATCATTCACTCCTACATAATCATGGGAGAAACTGTGTTCCTTTACTTAGTTCTTCTCACAGGACTACCTCCTACTTATCCTTCCTCTTGCAAATAAAATAAATGTAGTTAAAGATTTTAATTCTACCTTTATCCATTGTTTTTCCCAAATTCTGACAAAACCACTTTCAAACTATTCAAGAATATGTCATAAAAATGTTGTCTATGTAACTGAAACATATACCTGATAATAGAATATGACTGTAGAAAGAAAATTATTGAGGAACAGAATATTATATTTAAGGTTCTAAATATAAAATATTCAGTGGAAGCTAGTAAAAAAAAAAATCACAATATTCATCAGAAAATCAATTTCTATGTACTTGAATACTGTTCTACAGAGCATTTTTTTTTTTATTTTATTTTGAGAATGTTTTCCTCTGCATCTTCTCTGCCTGTTTCTGGTCCAATTCTAGAAGGTATATTTGAAATTTAATGGTAATCAAAATTATAATACTACAGCTGCTTCCATGTAAAATATTTATCATAACAGATTTTCTAAATTATCCAGATACAGCTCAAAAATGCTTCTTAGATGAGGAACTCTGAGCTTTGTTTGTTGATGAAGTGCTGGGAACCATCACTATTGAAACCATAAAAGATGAAGTGATAACAGCAGCAATGATGACAATAGCAAGATATGCTGAACCCTGGAGTAGGTTTGTTTGGAGCTGCAGAAATTAAGGTATTAGGGGGCTGTTCTTATAAAGCAATTGTAAAACTAGCACAGCTTCTGAACTTAGATAGAGAGTATATTGGGGACATTTGAGTAGTGAGAATGATGATTTAAAATGCAAGGTATAATACATCAAATTAAAACTCTAGTAATTCAATCCCACTAAGGTCAACTCATTCCCTAGAAACATATACTGAGGGAAATTAACGATATGTAGCAAAAATGGAGAGAATATCAAAATTCAGAGGCAAAGTGACAGGACAGGGTACACTAGCAATGCATAATTTGTGGTTCGTATTGTTACACAAACAATATCACACTCTAGAAAACATTCCAGGAAAAATGCAGTTGGTTTGCAGACGTACAATCATTTTATTTTTAGGCAAACAGTTTACCATGAGCAATTGGCATCCAGCAGAAACATCACTCAGGAAGCAAGCAAGTTATAAGTAACTAGACAGAGAAAAATGCGAAAAAAGTCAAGTAGTTAACTGAAGCAATGGCCAAGTGCATTTAAGTAAGATCATTTGCTATCATTATAATAAGCATAGAGAAGTGGAAAACGTATTGGAAGATCCATGTATTTGGAGAAATTTAGATTCATAGTTTATAGTTCATAGTAAGAAATTATACTAAAAGACATCCCATCTTGCACATATGGACTTCTTACAAAGTCATGCAGTGACACCTTCAGGAATGGAGCATCCACAGTGTCTCTGGGAAACCTCTTCTAGTGTCTCATCATTCTTATATTGAAGAATTTCTTCTTAGCATCTAATCAAAACCTACTCTCTTTCCATTTAAAGCCATTCCCCCTTATCCTATCACTGCATAGAATCCTCTGGGCTGGAAGGGAGCTTAAAGATCATCTACTTTCAACCCCCTGCCACGGGATCCCATCCAGCCTGGTCTAGTGGAAGGTGTCCTTGCTCATGGCAGGGGGTTGAAAGTAGATGATCTTTAAGCTCCCTTCCAGCCCAAAGGATTCTATACATTTGTTGGCGACTGCATACAAGTAACTACTGGAGGCTGAAACAATTAAATGTTTTCTCATCTATAATGACAATTTCAGCTACTAAAGAGATGAACCCTGGATGTGACTTGGAAGGAGGAAAAATGCTGCATTTTGAAGGTGCTGACAAAAATTTTAATCTCTTTGCACTGCAACTAATTTCCTGGAGGAAATACAGTCACAGTGCCCCACTAAAGTTCCCATACACTGATAAACACCTGGATAAACCAGAGAAGGGAGTGATGTGAAGGCAATAGGGTCCCTCTCTGCAAACATCCTGCAGAAAGGGAACATGGTGACACTTTGACCCATGCCAGATTTCTCCATCCAGAAAAAATAGATGCTAAGAACAACTACCCAACTAGCACTTGTGTCTTAATTCACTCAAACTCCACATAAACTTAGAGAAATATTATAAAAGGAAGTGGGAAATAGAGAGAAATTGGAGGAAGATTTCCATCAAAACTGCTGGGATCAGCTGATGAGTTAAATATGTCTTCCCCCCTCCCGTAATGGAAGGATGAGAAAATTATGCTACATGAATTAATTTCTGCATTAAGGACTAGAGATTGTGTTTTGCTCCATAAGATTTTAGTAGATTGTTTTAGTTTAGAGTTTGTGCTTGTGTTTGCAAGTATTATTAGATTTTTTAAAGTGTGTTCTTGCACCTATACCCTATCACCAACAACCACAAACCTTATTAACTTGTCATAATTTGTATTAATAAATAGTGTTATTCTGTAAACTGTAAGAGTGAGTCCTTTATGGAGTGCTGAGGGTTTTCTGGCAGTGGACAGCACATGGGAAGATCTGCTGAGGGGTCTTCCTTACCAGTCTGCGAAAAAGAGCAACCAAATTACCCTGATATTTTGAATCTGGTTGGTGAACAGTTTCTGTGTGGGATACCTGACAGACCTGGATGGACTTACATGCCCTGGGGCACTAACAGACAAATAAATCTCTGTGGGTTGAGAAAATCTCCCCTAAGGGTTGGGCATACCCCCCTACTTTCATGTGACAAATTCCAACATGACTTGCCAAAGAAATTATTCACATAAAATCAGAGAACCAGATATGAAATCTTTCTTCTTTTATTTGCTTTCCAATATGTGAAGCAGGACTGTAATTTATATAATAACACCTTCTAAGAATAGTCAGGAAACACATTTCCAAATGTCTTGAAGAAGAGAGACAAAATACTTCAACAGAAGCAATACTTCAACATATTTTATGTTTCTATATGAAGATGATAAGGAGAAGATTGATCTTATATTGAAGTAGGTCTGGGATGCAACCAGTATTTTGGAGGGAGGAAGCTGTTGGGAGAACCATGGGCCAGTTGTTGGCAAAGGAAGAGAAATTTCACATGACTCCTAGGCCAGAGGATTTACAAGTGAGGGCGCAGCCCAAAATACTTAAGCAAAGTGGCAGGACAGACCTGGAGACAGTCGTCAGGTCCAACCAAGAATCCTAACAAGAGGATATTTAATGGTAGTGAGGCAGGTCCAAGATCAAGCCATTGTCTGCCTGAAGGTCAGCGTTAAGATGAGATACAGAAACTGAGTGGCTGCTGAACTGTGACAAGGCAGATCTGGAAAACCAGTCTATAGGTCAGGATCAATATCAACAGAACTCATGACCTGGCTATGACTGAGCTGGAGCCCACCACTTTTCTGGTATGCCCCAGCTTGAGGTTAAATAGATTTCCTGGGATGACTGGTGTAGGCAGAGACTCCAGGAGACTCTGGTCAGGACCGTGAGAGAAATATTGATGAAAGAAATTTCAGGTTAGTAAACTTTTATGGTGTACATATATTTGCAGAGTTGGCTTTTATGAGAAGTGAAGCTGGACAAAGTACTGGAATAAAGCAGACAGAACACCTAAGTGATCTTTTTTTCTTCCGGGAGGACAGATCTGAGGTATTCAGATGATTAAAAGTTTAGTAGAGAAATGTCAAACTTCATTTGATCTTTCCTTAGAAATGAGAATTTGGCTGTTCTTTTTGTTGGGAGAGAAATGAGACAACAAGATAAGCAGAAGAGTAATTTGGACATTGTCTGAGAACCTATCTTTGTAAACCAAATAGCAAAAGCTGCTCTTTTCCTCACCCTTTTTATTTGTTACATGGTGCAATGCTAAGTCACTCACTCAGAAGTTCATAGTTTAGGCATTAGCATAGTCAACACACTAGTCCTATTTCAAGAAGAAATATTGATAAGGCAGGGACAAAGCTGAAATGAAATTATTTGCTATCTGAAAAGCCAGCGTTGTTAAGGAATTGGCCCAAGTAAATTAAGTAAGAAAAGATTTTTTTTTTTTTTTTTAAATGAGGTAGAGCTGCAAACTCTCAGACCTTTAGGCAATTCATAATTCCTGGTAATTTTTGCAAAGTTTTGATAAGGCACTGGGACTGACCCTCTAGGAGGCCTTCCTTTAAAAGGCCGTATACTCAGAATCCCTGCTGGCATTTTCATCTGGTATGCCCTGTCCATATTCTGCTTCCTTGCATATCTTTCTTCTGTAGAACAAGGTAATGCCAGTTTTTGTCAAAACTAGATAAAGCTGTGATGTTAGGATACTATTACAAACAGGCTGGAGGAATTTTATAGATAGAAATTTCAAGGTATGGAAAGAATAGTAGGGGAGTGAGAAGTATATCAGCTTTAAAATAATTTTAAGAACATATTTCAGCTTCTAAATTTTTTCAAGATATTTTAAAATAAAAACAACTTCTTGTGCCAAATTTTTATTGCAGTGTTGTTCTATTTTCTTGCCCACTCACTTCAGTTGAAGATGACAGGCTTGCTTTGACAAGGTTTTAATTAGTTTCTGTATGTGATCTTTTGTGTACTGTGTGGCTCTGAGATTTTCTTTGTGTATGGAAAAAACCCAAACAATTTAAGCAATTGCAATTATTTACCTACATTCGTTCTAACATTCCCAAAACAGATGGCTTTGACATTGTTTTTTTCTTTTTTTTAATTCTTTGTGTAGGGGTATGGTTGACATATATAAATATCTGTCATTGTTATTTATATTCAACAACATTACAAACACACATTGCACATATATATGTTTATAAAAACAATACTGTCATACGTATACAGTATGTATGCAAGATATATATATCTCTCTATATATCTCTATATGTGTGTGTGTGTGTGTATATATATATATATATATATATATATACAAGATCTATATATATGTATGTGTGTGTGTATGTATATATATATATATATGTTTACTGTTGTCATTCCACATTGTTTGGGTGGACATTTTGTTCTCTAAGCATCAGTATTAGAAGAAGAAACAAAGATAGACAGGAGGTCAGCTGAAGGATTTTCAGCTGTTAAACTCACTTATGAGCAATCACTGAAATGAATTTTAAAATGCCTTTCCTGAAGGGTGTATGTACTCTGCTCTTCCAATACCTAATGTGACAATACTTGGAGGAACCTTCTGAGGGGAAATAAGCTCTGCTTATTATTTTATTTGTTCAGAGAGGAGTGGGGCTTGTATTGTTTTGGGGTTTTCTTTCACATCAGTTTCCTTCAGTTTTCATGGGAGCATTAAGAACTGCTGTTAAGTATACCATAATATCGTGTATTCCCAAGAAGAGCTATTAATCTGACAGGAGCAATTAATTTACAATACACAAAGCATAAAAAATGTTTTATTCAAAGTTGCAACAATTTAAAACAGCAAAATGAAATGTCAGAGGACAATTTGGTATAAATTACAGGGGAGGAAACCCAATGGTTCTTCTCAAGAGAAAGTGACTGATTACTTTTTTTTTTTAAACCCATGAAATTCAAATAAAAGAAAGATATTTTCCCTTTCAGGTCCTTTCTCTTATTCACAGAATAGATGCTGACATATTTCCAATTATATAATTATCTGCTCTTCACAGTTTCTAGGTTTGTAGACTGCTTCAGACTGCTCATTATATTCTTTCTCAGTAATCAGAGTAAAAATATTTCCATCTCTCTACTGAATACATAATTAAAAGTCTTTTGAATTAATTCCAAAAACAGTGTTTACTAGCTACAATTAGAACCAAAGGTATTGTTGGTAAGGATTTCTTTTTAACTTTTTTTTTTTTTTTTTTTAATTCACAAAGTAGTGTTCCCTTCTCGCTGGAATCTTCCACTTGCAACAAAAACAATTTTAAAATGTAGAACCTGGGAGAGAAAACCACTTAAGTGTATGACTAAATTAGTCATAATTCACAATAACATATTACCACATTCATACATTTTTACCTTGAAAGCAACAATTAGACCACCTATCCTGACACTTTAAATAATAAAACTGCAAAATGGAATTCATTTTTTCCCTTTAATAAGTTCTGTAAGTTGTCTTTGACTAAAAACATCTTCCAGAAATCTGATCTTGACTTCATAACTCCAGGTTAGGAGGTGTTCATCAGTTGAATGCTCTTACCCGTAAATACTGTGTGAAGGTAATCTTTGATTTATAGGATTTAAATATATATTAAAAATTAAGGAACTATATTCTCTGAAGGAAACTCTTTCTCCATATCAAAGCCTTACACATGAGCATTGCTGAGGAATCTAGATCATACTGACATTCAACTTTGTTCTTGTTCCTGCAGAAGGCAAAAATCCTACTTGTGATTATGGGCAAAATGGATCTTAAACTATAGTGAGTTTAGGAGGAGATTAATTTCATAAGGCAGAATTAACCAAAGCAATAGCATGCCTCTTTGGTCATAATACTAACAGAACTCTGATAGAGACTTTCCAATCCTTTCTTAATACTCTGAAGATTTTCAAATGCATCTTACAATTTTTCCTGATCTGCCTTATAAATCTGACTTCTTTAGTCAGACAAGAAGGTTTTCAGAAATATATCAAATAATGGGTTTTTTATACCTGTAAAACTAAATCATGTAAAACTAAAACACATAACTAGGGAATAAGGAAGTTTGGATATGAGAAGTTGCAGATATTTTGTACACATGGTAGTGAAAAATGCAAGGCTTTGGTGTTTTTTGGTTTTTAAGTTTGGTTTGGTTTGGTTTGGTTTTTTGTATTTGTTTGTGTTTGGTTTTTTGCTTTTATTTTTTTTTTTTTTTTTGGGGGGGGGGTGGGGGGGGGGGGGGAGGGGGGAGGGGGAGGAAGGGGGGGTTGTTTTGT
>JAWWEV010000043.1:30933326-30962303 GCA_035583235.1 Hafferia zeledoni
TGGTATTTTTTTTCCCTGAGAAGGCCAGGAAAAGAAGTTTAAGAAGAGTACCAATGTTCTGGTCCTTTTCCAAGTATGTTTGACAAGTCTTTTTTAACAGATGTCAACCTTCCCTTCAGTCTGCTGAAATTTTCTGTCAAATCTTATCACTTGTTTTAATGACAGTGGTAAAAATCCCTAAATAAGTGTGTTTTTACCCTTGTGGTCATGCAATGCAGTGATTATAATGAAGGCAAAGGTCACAGTACAAGGCTCACAAGCTTGCCTGGCAATGTCAGGATGCAGGTCTTTCCTTTACTGCACTATTCTCTAATAAAAGGATTTTTTTCCACTTTTACTATTATGACAGTAAATTTCTTATCCCCCTAATGTTCCTATTTCACTAGCTTTTGGCCAATATGACTGAGAAGAAAAATATTACCCCAGAGATTCTTTGGAACTGTAAACTGGAGAGAGTTCGAACTGCCACAATATCTCACTTCCCTCACTGAAGCTGTTCCAAAGGGATGGAGAGCTTACAACCACTCATAACACAAAACAATGGAAAGTAGGTAAGAATTAATCTGTAGGGGGTTTTTTTTGCTTATTTCAAAAATTCAGAAGAGGAAGCAAAGGTGAAATAATTTATATGAGACAAAAAATCCCAAATGAACCCTCATCAGAATTAAACCCAAACATCTACCCCCTACTGGCCCATATAATAAGATGTGACCTCATTCAATTCCTGTACAGTCTAGAACACAGGTTCTTAGTGTACACTGTTCTATCAACAAATAGTTGAGGTAGAACACTGACTTTTTCTTTAACCCCGAACATTTTGGATTTTGAGGTGTGGGTGGCTTGCGGCAGCTTTGAAGATGCAGTTTGCCATTTCAAAGTGGTTTTGTTTTGTTTTGTTTTTCTGAAGAAGGCATTCTGAATGTTCTAGACAAGCCTATGAACTGTTTTTCCCTTTTTCTTAAGGATCCGTTTATTAGACTTAAAAGAAATACACCAGTGAAACTACTAGCAAGAACATCATTCTTTCAAGTACAAAACGCTCTTTTCCACTTTATTCAATAAACTCTATTGTGATCCAGAGTTCTGTTTTCTCTGTTGGCAAAATGTTAGTTAAGAAGCAGTCTTCTATCCACTTCCTTTCTGCTCCTTCAATTTCATTAATCAATTATTGTTTGTACTGCTGCAGCTGCTAGTGGGAATCTAAGGTGAAAGAGAATATAGGTCATTTTTCACCACAAAATGCTCCTACTTTTCTCCTTCCATTAAACATTTAAAAGGCTTATCAAGAGATGATAAAAATCACTTAACATAATTACTTTATATATATATATATATATTTGATATTTTATTTTGTGTATTGGGCAGGTTTTGTTTTGATGCTCAAAATGGTAACATTTTTCTCTAGCAAATTCAGCCACTTTGGGTGTTTTCTTCTTCTCTCCAGAAATGTCCCATTACTATGTGCATCAACTTCATTCATGAAGGGAACAAAACATGAAGACATTCTTGCTTGTTTCTTTGTTTTGTTTGTGGTTTGTGGTTGATTTTTTCTCCCTATAGAACCGTTTGCTGCATCATTGCAGACCATTCTAGCTTGAAATAAATAAATAAATAAATAAATTCTTGACTTAGAAGGTTATTGAGAATATCCAGGCTTCACAAAATGTTTCTGTCTTATATGTGAAAAGATGTCAGTGAATCCAACTACCTTACGAAAGCTCTGCAACTATATATCATTACATTCAATCTTTTCTCTCTTCTGAGTGTAGGAATAGAGAAAAGGGGGAACAGCACACAAGATTATCTAAAAGAGGGAAACTAGATTTCTAATCAGCTTTTGAACCATTAGTGTACTTCCTTTGGTGTTTCACATAGTTAATATGAGGATAGATCAAACTGACCCTCATAAAACTAACTTCAGTGTAGCAGTTCCATTTATGAGGCATGTGATCCCCTGAAATCTCTGTTACATTTGATGGTCCTGTGTAAGAGAAATAAATAAATAAATAACCCCCAACCCGGTAGCAATTTATTTAAGAGTACTGGGGGCTAATTTCTAAGAAAAAAAAAAAAATCAGACTGATTGAAGAACAGCTTTGACTGAGTATTGGAAAGAATGGCTTTATTCTCCACTCCTGTTTAGGCTTAATAGCCTTCTATAGCTTGAGAAAGTGAGCCAGATTTTCTGCCTGTCCTTAAAAAAAAAAAGTATAGGCAAGGAACAACATCCTAAAAGTATTGTTTTTTGCACAGCTACATTATTGTAAATTAGTTGATCAATGGCATCTATCTACATAAATCTAGTTTTAAAGGTAGAACTTGAGATGAAAATACCAAAATGACGTGATTTCATTTACTCAGAAATCCCACTTGCAACTTAAAGTACAACTCTTTTAAGTATATTTCCAATATTTTCATATGACTTATATAGCCCATGCTCCCTTTTAAAGGTTTGAATCTTTTACATTTTCAGCTGATAAACAGTTTTTATCCCAAAAGTAAGGGCTTATGCTTTAACATTCTGAAGTGTGAGCAATTGTGTGAAATATATTCTCTATTATCTCTATTATGCTATAGCTATGAAATACACCTTTTTTCTTTAAAAGGTGGAATGATTAATAGACCTTTTTTCTATAATTTGGGTGTATCTGACTACATTTTTCTACAATTAAGTGTTCCCTTAACTGCTTTATAAGTAAGCTTCATCAGCTTTCTCAAGGTCTCTAGTATTACAGTATACGACAATTATAAATATTACAACTTCACAGTCTTTTTTGACCCATTTATTTCAGCTCCCTCTGTTGCAGACCTCAGAACATTAAAATATGTCCTGCAAATACTGTTATGCTTCCATTTATTGTTTGCCATCAAATTGCAGATATTCAGATACAAAATTAGCTAGCTTTGACAGCAGAAGTAACTGAGCCCTGACAGCTAACAATGTTAGATATCTGATTTAGGAGTTACTTTGCTTATCACTAACAGAGGAGATAATATTTCATTTAGAGGCTTGATATTCTTTCTTCTGATGCATGTGCTGTGCATTCCACCCTCATTTGCTTGAGAAATGTCCTTCAGAACTAGAACAGAGGCTATTTATAGTGCTATGTTGTTTTGTTTGGTTTGTTGTCTTTTTTTTTTTTTTTTTTTTTTTTTTTAATAAGAAAGACTTGTGGTTAGCAGGACATCGAGGGATAGAAGAAACAGTTAAACTGATTCAGAATATTTCATTTCCAGCACCCAGAGAAAACCCAGTAGAGAGCATGTTGATTTAAATCTCCCTTGCTGTCTGTCATTGTTTATTGAGGTCTCAGCAACCTACAGACAAAAAGCATTATGCAACAAATACTCACTGCTCTACTGGTATTCTTTCCTCATAATACATATGTGTATACATATAATGCATGAATACAAGGCAGATGAGGAAAGTTTCTTTACTCACCTCCATGCAGAAGGAAAACATGGACATGGAAATGAAATGTTGGCCTGCAGGGATTATGGGGTTTGCATCCAATTAAATGTAATAATAGATATCTCAAGTTGAATTCTCAAGGCTGGGTCAGGATGCCAATTGTGATTTCAACAAATTTCTGGGTAGCAGTTAAAAATAACCTTTAACAAACAAAAAATGCAGAGTTAAACTTTTCAGAAGCAACTAACAACTTATTTTTCAATGAGAATCAGATAATAGATAGTGTATTTGCCAAACAATATAGCTTTTTGTCTTGGTCCCAAATCCCGATTGATTCTCTGGCAGTCCATCTTGCACATACATATATTACTTAATTTTCTTTTGCTATTAGCTGTGTATTTCCCTTTGAGACAGAGCCTAGGTGCAACTCCTTGCACAGCACGCTTCTGGGACCACAGACTGCACATAGTGTAAGCAAAGAAGGACAGAGCTACATAGGCATTCTTCATTCTTTAGGATTTTTCCCAAGGACCTTTGAGAACTGTCATTCCCCTTAATGCCATGTCCCAGGCCTGACATGATACGTAATTATAATAACATTCATGTGGGCAGCAACACAATCCTCCCCTCATTTCAGGAATTTCAAACTTCAACAATTTAAATGACTCATAAGTATGTTTTAGAGCCACAGAAATGACCTGGAAAACCCAGAGGACATGTAATTCAGAGTGCTGTGTAGTGTGGGCACCGCTGACCTGCTCTGGAAACCCTCAGCCAGTCTGCTATGCATCTTCCCACCATGGCTGGTAGCAGACATGTGAAAGATTCCATGTTTCTTGACTGAACAGGATCAGGACTAAAGAATCTGTCTAGCCTGTGATGTGGCCTAAGAAGTGATGATCTCACCAAAAACTGCCTTTCCAGAGCAAGACAGACATTGAATTCTCTCTCTTGGTAAATCTCACCTGAGGGCTGCATGTAGACATTGCATTTAATAGCCAGTACAGGCAGATTCTGCTCACTTCTTTAATCCATTTGTACTTTTATGTACATCTGCTCAGTGAGTATATGACTAAAAGATCAAGAAATCACTAGTAATTAGACATGTGTAGAGATATTAGCAATCATATCATCTCTCCAAAGCTGAAATTGTATCTTTTGGAAACTTAGGTAAAGGGAGATGGAAGCTAATAGCTTTTCAAAACTAATGCCTGGCTGTAAAAAAAAAAAAGTTATTGCTCTATAAAAATGGAAGATCTCATAGGAGAGTATCACTGTAAAATCATATTACTCAGAATTTACAATATTTACGCACACTTCTTGTCTACATATACCAGTAAATTATAAATTACTAAAATTACATGGGCGCATGAAAAAGAAATTATCTCAGAACACATTGTGATGCAATATTTTTTGATTTTCAGTGCTTAGACACTCAATTTTTTAACTGGAAGTCATTTATTTTCTCATAACTTAAGGGAATTAAATAAGTTACACTGCACAATATTGCAATGTAATATCTGACTTTGGTTACACAAAATTATTCAAGGCATGAACCAGAATTACTTTTTTTTTTTTTTTTTTTTTTTAAATAGGAACTCACATTATAAGATAATTGATAAAATTTCTTGAGGAGAAATAACTAATGTAATCTCTTAGCTCCATTCCACAGTGGGCTTTTATTTATTCAGTTCACCTTTATACAAAACTCTGCCAGGAGGGCAGATCATCACTGTTCTTGTAGCTGGTAGAGATTTCTTTAATGCAAGCAGGAACTGTGGTGCATTAGGTAAGCACAGAGGGTCCTTCTCCATAGCTGACTACTGAAAAATGACAGCACCTGATGGGAAGTCAGAAACAACAGGCCAGAAGCAATATGTTGAAAGATGGAATTCGGACACCCAAGGCTTGAGACTGTCACCGTGCAATGTGTCAAGCTAATAAAACAGAACCAGACTTGGCAGGCAATGAAGCTGGAAGCTCCAGGAACATCCTTAGGGCACAACACAACTGTGAAGAAATCACCATTGTGCACAAATGGTGAATTTTTCAAATCTATCTTCAAGTCAGAATTATTTGGTTTTATGTGGCTGCTCTTTCGCTAATTTGGGGGTGTAAAAGACTTCCATTACTTCCAAGGCTGTTAGACATGCAATGCCTGCCACAGTCTTAATGTATAGATTATACTTAGCTATCCCTCCATATAGGAATCACGTGATGCCACAGGGACAGGATTTATAAGCCTTAAATAAAGTAACTAGGAATTTATGAATACTTATTTCTTAAAATCTTGAATTAAGACTTAGACTTTTAAACCTTTCTGGAATAGTATAACACTTACATCTGTAGCTTAAAACCTGTGTCAAATATGCGTGTTGTTACTTATATAAATTGGTATGAAAATTTATAAATCAATCTAATTAGCATAAGGTATTTATTTCATCAAATAGTAACAAACAGAGGTAAAAAATATATATGCCACCAAGAATGAAATAATGATTTTTCAACTATGGAATTGTCTCTGTAGTAAGGTGACTAGTTTACATATATCAATTTCCTGAGAGAGTGAGCATATTTATTCATTTTTTTCTTGTGTCAACTTGAAAAATTACCCAAAACAAGTTAGTTAAATCACGAAAATAATTGAATAAAATTTATGTTAGCAAACTAACCACAATAAATAAGTATATATATTTTTTTAAATGTTTTGTAGGATTAGGTCCAAATGGCCTAACTTTCTTCTTTATCCCTTTTCCTGGTATGTCCTATTCTGACTTCAGGCATTGACAAAGACCCAAAGATGAACCATCAAGAAACATTTCTTTTAATAAAAACTAAGCAATAGGACTCAAGAAAAAAATTGTTTGGGATAACCTATTACTCAGATCTGCATCCTAGTAAAACAATTCTACAAATATTTTATAATCAATAAACATATTTTTAGATTTATTTAATGCAATTAATTATATGGCAATAGGAAGTAGCATTACTTCTACACAAAAAAATTTTAAAGGCTATTCCCTTCAGATTTGCACTGAGCCCTGTACCTGGACTCCAACGGAAGATCCCATATGACAGCCACAAAAGTTGTTGTAACTTAGTAAATTGAAATCTTCGAATGAAAATATGCCTGATATTTTTAGCATAAAAAATTTCCTGCAAAATCCTTGGTGCCATAATGTTCCTTTGGATTTTAATTATTTACTGTTGAGATACCCACTGTCTGCTGTCAAACCAAGCTTTTACTTCAATCTGTTATCTTAAATAAAAGGGAAAAAAATAGTGCCAAAATACTTCTGAAAACTTCTTGGAAATCCTCTTTCTTGGTTCATACAGCACCAACAAAATGAACAACATTAGAATGAAGAATTAGATGAGTGAGTTAAAGTATTTGGAAGATGAGACATCTGAAAAATAATTATGAAGCTCAACGTTTAGTGATATATATTTTTTCTAATAAAACTCATGAAAGCACATTTATTCTTTTACTGAAGAATGCTCAACCAGCCTTTTAACATTCATTACTATTATTTTCTTTTGCAGTAACAGTAAGGAGGCATAAGATAGAAAATCTATGGATAACAGTTCTAAAAATTGATTTAAAGACACAATACTCATGATTTCATCTGCTACCCATGCTGAAAACTACATATAAGTATCTGAGATGCTGTTTGGGCTATACTGTTCTCTTCATGCATTCTTTCTTATGGCATTTTCAGAATTCAGGTAGAAATAAAAGAATGATGTTTCAGATAAAAGGAAAAGAGATTTATAATGAGATGTCATTATTTGCATGCATTTATTAACAAATATTCTATGATAGTGAAAACAAAAAGTCCCACATATTAAACACTGAATTACAAGCTGTTATAGTTTTAAGAGAAGTCACTCTAGAAGATTCTATTCTTCTACTGTTCAGTTCTTAATTTGAAGTGAATGACTAGAAAGAGAGAAAAAAATTCTTTTTTCAGTAATTCCCTGAGAATTAGATCATGTCAATCGAGATCCCTTCTTTTGGAAAAGTGCATTTGAGACTCTATTATTTTTCCTAAAGCTTTCAGGAAAGTCTCAGATGCTCTTTCCCTATTGTAACAAGTGGACCCTATTTGAAAGAACAATTGCATAAGGGCAAAAGCAGAATGACTTATCCTAAGTTCTATGCATATTTTTTGGTTGATCGGTTTTGGTTGTGGGTTTGTTGTGGGTTTTTTGTTATTTTGTTGGTTTGCATTCTGTTGTTTTTTTTTTTCTTTTGTTTTTAATGAAAGCATCTGTTGAATAAATATTTTATTTTTAGTAAATTGGATAATTCTGTATTTTTATATTGACTTAGATAATGGAATAAAGAACATAGTCATTAAATTTCAAGGGAATGTGAAGCTCAGTGGGACAGTTTAGAAGGAAAAGTAAGCATCTGGAGTTATTGTGACAAGAATTTACCAAAGTACAGTAGTGACAAGTGAGTGGGCAACAGTTCTTCAGAAGATGATCTGGGAATAATAGACAACTATTTCCAATTTGAAGAATTTCCTGAGCAAAAAAAATGGTGAATGCTTTATTAGATTATATAAACTGGAACATTGCCTGGAAAAATCCATGAAGTAACTCTCCCCACTTAACAATGACAAGCTTAATACAAAAATATATATAATCTTCAGTGAAGTGCTTTTTAGGAATAACTAGATTGAATGAGCAAAGGAGTTTAGAAGAGAATAAAAATGAAGAGAAATGTAGGCAGTGTGGCCTAGGAGAAAATTTTGAAATGGTGAAATAGAGACATCAAAGACCGTACTGCAGGGGAAGAGAGTAATTTCTTTTCCACCTCTGTTGCAGGCAGGAAAAATAATGATGAGCTCACACTGCAAGAAGAGATATTCAGATTAACAGCCCAATGGTAAATTTAGGAAAGCACAGGAGCAGACAGTTTGACAAACTGTGGAATCTGCATCACTGGACATAACTGAATAAACATGTTTCAGGAATGACGGAGATGCTACCTGATTTTTGCTCAGATGAAGAGAATGGACTCCATGACCATGTCAATCCATCTCTGTTTTTCTGCATTTTGTAGTGTATATCCTGAATGCCACACCACACACACAGACTTTGTATTGGAGTTGTGTTATTAGAAGCTATTCCAGAGAAGCATGTCTGGAAATACACAGCATATAGGGATTATGCTTCTGGTTCCATTGTTTATATAAATTAATTAGACCTGTTGTTTGTCCAGTTTTGTAATCCAGTAGCTTCTTAAAACATAGAGTAAAAAGAACTATTTGACTTCCACACTCTACTTGTAGAGCTTTAAAAAATCAAAACATAGCATGACCACATTTCAGAAATATTAAAAATTTCATCTATGCTTGTTTAATTAGCAACATTGCAAAGCTGTAGAGAATAACTTGATACTGGCCATTAAAACTCTCTAATATATCAATTTATATTCTAGTGAAAAAATATCCATCTGATTATAGCTGGGTATGGAAATATGGAAAAAATGATAGTTTTTAAACTGATTAGATAATTGTCACAAATTTCCTTGATAGTCTTGTGTTGAGACACACAGGAATGTCTCAACTTTCCTGAGTCATCTCAAATGGCACTACACACTTACATTAGAAATAGGTAACCTGAATCCCTTTTGCCCAATGCTTTGTTATTGAAGTTACCTTTAGAAGGTATCTTTGACTCTCTTTAAAGAGTAATTTTTATCTTCTGCTGTTCTGAGCTGTAGGTTTTGTTGAATGGTATGAATCTGTGGGACAGGAACCTGTTAATTGTCAGCACAACATATTTGCAGGGCACTTATTCCCATTGTAAGTGACTTCAAAAATAATTGGTCAAATAAAATTATGTCTTTTGCAGAGTTCAATATATATTAATGCAATGGGCAGACATGGGACAGAGAATCCAAATAAAATATGCTACTTCTTGTCATGAAAGATTCTGTAATGGGGGTCTTGGATTGCACTTTTAGACTTCTTTAATGCTTCTTTTAAGCTTTGGCCTCACACTCAGTTTAAGACAAATTGCGAAATATTTATATAGCTCAAACAACCAGTTCAAACTGTTAGAATCTCTTGGATTCCTACATTTAGTGCAGATTTCCAAACCCACTTGTTTGGAATAGATTTGGTACCATCACATGGGAAATCACAAATGCAATCTTGCTTGCAGGAAATTAAAATTTTAAGGAATATGAAAAAAATGTGCTAAAAAAAAGGAAGAGAATAAGATCACTCTCAGATCAGATATATCACTTGTAGGAAATGAAATAAAATAGCACAGTATTAGGAAATCTATAATGTGCTTACAGACTGTAAAGGGGTTTATTAACAGGTATATTTAAATTTAGAGAACATAACCATAGAAAAGATATTAGGATTTCTAGATTTAAATTTGATAATTTTTTTTTTTTGTGAAAAACATTTTAGTGGGCTTCAACGGAAGGAAGATTTTCCAGTAAAATCGAGTTAATGCCAGCAACTCCTTCAAAGCTTTAACAAACTGTGGCAAGTCTTCAGCACATATGGTGTTTTAATGAGACATCATAGTAGCAGGAAAATTGATCTCCTCTTGCTGGCAAGTGCCAGTTAGTTTAAGGTGAAGTCCCAGAATGATTTCAGCTGGAAGGAGTAGTATTAGAGCATCACCTCAGCTCTGGTCATGAACTGCTTGTGTTATTACTGAAGCTAATAAGTTTCCTTTCTCAAACATGTACTTATGCAGCTGAATGGGTGAATGTCAATAACCACACACTGGGATCCTGCTTAGTAGAACAGAATCATAAATGTATAGATGGTATGCTACTTTCTAGGTCAAACTAACAGCCATTGAGCTATATATGGACTTGATCCTGCAGGTGCTGAATTACTCCTCTGCTGTCATGACAGGCAGGGGATAAAACAGCCCTCAACACCCCCTTTTGCATATCCTCAATGCATAATAGGATTAAGAATTTAAAAGCCTGAAACTGCATCTGCCTCATACAGTATTTTGTAAATGGTAGTGCTACTGAAGCTAAAACAAGGGTTGGTACAGAGAAATTTAAATAAGTCTGACAGCTACAGTGGTGCCACAGAGACTGAACAGACAGTGGCTTATCACAAGCTGCTGCAGTTTGGTCTCGATATTTATCTGTGCTGGTGGAAAAGACAAAACCAGCAGTCACTCTGCTCTCCCTCACTTCTGTTCCTTTGCAGGATGTAGCAAATCCCACCAACACAATCCACATTAAAGAGGAATACTATCTTTTTGTGGCTTTAGGTTTGCTTTCCACTACTGGATCTTATTTTTTTCTTTATGCATCTAAAGGATAAAAGGCCTTGTCACAAATGTGTTAGTTGTTATATACAAACTTTGTAATATGCTTTTTTCACAGTGCTTCAGTGGATAAAGTACCCTGAAAGTGAAGGTTTCATTTCCCTCCTCTCTGTGTAAAGATTCAAACCCCTCACTTCCAAAAAGTATTCCCTTGTCACCAGCCTACAAAATAAAATACTTTTGTAGGGCTACAGGGGCTGCATTATTGATCAGCAAGTGTGTGCAAAGTCATTTTAAGTTGAAGTGCTCACTTGCAACTACCATAGGAACCAGGTAGGGGACATGTACTGGTGTACACTTGTGGTTCCTGCACAATATGTTATCAAAATATGGGTAAGGTGTACTTTATATCAGGTAGTTAAAAATTACTACTGGGATCACCATTTTTAAATCACCATAAAAAAATTGATAGACAAAAGAAACAGTCTGATATTTGACTGTGTGAGAGAAATTAGCTTCTAATATTATTATGTATTATCTATGTTTTTGATTTAAACGCTAGTGGGACCAAGGACTGTGACATTTTGTCTGGATTTCAAGAGTAAGAGTTCTGAATATGGCTCCTAGTAATTAAAAGCATCTGGAAATTACTAATTGCAAGAAAATAAAGCATATTTTACATGTATTGCTATCTACCAAAAATAACCGGGACAAGTAATATACTTCTATGTGGTAGTGTCACTGTGAACTGTACTTGGCTTCTCATGGTAAAACACGTACTTAAGAAAAATAAAATAAAAATAATAATGAACATTTTATTACGTGATAATTTTTTCTAGATCATGGTAAGACAGGATTTTTTAGAACAGATGACTGAAAAATACCACTTTCTGCATGTTTTATAGGTGGTGTCTTTGTTGGGATTTTATTTAAGAGAAGAATACCATCATATCAGAAGCACTTGGAAAGCTTATTGTAGCTCAATAAATGCCTCTATTTATTAAAAAAGTGTATGTGCTTGCCTGTATTAAGTTTTGAAAAACTGCAGAAAGTTTAACAGGGAAATTAAATATTTCTGTTATCTGAATAAAATATTCCAACTTAATTCTACAAGGTTTTATTTTTGAAAGGGTTTTTTTGTACATATGTTGAAGTAAATGGATTTTTAATATTCAGTCTTCCTCAAGTTTTAGCACATTTTGCAAAGCATTCATGTTGCTGACTTCAGCAAGCAGCCAGGGTTAAGGTCTGAAGAGATAATCAGCTTGAAAATCAGCAAATTTAAAAACAGGTCACCAAAAATGTATAATGTTTCATGTAATGAGAATAGCAGGAGAACTCCCCAACCATTTTTGTTAAAAAGGCGAGATTACTATTCCTTATATTCCTCCTCTTGTTCAGTTAGAAATAGTGCGTGACTGCATAACAAGGAGGGCCTAGGTACTGAAATAGTCTATTGCATCTGGCTGACATGAAGTTAATTTTCCCCATAGAGTCCTCACAGTGTACAGGAAACTTAACAAGACACCAGTACTTTGGCACTGGCAGAGCATCAGCACTGTCTATCCGACACTGAACCATCACCAGTAGACTGGAGGTGGGCAAGATCTTGGAAGGAAATACAACCAGGACTGCTGGACCCAAACTGACTACAGGGATATTCCATACCATATGATGCATGCTCAGCCATAAAAGGTAAGAGAAAGTGTGTATGGGCATTGGGGGAGAGGTAATGGGCTGGGGCATGATTGTCTTGCAGAGCAACAACTACACATACTGAAACCCTGCTTCCTGGGAAGTGGCTGTACATCAGCTGTTGATGGGAAGTAGAAAATAAATCTTTTGTTTTCCTTTGCTTCCATATGCAGCCTTGGTTTTGCTCTATTAAACTCCCTTGATTATAGGAAAATGCTGGAATGAATCCCAAGGAGGACAGCGCTGGAGAAACACTTTGAACAACTGAAAGACTTTCTTTTGAAGTTTTAAAGTGTAGTTTTACTTGTAATAGGGTCTTTTTTGTTGCAATTCCCTGCCTGGTTCTGTTGCCTCCTCTGTGCTGTTCTGAAGACCACCACACCCTGTTCATTGTATCCCTCAAGCTTTCTTTGTTCTCTTGATGAGTACCCATTAAGCTGGTTTGCCTCATCCTGGGCCAGGCGGTACCGCCTCCACTCAGGAGGTGAGGGGTTCCTAGGGCTCCCAGGTCCCCCTTCTCTCTCTGTCCTGCAATTCCAAGGAGTTAAGCCCCGTGTGTAGGACCCCTATGCCTCGTGGCTGGGGGGGGGCAGGGCCAGGGCTCCAGCCAGCCCTGCCCCTGTTCTAATTCCATATGGACCTTAGACCCTGCCCCTTCCTAAGTTTTCACCCAATCCAGCCCCAGATCTGGTATCTTCCCCTCCCCCCGAGATCTCATAAATACTTGGTGAATTGTCCCAATAAACTCTCTCTTGCCTGGACTGCCTGGACTCCTGATCTCTGTCTCCCTTCTCTGCACCCCCTTGGACTAGGGGAAAGCAGAGACCCCTCTCCCTTCCCTCCAACGCTGCACACTTTATCTCAACCCATTATCTTCTTTCCATCTTATTTTGTCCCCTTCAACTCCTACTGAGGAGGGGAGTGATAGAATGGATTGATGGGCACCTATAGTCCAGCCAAGGTCAACACATCTATAAGAAAAGAACTGCCTCTACACAGTTTCATGTAGGAGAAAGCACTGTTTTGCATCTTAATCTGAAGAAATGGCTTTTTAATTTCTGATAAAAAATTTTCTGTTTTAGTTCTGAAGGTTTCTGTCTTACACCTCAAAGTCCATTAGTACAATTAAGATTAGTCCTTATCCAATACGAACTGCTATTTGGAGCAGGTATTTTTTTAAGGCATATAGAGAGGAATACAACAGCTCATTCATGGTGTGGCCCAAATATATCTTTTATGATTGTGCTGGTTTAAAGGTAAATTGGCAGGAGAAATGAACCCAACAGAAAAGAGATTATAAGTCAGAGTTACAATTTAATAACAATATTACAATAAATGCAATTGCACAAAGAGGAATTGGTTTTAAGCCACAAAACCCAGACATTTAACCCAGCACCCTGGGGCACAAACACAATGGTGTTTGTTAGCCCCTGTGCTGAGACCCACGTGGTTCCCCCAAGTCCAAAGTAAAAGGAAGTGAAGGACCTGTTAATGCAGATGATGGTCGCAGTCTGGTGAAGAGTGGTGGTCTCCTCCTCTCAACAATCTGTCCTCCTCTGGATCTGACACATGGTACCTAGTCCCCAAAACCCCCGAGATTATATACCCTCAAATTCAGGTAGGAACACCCAGTACCTCTCCTAGGGTTGGGAGTTCCACAATGGGTGATCTAATTCTGTGAGTCATGGGGTATTTTGGAATTGCTGATGGCCCATTAGCAGACATGCCCCTTCAGGCTGGGTGTGAAGGTGTTAACGACTTCCTGGAGGTGAGTTATCACAGCTCCTATCTCACAGGCTTCTTTAACACCCAGCTCACATCCTGAGGGGTTGGGTGTACCCTGGACACCTGCTACAAATGGTCCATTGTTAACAGTCCATGAGAAATGACATAGACGGTTTTAGAATACACAGCTTTGGTCACACCCACACGGTGATAAACTGATCCTGGCTTGCTGAATTAGGACAATGACACTTCATATTCTAATTCAAACAATATTGAGTTACAGATTTATTCACACGAAACACTGGGAAGGTTGTTACTGTTGCATTGTTCAGGTCACTCTAAAATATTATTTTTATGATCCTCATTGTTCTATGAAAGCAGATACACATGAAAAAATTCTGATAGCAACACTTCAAAACATGGGCTGCTCAGGTACTGTGGCTCCATCGTCAATAGACAATGTGATTTTCTGGGTGAATTAGAACATGTGTACTTATAACTATGCCAGGAAATAAGAGTGGAAGAATATTTTCTAAAGTATCTTCATGCTTCTATATAACTTTTGGTTAGAACTGAAGGTAATAAGCAAAATATACACATTTAAGATGTATGTTGAAAGGTCATTTTAAAGACATTCATAAGTCATTTGAATTCAAGGTAAATTTAGTTCAGACCTTTTAAAATTCCTAACAGGAGATGCATTCTCAAGCAAGAATGCTTCAGAGCAGATGTGCTTTTGTCTACGTGAAGATTCTTTTTTATCCTAAAATGGTCATCCATCCTGAAAATATCCCAAAGAAATTAGCATAATTTTCTAAATTCTCTTCTTGCCTATGACTCATCCATAAAGACACTGCATATATGCCCATGTTAAGAATTTATTTCAGTCTCAGAAGAAAATAATTCTACTTTTCAAAATGGAATAAAGAACATCAGTAGATAAACACTGTTTTTAGAATTTTTTTTCTGACTTACTTTCTCTTCCAAACCTATCTTATATTTCTTTTGTGTGTGAGTTTTACAATTTTTTTTTTCAGTTACCATTGTTAAGGATTTACATGTGATTTTTTTTTTTTTTTATTTAAGAGACAATTTTAATTGAAAACAAAACAGTACTTGTCACAGAACCTTTGTTTATTTATTAGGTGTGCTACATCTGGCTTCTACAAGTAAAAAAGCTTTCACTATTTTAAAATCTCTCTCTTTTTTTTTTCCCTATTAGAAGTCCCAGAAGGATTTTGTCACCAACTCTTCCTAATGAAGAATATTTTGTGATTATTTGTAGTATTTATATGCAAGCACAAACTTTATAGGCTATTTTTGAGGTTCATTGTTTGCCAGTGAACCTGGTATGTATATTGAGTTCCCTGGATACCCTAAAGCTGCCACAGAGGATTATATTTTCAAAGAGGGTAAGAGGAACCCTTTTTGAACCCAGAGTAGAAAACACACACAGAATAGCTGCTACTAGTACTGTTGTTTGGGGTTTTTTTATAGTTGAGTCTGTGCTGCCTCATCAGTAATCCAGTTGTCCCCTATTAGGCATTTTTGAGCACAAAACAAAGGGATTAGTGGTTAGACTTACAAAACAAAACAATGGAATTTCTTACAAGAAAAAGGTCTTAATGTTCTATACTTTTAATTTAATCTACAAATGATTCCTTTTAAAATGATCTGTTCAGAGACTCTAAACAGTAGAGGACTTGCTGTTGATCATCTCCAGTGAGATGACCTGTCTGAGGAGTGCTGATTAAGATTCTTTTAAAGAGCTCACCTTGTTTCAATGAGAATCATGATTGCTTTTTGATATGGCAGCTGGAGTGTTTACACTTCTTCCCACTTCAGCTGAATGTTGCTGGAGGATTTACAGTGGCATCCAGGCATGACTTGAATGATCTGAAGCCATTTGTAACAGGTCCTGAAAAAAATTAGGAGCCTTAATGTAGAAGGATTTGAGTGAATGTTTTTGTGTGAATAAGTTATTCAGAAAGCATAACCTCTTTTTTGCTCAACTTCTCTATGAATAATGCGTTTAGGAACATATTTGCTTTCTGTCACTGCTCAAATAATTCTTTTTTGGTCAAATATCCTTTCCTATGCTTTTCCTCTTCATCATATGAAGCTGGTATTCATTGGTTTAAATAAGTTACTTTTGCTTTAGGATTTAGTATATCAATTCCCAGAAGATTTAATGTGTCTATGAGTAAACTATTTATTGAATGCAGACACAGATGCTAAAAAGATGAGTATCCCAGAAAGTCACATTTAAATCTCATGTAGGCCTGGCAGACATCCAATATAGTCACCGATTTACATTGACAATTACCTCTCTTTATTCAATAGTTTAGGCACTGATGGTTGATAGTGAGAATAACTGTGACCACCGTAAGCGATGGAGCCCAATGGGCTAAATTAATAACTCAATGGGAATTTTTTTTACATTTTACGAGAGTTGTGTATTGACTAAGGGAAGGATATCTACTTAGTACATCAAAGGATGTGAAAGTGCTGTGGTGGTTAATGAGCAAGTGTTGGACAGAATGGAACCAGATTAGATGTACCATTTATCAGATGCAAATCATAGGGAATAAGGGGTAAAGAATGGGCTGGTTTGGTGTAGGAAAGTGTTAACTTTATTCATAGTAGCTATTACAGGAATATATTTTGGATTTGTGATGTAAACAGTTAATACAGAAATGTTTTTATTACTGTTGAGCAGTGCTTATCTAGTCAAGGCCTTTTCCGATTCTCACCCCATCCCACCAGCGAAGTTGCTGAAGGTGCACAAGAAGCTGGGAGGGGGCACAGCTGTGACAGTTGACCCCAACTGACCCAATGATATTCAAGACTATATGGTGCCATGCTTAGAGTACACAGCTGGGGAAGAAGGAAGAAGTACCATACATTTGGAGTGATGGTATTTGTCTTGCCAAGGCATCATTATGTGTGATCAAGCACTGCCCATGGGAATTGGTGGATGAATTCCTTGTTTTGCTTTGCTTGTGTGTGCAGCTTTTGCTTTACCTATTACACTGCCTTTACCTCAACCCATGTTTTATTTTTTTTTTTCTCTTCCAGTTCTCTTACCCATCCCATTGAGGCTAAGTAAGTGACTGGGTGGTACTTGGTTTTTAGATGGGATTAAACCATGACAATAGCAAGGAACTGAAATAAGAAGAGGAAATAAATAAACTACACAAACTCCAGTTTTAGGAATCTAATTTCTGGTTGAAACTATGTCCAACAGTGCAGATCTCAGGCTTCTCATGCAAGATATCTGTGAATTAGTCATTTATGCATTTGGTCCATACACAGGGAGGTGATTTAAGAAGACAGAAATCAAATCATGTCTTGGGAAGGTGGTAGTATATTGTAGTGGGAACTTACTGCTCCAGGAGACGATTATTTCTCCCAGCCTTTCCCAGTAAAAGCAGAGTGAAAATAAAGGTATGATGCTTCTTTTTACCCACAAGTCTGTGTCTAGGTCACTGATCCAGAATATTAGAGGTATAAATCCTTTTTCCACCTCTGGTGGTCCAAACTTATAAATAATTGGTAGAATGGTAGTATTTGTGATACAACCCTCTTGACAGTCCTTATGAATTTTTTTGCTTCCTCTTCTCTAACAGCCTAACTACATCTCTCCTGAACATCAGAGCACCAGTTTTAAAATGGTTGCAGGAATAGTTTTCATTTAGGATTCTACTTCTAGGAACATTGCATTAGTTTACTGTGAATGCTTTTACTGATAGAAAAATCACTGACCTGGCTATACATGAAAAAGTCCTTCATAAAGACCGTCTTTACACTGCGGCCAACTTCAGGTTTCCCTAGAGGACTATGATGTCAGAATGGACAAAGAACACTGCTATCATACTGCTAAAATAGTACAGCTGCAAATTACTACTGCTGTATGTGACACTGTGGATGCAAAAAGCAACACTTCAGAAGGTAAGCATGTTGAGATGTTGTTTGGATAATGCAACAGTGCATTCTAAGATTGACATTCACAATTAATTCAGCACCAGTGGTTGTCTAGACAAGTGTCATCATGTTTTATTTACCTCATCCAACACGGCTGCTCTTTGGAAGAAGCTCCTTATTTCATACTTCACAGTTAGGTTCATTCTTTCTGCTGTTCAACATAAGCATCAGGAATCTGGCCCCCACTGAGACTCGTTTCACCTAGCATTTATTACTGAGAATATGACATGATTCGGCCTACGTATTTTAAAGATTTTCTTGCACACTGGTGTTTCATATTCATATTTTTTGACCTTTTAGGATTAGCATTGCCTTTGAAGGAAGAGAGGAGAGAATCTAGCCCATTTTCAAAAAAATTCACAGTCACTGATGATTTTTATAACCATATTCTCAAGTTTTACAACTTCCCTTTCTAAAAATTTCCTTTCTCTGCCTTTAGTTCAAAGTGGTAAACATGCTTTCTTTTTCTTCTTCTCTGACTCCCACTCACACAAGCGTAATCCCTTTTCTTGTCCGCAGTCACATATATTCAAAGTAACACAGGTACAGTGCATTGACTGCTCATATATCACCTTGGCTGATTGTGAGTTCTTATGGTCCTTTCTTCATTGTTTAATACTACTAAGTGTTCAAAGAACTGTAGAGTCCAAAACTGGTGTCAAATGAGGACCCAAGTATGTTATTTGCCATTACCTGAAAGACAGATAGAAGAGAGAGTATAAGGAAATTAATCACATATGTAATAACTTTTTTTTAATCTTCTGAGAAGTCAGCAACATAATTGACATGAGTCTTATACCAAGATGAAATGTAGACCAAAGGTAGTTTGTGAATTATGACAGTGAAAGATGTAAAATGCAACAGAGATAAGAAAAGCATTGGCATACATTTGTAAATATAATCTTAAAACTGCAGTAATGTCTTTTTTTCCCTATGATTATTTTAATACAAATAGATTTAAGAGGAGAAAATTTTAAAAGAATTTTCTCTCCCTTAGAAAGTTTATTCTATATACTGCAAAGATTAGACCTAGACTTCAAGTAAGAAATGGCAAATGAGTATTCAAAACTAATCTGAAATCTTGTGCCTGTTTTGCCCCACAGAATTTACTGTATTCAGTGCATAAGAATGTCTTAAATCATTGGTAGGCATTACCAAAAGCAGGCAGCAGGATCTATTCCATATGTAAGATGAACATGTAAGATATGAACCAAATTTGGCTAGGTCAAAATATTACCTTTACATCAACAAGTAAGCCGGGACTGTATATTATATTTTAAAAATTAGGAAGACTGACTGGCAGAGATTGTCTTTTCATTGGTATTTCTGACACAATCCCTTGGAGGATTTCCTTTTAATTCTACTGAAATTTGTGCATCAAAACCTGTGTGTGGATGGGTGTCTGTGCACACACACATGTATGGCTGCATCTATGGATGTTCAAGGGTATATCAGACAGGTTACAATTTTTTCCCTATTTTTACTCTTAGCTTTTCTGATATATAAATCATAGTTTGGATTTTCAGAAATAATTACACAGGACCTGCCCTAGGTATGATACATTTATTAAGACTTAAATGAGGGATTAACATCCAGCCATCTTGAAAGCAAATTTCCATTAAGACCTAAGAAATTTAAAACCAAAAGGATTATTCTATTATGAAATGTGACCTATGATTACCATGGGACATGGAAGTTTACTTTTAATTTCTCATTTGCTGTGCAAAGATTAATTTCCAATTGATTCTATAAGATCTGGTTTCTCCTACTGCTTACTGGATTTTTGAATATATTTTTCATGCTTTCTTCCATATTTATTTTTTTATTCATTCTATAAAAATTACTTCAAAACTACCAAATAAATGCCCACCCTTGATATGATGTCTACGAAGAGTCTTGACAACTCTTATCTGGATGAAAATTGTCAGAAAAACAAGGTTTCTTACTTGTGAAGATTCTTATTTCCTGAATGCAAGCACTAGTTTTATTTAACTTCAGTTTAAACTAGAAGTGGAAAACTCCTAAGAAAAAACCTAGAAATACAGTGTTACCTAACTGCAGTCTACTGCGGCTCAATGAATTTAATCTTTTGTACTTCTGAAGTCTGTGGCTTCAAGAGACTCTTGACATGATCTCATACAGGGCTGAGGAGCCAGCATTGATTGTGTTATCACTCTTGAAGTGGCTTACTTGTAAAAACTATGAGGTTCAAGGACTTAAAGCTCCAGGTTCCAGCCCCACTTCCAGCACTCTAGGAGTCCTCAAGGGAGGAGTATGGAAGAAATTACCTTATTCCAGTGGCAAACGCTTCAGTCTCAATGAAGTCTCAAAATAATGCTTGGTTTTGTGGTCAATTTTCTAAGTGGTCCTTAGCTGCTTATCCATCATGCTAATAAATACTGCTTTACCATAATCTTTTCAGTTGTCTGTAGGCATCTATCCATCTTTTCTTAACTAATTTTTGGTTTTCAAGGTCTTAAAGGCAGTCACTCTCATTGTCTTGTCTTATATTGCTTTGAACACTGAGTAGGTACCCACCATTTGTAGATGATGCTTTAGCAATCTTTCAATTCAGTACACCGGTAATTTAAACGGGAAAAATGTCATACAACAAATGAGAGTATTCCTACTAAAAAAAATATGGTAAAAAGTCTGACTTGCCCTTCAATTATATTCTAACGAAAAAATTTCCACAGATCTATCTAGTCATGTACGTTTACTGCAACAAGAGGAGATAAGAAAATAAGGACTTCATTCCCCACTTTCCTATGACATGGTCTGATGGATAAAGCAGTGGGCAGTTGAAGTTACCATCATGCCACTATCACACAGGAAAAATATTATCTGTCACAGGGAAATTAATCTACCTTGTTTTCTTTTCCACTTACCTTTCAGCGGTCAATGAAGTTAAACTCCAAGGGGAAACATACTTATATGAAAAACTTTGCTTGCTACTCATGACAGTTTTGCAGAGCTACAGTAGCTTTGAATAAATAGATGGTCTCTCTTTTAGCTCATGCATTTTCAGTGGAATTGAAAAGTAATTTCTGCTTATGAAGCTACCTGCAGGTACATTGACATGAAGTGAAGCTATTAGTTACACATGAGTACTCACAGAAGAGTTGATTTCACCTTTTTCTTCTGTCCCACAAATGATCAGTAATTGAGAGATGGTCATGTATTGGCCTGGAAAGCAAAATATATGATTTTTGCACTACTTTTTTTAAAATATTAGGTGATTTGAAATAAAAAGTTTTGTTAAAGAGTGTTGGCTGTTTTTTTATGCCATATATATTTTACAGTTACAGGAAAGTTTTCCAACAGAAACAAACTTCAAAAGGAAATTTATCAGTATTTCCTCTTTCCTGCAACGTAGGAACTGACAAAGCCAGTGCTGAGATACAAGCCTCTTTGAAGAGGACTTTGTAGTTAAAACTATACTAATCCTTTGACTATAGGTTACCTGTGAGGTATAGTTTATCTTTGGTTGCAATGCTAGAAACTACATGCAGTTATCAGTGGGTGACATGAAATATATCCACAGTAATTGATAAATACCATGCTAACTAGACTCAGTATATTTTTGACAAAACTAGGGAGTTAGTACACCTAATTTCTGTGGGAATATTCCTACCTATTCTTCCTATTTAATTACTTGTGAAACTGATTAACTTTTAGAAATGCTGTTATGACTAATGTGCAGAGCTCTCAGACGGAAATGGAGGAAAACAGAAGAAAACAGCTCCACTGATGGGTGGTGAAAGACTGACACTGCTTCAAAATACTTACCATTCAGATGGCAAGATGCGTACAGTGAGGAAAGGAAATCTGTTTCTAATTAAAGACTGTAAATATGCTTTGTAAAAGGTAGGCCTGTTCTTTGAGATGCATTGAGGTTCCTTCACTGCTAACAAATCACCTTGAAAGATAACTGAACAGCAATCTTATACATATATACAGCAGTGAAGGTGGAAGATAATTCACTTCTGCTCTACTTCTAGATCATTGTGTCAGTTCTACTTCAGTGCATCCTGAATTTCAACTGTCCCAGACTGCTTGTGTTCAGAAATTTGTTTCACAGAGCCAATGAAAAAGTGAACTGAAAAGCTGTGATGACAATGACATGTTCCTGGATCAAAAGATTCCTACAGATAGACCTCAGCTTCTCACTGCCGTAACTCTATTCTGTGCACACATTGCAGGTGTAGGTGGTGAAGATGAAAAAATTAAAAGGCTAAACTGTGATGCTTACATTGAAATAACTCCCCAAGTCAAATACTGTTTTATAAAAACATATTACTGTTTCCAAGTCTGCCAGTGAACCTAAATGAAATCCAATCTATATAACAAACTTTTTTTTTTTTTTTTTTTTTTTTTTTTTGCTGTACACGTGTTTTGTCAAAGTGGAGATGCAAACTGAAGACATTGAAGGAGAGGCTGATAAACATGGCAAATTCCAATTCTTTGCAAAAACACCTCTGTGGTGGAGAAGTGCTCAGCCACTCTGATCTTCAGTTTAGAGAAACGTGTCAAGAAAATCTACCAGTTTTTGCTAGGAATTGTAAGCATATCATCTCACTTTCCTCTAAGATAGTTGGCAAAGTTAATTAAGTGATAGTAATAATGTTTTTTTGAGGTGATATAAGGAAATTCCACCTCTGTTTCAGAGACATGTGGAGGTCAGAGCTGGCTTCTTTTCTGGAAAGCTGACCTAAGGATTGTAGATAGTGTTCTCTCGTCTTACTCCACATTGTTTTTGTCTATTTAGTTTAATTATCTTTATTTCTGCTAAAGCTGGGTGATAGGCACACAAATGTATTCTGTGCACCACACAAATAAAGCCTACATCTCTTAGTATACACTGTCATTTATTCTGCCAGATACTAACTTGAAGTTTCAAACATGCATCATCATCATGGCCAGGCTTTGCAAACGAAGATTTGGGAAGGGCTCTTGCCACATGGGTGTGCCCTTCAAGCCTGTGCAGTGGATTTTTCAGGTGAGGCACATCGCATGTGGAACTGGCCCCACCCTTTGCTCCTAAGGTTCATCTGCCACAGCTTGGACGGTGACAGTGAAGACCTCAGGGCTAGAACCTACAGCCCCCGGTATTCCCAGGTGGTCTCCCATCCGAGTACTAAATGGGCCTGACTCTGCTTAGCTTCCAAGATCTGATGGGATTGGGCATCAAGGTGGCATTTAACTGCCTTCTAACATGCAGCTGCACAGGCAAATATCCATAATGGGCATACCATGTTCATTAATGTCCGCTTCAATCAGGCACAGTTTACTATTTGTAGCAAATTTAGTTCACACTATTGTATGGAGTTAGAAATATCCACCTACAGATTTTAACAAAGTGAACAGCTAACTTCCATATTTAATTATGTAAATAAGCAATTCTTTCTATCTTCATGTTTTCTTCTCATGTGGAAGAACTTAAATAAGATGGACAAACACAATAACATGGGTATAGTATGATAATGAAAGTATAGTCATTTGAAAAACATTAAATATATCTACAAATATCAATGAGATAAAATTACACTTACTAGAGCCAAATACTTCATGGCAAAGATGTTCATGCTTCTGATGGGAAAGTTGTACAGGCAGTAAAAAATTCCATTAGACGTTTGGAAATAAAACCTATTAGTTGTTTGGGTCATATCAATTTATTTGTCAGAGTGAAAGAAATTAAATCATCTGAGAAGCTGAAAAGTTTCCAAGAGAAAAGGAGAAGTAATGTGAAACCCTACTTTTTTTCTTTTTTTTGGTGGTATTGCTATTTTTATTTTACTTATTAACTTTCCTAAATCCCTTAATTAAAAGATGAAGAGAGAATCTTGCATTTCAAAGGTTTCATCAGTGGTACCTAACCTGATTTGACTTATAAGAATTTCAAAGAATTGAAAACACATCTCATAGACATTTGTCAATAGCTTCCGGTGCAAAGCTTTACTTGCTAATTGATTACTCATTTTACGCAACCATTTTGTGGAGCTGAGGGGAGAATCACTGTAAGATCCTTATGATGATAAAATAAACTACAAACTATGAAAAACAGCCTTTCACGAAATAAAAAGCCTAAAGACAAAAAAAACCCCTCCTCCTTAATACATTGAATATAGATGACAAATTTGATTTAATACAGATGACAAACTTGCAAATGTTGGTAAATAATGATTCTTATTTGCTTGGTATTACTGTACAGATTAGTTGTTCTTCTAAAGAAAATATTTAGATTCTGATTCTGAATAATTTCTGTAATGGGCTTTTTTCCAAATCTAAAAGTGTTACCCCTAAAAGCCCAAAAGGATTCTTACTGCCAATGTTCAGCTGATATTAAGCTGCACAGTACTTAAAGTCAGTGGGCATTTGCATTTTGACAGTAAAATGTCCTTAGGGAAGTAAACCTGTGTTTCCAAATATGCATATCCATACTCTCTAAATTTGATACTTATTAGTAAGAAAGGCCTTGGGCATTGTGCATAAATATATGTGCACAGAAATCTACTATGCTTATGATGAGAGTCCTATTATGCTTGCAAGGCAAAAATTTACATTTTTCAAGCAAGCTGCTCATGCAAACACCAATTATGCATCACAGTAGATTAAATCCATCTGGCCCATGTCCTTTTCAAATGGGGATCCCAGGCCCAAGGTTGTGAGTAATATTGCCAAAAGTGCAGTGTAGCCAGGCATCTTTCTCTCACTGATTTGTTAAGAGCGTTAATGTGAATATTTAGAAAATATATGTTTAGCTTAAGCGTGGGCAGGAGATGCAGGTGGAATGGGATGTATTCATGTTGTGTTGCTTTAGGATGGCTAATAAAACGTCAACAGAAAGAGATAAATACTGGTGAAAAAAACACTGTTTCGAGTGCTCTCAAATGTGAAAAAGATTTTTATTGGTGGTATTCTGGTTACAGTCAAATATTCTTATCATATTTTTTGAGAAAGATCCAGTGGACATCAACTGCCAGAGGACACTTAGAGAACAGCAACTGTGCAGCTGGAGGCTTCACCCCAGCTGCATCTAAATTACTGATCTGGCTAAATCCTTTACAGTTCTTTTGATGTGTAACACAGTGATCTCTTCTGGCTGCTTGACAGACATGCTCAGAAGTACCAGTGACTATCATTTCACAACTTTTTGCTAATCCAGTCTATGGTGCTAAATTCTGCAGAATAAATTTTTCATTGATATTACTGCAAGTCAATAAAAAGACTGAAGGATAGTCTATCTGAACACAGAAACACATTTAAATCTTTCTCTGTATCTACCATATTTTATATTCTATTTAGAAAATCAGTCCATTAAACTGGAAAATTCACAACTAAGATTAAATAGTGGATATCCTCATGTGTTTATACTTTGCTTTATCCTCCCCCAACAATAACAGTGGGCATATGAAAGATAATTTCTACCTTCAGAATGCTCTAGGTTGATTTATTTAGTGCAAGTTACACCATGAATCTTGTTTAAATACACTTTTCAAACCTCAATCTCCATAATTTACACCAAATAGACGATCTTTGCTATGAAACAAGACCTAGTATTAGCATCCCTTTGAAAAGCTGCATACCCCTGAGATTTCATTATCATGGCAAAAATATTACAAAAGTGAACATAAATAATGTAAAAAACTTTGGTCAAAATCTAATTTCACCAAAGAGTTCTTTACAGAACAAATAGTCTTCTAAAAGTCAGAACCACAGATTACCATACAATGCAAAGGTATCAACACCTGACCCATAAATTAGTATCTTACAAATAAAAATAATATAAAAGCACAGTAATCTCTCCACCTGAAAAAAAAAACCAGCTAAACTTGCTTTGCCTGATGTCCCCCAGGACACGGTTGGCCCTCCTGGCTGCCAGGGCACTGCTGACTCATATTCAACTTGCCATCGGCCAGGACTCCCAGGTCCCTTTCCATGGCACTGCTTTCCAGCATCTCATTCCCCAGTCTGTATGTACATCCAGGGTTGCTCCATCCCAGATGCAGAATCCAGAACTTCCCCTTGTTGGACTTCATATAGTTGGTGATTGCCCAGTCCTTTGATTTGTCCAAGTCTCTCTGCAGGGCCTCCCTGCCTTCAAAAGAGTCAACATCTCCTCCCAGTTTTGTGTCATCTGCAAACTTGCTTAGTATCCCTTCCAGTTCTGCATCCAAGTCATTCATGAAGATGTTGAAGAGCACAGGGCCCAGGATGGAGCCCTGTGGCACCCCACTAGTGACAGGTGACCAGTCTGATGTCACCCCATTCACTATTACCCTCTATGCTTGACCCATAAGCCAATTGCTCGCCCAGCCCAGGATGTGTTTATCCAGCTGTGCTGGACCCTTTGTCCAGAAGGACCCTGGGAGAGACAATATCAAAAGCGTTGCTGAAATCCAAAAGGATTGCATCAACTGGCTTCCCTTGGATCAGCTAGGTGGGTTACCTTTTCATAAAGGGAAATCAGGTTGGATAAACGAAACTTACCTTTCATGAAGCCATGCTGGCTGTGATCAGTGACAACATTGTCTTTCAAGTGTTTTTCAATACCTCCCAGAATAATCTTCTCCATAACTTTATCAGGCACCGAAGTGAGAATGACAGGCCTTGTCACTCTTACAGTCAAGAACTTGTTTCTAATAACTAATCTAAACCTACCCTCTTTCAGTTTAAATGTTCCATAATTGTTGGTTGGCTGTCCTTCTTCACCAAATGATGAAGATTACAATAAAGATATAATGAATAGTGATGAGGAAAGATGCATTATATAACTATATTATAATGGAGATATAATTATCTGAGAAAGAACATAGTTTGTTGTGTGGGTTTTTTTTTTTTAAGTTTGCAGCTTTATGTTGCACTGCCAACATTTTAAAAGCATATTTTCTTTTTTTTCTTTTTTCTTTTTTTTATTTTTAACTTGAAAGCTGAGCTTCTCATATTTGTAAGACCTAGCCCTGCAATGAAACAAATAGTAATATAAACAACCATCAAAGGAGTGTTCATTTGCTTTTTATTTGCTTTCTTAGAGCTCAAAGTCATTAAGCTTTAGCAGGCCAGAGGTCACAATTCCAGAAGCAAAAAATTAAAATATAATGACAAGTTTATGTAAAACTACTCCCCAATAACTGGCAAGATCAGGAATCTCTTTCAGTTTCAGTTGTCTTCTCTATTGGTGATACAAGATTTTTGTGTATTTCTATTAAAAACATTCAAATAACCTCCATTTTATTAGATTCTAACAAAGCACGTTCTTATAAAATTAGCTGTTCGTTATAAGAGCACTGCCTTTTATAGGTATCATGTTTTAGAAATCAATTACAAAAAATGGATTTTTGCAGTAAGTTTCAATTTGACAGATTTACTTTTGAACATCCCCACACAAGAACTCTCTGTGGTACCCTGCATTATGCAAAATACATCTTAATTTTATAGCTAGGATTGCATTTAAATCTTAGGAGATAAAGAAATTTGTTTACTGTCAAATATTCAGATTTATGCATTTATATGCACTTATATACTTTGCCAAGTTTCTCCAACCCTTGAAACTATTCTGAATCTCAAGGGTTCAGTTTGTAGGTATTGTAACTTCATAAGTCCAAAGCTGGAAGTTCTGTGCAGCCTGAGGACTCAGACGCTAAACCTTGACTCGGGTTTCCTGTCTCTACCCCTTCCATCTCCTCCTTTCTCAAAATCCTAAGGGTATTTCCTAAGGGTTGTGCTTGAAAACAGAGTCATACTGAGACTGTTTAAGACAGCCTAACGTCCCTGTCCTCTGCCATGTGCTTATTCCTTGTTACAGAATTTTGTTTTTCAGGCAGAACTGTAATCTGTTTCTAAAAGATAAAAAATAGATCTACATGCAACTCATTAATTGTGGCAGTTAATTAAAAATACCAATTATAAATATTTACTTTGTACTGCATGCAGTTCATTGACATTTAATGATATTCTTAAGTGGTTGACACTAATCACCTGGAATTCTCACTTCAACCCACTAATGGCAGGATTTCTCCTTCTAAGTCCAGGGACATTGAAGTTTTGTGATATGAACATGTATTTTTGAAACAAAAGTAAAAGATACCTACCTGAGAATCACAATAGGCAACTGTGCCATCAAGATCAGGATCAAATATCTCATAATAACTTATACTTAGCAGTGATGGTAGGATAAACTCAGTGGGTTTTGTATCCACATTTGTTCTTTAGACCATTTTACACTTTTATTTGCAAAATATCAGTATTCTCTCAGATATTAATATGCCTTCAGATCACTCCTCAATAACACTCTCACCTTTGGCTGATAGATTAAAAAAAATTTGAATTGCATATTGATTACATATTTAAGCAAAGAAATGTTTTTATTTCAGAGGGTAATGATTTTTCATTTTAAGTTTAGTGAAACCTATAGCTCTGAGAACTAATGGAAATTTAGCAAGGCTTAATGAAATACATTTGTGATTTGTCAACATAACCTTTATTTTTAAAGTAAAGAAATTACATGGCTATGTCTCTTTAGAACTGAAGTGATAAAATACTAATCTTTGAAATAAACCTTGTATCAAAAAAAAAAAAAAAAGGATTATGTTGTTTTTCAGTAAAAGAAAAAAGGAGGGGAAAAAAAGGGAAAATAGTTACTTTGATTTACTGATAATATCAATTAAAAAGTTACATATTTTTATATTTCTTACCACTTCAATATTTTTTTTTACTGTAACTTTCTTTCATGGGGTAAAATTTCGGTCACTGAGGTTAAATAAATTTCTTTGCTTAAACAAAAGTTGGAAAATGTAATTTCCAGCTATAAGTTGGAACTCATGAGAGGTCAAGGAACTTGCCCAGAGTAAGAAAAAAAAAAAAAAAACTTAAAAAAAAAAAAAAGACGAAAGAAAAAG
>JAWWEV010000043.1:30965677-30982453 GCA_035583235.1 Hafferia zeledoni
TCTTTTCTTTCCTTAAATTTGATAAAGAGTGGCGTGATTATTTGAGGAGGAAGTCCCCTCCTCCTCTTGTGAGTAAATATCTTGGTTTTTCCCCTCAAACCAAGACAAAACTATACCTTGAAAACAGTGTAAATTACTCTCCTGGTAAGAGTATTATCCTCTATCAGGATTATACATCAGTCAAGCCGGATTATTTCACTTCAAAATTAATTCCATAGTTAACCTAACACCAGTCATCTTTGAGGTGCTTTGATTGGTAACCCTCACAGTAAAAAAGTGACTTCTGAAATTCAAATAGGTGCTTCTGTGTTCCAGGTGGCGATCATTGCTTCTACTCCTGTCACTGGGCACCACTGCAAATAACCTGGCTCCCTCCACATTTTACCTTCCTTTCAAGTGTACACATTGATGAGATTCTGTAGACCCTCAACTTTTTCAGCCTTTCCTTAGATTGGAGATATTCCAGTCCCTTAATCTTTTTAGCCGCCATTTGCTGGATCCACTCAAGTGCCACACCAATGCTTAGTAGAGAGGAAGGATCACTTTCCGTGACCTGCTGGCAGTGTTATTTCTAATTCAATGTTATTTTTAATTTTTATTACATTGTTGCATAGCAAACCAAAAATAATTCAGATCAAGGACACCCTCAGAATGCTTTGTTTCATGTATGAGGTTTGTTTGAATTAAAAACATAGCGTTTAATCAAACTTCAAAATGATAGTGTGGGGGGTTTTCACCACTTAATTTAGGATCAGTTGATTTAAACATGCAGTTTTGGAATGTTTCTGGTGAAGAACGCCACTTTTATGTAATAGGAAAAAGATCTAGTCACAAAACTGTGACTTCAAGCAGTAAATTATCTTTTTCAGATAACAAAGAAATGCCAACATGGCAGTAGCTGTTTTTCCATCTTCTCTCTTTCTTTACTCCTTTCTTCTCTATTCTTCTCTTTTTCTTCTTTTACTCTTTTCCTCTTCTTGTGGGTAACTTAAAACCAAGGGGTTGTATTTTACTTGAGTTGTAGTTGTATTTTGGGCACTTTAGTGTAACGGTCCTCCTTGGTTGTGTTATTCCTGTAAAATCTCTTTGCCAAAATGCTTATGTTCTCACTAAATTAAAAAAAAATCTCTTCAGAAAAAGTGTGTAACCTTTTTTATTTATGTGATTCAAGGTATCAAAGAACTTGAAGACTTTGCAAGAATTCATGTGGGTGAAACTCTTGTAGTCTAAATGTAAGTAAACTGCCCAGGCAAATGTATGCCTTAGACCCGTCACTTTACACTACCACATAATTTTCCCTTTTTTCCTCTTGTTGATGGTTTAATCCGCAATTATTCTTTTAATTCTGCATTGAGTTTCCTCAGATCACAAGGTCTTCTTCCCATTCCCTCTGCATGCATTTTTCCTATGTGGTTGCTCTTATTTTTCCCTGCCTTTACTCTTTCTCCCTTGCCTTCTCTCTTATTTCTACTCTTATTTTGTAGCTTTTCTTAAACACAGTCTCTTCTCTCTTCTTGTTCAGTTCAACAAGTGGAGGAGTAATATGAGAAAGTCTCTCTAGTATAGCATGGGATTAGAAAACTATCTTTTACGCACTAAAAGCATAACAGGCTTTGGGAGTCTCAGTCTGGTAAAGATTTAGGTGTGCTAAGAGCTATGAGGAAATAAAATATGTTTAGCAAGGATCAAATCTTCTGAGAAATAGTGGTAAAAAAAGTCAGTCTTTACTCATGTTACACCCCAGTTCAACTTTGCTGAGTGTACACTTTAATTTTAGACTTTGAGAGATTTCACCCACAAAAACTCTTGCAAAGTCTTTGATTTTTTGATACCTTGAGTTTGTGTTCAGAGAGATTTCTTTTAATTTGGGGAGAAAATAGGCATTTTGGCAAAAAGGGTTTTACAGAGATAACATGCAATTTCACAGAAACATTACAACAGGCTACTAGGACTAGCAGGCATTGCTATGGAGTAGGGAACCTCTGTTATACCCAGCAAACACAAACCCATACAACTTAAGTGAGATAAAGAAAACGGGTATATAAGTTACCTACAAAAGGAAGAAAAAAATAAAGGAAGAGAGACTAAAAATGAAATAATAAAGTGAAAAAAAGAGGAGAGAAAAACATAGTTACCACTTAGATATCACAGATTGATAGCTTCAAGGAGGTCAAGACAAGACCTCATGGTGTTGATTTATAGACTTTGGCTATTGTGGCCACTGCCTCTAAGTGGGACTTTTGGTTCACTGACCACTCACTATCCCCCCAGGTGAAGTGAGTGGTGCTGCAGTCAATCAGAGGCCGTGGAGGGTGTGGTGTGGGTGGGCTACCAGGTGGGCCTTATTGATCGATGGGTCCCCTATGCAAGCTCTGTGCCATATGGCTGCCATCTTGGCTGACCATGTAGATACTGGTGCTGGAGGCCTGGTCCCCTCTCCTGGCACACTTACACACAAACACACATCCACTCACCCACCCACCCACCCACACCCCCAGACACACCCCCACAGGGTGGTTCTGACCCAATAACTACTGACCTAGTGTGTAACAACTCAACATATGCAAACCAAGTTTGGAGAAGTACACAATGCTTTTGCTATAGACTGTAGTAGAATATGCTGAGCTGGAAGGGACCCACAAGTACCGTCAAGCCCAGCTATTAAATGAATATCGCATATGGGGATCAAACCCATGGTTTTGGCATTACTAGCACCATACTTTAACCAACTTGAAAAATTAAACAGCCGGGGAATCATTTCTTTCCTGCATGATAACATTAGCAAATGCACTGAGGCACTGATTCTTCTGAGCATTGTGGGTTTTGTTTGAAACATGGGCAAAACACACCTTCTCAGCAGCAGCTGATCAAGTTTCATTGAAAAAATGTGACCACGAGCTGTTGCTCCTTGCATATGTGTGGTGTTCTTTCTGGTTTTGCGCCAAAATGATTTAAGTCTGAAAAATGAATCTAAGCTATGTAACAGAAAATGGTAAGTATCTTTAACTCATGATTTCTGGCTGTGTTATTTATAAAAAACCTTCTAAAATATTATTTAAATACTACTCTAATTATTAAATGTATTTCTTTAATCTTATATTCTTAATGCAATTGTACAGAGAATGAAACTTAATTTAGCAATTATTTCCTAACATTCCAAATGTTTGGGGTTTTTGGGTTTTTTTTTTTTGTGGTTTTTCTTCCATTAAAGCAAAAAAAAAAAAAAAACCAAAAAAACCCTTTGAAAAGTATTTAAAATATAAAATTTCTTTTTTTTTTTTTTTAATTCAAACTGAATTTGGGGAGAATTTTTTAAAAAAATCTTTTGTATGGTGTTCAGTAGTCACCTCTGATGAGAAATAAATTCACACACCTTTCAATCTCTTGGTTAATGCTCTGGTTGAAGATAGAAGAAATGCAAATTCAAGTCTCTGATCTTTTTGCATCAGAAGGGTCTGATTTGAGAAATTCTTCACCTCAGGAAAAGTGACATCAGAGTTGCTCAATACTCAGGATGAATGCTTGGATCATCTGTGAAATAAAGCATGGTAATCTCTTCCTTATAGTTCAAATGAAATTTCTAAAGATCAATAACATCTTTGAAAGAATGGAATTTTGACTTAACTACAAATACTGAGATGTAGGTTTTTTCTTTTTGATTATGGATGTGCTATTCTGTTAAGAGGACACAGATCAATTTCTGTAAGAACACTATGGAAGAACATCCTTCTCTCACAGGCACAGTCATGTTCATTTCTGAGTGAACAAAAGGAGGATTTATTGGAATTCTACAGAAAATAGAAAAAGAAAACAAAAAAATTAAATAGCTGAATGGTGCCTGTGAATAGGGCAGAAACTTCTCTTATGCAGCCTAACACATTGTGTAGCTAAGCCTTTATTTGATTCATCTCATTGTCAAAGTTTTAGTGACAGTAACTGCATGAGTACAAACATGAGCGAAACAAAACTCTTTCCTTTCCAATACCCTCAATCTCTTGGTAAAGTGAAAAAAGGAGAAGGTGCAAAACTAGCATTGTAATTCCCTCTTCAAGTACTGAACTTTTTCTTATTAACTGTATTATATATTTAGGATCCTCCCCAACCCATCCCCATCCCACCTTATTCCTAACAATGAGACATTATCAAACTGCAGAATACTGTGGATATTTTAGGGAAATTGCATTGAATGAACTCTAGAAGAACAAATTAGACTAATGTGAAAGATCTAGATACAAGTAACAGATTCTGGGATGGAGCATGGACTAGAGGGAGTCCTGAAGTTGCCTTCACCTATAAGATTTGATAAGAAATAATGATAATCAGTTACTGACCCTTACTTATCCAATGGTATTATTATTTATGGAGTGTAAGAAAAACAACATCTCAGCCATAGAAGAAAACCTTGACTCTTCCAATACAGAAGCACAGAATTTCAACCCTTTAACATAGAAATTTAGATCTCTTACTGATATGTTAATCAGTCCTTTCTCATTCTGGATAAAGATTGCCTATTTATTTCTCTTCTGCTGGGTTGAGGAGTAAATGAACTTCTATTTACTTCAGGTAATTTTCAGTTTGGTAGCAACCTTGTCAATGCCTTTCACTGAGTATTCAGAGATCCAGAAGCTGTCCGCAGTTCTCTGTTTGTGAGTATTCAGTCCAAATGAAATCATTCAGTATTGTCAAAGAGAAGTGAATTTTTTATCTTTACACACATACCAAAACACACTTACAGGTCTAGTATGGTAAAACAATAGTCAATTATGCTACTATGCTAACCTATAAGTGTTCAGACAGAAGAGTGTTCTGCAAACTGGTGGAAGAGTTACTTTTCCATCTGTGTAATCCCACATTTCCTGATCTCCTCACTATGGATTATCACTTCCCAAAATTTCTCAGCAGAGCAGCTCATGTCAAAATTGAAGACAAAGTGAGATCGGTTAACTTGTTTAAATACATGATTTCTCCTAAGATGAAACCCTGCAGCTGTCCTGAAAGCAGCAGAACTGGAATATCAGAGTGGTGGTGAATTCTGCCGGGGAGTCAAGAGGGACAGAGGCAGTGATCAACAGACAAAGATGTCTATAAGGTAATGTAGAAATAGAAAAGGATGTGAGACCAAAGCATAACACTACATCATCCCCATGCAAACAGTGTATTTCCCCCCCCCCCCCTTTTTGTTCACTCTTAGCTTTTTCTTCTTTCTCAAGATTGTACTTTCTTTTTGCTAAATCACTACAGTCTGAACCCGCTCGCCATATTCAGTTATTTTGAGAGAAATGTTTTAAGCATAGTTAATCTATTGTTTCTGTTAGGTTTACAGACTCTCAGATCACCTGGGAGGCTTAGATGGATTCTCGTTTTCATGATTGTTGATTTAACAGGCCAGTTTAGTTAGTTTATAACAAATGAGCACTTCATTAATGTGCTGCTATTTCATCTTCCTAAAAAATTCATACCAGATTTAAACATTTCTGAACTACAATTTTTTCTTCCAGGTTCTGATTCAGAGCATGAGGTCATGTCTCTGAATTCATTAACACTGGAAAAAGAGAACATTATCCAGATAAATAACAAGACATTATGTCTACAGAAATATATGTACTAGCTGGAATGAACTAACTTGTCAGATATGGCAAATTTAAAACCAAGGAGTTCTTCTGCACCATCTCATTTTTCTTTACCTCACTACTCTCTCAACAGTCCTTGCTCAGCTCACCTTGAGGTTTTGCTGAGGTTTTTGTGAGTTACTTCATTTCAGTAGCTCAGCAAAAATGCTAACAAAACTGTAGACCAACTGTAGCTTATCAGTGTTATGTCAGGCTGGTAAATAGAATTGGCTCAGCAAGGTATCCTCAAATCCATGTAACACAAAGGAGGGAAGGATGCAGACAAGAACAGGGGAATGACCAGTGAAATTGTCACTTTTGCTGGCAGAAAGTTACTCAGGCATCTCTGCTGCTTAGGGAAATATACCAGAAGACTTCAAAAAGGTGACACTGCTCCTTATCACCTGGGAGATCATCCAAGTCTCATTAAAGTAATTAAGTTTTCATACTTATTTTAATGATATCTGAATTCAATGTTTTATAAACAGACAGATAAATCACTACTAGAATGTTAATTACATGCAAATCAACTCTGATCTTTGTTTATTATTCAAGGATCATAAGTAGTTAGGAATCAAATACACACCATAAACTTATAAAGCTCTTTGTATGTTTAAAGCACAGAGCACAATAACTAGCAATCCCCAGGAGGAAAAAAATGGGTAAGGGAGGCAAGAAACCAGCATGGCTGAGTAGGAAGCTGCTGGGCAGACCAAAGGGAAAGAGGCAAATACATAGACAGTTGAAACTAGGACAAGTGACCTGGGAAAAGGATAGAGATGAAAAGTACAGTTGTGTAGAGATGGGATGAGGAAAGCCATGAAGCTGGAACTGAACCTGGCAAGGGACTCAAAGAATAACAAAAAGGGTTTCTACACATACCTTAATCGGAAGAGGAAGGTCAAAGAAGGTTAACCCCCTGATAAAATTGCTGGAAAACTGGTAACAACAGATGAGAAGACTGACATACTCAACAACTTTTTATGCCTCAGTCTTAAATGGCAAACTCTCTTTCCACACCTCTGTGCCTGGAAGGACACATGGAACAGCTCCTATCAGAAGCTGCACTAAGGCACATAGAGATCCGGCAGGTGATTTGAAACAGCCAGCACAGCTTCACCATAGGCAAGTCCTGCCTGACCAATCAATTGTCCTTCTGTGGAGGAGTGACTAAATCAGTGGACAAAGGAAAGGCTGCAGGTGTCATTTATCTGGATTATTGTAAAGTCTTTTACATGGCTCCCCTCAACATTTTCCCCTCTAAATTGGAGAGGGATGTATTTGATGGGTGGACTGTTAGATGGGTAAGAAAATGGTGAGATGGTTGCATCCAGAGGGGAGTGGTCAATGCCTCAGGGTCCTGATGAACATCAATGACAAGTGGTATCTCTCAAGGGTCAATACTGGGACCATTACTATTTAAATCTTCATTAATGACATAGATAAAGAGATCGAGCGCACTCTCAGCAAGTTTGCAGAAGAGACCAAGGTGACAACTAAGGGATCAGACCCAGCCAGGATGGGTTTAGGAAAGGCATCCAGACCAACCTGATGTCCTTTAATGATGAGGTGATCCAGCTGGTGAGATGAGGGGAAGGCTGTGCATGTAGTCTACCTGGACTTCAGCAAAGCCTTTGACATCGTCTCCCACAGCATACTCCTGAAAAAGCCGGCAGTCCATGGCTTGGACAGATGTATCCTTCACTGGGTTAAAAACTAGCTGAATGCTGGGCCCAGTGAGTGGTGGTGAATGATGCTGCATCCAGTTGGCAACCAGTCACTAGTGGTGTCCCACAAGGATCAGTTTAGGGTCCAGTCATGTTTAATATCTTTACTGATGATCTAGCTGGGGGGATTGAGTCTACTGTTAGTGAATTTGCAGAAAACACCAAGTTGGGCAAGAGTGTTGTTCTTGTGGGGGATGCTGAAGGTAGGGCTCTGCAGAGGGACCTGGACAGGATAGAATAGATGGGCCAAGATGAATGGCATGAGGTTTAACAAGACAAGTGCCAGATCCTGCACTTTGGCCACAAGAAGCCCATGCAATGCTACAGGTTGAGGTCAGAGTGGTTGGAAAGCAGAAAAGGACATGGAAGTGCTAGTCAACAGCTGGCTAAACACAAGCCAGCAGTGTACCCAGGTGGCCAAGAAAGCCAATGGCATCCTGGCCTACATCAGAAATAGTGTGGCTGGTAGGACTAAGGAAGTGATTCTTCCCCTGTACTTGGCACTGGTGAAGCCACAGCTCAAGTACTGAGTCCAGTTCTCTGAGAGACTGAAAAACTGATTATTGGCTTGAAACAACAAAGGTATGTTGGGGGGAGGGGGCAGATCAAGTTCAGCAAAGGTGGAATGACACCCTGCCCCTTACCCCACTGCCTCTGGAGCTTCCAGTCCAGATCCAGATTGGCCATGAGTCACTGGCACACCAGAAGCAATGATCCACACCTCGGCCCTGGAGGCCCTAACTGAACTCCAGAATGGCTAGCTGTCCTGTGTTACACAAAAGTTTTGGTATTCACCTTTTCTCTTTTCTCCAAATATACAGTTTTTGACCTTTTTGGTATTTTGCCTTCTTTAAAAAGATGTGATTAATGGTAGTGATTAATGATGCAAACATTCACCTGCAGTGACCACTCAGGTGCAATAAGAGACTGGAATAAGTGCTCAGGGCTCAATCAGCTGCATCCTTTGCTGGCAATGCGCAGAGTGGCCACCCAGGTGCTTAGGGTGTGCATATCTGACACCTCAGGTTACAAGCTGGGTGTTGAACAAGATAAGGACAAGAGGACATAGTCTTAAACTGCACCAGAGGAAGTTTAGTTTGTACATTAGGAAGCATTTCTTCACAGAAAAGCTGATTAGATATTGGAATGGGCTGCCCAGGGAGGTGGTAGAGTCACTGTCCCTGGAGGTATTTAAGAAAAGACTGGATGTGGCACTTAGTGCCATAGTCTAGTTGACAAGGTGGTGTTAGATCATAGGCCAGATTTGATGACCTCAGAGGTCTTTTTCAGGTTAATTTATCCTATGATTATGTGATTTCTATGCACTTGCAGCCCAGAAAGCCAAAGTATTCTGCCTGGGCTGCAACAAAATCAGTGTGGCCAGCCGGTTGAGGGAGGTGATTCTGTCCCTCTACTCCACTGTGGTGAGACCCCACATGGAGGGCTGCATTTAGCTCTGGGGTCCTCAGCACAGGCAGGACACTGACCTGTTGCAGTGATTCCAGAGGAGGGCCACCAAGATGACTAGAGGGATGGAGAACCACTCCTATAAGGAAAGGCTGAGAGAATTGGGATTGTTCAGCCTAGAAAAGAGAAGGCTTTGGGTTACCTAATTGCAGCCTTCCACTACCTGAAGAAAGATGGAGAGAGACTATTTACAAGGGAAGGTACTGACAGGAAAAGAAGGAATGAATTCTAACTGAAAGACAGTAAGTTTAGATTAGGTATTAGGAAGAAATTCCTTACTGTGAGGGTGGTGAGGCACTGGAACATGTTGCCCAGAGAAGTTGTGCCTGCCCCATCTCTATGAGTGTTCAAGGCCAGACTGGATGGGGCTCTGAGTAACCTGGTCTAGAGCAAGATGTCCCTGCCCATGGCAGTGGAGTTGGAATTTTAAGGTTCTTTAAGATTCCTTAAAAGAATTATATAATTCCATGATTCTAGTAACTCAACTTATTGTATATTCTGCTGCTGACTAGACTTTTCAATTGATGCAAAACTGAGCACAATAAATATCACCCTGGGTACATGGAAGCCATCTGAGACAAGCAGCAGCAAACTGTAGAGATTGATAAGATATTTAGGACTGAAGTGACTGGAGAAAAACACTTTTTCTTGACACAAAGGATTTTCTATTATGCTGCTGCCCCTAAAAACTTCCCTGGTAAATTGTACTTGGCACTTATCCTGATTATACAATAATGTAATTTGTATTCATGAAAATCTGACATTTATTATTATTGCTGGCAGCTATTGCAATTCAAAACACATGTAAGCTAATAATTTTAAATGTGATATTTTTTGTGTTTAATATATGAAAATTCTATTATTTGGTAATTTGGTGTGTTTTTTTCAGTAGTAGTCACTCGGAGTTATTTTAGTGATATTGACTGTTATTATGTGTTTTAGAACTGTTGATAATTTAATCCTATAAATAATTTAAGTAGTAATTGTAAATAAAATTCTCCATGCCTATTAATGTGGAGATTGAAACTAGTAACTCAGTCTGTTTCTTTATTCAGTTGCCTATCAAATTCTGTTCCCATTTGCTTGTGCAACTGTCTCTTCTGTTCCTTCTCTGTTCCTTCTGTTCTATGTGTTTCTGCACATACTTGTTCAGAGAGTAGGACTAGTAGTTTTGTGTGCCTCTCTGTGAGCATTTATTATATGAAGTAAAATAGAATTTTCAGTACCTGAACCTCTCTGGCACTGTCAAGTTGATCTTTAAAGAATACTACTGAATGCCCTTCATGCCCAAGGCAATGCACATTACTTTTGAATTCATGCCATCTAGTTCTAGTGAGATATGACAATGAAAAATGAGGATGTCTTTTTTCTGATGGGAACTCCCTTCATCTTTTAACCTCACTACAGTTCCATGTCCAACAATTCAAAACAATCTCAGTGCCGTAGCCCAAGTTTTTCCTTTTTTTAAATCTAGAAATAAATAGTTTTCCTTTCAGTAAAATAAACCCCATAGTCATAATAAAATTGATCACACTTTTTTCTCAGATTATTGTAGAGTCATAGAATCAATGTTGTAAAAGACCTCTAAAATCATTGAGTTCAACTGTTAACCTGGCGCTGCCAAGCCATCGCTAAACCATGTCCCTGAGTGTCACATCTACTTGTCTTTTAAATACCCATAAGGATGGTGACTCAACCACTGCCCTGGGCATCCTGTTCCAATTCTTGACAACTCTTCCCTGGTGCAACTAAAGGCCATTTCCTCTTATCCTATCATTTCCTGGGAGGAGGCCAACCCCCACCTTGCTACAACTTCCTTTCATGTAGTTGGAGAGAGTAGTAATGTGTCTCCTCAGCATCCTTTTCTACAGGGTAAATAACACCAGCTCCCTTAGCCACTCATCATATGACTTGTGCTCCAGCCACTTCACCAGCTTTGTTGCCCTTCTCTGAATGTGCTCCAGCATCTCAATGTTTTTCTTGAAGTAAGGGGCCCAGAACTGAACACAGGATTCGAGGTGCAGCCTCACCAGTGCCGAGTACGGAGGGGTGATCACTGCCTTGGTCCTTCTGGACACACTATTCTTGATACAGGTCAGGATGTCATTGACTTTCTTGGCCACCTGGGCACACTGTTGGCTCGTGTCTACACGCTGTCAGCCAATACCCCCAGATTTTTTTCTACCAGGAAACTTTCCAGTCACTCTTCTGCAGCATCTAGTGCTGCATGGAGTTGTTGTGACTCAAGTATAGGACCTGATATTTGACCTTGGTGAACCTCATACTATTGACATCAACCAATCAATCCAGCCTGCCCAGATCCCTATGCAGAGCCTTCCCACCCTCCAGCAGTTTGATACTCCCACCCAACTTCTTGTTGTCTGCATATTGAAAGTATTCTCATACACAATAAATTAAAGCTGACTTTTCAGTTGGCAGTCTCATTACATCATCTTCCTAAAGGTATAATGGAATTGATCTGAAATGCAACAGTACTAAGAGCTCAGGAAATGTGATGCAATTAGCATCTGTACTCATATTAGTGTGTCATGAATACAAGAAAAGTAACAAGTGGGATTTTGTACAGATGAACTGGAAATGACAGAAACTTTGACTTGGAAGTCAGAATAGCATTTGTGAAAATAACAGTGTAACTCACTGCCCAAGTGTAGATGTAAAAATTGGCAGAATATTTTAAATAAGTGTTCATGCATGTTTTGTATCCTAAATGTAAGACAAACATTTGTGTGAAAGCAGGTTCATTACATTTAAATTTATACACACACACACACACACATACATGTCTACCTATACCTAAAACATGTCTCTACATCTTTGTGTGTATACATGCCTGTGTGCATATATGCAGCAATTTGTGCCTTTGGACAACTATGTTGCAAATAAATGCACAAGGATTGAAAATAGCCAGTTCAAATTGGAAAATGCACCAGCAGATAAAGAGCAAGCAAACAAGCTGAAAATACGTCCTTTTGTGGCAGCAATAGTGGTGATACAGCCACATCAATAAGTATGCTGTAATTCTATTATATTTGATGTAGCCACATAGATTTACAGAGGAATATTTAAAATAGCACATGCATCTAGTAGCATTTTATTTTGGTACTATTATATATTGTGTGGACAAAATACATAAGCATTGTTATGAAATAGCATTTCTAGTTTCACTCAAAATTATTTGACTACAATTATCTTCTGAATAAAAGGTACTATCTAGGAAGAAATGTCTGATAGTGAGTAATTGTTGCAAAACACATAACATTGTTTACTCAGCTAAGAGCACTTAGGTACTCTCACTTGAACTGCATGCTGGCTGAAGAAATATAAACAAAGGCTAATGAGCAAAGGCAAAATGTGAATTTGCTGAAAGGCTTTTACTGTAATAAATGAAGTCTCTGTGATGTCTCTTCTTATTTCCAAACTTTAATGATCTTAGAGAGTAAAGAGCATATTCATGGAATTCAGTGATAATCAGTCTGATATGACATGGAAAGGAATATTGAACACAGCTGAAACAGAGATAAAATAAAGGGATGTGATATTAGAAACTTGATAGTAAGCAGTAATATGAAGTCAGACATAAAAGTAAGGCAAGATAACATATATACAGCCAGGTTGAAGTAAGGTCACTGCAGAAATAGTTTTCATCATGCTGGATACTACTAGAAGGTACTGAGGCAACATGAAATGTGATACTAGTCACCTGGAGGAAGCATTTAAACACCGGGATATGCTTTCCAAAAGTATGGAAAGACCAATAGAAGAAAAACATACTGATGTTGAATCTGTGCTCATGATATCACCTCAGAAACTGTCAGTTCACTGTGATTCTACCAATGCAGAATTAAACAATGAACAATATGTGTACCTTTTTATTCAACAACAGCACAGAGCTCTGATCATCTGCACAGTTGCTTTTCCACTGCTGCTCTGATCTATTTAGATTATGAGCTCTTTAGGGCAGGGGCTACATTTTTGCAGAAATTTTGAGTTCAGCAAGGTTTCCAAGATACTATCATATCATCACCATAGGTCTTAATAATTATGTTTCAATGTGATTACTTCCTCATACATTATCATGGTATTAGCTAATGATAGCCTTGACACAAAAAGACCTATGAAATGAACCTGTAGTTGATTTAGCCTACTTAATATTTTAAATATTTTTAAAGTACATTGCCTGTACTTCTAAACATTCATTTTTTAATGTTTGTACTTGTCATGTAGCAAAAGCCTTTTTTCTTTTGAGTAGACTAGTTTTTTCATTGCCAAACCATTTCTGGTTATTCAACAATTGTTCCAGTTTGACATTACATTTAAATGAAATCCTTTTGCAATTTAAATTATAGTGGGCAAAATAAAGAGAGGAACTGCAGGATGTTGGAGGACAGTCACCATGAAGACAATTATCTGGGCCATGGAAAAAAGAGTTTCGAGTTCCTTCCCTGATAAATTTGAAATTGGGGATATTTTTTCTGCACATATATATCTTTACCTAACTATTTTGAAATTAAAGTCTTTCTTGCTAGGGATCCTCACAATTCCACAAATAGGAGACTAGCTATGTCTAAAGGATAGTAAAAAGGGTACCCTGCCAGGTTAAAGCTGAACTGGGTCAGGACTTCACAAGATTTTTTGCTCATGTTTGACTCCCACATGTCTATTCTGGTTTCATTCATTGCTTGGTTTTCCCCCAGCTGCTCTCCTGGACTTTTATAGACACATATAAACATGATGGATAACTTGGGACACCTAAACTGCTCCTTGATGTTTAATTTTAGACAACTGACATTCTCTCTCACAATTCAAAATAGCTGCCTATTCACTGTAGTAAAATCTTTTCTAATGTAGTACTGATTTGGACTGTGATGTTCCTCAGAACTCTTAGAAATATCTGACCGTTTTCTACTCAGTCTTCTGGGAAAACTGGTGAATTGTTACCCAAATAAATATTCAAATAATTATTTAGTGTAAAGAGACAAAGAAAAAACACTCCTTCACACACAGTTCCAGTGTATGGAGCAAAGGAAATAAATTTTTGATTTTTTTTCACAGCTTCCTTCTTTCTTCTCTGCCCTTATTTACTGAAATATCAGAAACAGGAAAAAATCATCCACTATAATTTAATAAGTTACATTTAATATATGAGATATTGCAATTGTCTAGTGAGCATTCAAGGTTTTCAGCTGTTTTGTTTCCCACTGTAAGGCTAGAATGTCAGAGAGATGCTCTGAAAAAAAGATTTGACAGAAAATCATACAATTATATTAGATGACACTTCAAAAATATTAAATATATTTTTCCCAATGACCCAAACTTCCATTTGTTCTATTTCCCCATATAAATGATCCTAATGCAACTTAAAAAAAAAGTAGAGGTCACAATCTAGACCACAGCCAAATGCCTGCAGCATTAGGCTTGTAGGGAAAGCATATAGGTTGTTCAGTGTTTCTGTGTACAGTTATGAACACACTGAAATAGTTTATGCTGTCTCCAGATTCAGGCTATTTCTTTGTGTACATCTTAGGGGGAGTCCTTTTTTGCTAGATGAAATCCTAATATGTATTCTTTGTAATCTTATATTTGGGGAAATATCTGAGTGACTTATCACTAGCTACCTATAAAAGATGCACAGCAATGCACAATGTTGTGTTAGAGGGCGGGACACAGTGTCTGCCAAGCAGCATGTCTGCAGCATCCAAATCTGCTGGAGAGAAACAGGCAGTAAATGCACATGTCACTGGGACAAACATATTCTAAAAATAAACGAAATCAAGCATATTACAAAACAGCATGAATATCTGTCTATGGCACTGGAAAAGGACTAAAGACCTTTCTTCACTAAGTGGCATCTAACAAGTCCTCGTTTTCTTTTTTCTTTTCTTTTCTTTTCTTTTCTTTTCTTTTCTTTTCTTTTCTTTTCTTTTCTTTTGTTTTCTTTTCTTTTCTTTTCTTTTCTTTTCTTTTCTTTTCTTTTCTTTTCTTTTCTTTTCTTTTCTTTTCTTTTCTTGTCTTTTCTTTTCTTTTCTTTTCTTTTCTTTTCTTTTCTTTTCTTTTCTTTCCTTTTCTTTCCTTTTTATTTTCTTTTTTCTTTTTTTCTTTTGTTTTCTTCTTTATCAAGAATTACTATAAAACTTATTAAAATAAGTAATAATAGGTTGCAAAAAAAGACAAAAATGTCACTTCAATTGTAATAAATTGTAGTTTCATTTTGAAAATATAAGAATCGATATTTGTTCTGTTCTGCACCATAATTCAGGGAACGCATTTGGGCACCATACTTCAATAAGAGTTTTGAACAACGGGATAAGTTAATGCAAGCCTTGAGATTTGAAGAAGATATTAAAGAAAGATTGAGAGAATGGAATTACTTCTTTGGAAAAGACTAATCAAGGATAAGATAATAACCTTCAGTCAAGCAGAGTGCAGCTATGAAAGGAAAGTGTTTCATATCCTGATTCTGAACATAAGGATAGCTAAATAAGAAGTGTGAATGAGAAACCCTATAATATATAATAAAATAAATAATTCTAGAACATTTTTAGGAAAGTTAACTTTGAAATATGTTCTGAAGAGGAATAGAGACAATATTACACATCCCAGACTGACTGAATTACAGTTTTTGCTCAGGATCTTATCATCCCTCATAAAGATATTAGTTATTCCTTCCAGGAATGGATTTATAACATGCCCAACCCCAATCTGTATCCTGGCTTATAGACCCCAGGATAACAGGTGACATCAATCTAGCCTGAGATCTCCATCTTAAAATATCAAAATAGTTTTAAACCAGCTTCATCAAATCAAGGCATTATAAATTTTCCCATTCAGTTGTTCGAAGCATGCTCCTGTCAGCTTCTTCTGATTCATCCTACATGGCCTGCCTTACCCCACAGAACCCCACAGACCATTATTCAAACAGATCACTTTCCCTTTTTTAGTTTTGACTAAGTAGTTTGTCTCCAAGGCTGGATGACAAAGCAGAACTGAACAGGCTCCCATTGATAGGATCCTTATGGTAGAAAAAAAAAGGGCTTCTTAAGTTTGGATGAACCTAAAATTTTTAAAGCTTTTGTGTGGGAGATGAAAGTGCAAAAGGAGTCCAGAGTCACCAGTATCAGAAGTAGAAACACCCCTGAAGAAATAGCCTTGATGAAGCAATTTCCAAGACACATTTTTTATTGATGAATTATCAAATCTCCTGAGATGTCTTACACAGCTCTACATCTGGCAATGTTGCCTTTCAGAATATTTCTGACTGGATTAATATTTTACTCTTCTCCTTCAGTCTAAAAGTGCTTTCATGTTCTTTTAGCATAAATGATGTACAAGCAGGTGGTCAGCAACATGAGAGGCAGATAGAATCAGATATGGTATTCATAAAATAAAATTAAAAAATTTTTAAAGTTCGTGATAGAGGGTGAAGAAGTTAAATTCTATTTTAATAGTTTTGGAGAGTTTTTTTGCCAGTTCCTTCCTAAATTAAGTAGATATAAATTTAGATTTTTCAAGATCTGCAGAGGCCACAGGGTGTTAATAGTTTAATTTTTTCAAGGAAAAGAAATAGTAATTCAGGAAACATTTAAGACTGAAAATACTTGCCAATGCTGTCAGTGAAAAAAAGGCAGAGACAAAGGAATTTTAAGATCAGAAGGAACCAGAAATTAACAATCAGACAGGAGGGATATGATGGAGAGCTGGAGGTGATGTTTACTAGAAGGAAAGGAAAGGCATACTTAAAACTGAGCCATCAGATTAAGAAGATATGATATCATAGGTGGTCCCGTGGCGTAATGGAGAGCACTCCAGTCTCTGACTCCCAAGATCACGAGTTCGAGTCTCAGTAGGGGAACGCCGCGTCAGTTAAATGCCTCCCTGCAGATCTCGGATGCTCAGCAGGGTCAGCCCCGGTTAGTACTGGGTGCTGTAGACAGTCCTAAGGACTTCACTGTCAC
>JAWWEV010000043.1:30986252-31000950 GCA_035583235.1 Hafferia zeledoni
AGTCACCTGACAATTTTCAGGCCTAGTTTGAACTTTAAAACCTAAATTTAGGCCCCACCTGGCTGAAACCATAACACCAACTAAGCTAATTTCAGGATTTTTTAATGTACTTAAATGTTTGCTTATAATTACATTAATTTGTTGATTTTCATAATAATGAGATAGACTGATAGACCTTTTTCGATCTTCATTTACATTTCCTATTTTCAAATCAATTAAGGTAAACACTAGAAAAGAGAGTGTATTTTATGTATTTTAAGTCTGTCCTCTGCCAACAAAAGTGCAGATTGACGCGTCACAAATCCTATGTTTCTGAACTCCCTGCTCCATAAAAGACATGTCTTTCAGACAAATAAAGCAGTGGGATTAAGTTAATGGAGGAAAATGGTGAGATAGTAAATTCATCAGATTTCAAGCTATTACAGCCGTGAACAAACAGCATTGCAACTCTCAGAGCCATTGCAATCACTCTCAGAAGGAAGGACTTGTTCTGTATTCCTTGTACTTGTTACAACCCTTGTCAACACAATGATGAATAATCTTTGTCTTTTGTCTGCCAGAGAGCAGGAAGTATGCAAGATATGGGGTGAAAGCATCGCCAGGACAGGTGACCCAAACTGCACAAAGGGGTATTCCACGTCATATGTTGCTCAGTATATAAACAGATGAGTTAGCTGGGAATTGCCAATTGCTACTCATGGAGGGGATGGGCATTGGTCAGCATGCGATGAGCAATTGGATTGTGCCACTTGTTTCTCTTGTTTTTTTCTCCCCTCCCTCTCTCTTTTTCATCATCATAATTATTGTTATCATTATTGCATTTTATTTTGTTTCAATTATTAAACTGTTCTTATCTCAAGCCACAAGTTTTATCTTTTATTTCCAGCTCTCCTCCCCATGGGGGAGGGAATTAGGAGAGTGGTAAGAGAGTATGGTACTTAGTTGCCGGCTGGGTTTAAACAATGACAGTAGATAGAAATGAAGAAAAAGGAGGTCACATCTTGTCAAACAGTGCCTGACAATCCTGTCCATGAAGAAATTTTTCCTAATATCCAATCTAAATTTCCCCTGGCACAACTTAAGGTCATTTCTTCTTGTCCTGTCACCTGTTACTTGAAAGAAGAGGCTGACCCCCACCTCATTACAATCTCCTGTCAGGTAACTGTAGAGTGATATCGTCCTCTCTGAGGTTCCTTTTATTCAGGTTAAACAACTCCAGTTCCCACAGCTGCTCCTTAAAGGACTAGTACTCCAAAACCTTCACCAGCTTCATTGTCATTCTCTGGACACATTCCAGCACCTCAATGTCTTTCTTGAAGTGAGGGACCCAGAACTGGACACAGGACTTGAGATGCAGCCTCACCAGTCCTAAGTACAGAGGCACCATCCTTTTCCTGGTCCTGCTGGCCACACTACTCTTGATATAGGCCAGAATGCCATTGACCTGGGCACACTGCTGGCTCATGTTCCGCCAGCTGTCAACCAGCACCCCCTTTTCAACCGGGCAGCGTTCAAGTCAGTCTTCAGTAAACTGTAGCCCTACATGGAGTTATGACCAAATGCACTTCACCTTGGTGAATCTCAGACAGCTGGAAATAATGACAAAAGCACTTGATGCTAATATGGAGAAGGAGACAGCCAACCAACTCAATGGTTTCCAGACACTTAAGATCAGGAAGTAGGGAAAGAATACAGAGATAATTAATAAAAGCTTGTAATACAAAAACATCATAATTCTCTTCATGGAAGGCCATAAGAGTGTGAGTGAGGGGAGGTCCAGGGGGTGAGAGCTGTCTGTACAGGGAGGTTCCCAAGTCCAGGAGCACACAAGCAGCAGCCCCATGACCCAGAAACCCTCAACAGCCAATCAGGAGAGGAGAGGGCAGTGTCTGGTGCAACTGAGGGACATTGAAACATTCCAGGGAGCATGTGAACATGTGAGGTGAACAGGAGTGGGCAAATGGGGGCATGACACGTCAGTGAGGGTGTGGCATGGTAGTTTGCATGGCAGATTCCCCAGGCAGGGCAAGCAGGAAAGACTCCTCTCTGACAACCTGGGAGTAGCCAATAGAGGCAGAAAAAAAGACTCCATAGGTGGCAAGGGGAAGCAAAGAGGTCTTTTCAGCCTGCATCTTATTAACATACTAGTTTAAGCTTCCTCAGCTCTGGTGTTGACTTGCTATAAAGCTCAATACCTTGTAGCTGCAAGAGTCACTGAGCCAGCCATGTCAGAAGCCTCCGGCCAGCCACACCTGCTGATAGCAGATGCAGTTCTCCAGGTCACAGATTGCCAGGACTGCCTCATGCCTCTTTGTAGGGCTGGTGCTGACAAACTTAGTTTGCAGAAGGTGTGCCATGATTTAAGAGGTGTGTCACCAGGTGAAGGAACTACAGGAGGAAGTCAACAGGCTTCATAGTGTTCGAAGAAATGAGCAAGAGGGAAACCAATTATAGTCTCAAGACTCTCGGGAGTCTCAAAGCTCCATTTTAGTGGAGAAGCAGGTTAACTCAGAACCCTGCAGAGTAATTAGTCAAAGGACTGTTACTCAAGAGTCTGTTAAACATGAAGGCTGAAAGTAAGTCACTGCATGTACTAGGGGGAAGGTTCCTTCTCAGAATTTGACAGGTAGGACTGGCACCTTCTACAACAGATGTGAGGCTCTGGAAGGCCAGACAACTGATGAGGTGAGAGAAGGTCCTTCCGGGATAGTGGGACCTCCTAAAACATCACCACCTGTACCCCGCATCAAGACCTTTGCTGTTAACAGGAAAAGAGGATATGTTAGGATCCCTTTATTAAAAGATGACTCTGCCTGAATTAAGGTGCAAATGAGACCATATGCCAAAGTCAATAGTAAAGATATTATTTAACAGTAAATACTATGTAGAGAGAGAAAAATAGAGAGAGGAGGGGGTGGAGAAAAAGAGAGTGAGAGAGATACAGAGATTAAGTATGAAGGTTCTAGGGTCTATCAGTGCTAGTCACTTTTTAAACATCACCTCCTAAGGGCAGAGGAGTGGGCAATTCCCAAATGTCAGAAGTCAAGCAGGCAGGGCAGAAGGCCAGGGTGGCTGAGCAAGGATCTTCTCTTGGAGGTAAGGCAAAAAAGGAAGGTGTATGCCCAGGGAAAGCAAGGTCAAAGGACATAGGAAGAATACAGAGACTCTGACTGCTGCTGTAGGGAGAAAATTTTTGCAGCCAAAGCTCAACAGGAGTTGAAGCTGGACAGAAATATGGGGGACAGTAAAAAGAGTTTTTTCAAATATATAATGGTATTAAGCAGTATCAGAATATCATGGGATCATTACAGGAGGAGGTTGGTCACCTCACAAACAGGGACAGAGAAAAGACAGAGGCATCTAATGTGTTCTTTGCCTGTCTTCAGTGTGGATGACAGACCAAGAGGGTCTTAGTGCACTGAGCTGGAGGACCATGACTGCAAGAATGATCAAATTCCAGGTGACCTTGAAATTGTTTGGGATCTGCTGCCCCAGCTAGATCCCTACAAATCTATGGAACTTGATGGGATTCATCCCAGAATCCTCAGAGTCATTGCAAAACCTCCCTCAATGATTTTTTTTGAGTGGTATTGGGAATTCAGAGAGGTCCCAGCTGACTGGAAGGTGATGAACATTGTCCTGATTTTCAAGAAGGGCAAGAACGAGGACTTCAGAAACCACAGGCCTGTCAGTCTCCCTTCAGTGCCTGGCAAAGTTATGAAGATTATGCTGGAAGATATTGAAAAACACTTGAGAGACAACGCAGTCATTGATCATAGGCAGCATGGCTTCATGAGAGGAAAGTCCTACTTCTCAAACCTGATTTCTTTTTATGAGAAGGTTACCCACCTAGCTGAATCGAGGGAAGTCAGTTCATGTAATCCTTTTGGATTTCAGCAATGCTTTTGATACTGTCTCTCTCAGGACCCTTCTGGACAAAATGTCCAGCACACAACTGGATAAACACATCAAGTGGTGGGTGAGCAATTGGCTCACAGACTGAGTACAGAGGGTAATAGTGAATGGGGTAACATCAGACTGGTGACTTGTCATTAGTGGGGTTCCACAGGGCTCCATCTTGGGCCCTGTGCTTTTCAACATCTTCATAAATTATTTGGATGCAGGACTGGAAGGGATACTAAACAAGTTTGCAAAACTGGGATGAGCTGTTGACTCCCTCACAGGGAGGCCCTACAGGGAGATCTTGACAAATTAGAGGGCTGGCAAACACCAACCATATGAAATTCAATAACAGAAAGTGCTGGATTCTGCACCTGGGATGGGGCAACCCAAGATGTTCATACAGACTGGGGAATGAGATGCTGGAAAGCAGTGCCATGGAAAGGGACCTGGGAGTCCTGGTCGATGGCAAGTTGAATATGAGTCAGCAGTGCCCTGGCAGCCACGAGGGCCAACTGTGTCCTGGGGTGGTTGTGCAGTGGAACAAGCTCCCCAGGGAAGTGGTCACAGCACCAAGCCTGACAGTTCAAGAAGCTTATGGACAATACTCTCATGCATAAGGTGGGACTCTTTGGAAAGGGCCTGGGCAGGGCCAAGAGTTGGATTTGATAATTCTGATGGGTCCCTTCCAACTCAACATATTCTGTGATTCTGTGATTAAAACAGAACCATGATGTTTCTGGGGAAGGGGCATTTTTAGTTAGAACAGGAATGCATAACAGGTAGTTGTTGTACAATGTCTAGCAATTCTGGAATCATATAGACTACAAAGAATAAGAAAAGAATGAATTTTCTTTGGACAGGTAGAAGGTTCTATCCTCAATAAAGGCAGAAGATTCTATCCTCAATAATGCTATTTATGAGTATTCATAGTATTCACTGAATATTGCCATTTCCAAAACAGAAAGAGAGGCAGTTTCTCTAAGTTTCTATTATAATGTATCTAGAAACTGCCTTTTGCTTTGCCTTTTAAATATTTTTCACCAAAAATTATTTGAGGAACCTTTCTAAGGAAAAGATTAAGACATCTCTTACTTCAAAATGCCTTGATTTTCAGCAAAGTTATCTTCTTTATAGCAACATTTCACCTGAAGTAAAATATGTTACCCTTTCCAACCCTCCTCTCTTTGTCTTCATAAGCTTCAGGAAAATGTTGCCATGAAATATTTAAAGCAGCTCAGTTTACTGGGGGTTTATTTCAGCTCACCTCTAGGCAAAGCAAGAGATATTCACCTAGAAGTTCAGAAATATTATCAGCACTAAATAGTAGCAGCAGCTGAGAAAAAATAAATTGGGGTTAGTACCCTGTTGGTCTCCCATTCTTTCCTGTGAAAGTGGTTAGAGATGGAGAACTAATGGAGAGAGACTATAGAACTGAAGTGTTTCAAAGTAAGGTGAAAAAGTTTAAATTAATCTTTCTTTTGAGCATGTTTTCTACCTGGAGTGAGGCTATCCCCTCTGTGTGTTTAATGCCATCATTACAATTATTATTCCCTCTTGACTGAAAAATGAACTGTGATTTCCTGGTCCCAGAATAACTGCTTGTGTTCTTCTTCCTAACATTAGGGAAGAATGAGACATGGTTTCTTTTGCTATAATGTACTTGTAATATTTTTTTTTTTACACAATATGAAGGAAATTTCTCATTTTTACCTGGCAAATATATTATCTGATCAGAACTGTATAACAGAGATTCAATGGGCATGAGGACACATCTCAGTGTCTCATCATTCATCTGTGTTTCCATTTCATCATGAAGACTCTTGAAATATTTCATATATGCAGTAAACCCATAACTGATCATTTATGATCTTCTCCTGAAAACAGATGTGCTATCACTTCTGAGACATTTTAAGTGTTAATTGTAGAGTTTGAAAAATATTTGCAGAGCATTTTTGCATTAAAAAGATATTTCTGGTTTTTGTTTTTCTGGTGTCAGAAAATGATATGTGACTGGCTCTTTGCAATGAAATTAAGAACTTCAAATTCAAATTTCTATTTCACTCCTTGCCTATAAAACTTGCAATTTTGCTTGTTTGTTTGCTTAGGGTTTTTTTTTTGGTGGAACTTACTATTAAAAAAGGTTAACATGGTAAACTTATCCTTTCCCAAAAAGAAAAAAAAAAATAAATTATTAACCATTCAAAGAATATTGCCCTCAGTGCAAACTGTGGAACATAGAGGGCACTGTTACATTAATGAAAATAACATTTTACAAACAGAACCATTTAGAATTGCTTTTAATCTTAGGAACTAAAGCACCAGTATGCTGCAGGGTAGTGATAGTTATGATGTAACTGTTCCTGTCTGCAAAAAGGCGGTTCATATAAAATGCAAATGGAATCACTTATGTGTGTATTTATCTAGAATGAGTAAAAAAAAAAAAAAATCTATACAGAGATTACTTTTATTTATTCTTATTTATTTGACTAAGTTTTGCATTTTATACTAGTAAATTCTGTGGCTTTAAAATAGCTTCATAGTATCCTAACTTGCAGACACGCAACCTTAATCCTCCTAACACATTTTGGAAATGATATTTATTTAGCACATAACTGGTAGGTCATGAAGTACCTTACAACCTATAATCACTATTTTACAGATAGAGAAACAGAGTAATTTTATTTCTGTTCTGTTTCTTTCTGAGGAAGAAGTCTGCTCAGCACTGCTATAGTTCTTCGTTCCTGTCCTTTTATCCTTCCCGTACTGCCCACAAGCAACAGCAATATTGGAAGAAGTGGAGGTTTATGCTGACTGTTTTCCTGGATGTCCATGCTCTATTCTGTGCTCTGGAGGACTATGAAATTAAGAACTACACTTGTTTATCAGAAGACAGAAAGTAGGCAACATTTATGAGTCTATGACAAAGGCAGAGAATAGCAAATATTCTGGTTGGGGAAGTTAAGATCATCTAAGAGACAAGTCTGAAGACCATACTCGAAGCCCTTAAGAGTTGGCTGCAAAACCTTTTGGAATGGCACAACCTCTTGGGGAAGGTCTGATTGGGCTCTCAGTAGACATTGTACTCTGCCACTGACTAGAATGTTTAGAACCACAAAAATTTGAGAGACCATACTTTTGATACCAAAATTATTGTTTAAATATTTTTCAGCTGGCTAAGGATCCTGCTACATTTGGAACATCATGCCATCAAAATTTCTCAAATGTGACCTGAAAAAAAAAAAAAAAAAAAAAAAAAGTGGATGATTCTTTGATGCAGTTCCTATTATTTAGTCTTAAAATAATCCTTCTCCTGAGACCTTTAGTTCCCTTTATCCTATGAAATTCTAGTGCCCTAAGCCTCAGTGTTATCTTAAAACCAACTACAAATGTTGATCACTGCTATCAAGCACAGAAGTGTACTCTTCTCTTTCCAGTGGAGAACATATTTCTCTTTAATTACCTTTTAAGGAGTAATTTCTGTGCTACATGTGAATATTATGCTGGAAAACACTTCTCCAGTTTTATGATGGAAAACACTTCTACACTGAGCATATATATATATATATATAAGAAATAAGAAAAAAAGATAAGTTTCAAACTGAAATTTTAGAAGATTGAATATAATTGGCTCTTGACTGTCATTACAAAAATAGTGACTAGTTCTACTGTGAATTGAAATTTTGCTGTTGCTAAAAGATGGACTAGAATTAGGCATTCATCTAATGAATCTTAGTTTAGAAAAGTACCTAAAAGTTAATAAAATGTCATTCATATTTATCACACACTTTTTCAATACTATGAAAATTTTTCAAAATTGCATAGTCCATATCGAAAGTTAGCTATTATGAATCAAATAATATTAGGTGATTGTTAATCTGAAATTCTGTAACCTTACATTTTCTAAAGTAAAGCAAAAACCCAAAATCTGGGAACACATGTTAAAAAAAAATCTCTTTTCAGTTATTGTTCTCCATAATATCATTCTTGTAATATCAGTTTCTGAAGAAAGTTTATTGATAGAAAATAATGTTGGGTATTCTGATCAGACAGTCTTCTGGACATTTGTGATAATACATATAAATTTTAAAACCTCAAAAAATCAAGTAAAAGGAATTTCCTAAATTTAAAGTTATTTAATGAATGGTATTACATCTTGTAATGTTGGGAGTATGACTGTGATTTTGCAGTGTTTAGAGGTATTTTTTATTCCTGTAGTTTTGTGCAACAAATGCAAAATATAGCTCCATGCAACTAAGTATGGATATATTTGACAAATACATTTATCGAAGAGTATTTAATGTTTAATTCACAGAGGTTCCAATTCATTTCAATACTACCAAAAGACATAGAATTTTTTTCAGCATTCCTTTGTTCAAGGTACCAAATAACATTTTTTTCCTCTGTCTCTAACTGCTGCCACTTCTAAAAAAAAAAAAAAAATAAAAAAAAAATTCAATTTCAGCTCAGGAAGAAATTTTGAAAAAAATTGCATAACCTAGACTAGTGTTTTGTAACTCAGAATACTACTTAGGAAATATTGAGAGATCTGCTAGAAGCAGTAAGAAGAACTAATACTATTTTATATCCTGAATGAATGTGAAATATTGGACTCAAAATTTGATCTGGCAAATTTTTTTCCGTGTCATAATGGCCTGTTTTCAAACTTATTGATGTATTTGAACTCTGCACTGTGTGATGCTCTTTTCAAACATGAAAAACTGCAAGACATCCTACCTTAGCCATGTCACAAGAGTAAGACTAAATATTTTCTTTTCAGACCTACTGGACAAGAAAAGAAAGGAATATTTCTCAAGGAATAGTTTAAATCTAACTCTAGTTTAAAAAAGGCCCTGGAAGTAGTTGAAGGAGCCAGATGTATCTGGCAAAGAGAGAGACTTACGTGGCTTACAACTAACTAACTGTGTTATAGACTAGGGGGTTGGAAGAATTATACATATGAACTGGAAAGTATTTGAAAAATAAGGCATTTTTTATGACATAAATAGAAGCCACAGAAACTTCCTGACATAAACTCAGCATATTTGCAATATGCAACCTGCAGTTTGAAGGTTTTTTAGGGAGAAATACCCCCAAACTTGCCAATAAACATGCATATTGACGGAGACAGAGACCTACAGAATTTGTGTGAGTTTCTTTTTCAACTTAGTTCTTTGTGTTCAAATAGACAAGGTAAAAGATATTTGTAATTCTTATATATTAAGTGATTTTATTTTCCTAAGTTTGATTCATATTAAGTCAGCAGCCTTTTTTAAGGTAGCCTGTCACAGCCAATACATCTTCTGGGACAGTCCCTATGACTCCTGTGTTCTATTCTGCCCCTGGCATAATAATGCCACATTCAAACACCTAAACTCTAGCACTGCAATTATCACTAGGGTTTGTTTGTTTTTTTCAGTTCAGTTCACAGCTCTCTTAACCCAACCATTTCCAAAAGAGTTCTTCATGCTGCAGTTTTATCTTCTACTTCCTTTCACATTGATATGTTCCTTTCCTGTTAACAGACTTTAACCAGAAAAACCAGGGCTTTGAGGAATTTTAATCATAAATAAGCATGATGAAAAACCAGATCTGCAATGCTCAGACTGTGGAAAAAAAATCCCTTCCTATGCTAAAGACTAGATCTTCTAAGTAGGATTTTGTGGATGAGAGACAGAAGGTGCTCAACTATCATGATCATGTAATCTTCTATACACCTGATTAGGTTGGTTTATAGGAACTTTTTGGGGACAAAGTTTTTGTGGAATACAGAGAAGTCCCAAAAGAAATTAAAGAATTTTGACAAACTACACACAGATACAGTTACTAAAGAACAATATACTTCAGGATATGCTTTCTTATTGAATGAGGGTTAGAGCTAACTAATTGTTAAAAATAAATTTCATTATATGTTTTATGGAAGCAGGGCTTCCTCTTTTTGTCTAGAACTGCAGACTGTTGAGATGCTTTCTCCTTTCACAAAATCTGTCACCTCCAAACTTCTGACATCCTCAGTTTCTTTGGCAAGAGTAGATATAATAAGGAAATTTTCAATTCACATTTTCTGAAAATTGAATATGAAAAAGACATCAAGTATATACTAACTTTTACTACCTTATTCATTTTAAGACAAAGTGAGACTAGAAAGTGATTTCATACCTATCAGTTCACAGAACTACCCATATAAATTCTTGAAGACTGAAGTACTACCCATCTTACCTTTTCTTCCCACCACGCAATTAATTTCCCAAGCAGAAGCAATAGAAATTGTCTGTGCATCTAGTTATTTAATTAATTAATGATTCTGTCAATGTACTCATTTTTGCCATTCAGAAGATGTACAAACTTCCTCCACACACACTTCTATTGGATTTGAACAATGTAGTAGGGCGCTTTTGAAAACTATTTAATCACACAAGTTTGTTTGTTGTTTTGTTTTGGGTGCCTTTTTTTTTTCCTCTTTTTTTGTCCTTTGTATCATTGGTAAAGCAGATTTTGGAAATTAGTCAATTAGTCTTTTGGTTGCGTTGGTTTTTTTTTTTTTTTTTTTTTTTTTTTTTTTTTTTTTTTCCATACAAGCACAATCTGCCAGCTAGATGAGTATCAACTACAAAAATCTTGTAAAATAATTTATTACCTATACATTATCTTGTGACACTTACAGAGACATACTTGCAGTAGTAAAACATCTGTAAGAATGAATGTATGTCCCAGGTTAAGAAAACCACAAGATGTCCGTCAAGGAGAGTGAGGAAACTTCCTGGACTAGGAAGAGAGGCTCCCTTTCCTTGAGCCACCACAACCTTAGAAATTGAGAGGCTTTAGGCAGAAAATGTGGAAAAGAGGTTCTTTACTACATATATATAAAACAAAAAGAAACAGAAGAAGCAACACCACCGCAACCAGAACTTTCAAACGTTGAAGTCCTGCTTTCTCTTTTGATGCAATTACAGCCACAAACAGCAGGAGGCACTCTCGGGGGTGCCGGGCTGCGGTGACTCACTCTCGGCCAGCAGGGGGCGCTGTCTGGCTCCACCAAGGCAAAAGCACCTGGAAGGGAGCGGTGCCTGTTCCAGGGCTCACGTGGGAATGGCGGCCACAGAGAAGGGCTGAAACCTTTCCCATGAGCGGTGCAAGTGTACTTGCACTGTCTTTTGTTTGAAAACATTAGGGGTGGTTAGCAACTCCTCTGCAGATGGCACTGGCCCCTCGATGGGTCCATAGTGAATCCCAGCAGTGGTGGCTGGCCTCTCAGAACTGCACAGGATGTGTGGAGTCAGAGGATGAACTGGGACTCCCTCCCAGTGCTGCCACCAGCCCAGCAAGAGGCAGCTGGGCATCCAGGCAGATGCAAAACAAGAGTGTAGGGCACTGGCAAAAACTGGCAAAGCCATTAGCTATCCCTTTTTTTAGGCTTTAGCTGGGTCTGGTAAGTAGTGAGAGAAGTGAGCTCCAACAAACCACCTTGCTCTGGTTCCCAACCCCCAAACCACAGTGTTGCCAGGGAACCAAAAAACCACAAAAAACAAACAAACAAACAAATCCATGAAAGATTTTGAAATTATAACAATGTATACAGTCATTTTGTTTCATAATGGGATGATCACAGGAACATAGAATCACTGGAGTTGAAAAGGACCTTAAAGATCATCTGGTTCCAACCCTTCTGCCATGGGCAGGGACATATTTCATTACTAGATTGCTCAAAACCCCATCCAAACTGGCCTTAAACATTTCCAGGTATGGATGGGTCATCCACAACTTCTCTGAGCAACTCCTAGTGTGTCACTCACTATATAGTGAAGAATTTCTTCATAATTTCTAATCAAACCCTATCCTTTTTCAGTTTAAAACCATTATCCCTAGTCACTACATACCTTGATAAAATGTCCCTCTCCAATGCTCTTTTAGGCCCCTTTCAAGTACTGGAAGGTGCTCTAAGGTGTCCCTGGTACCTGTGATTCTCCAGCCTGATCAATCTCAACTCTCTCATCCTGTTCACATATGAAGCTGCTCCAACCCTCTGATCATTTTTGTGGCTCTCCTCTGGGTGAACACAGTACTCCAGGTGGGCTCTCATGAGAGTGGAATAGAGAGTGGAATAGAGAGTGGAATATTCTCCCCGAATAACCTACCTCAACCTGCTAGTCATACTTCTTTCAATGCAGTCCAGGATAGGCTTGTCTTCCCAGACTGCAAGCTCACTTTGTGAAGTTATTTTGAGCTTCTCATCAACCACCACCCCCAAGTCCTTTTCCTCAGAGCTGATCTCTATCCTTTCTCCCCTCAGTTTGTATCTGTTGTTTGGCTTGCTCCAACTCACAGGCTGGACCTTACACTTGGCCTTGTTGAACTTCATGCAGTTATCACAGGTCCGCCTTTCAAGCCTGTCAAGGTCCCTCTGGATGGCATCTTTTCCAGCCAGCTTGACAACTGCACCACACAGCTTGATGTCATCGGCAAATTTGTGTGAGGATGCGCTAACACCACTGTCCAAGTTGCCAACAAATATGTTAAATGGCACCGGTCCCTATGTCAGCCCCTGAGGAATGTCACTAGTCACTGGCCTCCACTTGGACATTGACCTGCTGACCAACACTGTAATCCCAGCATAGAAGCCACCAGATTTGTCAGAGAAAATTTGCCCTTAGTGAAGTCATATTGTCTGTCATCAATGACCTCCTTATTTTCCATGTGCCTTATCATGCTTTGCATGATAAAACATGTATTCATCAGTCTTCAAAAGTATAGAATGATTACTAATTGGAATGCAAATTTCCAAAATCTCCCTTTGAAATATTCAAAAACATCAGAATGGTATAAAGCACAGTATTGGAGACAGAGGCAGCCCAGGTTTGACTAAAGCTTCCATCTCTAGAATATATTTTACAGAATTTCTTAGAGGTTCAACAAACTTACATAAATTAAATAAATCACAAGGGTTTTTTTGCATAAAGAATGGAAAAATACCTTGTCGGATGACTTGTATGTCTAGTTTTATTGAGCCTTAAATTTTGCCAATAGTTTCATCCTCACAGCTTCATGTTGATTCAACTGTTCTCTCTTAGGAGAGCTAGCACAGCCTGGAGCAGACAGAATTCTTTCCACACAGCTGCCCTGAAAATCTGTGCTGTAACAGATGTGTGACAAAGCTGTGGTGCCTAATCTGAATGCCTGAATGTCACACCACTGAGAGAAAGATGCCAGACACATCCTCTAGTATGTGCAATCTCACAAGTGGGCGATAGGGGAGACTCTCTGTCATTTCAGTGCAAAATGTCTTCACCAAAAATGAGAGTCAGGTCAACTTAAGATAAACATGAAGGGAGGCAACAGTATCTGGAAAATGTTACAAAGAGAGTTTCAAATTGAATATTACTGTTTTAAAAAGAGAGGAAAACATGATAAGTTATTGCTATTCCATCCATTGATTTTGAATGAAATAGGTTTCCATTTTTAGCATGTTCTTCCAATTTTGGGACGTGTTTAGAAAGATTTCTCTTTCTTTTCTAATCACCTTTACCCTTTGATAGTTTTCCTTTGTTCTTTTCTTCTTTTATCATTTTAAAAAAGTAGTAATGAAAGATTAGAAATAGGGAAACAGAAGTAGAAGGAAAAATGGACCTTTCTTCTCTTGGCATCCCTTCCCCTACTTTTACAATGAAGTACTGAAACATATTGATTTTTTTTATTTTTTTTTTTATTTTTTATTTTTTTTTTTTTTTTTTAGTATTTGGACTACCTTTGATTGTAACTAGTGTTAAATGTCTTCAAATACAAAGACAACCATCCAGCATGGTTGCTATTGTCCTCTGTGACCTCAGTTCAAATCACGCTATAGAATAGAGAATACCAGGTTCTCCATCAGGAACATGTGGGTTTTCTTTTTCATTTCTGGATAAAGGAATTCCCAGCTCTATGATAACATTTTCATTGCCCTAGTATTTCCCCTTTTCCATCCTTTCTTAAGCAACATCCATTCCATGCTGAAAACACATCAGACTGTCTTACTCACTCTCATTTGTCTATTTTTCTCTGACCTCCACCTTTCTTTTTACTGACAAATTGAGTTCTCATATTGTGTTACCTCATAGTCTTTAGGAGCAGTGAGTTCTAGGAAGTATGAGTTCTGCCATTGAATTTTTTCTTTTTTTTTTCTTTCCTGTTTTTTTAGTGAAGTAGTTGTCTTCCTACTTCAACTGCCTGAGTAACTATGTTGTCCCAAGTGACTCTATTCCCTGTACTCACATGGCACACATACCAGCCTCAGTAACCCTAGGAACTGAATCCTGATGTCCTACACAAGTCACAGTTGGAATATTGTGATGTATCAGGTGCATTGTTTCAGGATTTTGGCTTCAGTTATGTTCAGCATACTGCTTGCCATCAGAGCTAAATTGGTCAATGAGTTACATGGGGTTGTGCCTGGATCATTTTAAACTGTAGAATGATGAGGAGGACATAGTAAATCACAACTACATGTCTTATCTGAATGTGCAGATACAGGAAAACATGATAGAGATGTTGAGGATTTGCAAAATTCAAGGGTTATGTCTAGCCATTGGCTGACTATTCACAGGCACTGTGGTGGGGATTAACTGGGGAATTGTGGATTAGGATTTGCACATATTTTGGTCTCAGAGTGGTTTTTTTGGACATTCACATTGTGTGAATGTGTATGTGAATGTAATTGTTTAATAATAAACTTGCAAAAACCTGAAAAATTAAATTAAATTAAATTAAATTAAATTAAATTAAATTTAAAAAGCAATTGGAAACATGTTATCTGCTTTTCAAA
>JAWWEV010000043.1:31003156-31038568 GCA_035583235.1 Hafferia zeledoni
TGGAATACAATATTATTGGCTAGAAGAGGTCAGCTGTCAGCTAGCCCAGCCCACTTCAAGTCACCTGACAATTTTCAAGCTTAGTCCAAACTTTAAAACCCAAATTTAGGCTCCACCTGGCTGAAACCATGACATGTGGTTACTGATCCTGCATTAAAATTATTAAGAAAGTTTTATCTAATGCATACAGTACTTTTATCTTCTTTAATTTCCCTGCTTTACTTGCAGTACCTTTTGATGTAATAAATTAATTTTCTTCTCTTTGGATGAATTCTCATACATGTCTATTGTATGTAGAGGAACTGTCCATTAAATTTTAACATTAGATATCAGTTTCTAATTGTGATAACACTATACTGTAGTTGAGCTGTTCATTGTAATCAGAATAACAGAATACCTTAGAAATATGGTGAAAAAATTAAAACTTTTATTTTAGTGCCATTTCATTAAAAGTGAGTAAATTTTAAGCAACTTTTTCCTTCCTTCCTTATACTCTGATGGCAGAAATTTACTGGGGGAACAATTTAGCAGTACAAATATTCCATGAATTTTCTGTCATTCTTACAGTGCTGTTCTCTCAAATAACACAGATTTAAAAGTTCTGTGTCCTTTGGTACATTGCAAAGAGTAAGAAATTGTAGAATTTTGTTAGAACGAAAAGATCCGATTCAAATTTGGTGACCTCTTCCCAGGTTGAGACAGTTCTTTGCCACCAAGTCTTTATTCCAGATGAGAAAGCGATATTCACAAGTCTTAAGAGTGTCATAAAAACTTTTACTGTGAACAAAGAAAGGGATATTAGAAGGTGGAAGGTAGTGTAAAGGAAATTGTCTTTTCTGACCAGTTTCTGTATGCAAATATTTTGTACCATAGCTTAACTTGCTTTTGGCTAGCAATCGAGTATAAATCTTTAGAAATACTGTGACATACATTAGGGGTTTCATTTTATTTTAGGTGAGTTTATTTCACTACAAGTGAATTCTTTTCAGGCAATTTCCTCCAGTGTGACTCACAGTTTCTTCATGTTTCTTTTAGTAAGTTGAATAGGTAATAAAAGAAAACTAATTTATTTCTTTCTTTCCTAAAGGAGTGCACAGGGCATAGAGTGCTGCAGAAAACAGATGAAGAGCTTTATTTCCAAGCAGTGAAGCCTAGAACAGCTTACTGTGCTTTTGATAGATGAGATTAATTTAACATCTCCTTTTTGGATGTTCTTCAGATGTTTTCTTAATACCAAAGAGAATAGAGAGACAGAATAATGTATAAAAATGATACATAAACAGTAGTGATGAGGATTACAATTAAATTAAATCTTGATTAGTGAGTCTATATTCTAACCCATTTCTGACCCAGAAACTTCTCAGAGTTTGTGTCACTCCTGTTGCTGTTCCTTTCACAACCTCTCACAATTACCATCACTGGAGTCCACCTGCCATAGATTCTTAGAATCATTTATGTTGGAAAATACCTGTAAGATCATCAGTCCAACAGTTAATCTACAGCTCAGGATGACAATACTACCCTCTTATGTTCATGCTGGCAAGTATGCAAAGGTTCTTTAACATTTTTCTCTTTCCTCTTTTCTTCCCCATCAGCTCTACTAAAGCTATCCCACTTCATAGTGAAGTAAAATTTTAAAGGCATCTTTAAATCATGGTGATGCTGTTTCTTGGCAAAACCTGTTATTGAGATATCTACTATAGTAAAAATAGTATTCTTCTTATTAGAATAGTGTCCTGATTACAGCCAGGACAGGGTTAATTTTTTGCAGTCGCAGGAAGAGGTTGTGTCCAGGACCCTAATGTTATTCTCTAGCACCTCATGTCATTGTCAGAAAGGGACTCTCTCTTTTCCAGGGAGAAGAGGTTCCTTCCAGTTGAGAAAATGTTGTGAGGGGAGCCGTCCAGTGGTTCAGAGTCCGGTTTTGTTGGGGGTCTCTCGCAGCAGTATCATCAAAAATAGAAATAAAAATTGTTTCATGTATTTGCTTTGTTTCTAGAGGTACATGTGTCTACATAGGGAATAAAACTGATTATAGACCACATTCATTTAAACTGTGCAATGACAAACCAAGCAAAAAACTAAAATAGAACAAGCCAAGCCCTTAACTTGCAATAGATAAATGCAGTCAAAAGAACAGGCTTTTGACCACTTTTTTAGTAACAGTGTACCCCTTTAAAGTAGTTTTATTGTTTACAAGGACTCCCTTCTTATCCACTGACACTTACAGGGTCACAATGCTCAGTTTAGGAACAACTGCACTGACATTGGTACATTTGAGGTTCTGGTGATTTTCCAAAACCAGCAATCACCAATCCAAAAATGAAAATGGAAAAAAAAAACACCAAACTTTTTTGGTACTAGCATCCTTTACCTCTCTCAGATAGTGCTTTAGTGCTGCAAATATGAAAATGAGAGTGTAACTTTCAGACATTACATTAATAGAAAAGGCACAGAAAGAAACAAAATTCATTCTGTAAAAAAACCCCACCTGGATATTAAATTAAAGAACAGTCATTCATCTAGGGTTTTTATTGGCTACTGCCCCCACATGATCCTACCTTTAAGGAGCAACTATTTAAACTGGAAATGCTGGAAAACTTATTGCATACATTGATTTCTGTTTCTAGCACTGCCTTCCCATTGCTAACTTGATGAATAATTAGCCTTTGTCTCTGTAATCCTATACAGTCCTTGGATGATGAAGTGGCTGCAGTGGCATGGTAAAAAAGGGAAAAACAGGGGAAGCCACAGCCAGACACTTTGGTAAATTCATTGTCCACTGCATTTTCTCACATGCTCATATATTGCACATATTCATAAGCTTGCTGAAAAAGAAGTGAGCAGTGAGGTAACAAAGTTTTCTGGTAACATTAAATTATTCAGGGCAATAAAAGCAAAATCTGGCAGTGAAAACTTGCACAAGTTTACAAAACTGAAAGAGCGGTAAAAGATGAAATTCAGTGGTGATAAATGTAGAATAATGAGTAGATAGAATAACAACTATGTAGATAAACAATGAGAGAGCCTGAATAACGTATTAGTATTCAGGAAAGAGATTCTGGACTTCTTGTAGACAATTCTACAAAAATATCAGACCCATCCAAGAAAGTGCTCAAAAACCCTGAATATAGCATTTTGAATGATTAGGAAAGGAATAAACAAGAAAATTAAAATATATATTTACAGAAATGGGTAAACACTTTGCAGTTCTGTTTCTCCTTCTAGTCTCAGGTAGAACACAGGAAAAATAGAATATGGTAAAAAGAATAATGAAACTTATGGAGTAGGTATTTTTGTGCAAGTACAGTGTATATAGCTAGAAAATGAGGTAACTGGAATTAATTAGTCAATAAATCATGAGTGGATTGGAAGGTGTGCATAAGCACATCCAAAGAACTTCCTGGGAACCAGATCTTGAAGAAAACAAAAGGCAGCATTTTCTACACAAATCAGCTAAATAATGAAATGTGTTGCTACAGGATGTCATAGATGACAAAAATACAAATAGGTTCATGAAACTGACAAATCTGTGAAAGAAGATTGCATGCAAGCAATCTATTATACAGACAGTGACGTACTCTAAGTAAGCTTATTTTATCTATTGATTTTCACCAGCTGAAGTCTGCATGGCCCTTTATGAGTAAGGTTTTCATTTGCCTTACTAGTGGAAGGTTTAGAACTCTTTTCCTCATATTTGGCTGGTGAGATGAAAAATTCACAACTACGGTTTCAGAGAAATTAGAAGACTACTTTCTATGCTTGTTAGAGTTTTGGTTTTGGTTGGTTGGTTTTGTTTTTTAATATCCACGGGACATTAAACAAATGCCTAGCAGAGGACTAGGGAAAGATTAGCACATATGGTGGTTGAGGAATATATTTAGTGCAGGTACAAGCTGGAGTGCCAGCTGAAGTTTGAACCTTGAGTGGCTAGAGCCCCAGGAAGAGGCTGTGAACTGCCAACCTTTTGCATAGAAGGGCACAGGGACCTTTGGCCCAGCCAGGTGACTGGACACTCAGAGATGTAGAAGGAGCCAAGAACCACCAGATTTTTCTGCAATTAGACTGTAAAGGTATAAAAGCCAAGGGTTTCCTTTGTTCTGAGTCTCCCTCAGATGTACCCAGCTCGAGCTGTTATTTATTGCATCATGATTAAATTATTTGAAGGATCTGGACGTCTGAGATTCTACCATGGGAAACCTGAGGTCAAGCCAGTAAGGATGCCTGGTCTGACTGAGAGTGTGGGTTGTGTAACTGTGGAGGTGCTTTGACCACAGCTCAGGTGGTGTGAGGTGTGACTGCCCGAGTGGCTCCTGAATGGTTGGACAGTGAAGTTTCCTTAACATGGTAACTTACATTTTGGAAATTTTGGAGTAAGTTGTAAAATAGCTGATGGACTTGGTAGATCTATTTCTAGCAAGAGTCTTATGCTTTCTGATCTGTAAATTCAAGATAACAATCCACCAGGAGGTAATGCCACTGGAAGAGTTAAAAAGCATCACAATAGGGACGATTGTTTCTAACCTGATGCACCTTCAATGTTGCATTCATATATCCACCTATTACAAAAAGGACACTAGCATATAGTGTATCTGTTCTTGAGTGAGGAAATACGGCTGCCCTCAGCTGTTCCAAAGGGCATGGCATGGTAATTAGTTGTTAAAGTTTACTGTAATATATAAAATACAAACATGTAAACTTTCTGGTTTACGTTCTTTATTTCCCATAAAAATCTTTTGCAATATAAAAGTAGCAAAGATGATTCCATACTTTTTAGCTGTGAGCCTGAGGCAACAATGAAAACTGATCTTAAATAATTTGGCCTAATTTTCCAGCACAAATCCCTCGTGTTGAATTGGCAGACAAAGCAGTAATTGTGTTTTGTATAGGAATTTTATGTAAATTACAACTTAAGGATTGAATAATCTCTGTCTTTTCTTGCAAAAGTGAAATACTTTAAACTATTATTCACTACTCACCTAACCTTACCCTTCAGTTATAGGAAATTCACAGAAAATATAGAATAAATATACATCTATTTGGTTGTTATAAAGGGAGTCATTTTGCTTTCAGAAGAGACAGCATTTTTTCTAAATATGTATAATAAACCTTGTAAACAGATGCTTTCTTAATTCCTCCATGGTGTTATCTAATCTTATTTATACTTTATTACATCCATAGATTCCTTTATGCTGTTAATCAACATGGCATTTCAGTGCTTCCATCTTTCCTGTTTTCTGTAAAATAAATGCTTGCCTTTACCACATATCATTTGATAGCACAGCTTCACTGGAAGAGAGGTGAGCATTTTTAAGAGATTACAGAAAAAGCCATGGTAAAATAAAAAGGACTCATTTTACACAGACTATAAGTGATTAGTGCCATGAAGGATTTGTATAGACGGACAATTTTTAACTTTACGTAAAAGAATCTAAGTCTAACCTTTAGTGTGTAGTGCAAAACATGCCCATCACAGAACACTGATATCACCATCTGCAGGCCGGCTTTCTCTCTACTTTTTGCACAGTAGCATGAATGGGTCATTGAAGAGGCTTGTTTTCTTCTTTTATTTGCTCTTGATTGTGACTGAAATGACCAATATTTCTATTGCCATTTATATGGAAAGGATTGTCTTTTCCTGTAGATTTCCAAGGGTTCAAATCCTGGTATAGCCACTGGATGTACATAAAAGAACCTTCTGGCACTTGAGTGTGACATTTAGGATGAGCAACTGGGATGTAAATCAAAGTAATCAAAGGGAATCCCTCAATGTTCTAACTCCAGATGTTCACCAGACTGCTGTTTTTAAAGTAATTCCTGTGGTCCTTGGTACTAAAATGAGTGGTGGTACTAATGTTTTTAGCATTATAATGCTAATTAAGCCTTTTTCAGAATGCATGCACTTACAGGTAGATTAAACTTGCATGAGTTGGTAGGAGTGAACAAAAAATTTCAGCTATTTTTGAGGTGTTTTAATGAGGGTCTTTAAGGCTTCTGTTATCATTCCATCTTCATCTAGGAAGAGGTCATGAAGTTTGACATTCTAAACAATTTCTTGTTTAGTTTTAGCCTTTTTCTGCTTTATAGATAATGAATATGATGGGTGTCTGCAGGTCTATACAGACCTTCTAAACAGTGACCCTTTTCAGAATCATTGGATATAAACTAAGTTCCTGATTTTGTGTTAGTTTTGGTTGAATAAGTGGGAGAAATTCAAGACAATGCAAAAATGACACAGAAGCAGTAGAATCAGAGGTATACCATAAAACACCACAGATAAGGCCCTTATTTATAAATTACCCATCAGCTGCAGAAGTCTTAGTAGCAGAAAGAGATTCTGCATCATTCAGTAAAGTTGGGAGAGATGAATCCCAGGCATGTAGAGAATTAAGTCAGTATACACTTTTTCTTCTGTAATTAGAGTAAAAAAAAAATCTGTAAATGTGCATTCAGAAATTCTACTTTCATGCTAATTATCTATCAGTTTCTGTAGCACAGACTTATTTAATTTTCTCAAAGATGCTAGAAATTTTTGCTAAAGTTTAAGGCTGTCTGCTGATAATTAGTGAAAGCACACACTGAGTAAGAATACCTGCTAATATTTCTAAGATAATTTGAAAATTAAAGCATGTTGTAGGTCAAGGCTGGAGAATAAAATTTAAAAAATAACAAATACAAAGTATAAGTTCATCTGAATCAACATTCTCAGAACCTACCAAATTCAAACTCCAAGGGATCTTTTTCTTTAGTTCCCCAAAACACCCTGCTTGTGTTCTAATATTTTGAGGAATGAACTCAGAGACTTGATTACAAGAACAATAAATAGAGGATGTATATGTAAATGAGTCAGGAGCATTAAAATTGTATTACAATGGACTTTTCCAGTTTCTCATATTTATTAGATCAAAGGGAAAGGTCATCTTATTGACCTTTAAGCTCATCCCACTGGAGAGTGGCCAGGAGGAGGTGGGTAGGAAGGTGATAGGGCAGAGGGGTTCCTGTCCCCATGAGCCCAGGCACTGCCCAACCACTGCCATACTCTCTCTCTGCCTGGGAAAGGGGGTTAAGGGGAAGGAATTCCTCTGCTCTGAGGCAGGAGCAGCAGTCTGGGGCAGGTGACCATAGTCAGTCCCTTCTGGCTGATGGGAGAGCAGAGGAGGGGCTCCCAGCCTCTCAGCAGTGTGTGCCAGGGCTCACAGATTCTCTGCTCTTCAGAGACACAGTTTTCACAATTCCCACTCTATGTGGCCTTGTGCAGCCCATGGCAATTCAAACTTAGTTTTTATAGACAGATTACTTGGTCCCGTGGCGTAATGGAGAGCACTCCGGTCTCTGACTCCCAAGGTCACGAGTTCGAGTCTCAGTAGGAGACCGCCCCGGCAGTTAAATGCCTCCCTGCCATCCTATCCCGTCAGATCTCAGATACTCAGCAGGGTCAGCCCCGGTTAGTACTGGGTGCTGTAGACAGTCCTAAGGACTTCACTGTCACTGTCCAAGCTTCCTCGACCGTGGCAAATGAACCTTAGGACTTAAACGGTGGGGCCAGTTCTGCGCACGCTGTGCCTCACCTAAAAAAAATCCACTGCGTAGGCTCGAAGGGCACACCCACGTGGGGAGAGCCCTTCCCAAATCTTCGTTCGCGAAGGTTGGGCCATTATTATTACTTGTACTAGTATCTAGGAATCACATATTTTGCACTTGCTTGTCATGGAAAAACTTCATTAGGAACCTCATTCAAAATATAAGAGGTAAAGATTTATTTTTTTAATTACAGCATCATTTGTTAGCAAGTCTAAAGCAATTTCTAGTGAAAACTGTGATTATTTGGGGCTTTATGTGCTGCTTTCCTCACTCAGAGAGTCTGGAAGATACATATGCAGGTGAGATGAGCCCAGAACTATTTCAAAGGAAGATTTCACCAGTCTCTCTCTAGTACTTAACCCAAAATGGAGTGGGTTTCATTGTCCCCTACATTAAGCATCTAAAATATAGTTTAGCTTTTCTAGCTAGTCAATAACAAAGGTAGCTTTTCTGGGGGATTTTTTTCATTGTAAGACATATATCCAGGATACAAGTTTTCTGTCTGCTCTGATCTTTGAGGAAATGTAGCTGAGTTCCTTGATAGAAGCTGCCTAAGATTTCCATAGATAAGTTGGACTAACTGTAAGCAAATTATTCAATGTATATGCAGAAAGAGAGAGGCAAATCTACAAGTGCTTTGCTTTGCTTTAAAGTACTTCCCTTCAACCAGGCAGAGCTCCAATGTATAAAACATGACCTAGGCGTCGTTCATTAAAGCTTTAAAACATGACACAATATATAACAATGAAAATAGGGAGTGAGGTTCTGATGGTGGTGTTTCTAGCTAAGTCTATGTTATTATTCAAATTCAGAGTAATTTCTCCTCTGTTGATTGAAAGGGCTCACCTCTACCACTGTCATGGGAAAAAAATGAATGAATGAATTATGCCATATAAATGTAGAAGAATTCCAGATTTCTGCATGTCACAAATAAACATATCCCTGGAGATTTCATTGCAGTCATAAATTTTTAGTCTCTTACTTTATATGATGTATTTTGTCTGCCTACTTTCAAGTAGCTTAAAAGTAAACATAATATCCTTACCTTTTTTTCCCCTATGACTACTCAGAAGCATCACTATTTTAAAGTATGCTTCCATACCTGTTTTCAAGGTTAAATACCTTTCTGGTGGAAGAAAAGTCATAAATTGCATTTCATTTCAGTTTGCTGTCATGTCTTCACAAAAGAGTCAAAGTTAGTGAAGTTTGTGTTTGAAGACTGTGAGCATAACATCAGATTCAAGAAAGTAACATAATCTAGTGATGATAGTTAACTTTTACATTGTAGAACTTCCATATAAATATATTTGATAATAAGTTCATACAACTATGTAGAGATAAAAATATTAACTTATTTGTTAAGTAACCATCAATAATCCAATAATTCTCCAGAATGAAGAGCCATGAGTCTTTTAAAATTGAAATAAACAAAGTTTTATATGTGGATTTCCTTTTCCCTATATATCTTGTAGAAGATATGCACATGGTTTATATGTTTTTTATTTATCATTAAGAAGCATAGAAACATCACCATATCTCGAAGTAAGTGACCTAATATTATGGTCTTCCTTCTCAAACTTAAACATTTCATTAGGTCTATGCCAGTGTACTAAAATCCTCTCCAGAGAGCCTTTTTCCACTGAGAGCAAAAGGGTACAGCTGGAGTAGGGACTGGACCTTATAAATGTTATGAAAAATGACAGGTGAACAAAGGAAGGAAAAGTAAAATAAGTTTTCATAAACTCATCAGAATATCTTATAAAGACCTTCCAAACTTTAGCAGTGTGTATTCAGCTTTAAAATGGCTGAAGAAGGGGTGGAGGTTGCATTACAATTGCTCTGATCATCACCTTTATAGACATTTCATTTTTGTTTTCATAGAAGAAGAAAATGAATAGAGCAAAGATTTATGTCATTGAATGTCATAGATGATTACCTCTAGAAATGAGAAGAATGCCATTTTTATGACTTTATTTAAAACTGAGCTATTTTTCATAAGCAAATATAGCCAGGGCAGACAGCTTTAATTTTTAAGAATGTATGGAACACTCTGGTGTAAATTTTAAAATGATGATATGTTTTTTTAGATTCAGTGTTTTCCTAAATATAACATTAAGCACAATTCTAGTAGGCATAAAATTTCTGTTGTAATTTGCAATGATATTAAGACAATAATTTTTCTTAGTAAGATGTAGGCCCTACAAACCATTTGAAAATACCCTTCACTGATAATTTCTTTCCAGGGATGACTTATATGTTCAAGAAACTGATTTCTTTTACCATCTAGTGGAATGAAGTTTCATGGAGAATTAAACGTGTGAAGAATGTGTAAAAGTTAATGAAATTCAAGGATCATTGCAGTTAAACTGACATGTAATAGTTGTGTGTTTGGCATCTATTTTTGATCTTTATTTTTGTGACTACAGATACAAATACTCAGATTTGTGTTATGCAAATTCCCTGTGTATGGTCAATATAGGTAATGGTTCCAAAGACCTATCAATACCTTGCTAGAAGTCTACCTGATGAATTATTTCCTCTTGAATCCATTCCTAAACACAGACACACACTCATTCTTTAAAAGAGCCAAGCAGAGGATTATGCAAGAAGGCAAGCCCATACCCAAAGATCTGTTTGTGATAGAGCAAAAGGTATATCCATGGAGATGGTGCCAGTCATTGAAAGAAAGTTCTGCTCTGACAGCTTTGTGCTTAGTGCTATATTCAGGTTCACAGTGTTACAGATCTTGTGCCCTGAAATAGTGACACCCAAGAACAGCAGCACATAATTTTTATTATTGATTTATTTATTAAAATACATTTATATTATTACTAAAATATTTACATGAAACAGTAAGAATAGCAGAGATAAATGTGGTTATTTGTTTTTGTTTGTTTAATAGAAATTCTAATATAATGAAAAACAACTAATGCTGATTCCTCTGTCACACACCGATTCCTCCATTTTCTAGTTTCTTTTCTTTGAAACCTTATTGAGACTCTTTGCTTCCTGTAGTCATTATATTTCCCAGCAGGAAGCAAGGAAATTCCAGTATCACTGACCATTGAACAAAAAAAGACAAAGCAGAAAACAGAGATAATGTTATCACAAGGTTTAATATGATAGAAATCTGCACTGCAAATCTGCAAAGCTGTACAGAAAGCTGGTGTCAGTCTTCATAACTTAATGCTGCATTGGAGTTCTGAGGTAAAGCACTCTTGAGTTTATATTGATTAGTCTAGCTAGTTTTTCAGCAGTGTGTGGGGGTCTGGATTACTTTGAGCTTCTTTGCTTCAAGCAGTGATAACAGGAGCTCATTCTCTATTGCCAGGCTTCAATCCAGTAGCTACCTTGGAGAAAGTTATGCCAGAGTCTGCAGTCTTGGAAACTACAAGGAGATGGCACATTGATGTACCATAATCTTCTCAATGCATTTGGTTCAGCCAGATTGAAAGGTTCATCCGTCACTGAGGACAGATACCTGATGTGGCCAGCATTTTGAGGATCCACCTGCCCCTTTCTTTTAACACACCTGGAAAACCTGAGAGTTTTCAGGAGCATCAAGTTTATATGTGACCAAAAACTGAGAAAATAACCTATTGGAAAAAAAAAAGATTAGAGTACTTATAAATTAATTTCCCCCTTGTCCATGTATCCTGACAGAATGGCCTCCTTTGAATTTGAATGTCAACAGTCAGTTTTAAGCAGTTTGTTAGGTTACAGTCAACTTCATAGTCACAACTGAAGTCCATAAGAAATCTTTTTTCTTCCACATCTGAGTCCTCACCATGTACACAAGAGCTTCAGTCCTTCTTGTCTAAATATTATTCCAGCTTACAAACCTCTCCCTTTTTTTCTCTCTGTGCTGTACACATTAGGAAAGTTTCTCCCTTGTGAATGTTTGGGGTTTTTTTTTGCTTCTAGAGGATTATCCCATTAAAACTTTCCAAAAGGCTGTCAGCAACTGCCACCAGCTAAACAAGAACCCTGATCAGCTGTTGTCCAGTGCTACCTTCTACATGTAGCAACATTTGCATGTCCAGCAGGCCAAGGGAGATGATTCTCACCCTCTACTCCACTCTCATGAGACGCCACCGAGAGCACTGCATATAGCTCTGGGGTCCCCAGCAAAGAAAGGACATGAATCTATTCAAGCAAGTCCAGAGAAGGGCCACAGGAATAGAGGAATAGAGGCTTAGAGAATTTTGTTTGTTCAGCCTGTAAAAGACAAGGCTTTGGGCTGACCTCGTTGCAGCCTTCCAGTACCTGAAGGGAGACTGCAAGAAAAATGGAGAGAACCCTTTTATAAGGGTCTGAAGTGACAGGACAAGGTGGAATGGCTTCAAACTGAAAGAGAAGAGGTTTAATTAGATGTTAGGAAGAAATTCTTTACTCTGAGGATAGTGAGGCATAGGAACAGGCACAGGTTGCCCAAAGAAGCTGTGAATGTCACATCCCTGGAAGTGTTCAAGGCCAGGCTGGATGGGCCTTTGAGCAACTTGATCCAATGGAATGTGTCTCTGCCCATGGTAGGGCATTGGAACTAGATGATCTTTAAGATGGTCTTTCAACACAGGCCATTGAATGATTCTATGATTCAGCAAAACAGTCAATAAGCAAACATTCCTTGCAACCCTGCCTTTCCTGACTTCAGCATCAGATTTTCCTTCAGACTACTTGCTTTTGTCCACTGCAGTGTAGCTGAAACACATAATTTAAAATATGTAAATAGGTAACTGAAAGTTTTCTTGGGTAAATTGCTGGGTTTTCCCCACATCTCCTACTAATAATCCTGAAATAGTGATTTTTTTTTTTTTTACAAGTACTCACATGACATTCAGCTAATCAAAACAGCCACTCCACAGAGAAATGGAATGTCCTTCAATATTAAAGTGCATACATTTGATATGAGATGACTTTTTGTCCATCACACAAACCCTTATTTCATAAATCTCAGCAGACAGAAATAACTTAAATATTCCTATTTCTGCCTCATACACCAGCTATTTATAAAATGTAATTCATTCAGGCAGAAACATAGGCATTGGGTTAGAATAATGGTTGTTTATTTTTAGACATTGTCCTGTATTCTTGCTAGAGCCTGAGAGCTGCATTTACTTTAATTGAATGTGATCTTTCTGGTTACTAATATTCTGAGCATGTTGGTAGCTTCAGCATTATCTGTCATGCCATGCTATTGACGTTTTATAAGAACAGAACTGATATGGTTGATAGGAATTGAGGTGATGATGAGCAAAAATGTTCAAAATGAGCTACTAACACCAAAAAAACCCATAGGTGCCAGGTGCAAGTTTAACATCCTAAGAAATTTTATGTCTTGGGAATAGGGACAGTTGAAAACAATGCTTCTTGAGGAATGTTCTCTTCACTATCTCTTATATTCTCAGATTATAATGAGCACTGAGTTCCTATCAACTCAAACATAACTACTAAAGAATATAAAGCCCATATTGGAAGTTTATAATGTGAAAACAATTAACCTGGAGATGAAATGTTAGGGGAAAAATGAACCACACCAACACAGTCCATTAGTTCTCTAACTGGAAAGCAGCAGTTTTATTAGGTATTAGTAATTTCTGATATTTCTTTAACAGGTGTGTAACTACTATGATATTTCAGTGGTAAAACTTATTGCATACTTACATTCCTAGATGAAAACACAAAGGACTTGTTTGTTTGTCTGTTTTTGTGGAAAAGCACTGATATTTCTGTTCGGTTCTTTATAAACACACTTGATGACTTCCTGTAATATTAACCAACCATAGAAAGAATAGAAATCAATACAGCTTTGAAATATTGTCATGAAATACCAAAAATAAGCATGAAAAAAGCCAGTCTATGCAGTGTATCTCTAAATACTTTTGAAGATTGTGCTAGCATTGCAAAGAGTAACAGATTGTTGCTCTGTAGGCAGTTAAGGCTACTCATTTTAAATCATACATTTGGTGGTAGGTAATATATTCCCTTAATATTTCTGTTAAAGTCTTAAGAGTGGATTCTGATCACAGATTCTCTGGTGAACATCTGGCACAACTCCACAGGGGATCTTTGGAGTTATTCTAATTTATATTGGTGTCATTTGGTGTCATATTGATGAAAATTCGGTTCTATAATCCTACTCTACTCCCCAAGTTGTTTAAGCTTGTACCTTTATGGCTAACAAGAAATTTTATGCTGATAAGTAATTTTTTCCCATTTCTGATGTCAGCAAATCTTTGACTTTGTAAGGACATATGGGAGGGCTTTGTTTAGCTTAGGAAAAAAACAAGCACTCTGAAGAAACCTCAGAACTGCTGCAGGGAAAGCTGAATTTATCTCAACACAAATGGAACCACAGGGTGACCTTAGTTCTAGATAAATGGCTGTATCAGTTGACTGGGTCAATGAGCTGTAACAGTTGAGTGGGTGTATCAGTTTTGCAAGTGTTTTTCCCAGTATTAATCAAAAGGCTGTGAGTGTTTTCTTGGGCTAACCAGAAGAGCCTGGGGGAAGAGGATTCGTGGCTCAGCTCAACCCAGGGCAAAAAACAACCAACCAAGGGAATGGACTTTGAAGAGAGCAATTGGCTTGAGCTGGCTTCAATCCATTTCTTCTTGGTGGCTGGGGATGGCCGATGTCATGACAGTGAGCATACAAAGACCCTTAAGAGGAATTACACTTATATTGTGCATATTGCAATTACTAAAGTCTGCTCAGTGTTCTTGTATTGTGATTTCAGTATACTGATGCATCTTTCTGATAAGTCAAAATCCTGTGTAATGTCAAATATAATACAAGAAATTGGACTTGGTATTAAACATTAAACCGTCTTCATGTGGAATGTCAAAAAAGAACTTTGCCAAATAATATTGGGCTCTGACAATCCGCTAACAGAAAATGAGAATTTTTTAGTCATTTTAATGTTCTGTCATATTCAAACAATATGACTAGAAAGGTCTATTGAACAGTAGATTGCCACCTTCTCTACTCGCCTAATGTCTTCTTACAACAGCTTCTAAATACTGGGTGAACAAGCAATCTTACTTGTTACATGAAAACTTAATTCAAAGCAACTGTTCAGATTGGGTAAGTAAAGCAAAGAATAAGGGCTTTTTTGCTAATATCAACCACACAATTCTGACCTTTGTAAAATAAATGGAAAGATCTTACAGCTCTGTCAGAATCCAAATATTTTTTCCGTAGAAGTATAATATTTCTTGATACTTTCAGAGTGTTTTCTTGTCCTAGTATCTGTATGACTTTTTAAACACTTAAAACTCTTAACTAATTAACATTGCAGGGATTAAGTTCTGACCTCATATGAAGAAAGCAACAATGTTAATTCTTGCAGATTTTCTGCAAGTTATACAATATTTGGTGTTAATAGTTATATATAAAGTTATATTGCTACTTATACATAAAAGTATTTTTAGTGATTTTTAATTCAGCTAATTCAGCATTTTTTCCCCCAAATTTTGGTCTTAATTTTCCATTCTGTTTCCAAAAAATGGCCAAAAGTGGCTGCCTCATAAAGGCGAAAAGTAGAACAGATATTTTCCCTTTGGTAGCCCCTACATTTTCTAACTAAATCCATTTCACTGGTTTTCCTGAAACTGCTAAATTTTCTTTGTTTCCTCACACCATTTTCCTTCCTGTCATGTGCTAAGTAGGAGCTGTTTCTCTAGTTTAGGTTCTAACTGGTACTATCCTTAAGACTTGCAAGATCTTCCTCTGAATTGCTCAAGTGTTTCTCTAGGTGGTTCCAGAATATTCCAGGCATGTCTTTTCTCTTGTTGCCCATTAAGTTGTGGTTTTTGCATCAAAATCTGGCTTCAGTGATGAGTTGGGTAGTGTGCTAAGTAGCTTGTCAAAGGGTCCTGTTCCATAAAGAACTGATGGCATAATCTGACAACTCACAGCACAAATGTTAGCTTTCCAACATTTAAAATAACATGGAGGAACAAATAATATTAGCCTCACTCCAAACCTGCTATTTTTGGAAATACATGATCTGTTTCTGTAAACTCAAAGGGGAGCTGTTCGGGGCTTGTGATAGAGAAGACTATCAGTTGTCCTGGTCTCTCTTTCTATTTAGCTTTTATATGCCACAAACTACTGCTAAATGAATGTGCTTTGTTCTCTACTCTCTGTCTTCTCGGTGAACCAATCCATGTTCTCTATATTTTAGCTTTCTTAATATCCAGCTTTCTGTGCATTAAATAATCAAAGCTGCATTTATGCCTGGAAGGTCAGGTTGATTATCATAAAACAAAAACAAGCAAAAAAATTGACTCTTTTTCCCAAATGTCATCCTCTTCATTAAATTTGTTAAAGAAATGAGTTTGAAAAACTACTCTGTAATAAACCAGTGCATATATTTGTGATGCCACATACTCTGTACAAAGGAGATGAAAAAAAATGATATTTGGAGTTTTCATTTACATACACTAATCAGTTTTTCTCTATTCCTTTCAGTAAGTGCTTGATTTATATTTAAGCAATTGGTAGCCTGCTACAGTGAGAGGCAATATTTCTGATACAACAGTGCTAAATACAATACAAACCCACTCTGATATGAAATATTTCTAAGGAGACCTGGTTTTCAAAATGTCTTAAAGGATTGTTGTCAGGTTTAGTGGAGAACAACTTTTTTTGGCATCTTATTTAAGAGTTTTTATCCCTCATGTACTCTGTGAACTTTCTTTGCAATTACATATTCACTAAACACTGTATTCCTGCTTGAGCTGGAAACTTTTTTCAAAGAAAGTAGAATACGCTGTCAGTGATAAGGCATCATGTTAAAAGGTGGCATAATGCCATTTTTGTTATGAGGACATAAATCTATCCATTACAATGGTGAGCTATATAATTTTGTATAAATTTTTGCTTTGTCAGAAATAAAGAGTGTAGGGGATGAATCTAATGTACAGACATGATTCTTATTACCTAAAATTAGTTATTCAAGCCCCCTGTACTAAGTGAAGAGAGACAATTCATGCTAGTCTAAGGAAACTGGTCAAGATGAAAGGAATAATGAGCTCTCTGGAGGACGCCTGCCAATCTGCACTTAGAACTGATAGTCCTAGATGCTTAGCCCTGAACAGTTAACTGCTGCATATACAAAGTCTGAAGAGGTGATTCCTTCCTGCCTCAAAAGTAGTAAAATATTTTTCTATCTTTTTAAACCCTTTTTAGTTTCCTTTTATAAATCTCTTTCAAGAACTGTTTTCATCAGCTGTTTGAAATTGTCTCTTCCTTGCTGATGCACATTGCAGTTACAGCCCAGAAAGTCAACCATATTCTGGACTGCATAAAAAGAATTGTGGCCAGGAGGTGGGGTGAGGTAGTTTTCCCGCTCTACTATGCTTTCATGAAATCCCATCTGGACCACTGCATGCAGCTCTGGGGCCCTCAGCAGAAGAAAGACATGGACCTGGTAGAGCAGGTCTGGAAGACGCCACAAAAACACAGGACTGAAACATCTCTACCATGAAGAAAGACTGAGAGAGATGGGAGGAAGAATAACAGAACTTATTATGGCCTTTCATTAGTTAAAGAGAGACTTTCTGTAAAGGTCTGAAGTGACAGGATTAGAGGCAGTGATTTTAAACTGAAAGAGGGTAGGTTTAGATTTAGTGAAAGGAAAGAATTTTTACAATGAGGGTGGTGATTCATACAATGGGACCGGTGGCTCAGAGATGTTGTGACTGTTGCCCTGTCATTGGTAGTATTCAAACTCATTGAGGATGGGGTTTTAACAACTTGATCTAGTGAAAGATGTCCCTGCTCATAGCAGAGATGTGTTAGATAATAGATGTGTAGATAATATTTGAATGACCCTTGACACCTAAAAATTTCTGTGATTCCGTGATTCTATAAGTGTGAGTCAGCATCCTTGGAGATATTTAAAAGATGCATAGATGTGGCATGCAGGGACACGGTTGAGTGGTGGACTTAGCAGTGCTGGATTAATAGTTGGACTTGATGATCTTAGAGGTCTTTTCTAGCCTAAATGATTTATGATTATACATTTCTATGATTCCACTCACTCTAGCTGAACTTCAGTTTCCTTTTCAGGAAACTCTTGTTTTCAGAGAATTATTCATTTTTACAGAGTCTAGGGAAACAATGAAAGAGTAACCCCAAAAGGTATTATTTTCATTCTCATTTTTTTCCTTTCCTTTCATTGCTGTGCTCAGTCACAGAGGCTGTGACTGTCTCTTCCCTTTTTTGACTGTGTTCAGTTTTGTCTGTATCAGTGTTTCCCTGCAGCACAAGAATCTGGCCATAGATTCTATCTCTTTTAAAAAAGGTAGATGCATTAAATTAGATTGTTACATATAGAAAAAAAGAGGAAAAAAAACCAAACAACAAACCCCTCTAACTTTCCTAGTCAAATGATGAGTCTCTTCTTCACTGACAAAAATGTATCTCACTAACCTATATCCATATATTAAAAAGCACCTTTCATATAAACTGGTGGTTTCTTTCCATTAATGACAGATTGTCCTTTGCCCAATATGCAAAATCTGCCCAGCAGAGGTTTTTCCTAAGAAAGAATCCTTTTAAAGCTGCCCTTGAACATGCAGCAAATTCTCCAATTACATTTCAGGCTCTAAGTCAGAATACTAATACATGTGTGAATCTATATCTTAATGTTACCTAAAATGGTACTAGCTAGTTCATGTCTACTTAGTATTTTATTAAATCTTGGCTCCTTTTTTGATGTAAAAATTAGTTAAATTAGACAAAATATTCTTTGTTTCTTTATTTCTTGAGAGAAAATATTGACATTTCAGGTGTTTGCTTTTTTGTGTGTTTTTTTTTTTTTAAACTATGTTTCACATAGCATAGCAGAGAACATGTTCTTTTTGCCCTATAATTTCAATTATATGTAATTTATTTCTCAGTGTGTTCTCAGAAACACCTACAGCATTCGTCATAATCATCAACATATTCAATATAAGAATGTTAGAGATACAAATGCATATTGCTTCTTATTTATTTTGAGATGAGTTTTATTGAAACTTGTCAACACCTCTTACACAAGGTATATTGCTCTCAATTATCCATAAAAGTATTATTAAATACAAATGTCAACAGTGAATGTTTATATTTTATTAACTGAATTTCTCCTCCATAACTGTTACTGAATTAAGCAGGAGACTGAGAAATAAAGACAATCTTTGAAAAAAACAGCAACAAAATAAATCAATGCAAATAAGTGAAAAAATATAATTCTCATCCAACCATGAAATGTCCACCTAAAAAATGTTATTTTTATATATAAAGTATATTATAGTTCCAGGAGAAAACGGAATTAACCTAATTCTATAAGTTACAGTACGTAGGCATTTCTCCAATTCCCATTGCCTCATTCATTTGATTGCCTCTACTTTCCTGTTTTTGAAGATATGTTTACCATATTATTTATTTTTTAATTTAGTTTTTACAAGTTTTTTGACCAGGTCTATATATTTGCCCTGAAGGCTCTTTCCCCACTTTTTTAAAATCCTGTTTCTGTGTTGTTCACTGCTATGGGGCTCTATACCAGTTTGTGATTTACCTGCCTCTGATGATGAACTGGTACATTTTCTTTTGAAAGGAAAACATTAAGAAAACATAAGCTGAAAAGACTGCTAGATGAGTGCATTTGATTGTCACCAGTGATAGTGACTTACAGTGAGCATTAGTAAGTTATTAATTGCAAGCAGTTTTCACATCACTTATGTGTTGTTCAAGTTACTACATCACCAGAGCTTGCCTTGCATATATATCCTTATGACTTTATGACTGTGTGTACACAACAAAAAGCCCCGCTTTTCTGAATGCAGTAAAATTAATTATTTCAAAATTTTTCCTTGCACATCGATGTAGTTTATTCTCTTGACTCCAGTGAGAAATACAGGGATGTCTGCTGCCTTAGCCAGCAGCTGAGGACAATGTGTTTAGGTCACAGATTTGCTACATAGAATCTGTAAAAGTCCCACCTCATGAATTAAAATTCTTGGCACATCTATCCCCATGACTGCAAGCTAGAACATTCTGAAACAAAGCTATGGTTACCAGAGTGTCCCTGCAAGTGAAAGTGTTCTGCTCATAAGATGTTAGAAGCCAAGATGCACTTATTCTTATGCTAAACTTCAAAGCTCCCTGCATTAACTGGAATGTTTTTATGCACTAGAGGGATAATTTTGTATTCTGTGTGTGTTCTTGGACATATTCTCCTGATCACATTAATCCTGGGATGCCCTAATTGTTTCAAGAAGTCTCTTCTGAACAAAAAAAAAAAAAAAATCTGCAAAAGTCACTGAAGTCTTCATTATTACTAACTTTTTTCCTTGAAAATCAATGCCAATGCCAAACCAAACCAAACCAACAAACAAATAAATCCCACTCTTTGCTGTACATACAAACTGAGCTTTATGTGCAAGAGTATTTTGTGGTGTATGTTGTGCAGGGAGACAGTTAATGTCAATATTAAATGCTACCTGTATATTGAACATTATAAACCACTAGGCATTTCAGTCAAACAGCTGTACTATTTCTCTTGTCCTTTGACATGTTTTCACTTTTTTTCCAAAGAAATTCAAAGGTTTTTGCATTCACTGCCTTTTCTTGACAGAGATGCCACAAGGTATCTATACATCTCAAAGACTAACACAAAATCAATCTGTGTGATTATGCAATTTAACTGCATTTGCAGTGCTAATTTATCTTCTAGCATCTGTAAATTACTTTATTATAAAAAATTCAAAAGCTTAGCTGAAAGCCAAATTAGACCTGGTAGCAACACAAAAACATTATCAACAAGGGAAAGCTCTAAAAGCAACAGCAGACAACAAAACATCAAGTGATGTGTAGAAAGACACAAAATGTGATATAAATTCATTAAGTGCTGAATATTGTTGTTTGAGATCTGAGTAAAAGTATATTTCTGGAAGGGTTTGCCAAGTTGCCCTACAGGGAACAACTACACCATTCTCTATCTGGATACTTTACACTTACATTTTTGTTTATCAATAAAATATCATTTCCCAATTATAATGTGAGGGGTGGGGATCATTGGAGCTTTGATAAATGAAGGCAAAACTTATCCTCACATTAAATAAAGTTGATGGCTGAAAGTCTTTCCTCTAGTTATTAAATGACAAGCACTGAATTCAATGTTCAACATTCATGCATGATGAAAAAGCAACCTATGAATGCAAGGTTAAACATTTATGTAAAAGAGCAGTATGGGAAAAAACCCCCAGAAACTTAGAAGGAAGCTAATGACCTTTGAACATCAAAGGCAAACTTCCTATCCATTAGGAGGTCAGTGTGCTAATGTAGCACAAAACTGCACTGACATGATTTCTCGTGTCACATCTGATACTGAAGGAAACCCTGAAAAAAAAGCTTTATTATAAAAGGGGTAAGAATTTTTAAAATATCTCTCTTTTGTCTTTACAAATACTACCTGAGTTTTACTTTTTGCAGTTGTGGAAGAATTTGATGTAAGCCTTTGACATTCTATTTAGCAAGAAGCCTAGGAAAGACAAGTCTATTTAATATTTGAATATGGAACAGGTAATAAATGTAAGGACTTCATACAATAAAGACACACGGAAGTAACCTTGTTCTCCCACATATTCTTTTTATCATATTCTCTATCCCAAACACCTTAAACAAGATTTCTGATAATAGAGTTCAAGATTGGAACAGATTCTGCAGACTGGATGTTAATCATTGTGGAGGCAAGTCTAGGACTAACAATAACTAGTCAGTTTGACACTGCTGAAAGATTTTGACTGAAAATCACTATGTCTGTTATACTTACAAGATCATTTTATAGAAATTATTTCTGGGTGACTTCAAAATGAATTTTTGTCTTTAATAATCACATATGATGTTTGGTTAGCAAAAGAAAAATAAGAAAAAATAATAACCTATAAAGTGTATCCTCTTGAAGAAGAGGAAAATCAGCCATTTATAAACCTACTGCAATCTTAAAGTAATATAACTTAAAGTAACATCATGATGCTCTGCCTTTTAAGACTCTTAATTAAACATACATGCTGATGAATAAAAATAGTGTTGTGTTTAGATTTTACTTATGAAAGCCAAAGTGTCCTTGATGATCACAGAACCATAGAATAGTTTGAGTTAGTATAGATCTTTTAAAGACCATGTAGTCCATCCTCCTTGCAATAAGCATGGACTTCAACTAGATCAGGTTGCTGAGAGCCTGTCCAACCTGACACTGAACATTTCTAGGGGCAAGACAACCACCTCCTTCCTGGGCAACCTGTGCCAGTGTTTTACCACTCTCTTTTATATATCCAATCTAGATTGACCGTCCTTCAGTTTAAAGCCATTATCCCTGTCCAATAACTCCCCCAGTCCTGCTGGCCAGACTATTCCTGATAGAGGCCAGGATGCCATTGGCCTTCTTGGGCCACCTGGGCGCACTGCTGGCTCATGTTCAGCCTGTTGTCAGTCAGTACCCCCAGGCCCCTTTCTGCCTGGCTGTTGTCCAATTGAATATAATTCTAGTGGTTGTCCCGACCGACAGGGTGGGATATGAGATACTGGATTTGAACCTCACTGAATTGTGTATTTATATGGGTCAGAGCCTACTCACTGTGAGTGTGTGTGGGGGATGAGGGCTGGGCCTAGGCCTGCAGGCACAGGACAAGACCTGCCGAGAGCAATGGCAGAACTGGCAAGCACAGGGCCTGTGGCTAACATGGCCATGGGAGCCATGTGGCTGGGCTGTCAGTCAATAAGGTCCACCTGGTAGCCCACCCACACCACACCCCCCAGAGCCTCTGAATGGCTGTGGCACCCCTCACTTCGACTGGAGTGACAGTGAGTGATCAGTGAACCAAAGCCCTGTCTAGAGGGAGTGGCCACAGTAACCAAAGTCTATAAAACGACACACACGGGGTCTCCATTTTGCCTCTCAACCTGCTCTCCTGATCCGTCAATCTGCAAAGTGTGAACTATTTTTCTTTTTCTCTCTTTATTCTTTCTTCTCTTAATCTCTTTTCCTTTATTCTTTTCTTCCTCTTGTGGGCAAGCTAAACCCCTACTCTCTGTACTCCACCTAAGCTGCATGGAGTTTGTGTTTGCTAGGCGTAACAAAAGTTCCTTACTATAGCAAAGCTTGTTAGTCATGGTAATCTGTTATAATGGTTTTGTGAAGTTGAATGTTATCTTTGTAAAACCCTTTTTGCCAAAATGGCTGTTTTCTCACCAAATTAGTGAAATCTCTTAAAAAAAAAATGTGTAGTTATTCTTCAGGCATAAACTCAAGTTACCATAGAACCAATGGCTTTACAAAAGCTCATGCGGTTGAAATCTCTTGAAGCCTGAAATTAAAATGTACATCCCGTAAAGCTTGGAGCTCCAGGACCAGGTGGGTTGTAACAGAGAAGGATACAGATCAACACAGGAAGTATCATGCTGAGGGAAGACTAACTGTAGAAAACTAGTTATTATGGAAGTCCAGGAAAAGAAATAAAACTGAAAAAGAATGAAATATTTTGTTCTCACTGAGGATATACAAGGACAATGGGAAGAGAAACCAAAAATCCAATGAGATAAGGAAAAGAAGGTACAGAAAATAGAACAGTGAGGAGAATAATGGAGTAGTCTTTAAAAAAGATTTTATTTGTTTGTTTGGGAGGTTTTTTTGTTGGGATTTTTTTGTTGCTGTTGTTGGTTTTGGGGCCTTTTAGCTATATTTTTTCCCCAAGAAGCATCACATCTACATGGAAGGGTACAGTGGAATATTTATTTAGGGAATTTAGAAGTGAAACATAAATATAAACTACAGTACAAAAACTGTAGCCTAGACCTCTTAAATAACCAGAGTAGCAAGAGAATTTAGAATGTCTGTGCTTTTAAAACAGACTTTTTTTTCAGCAAATCTTGATGTATGACCTATATAAATTTTCAATTTCTCTTTTTATGGACTGTCCAGTGTACTTTTCTCTAGAAGTGTTATACACTCACCTTGGCAGATTAAGTCCCCATGACATTTCCCTCTTCAACAAAGAAAACATTCAGCAGGGCAAAAGCCTTTTTACAGAAGGACTTCCCTAGGAGCAGAGATCTTTTCACACATTTTTTGCTGCTCTATAGTCTCCAGTAGGAAAGGCAGAGGATTAAAAACCTCTTGAAAAATAGGTTGTTAAGAGAGTTTTCTTTTCCTCAGGTGTAGTTCTTTATTATTTGGATTTTAGTCCTGTCCTGTCAGTCCTTCATTGCTTTTCCTCTTCACCTTCTTTCCTCAGAATAAGCTTTTCTTACTTCACATCCCACTTCCTTACTGTGGGTTGTTTTTTTGGTTTTGTTTGGTTTGTTATTATTTATGTGTTGTTATTGTTTGTTGTTTGTTTTGATTTGCTTTGTTGTCTGCACTATGCTTATCCTTCATAGTGCAAATGTGAAAAAAAAAGAAAAACTTAATGTGGAACAAATGGTATGTAAAAGTACTCCCAGTTAGATCAGTTATGGAAAGTGAGTCTGGAACCAGAGAATATAAGCATAACTATTTAGGCTAATGGCCCACTATTAGCATTAGAATTGTTATAAGTCTCTACCCTGTCCAGACAACAGGAGGCAGCAGGACCCTAAATCTCTGAAAAAACAGTGCCTTCAGAGTGCCTTTTGGGATTGGCTTAGTCAGTGCTGTCCCCTGAACTGTGCTCAGGACTTGTCTGTGCAAACATCTGTGTTACCAAGGTAACAGTATCAATGACTCTGTGGCATTGCCTATTACCATACCCCTGTGCTTATTAATTTACTAGTACAGGCATTGCCAATAAAGCATTTAGGTGTTACTGTAATGCAAATAGTAAAATGAAACTGGCACATTTTCCACTGTTATGTTAATCTTTTTGTGTGTATTTGAACATTTAAAGTCCAATCAGTCATAAAATTAGAACAATAAAGTATGTCCACTTTCCCATTCTGGAGAATGATAACCCTGATAGACTGAAATCTTACATTGCTTTAATTTGTCACAGATTAAGAAGTCCACAAATGGAAACACTGACTTGGATACCATCTGTGTGACAGATATAGGTGTCTGTAAAAAAGTTACAGCAATGAAAAATTGGAAGCTGGGATAGATTGTATGTGAAAAATGCACACTTAGATATTCTAGCTTTAAGGCTCAAGTTTGAGCATATCTGAGCTGTACAAAACAATGTAAACATGAAAGTGTGTTTTTGAAAGGAACTACGGTGTCTCACAGGCCTGTCTTTAACTCGGGGTTGGTTGTTTCCACAGTCCAGAATAGGTTAGTGAAGCAGCCCTTGGCACATTGCTGGATCTGAGCAATTTCTGAGCACCAGTGTGGGACCTCAAGGGTAATTTTTCATGTATTGTTTGCACAGACAATTTGCTATTCTACTTTGCCACATTGACACTATGGTCTCTTTCCTCTTACTGAAATTCTTGCTTGTTTGTTTCTTACATAGAGGCAAAGGGGAGTGAACAGCCTGCAGAAGGGTTGTTCGTAGGGATCTCAGCATTATAATAGAGGACCAATGCAGTTTGGTACACTATTAAAAAAAATCCTAAATTCTTTGAACCAATTTCTTGATACCATCAACAATGGCAGAAGGATTTTATGTATACAATAAACAAACTTAAATGAAAAATTCACTGCAACTGCTTATCTTCCTGCTAAATTTCTCAGAAATGTGCCCTATTTATTAGACTCCTTTTTATTAAGGTAGTCTAGAGCAAAATCTATTACATACATTCATTTATAAATTTGTATTAGCAAAGGGGTCAAACAGGGCTTTTAATTGTGAAGACAATAGAGTCAACAGCCCAATTTTAAGGTTGTTTAGGTAACATGTATTTTCAGCAAAATATTAATTTTGAAACTACCACAAGGACCAATAAAATTTTCTTCTTCCAGTGCAAATGTACAGTCAAAGACTGTCAAAATGCCTGAAACCTCTTCTGTGCAAAAGAAATATGAGGATTTTCTTTCCGTAAGACACAAATCTAAACTTTGGATTCTGACAAAAGCACAAACCTGAATCAAAATAATGAGATTCAGCCCAGTGATAATTAAATATTTTTGTGACTCCTCTAATAGCTGAGTTTTTGTTTGTGTGTACTTAAGATATAGTAGGATTTGATTTGATTTGTTTTGATTTTAGCTAACTGCTAAAGTGTCCTTGGCTCTCAGACAACTAGTTCAAAAATAACAAAAGCATTGAAGGTTGACCTGTTCAGACTGAAGGAAACCTTTGCTAAGAAAGTTCTTTAGGTTTTTCTTTGTCATCACCTGTGTGACAGGTGATTAAGGAGGAAAATTCCACTATTTTCCACTATATTCCACTCATATAAAAAAAATGATTACTTGTTTTTAAAATGAAAAATAAATCTGTTGTTTCTGTACTGTTGGTATTGGACTTTTTATCTTCTAGTTCAGATTTGCCTCAGGAACTTACTGCTGTAAATGCACGAGGTCACTTAGGAATTCAGTCCAGTCTTCCTGAGTTTGATCCTTTTCATCCTGTAGGATATCTGAAAATTTCTACTGAATGAACAGCTGCAATAACCTTGAGCAGTAGCTCAGCATGTAGAAGAGTTCAGGAAATAGGGAGAGGTAATTTGGTTTTCAGCTATGGGTCCAAAAATATCCCTGGACATGAAGACAATTTAAATGTGTTCTGGGGTAAGACTGAGACTCTCTCTGAAGACTCCAGCACCAAAGACAAAAGACAGGAACCATTTAGGGGCTACCTATGACTGCTATGTCTGAGAAACATTTTTTTATAAAGAAGAGCTTTCTAAAACTTAAAAGGGGGATATAACCCACAGGAGAAAACGAGGTATGGTGTTAAGAAAGATTGGTTTTGTCTTAGTTATTTGAGTTTCATTTTCAAAATATGTATTTATGATTTATACTGCTTCGGCCTACCCTATTCCCTATGCTTCAGGAATAAGAGAAAGCTGTGAGTTTCAACTAACAGTGTGGGATTGCTGGCCTGCTGCCTTTTTCAGACAATGTCAATGCAATTCAGGGAAGGATTTCTCTCATAATGGCATTTGCTCCCACTGCTGCTTTCTAACACAGCCCTCGGAGGATGTCACTTTAAATTGGAAAAGAGAACAACACTGCATAAAAATGTGGGTTGTGCTATGAGGTACAGGTTTTCACAGCAGCTAGGAATTTTTTTTCCCTGTGTTGTGGCTCTGTGGAATATTGCTTCAGACTATTATACTTCTTGTATTAGAGTCAGAATTGGAAATGGACTCTGTATCTCCTCATTTGGATTTAGAAAATTATACATCCAAAGAAGCAATAAAACTCTGGCATGACCTGCAGGGCCTGAGACATTCTGAAACTTTTACCATTTGCCTTGTATAAGGATGATTTCTTATACTTTGTAGGCTGGTTGAAGTCTTCAGAAAAAAATTATTCCACAGGGGTGAAAATAAAGAATAGTATATCAGGGAATTATCTGGACAGAAAATATTTGATTCTAAAAAATGGTTGATGCCATTACATAGAATTTGAATGCTAAGATTTCTTAGACTTCCACTAAAGTTAAAATCTTTGTAGTGAAGAAGACAGATGGCTAATCTAAACAAATAACATGGAAATTTTGCTGAAAGTGAAATTACATTACCTCTTCACAGGTCATAGCCACCAATTTCAATTAATTTTTTTTTTTTGTTCCAATTGTTATTATAGTCATCATATTTGTAAAGATAAAGCAGGAATTTAAATTTATGACATACCATGAAGATTATAAGTTCCATATAAAGAACTCTGAGCCCAAATCCAGGATCAGTTTTAAGGGCTTTATATAATAACAAATCCTATTTTTGCAATCAAAACAAATTTATTTTTGTCCGTATATGCCTTATTCATTTTTTGTTTGCTGAAATAACAGACTGAAGGACCAAACCCAGAAACTCGCACCATTGAAGTCCTCTCAGGAGATTTAATTTCAATGCAGAATATCATCAAAGGGTCAAGCTAACCCAAGCACCCCTGCATGTACTTGTCAGGAAAAGTACATGTACAGAGAACTTCTGTTGCAGTTTAGCCATTGCATGTCTAACCTCTTATTTATAGCTACTGATGGAACCAAAATTTTTGTCCGGCCAGAGAAATACATTTAACTGTATGTTATGGTCTAGTTTTTAAAATTATTAGAGAAATGTCTCTGCCCAAATTAAAGTACAGATGAGACCATATGCCAAAATCAACAGTATAGGTTTTTATTTAACAGTAAATGTGAGGTAGAGAGAAAGAGATAGGAAAAAGAGGTCGGGGGAGAGAAGCAGAGTTGACAGAGAGACAGATGAAGTAGAAAAATATCACAACTCTGTTGGTCCTCTACTTCTGATCTTCTCAGTTGTGATGGTTGCAGTCTGGATCTATTGAGGTAAGCCCAACAAAACACAGAGTCCATGTGGTTTTTATTATGCTTGGGTTGGGTGGAAGCACTCCTCCTCAGGCAGGGAGTGTAATACTACATTTAGTGTAATACTGGATCACAAGACATTTCATGAGACTTTTACACCTTCTAAGATGTTAGAGCTGCCTGTTACATCATCGCAGTTGGGTCAATGACTGCCTATTATGGCCCATTAGCAGACAGGAATCTTTTCAGGCTACATATGAATGTCCTGGTCCTTCCCCAGAGGGAAGAGGAGTCATCACAGCTGAGTCATTTGTGTAAGGGCAAAGAAACACCACCCTGCCTCACAGAATTTGACTCTTTCCTTTTCTAGTTAAACAACCAGCTTGTAGCCTGATAGTTTGAGGCATTAGCATTCCAGTCTCTTACACTTGAGGATACATTTATCACCTGGGATAACTGCACAATAGTACGCCCTTTAACTTATCTCAAGTTCCATCACAGTTCAAATATCGGGAAGGGGTGGTTTTCAGTGAGCAGTTGCTTCTTTACACAGCCATTAGCCATTTCAGTCTCTCACACTGCACTGTCTTGATTATGACTATTGGTGGGACTGCAAGACATGCAGTATTTCTTTGCCATTAACAGCATTTTTAGTATTATAATATAATGTGACAGGTTTTCTTTCAAAGGTAGTTGCCATTATTGAAAAACCTCATGAACCAGTTTTTACTCCATATAATTCCAGACACTAAAGGAAATATTCAGCAATGCCAGGGAGGGAAGATCATTTTTTATGTGTATTTCTATGTTTACTCAGGCTTACTTGTTCTGTTCTGTATCCATTCTGTGGTGGATTTCTGGTGTAAAATGATTTGTAGATACTTAAACTGTATTTGTGCAAATACTGCTATCCCAATCTGATCCTTGGAGATAATGCTGAAACAATACAATAGCTCTTATCAAATATCACTGGAAGAGAGCAAATCTCAAGATCCCAGGACGGAACTGATTATAAATATTTTATACAATAGATGTCTAATGGACAGATCATGTTTGCAGTGAGCAAGAGGCTTTTATTTTTCTATTTTCTTCTTCTCTATTTTTTTATTACAGCCTAATAGAGGTAGTTAAGAATCAGCATGAGACTATTTGGATTTGAAAACTTCTCTCACCAGACAGATTCTACATATACCAAGATTTTCTAGGATAAGTCTGTCCTTATTGTCTTAACTAAACATACAAAGTTGCTTGTTTGTACTTTTCAAAATCTTATGTCTTTATAAAGCACCTAGCCTAGTTCTAGGGTTTTAAGAACAGTAAGGGGAAACAAAAAAAAAAAAGGATTATTTGAAACTGACAAAAAAAATTTTATCTCTCCTTTCCTCTGTGAAAACTACTATTGTTCTTGCTAAAAAAATTTAGGTTTCCTAAAGAAAGTGAATATAGCATGAGAAACTGTATCTTGCCTACATGGTTTATAGGGTTCTTCAGTTCATTAGCAAGTGTTTATGAGTCCAGAAATTATATGTTAATTCTTTTTTCTCTGCTTTCTCATTTATGGTATAATAATGTGTGGACATAATAAGGCTATTGTCATATGAGTAGTGTGCTAATAATTTTGCTGGATAATTAATAAAGATCTTTCAGCAGTTTTAGCATTTCTATTTGTAGTTTTAGGTTTATGTGACACAAATATGGTATCTACTAAAATTGTACCAACTAATAGTAACTATAATAGCAATCATTCTGTATAAGAAGTGGGAAAGAGATAGTTGGTATCAGCGTATGGTTTAACAGATGCATTGAATATTGTTTTCTGTCCAGCATATGGTACTGTAGAAGATGAGCTGAATAACACTGGGAACTATTCAAGTGATTTTCCTTTGAGCATTGTTGCATTTGCACTGTATTAAATAATTTGTAATTCTTTGCCCTGCAGACTGGGCTGTAGTTCATGCAGGTATTGGGTTTCTGTCTGAAAGAAATTTCCACACTAACAATTTGTTTAGGAAAATGTTACTATTTGAGAAAATCAGGTCAAATCTTTGGGGCTATTCCCTTTTCTGACTTAATGTATTGTCCTTGAGAATTCTTAGTTTTTTGAAGATGTTACTTTGGTATTTTGATGTTTTCTTGCATTTTATTTCTTCCATTTTTTGAAATGGGGGGCTCAAAACTACAATCCAAATAAAAGAAAAAACTGTTAAATTTTAGCACAGCTTTGCTTTTCTCATTAACATGCAGATAGCATTACCTTTCCTACAGTAAAGATAATCAATACAGGAAAAGATAAAATATTCTATGCTCAATGAAGTATGTGACTAGGCCGTAAATGTTATTTCATATTGTGCAGCATGAGATATATTATTAGAATTACAAAGTAGAATAAAAAAGCTTTTATTGTGAAAGAAAAGTAATTAAAAAGAGTATATGTAAACATTCTGATTAACAAAAGAAAACTTTAGAACTTAACTGTCGGTAACTGGTTCACTTTTCTTACTCTGTTGAACAGAATGTGCTATTTTCAGTGCTCTGGAGAAAGTCAGCTACTGAAAGAGAAGACGACATTGAAATTCTTCAGTGACATTTTTTGTTAAACTTCATTAAATGGATGAAATGGGATCAATTTCAGAAGAGTGATGGGGCAGTAATGAAGAAGGGCCCAGTGCTACTGAGAGCAGCACACAGCTGATGTTTTTATTCTAAGACCTGTTCCAGGGCAACATCCTTACTCCACAGATGCTGTTCTCAGTGTAATTATCACCTTCACTTCTAAGGACAAACTGCACATCATTTAATCACTCTATCGACAAGGTCCTTGCCTGTGACATCCAAAAGCAGGCAAGAAGGTGTGACTGAACAAGAAAAGGACACAGGATAATTTTTTTTATTGTATACGGAGAATCAAACCTTTTGCATTTGCTTCAAGATAGCATAAGATAAACAAACATAACGAAGAAGGCAGCAGATGTTACTCAACCTTTTTCATGCAAGGTGTTTTTACAATACTGATTGCATTCAATGTTGAAGCTTTTCAGTTTCTCAGATGAGATTACAAAAGTTTATATTCTATTAAGCCATTAGATAATGTAGTCTGTTCAACTGTTGTTTATGGTCAGCAAGACACAGGAGAATACTGTGGCTAATGCACCAACTGATAGAAACCAGGCTGACTCTGTATGCATGCTTCTGATCTTAGTCATAACTCCCCTATCATCCTTTTCTTTGTCTGCTTAACTGAATTCTGTTTGATATTAGGAAATTTTATAATACTATTTCCTACAGTGTCTTGAACTTTAGGCCTTTCTGGAAGTTATTTCTGCCCTATATGAATATACTTACTGTTTCTAAAGTATTGTCAAGTTGAATAAAGTACAGTATGTGACACTCTATTTCTCTAACATGATCCAGCAGTTAGGAATAGAGATATCAATATCAGTCTTATAATAAAATATGTTATTCTCTCAGACTTATAAATACCTCCTGAAACACTTCCTACACAAATATTATTCAAATACTTTCTCTATGGCAGAAGGAAAATGGCATTCATAAAAACTGTAGTAATATTCTTCAGAATGGGATCACCAAAACTCCTGAGTTTAAAAGTAGCACGCTATGATTTTAATATAGCTGAATGCAATATCTGTTCTTAGTCTTCTAGTCTTGCCTTGTACTCTCCAGAACAGGATTGACAGAGTTTTCCTGGATCAATTCTACCATCCTGGATACAGTGACTTATGTCATAAGGCACGTAGATGCTTACTATCAACCTTGTTACAGCAAACCTCCCTGCTGAGTCAATGATCCTATCTCCTAAGACCAACCTACTCCTATAATTTCAACATAAAATAACATTTTGTGCTAAATAACTCACTCCTGTTCAGACGAACAGAAAGAACTTCCATATCCACATACATGATCTTGCTAATGTGAAAAAATCCCATTGCTCTCAGCCTGGTAATTAAAGTACAGTAATATTTCAGATAATAGAAACATGAAGAGACATGTTAATATTTCAGAGATTATTTTTTCCCCTCATTTTATTAAAGATGGAAATAAGAATACTTAGTAAGCTTGCAAAGATACAATGATTATAGAACAGCATGACTATGGTAGACACATTCAAATTAAAGGTCACCATCACAATTCAATCATCTTGAATTCTATCAAACAGAGCAGAAAATATGTGTCAGAGTGCCTAGAAAGTCTATTGGGGCTAAGTCACATTCAGATGGCTGAATCAGACAGTTGTTTATTTAAGATACATGATGCATATGCATTAGGGAAGTGCCATACCTGACATTTTTGCAGAGGAATGCATGTGATGTTCCTACTGAATATCATAACAATAAATAAATAAATTCTGATATGTTTTTTTTTTTACTACATACATATGTTTCAAATGCACTTCCTTCATTTAAACCTGCCTGAAATATCTTAATTCGTGGTTTATTGGACCATCCATCTCCTTCCTTTGCACAGCTGTTAGGACAGTATCCACTGAACATTCAAATTACGACTTTACATCCTGATCCTGCAGGGGTTTTTGTTTGTTTGTTTTTGAATCTTCATCTTCAGGAAAAAATCTCATTGAATTAGGCCAATTTTAGTTTGGACAGGACTACATGACAAGAGGGGAAAATCAGGTCTTTTTTTCCATTATTATAGCAGAAAAAAGTAACAGAATATTTTAGTCACACACCAGAAATCTTTCAGAACCCTGTAGCAAATCCAAACTCCATAAGAATAAACCAATACAGGGCTAGGTAGCAACATTACACAGTAGGAAGGGAGCAGGATACATTAAGGCTACTGGCAATGTTCAGCTTTACCAGAGTGACAACCAAGATTATTCATTTAACTGGCCAGACACGAGAAAATGGCTGAAAAACTTCTCCCAGTTCCACCTACAGGATGAAGGCCAGGAAAGAATCAGTCACATTTAAATGAAAACTATAGTCATGAAAGTGAAATGTTACATGGGAAATCATTTGCCCATGATGAAATTCTGCTTTTGATAGGTCACTTATAAAATTGATTGAGAAAATTATTTTTAATGCTTATTTGAATCTCTTACAGCCAGAAATCCAAACATTGAAAACAATCAACAGACCAGGAGAGGAGAAGCAGAATATAACTTGATGAGACAGTGAGAAATTTGATGAGAACTTTTTACCTGTAAATGAATATCAAAGGCAAAATTTTTCACATCATGAAGTTCTTTTCAACTTATTTGCCCAAACTACACCAAGAAAAGTGATGATTTAGTGAATAAGCATCCGGATATTTTTAAAACAAATAAGTTAATTATTGTTAATAATTGTTATTTATTTAGCAATACTCTGGATGTTATTGATGTTATTGATATTACAGATACATAGAATGACGGAATTTCTGTCTCCAAGAGTTTTTGAACTTCAGTTGACACTTTCAATCTCCTTTAAAGCTCAGTGAATAAGTAGAAAAAGAGGATTAGGTGTTATGATTTGTTAACAAGCTGCATTAAAGATATTTACTGTCAGGCCAGCTGCTGGAGTTTACAGTAGTCCTCTGACAAATTTCAAATCAAGGCAATGTTTTAAAATTCAAAGTTGTGGAACATCTATCAAAGTACAAATTTTTGTGTTGCATCACTTGCATTAGCAATGTTTTTGATAATGTTACATATGCTGTGCCCAGACATTCATGACTATTAGGAGGTTCACAAATCATAGACCCTTAGGAACATTGAGTCCAACTCTAAAACTAATACTGTCGAAGTTATTGCACAGGTGCACTTAAAATTACAGAAAAAATATTTTCTTCAAGTATGTGGGGAAAAAAACAGATGATTAAAATTATATTCATTCTCACACTGTATTTGGACAAGTGTCAGAGATAAAAGTATGTTAATGGCACAACAGCGGAAATTCTGTGAGAGAGGAACATGTCTTGGGTTGAGCTGGCAAAATGCCAACTGCTCAGCACAGAGTCAAAACTTCCCTGCCTCTCCCACAGAGAAAAGGGAGGAAGGAAAAAAACAGGAACTCAGAACAGGTTTAAACCCAAACTAATTATATATATTTATACAGAAAAGAAAAAATTAAAAGCAAACTGCAATATAACATACACAAGTTAGATATAACAACAATTTTCTACCTCCCACCGAAAACAGATTTCATTACTCTAGATTCATAAAATACTCTAAAAGACACCCAGCAAGGCAAAAGAGAGAGGATAACAATAAAATGTTTCTACTACCCTGAAACTAAAACAAAATACAATATAGCGGCAGCAGGAGCAAGGCCCAGGACAGCAGGACAGATGTAGCGTGTCCTGCCTCCACTGCAGACATGATGGCAACTGAGAAACAACTCCTACCTATCTCAGGTTTGCGTCATCTGGTATGAAATATTTCTTTGGTTGCTTAAGTCAGGCGATACCTGTCTCAATCTACGTAGATTCTCTGAGCCTGCTAATTTGAGGCCTAGCTAAAACTACCACAGAACATAAGAAAATTTTTTAAAATTTCCTCCAAAACCAATGCTCTAGACTCTCATTTTTGTTTTTTTCTGTCCTTTTTCACTTCTTGCTGATAAGGAAAGTTGACTCCTACCTTGTATTGAATGCTCTTTCTTAGTCCCTGTGCCCTGGGAGACAACGTGAATTACCTGTATTGCTTCCTCATTATCTGGGGAAATATAAATAAAGATGCATTTCTTACAAAAAAATTGTGGGTGTTGGTCAGACTATATGAATGCATATATTTCTCATTTCTCTTGGATCAGGAAATCTTGATAAGAAGTAAACACGTGTACCAGGAGCACAAATATTTGTTTTCTTCTACTTTTTCTTTTCCATGTCTTGCTCTGAAAACACTTGGGAGATATTAGCTGTTTGCAGGAACGTTTTTGCTCCTGAGATTACACTTGAAACACTATAGGGGAGACAGTGTGTTTGTGGATGTCCTAAGGTCTGAAGTAATTAATGAATGCACCCTTAAGAAGCAGAGAGCTACCTGTGGAGTGTGTGGTGCCTTGTAACCAGTAGGATGCTTGCATGTATGTTAGGTGAAATAGCTAACCAATAGTGTCATGACATGTTGGATATAAGGGTATATAGAAAGTGTAGCTGTAACTAAAAATAAACTCTTAGTTGTAAGCATTCTGATCAAGCCTTCTGATGCCTGCTGTGCCTGAGCTCTTCTGATCGTCATTATCACAGCCCTCTTAACGGTACAAAGGGTGACCTCAATAAATCACTAGCTTTTCTTTTTGTCTGAGATATGCCATGAAGTACCAGTTATTGCGAACACAAACAGAGGAGGGGAGTGATAAGCTTTCAAAGACAGAAAAAGTACAAATTTGCAGGTGAAGTGCCACGGTTCTGGTCTCTGGGAAGGGACCGGACCGGCGGCGGGGGTCCGTGGACAGCCTGCTGAGCTGGGATATCGCGGCTG
>JAWWEV010000043.1:31038668-31084301 GCA_035583235.1 Hafferia zeledoni
TCCACACGTGGAAATCGGTGGCTTTGTCCCTCTCGTTCTTCCAATCCTCCATATTCATGTATGTCCCATCTCCAACAGTGAAGTCTATTCATAAACTAACATCGGAAAGAACGTGAAGTCACTCTGTTGTGTTTTGGATGTGAAATGGTGCTGTTAGTTCTCTGCAGACCAAGTGACTGGAAAAATGTGTATCTACAAGGAAGTATGTGTATGTGCGCATGTGTGCAATAATGGACTTCAAAGTTCAATGCTAGTAGAACTAGTTACTGATTATAATTAGCAAAGTTACAACTAGACACTTTATACATGTGATTTATTACAAGTAACTTCACTCTCTGCTGTATCACCATGAAATAATGTCCTTTTCCTCTGATCATCCCTCTCTTTAGGCATGAGTTGTCTAGACTTGTGAGGAGAGAGGGGGAACATTAATGGTTTTTATTCAGGCATCCAGTGAGGCAGCACAGAAGAGGAAATGATTATTTTTTAGCTGAATGCACCGGTAGCACTGCACCCAAATGCCCAAAATTAGCTTTATTTTTCAATGTTTCCAGAGGAGTAGAATGTAGGATCTGCAGCATACATATTAACAGCACCAATTATCCATGTGACTGCTGCTCTTCTTGAGCCCTGTATATTTCAGGAGATGCATTTTCTATCTTTATGCTTTGCACTTAGAGTGTGAAATTCAATAAAATTAACTAGAGAAGTATCAGTGATATCATGGGCTTTTTTACTGCTTCCCATTGGGTCCATTAGGCTAATTAATTCCTCTGGTATAGCCATATATATTCTCCAAGTGATTCCTGTAAATATGTGGGCAGAAGAAGGTTTCAGGGTTTTTATTGTTCTTCATTTATATTTTTCCCAGCTATTTCTTTTCATTCTCTTCCCAAGAAGCAATAATTCCTGCTCAAACATCTTTGTGCTTTTATTTCCTTTTCCCACAGCTGCTGGTTATTTGAGTTGCATTGACAATAACTTTGCAGCCTGTAGCTGGTGGTTTTTCTTCTCTCAACCAGAAGTGCAAACACATTATATTTCTCCACTTTTTTACCTGTCCATAGAGACAAAAAGTAATAAATTTTGTTTCTGTTCTGTTTTAAATATCAAGGTTTTAATTAAGGAAAAGCACGCCCAAGGATATTTTCAGTTGGAGAGGGTTAGTTGTCTCCTTGGAAGGATTTTAAGTTACGGATTAAATGGCACAATTCTGGACTGTATTTGCATTTATCTTCAATGGTCATAGCCAGTATGATATCAGACAATTTTACCTGCAGCATTTTTTGGACATAAGGGAATTTTGTAAATGTTCACGCAGACTGCAGAAATCTATATAAAGTGAAGATTTTTTGTCCTTTTGAGTTCAGATTTGAGATGGCCATGAAGAGAAAGTCTTTGAACACTGGTCTGTCAGGCCTTAGCTGACCATAACAGTAAAGAAAGTTCAGATGAGGTACTATCAGTTTTGTTATCAGTAAAACCTGGTAAACAAAGACAGCAGAAATAATTTGATTGTTTTTTTTCAAATTTAATATTTTACATTTCTCTGTAATATTTCAGTATGGGCCCATGATTGCCATGAAAGATTTAAATCACTCAAACAATCACTGTCAAGGTTACTAGCAAAAGAGGTTTTCATATGAACTTTTCAAAGTGCCATTCAACGAAGTTCGATGGCAAGGTTCACTCTATTACTTACTACATGGAAGAAACATAGAAAGGAAAATTGACTTAGACTAAAGGTAGAATGATTTACACAGACAGTAGGCTCAAAAGGGTAAGGGAGACCATTCCACTGAGTCATGAGATCCAGAGTGGGTCTCTCTGCTTTCTAAACTCCTGATGAAGCTGTTGTATGTATGGAATAGAGTGACTGTCTTGAGGTCAGATTGCATACAGTGGAAAAAGCCTGCATGAGACTCCTTGTTCCTATAAAATTCTTTGGCCCTTGATAAATGACTCTTGGAAAAATCTCTTGTTATTTATGTGTTAATCACATGATCAGTGTTCCAAGCTCATATACATCAATGCTTGTTGTGTCACTCTGTTCCTCTGTGGGCTTCCTAGAGTTCTTGGCCCAGCTACGGCCCAGGCCTTCATCTTCTTTGGGAACTGTGCCAAACTTGGTTTGTTTAAGGTGTCGAATGAATCCATCGCAATGACCAACTTTAAATTTTTGAATTGATTATTTGAAATATTTTGCTCTTTAAGAGCACACTTCTTAATCTCAAAAGCTATCTCTCTATATTTATTATCCAAATATAACCAATTACCAATTGGTTATAAAAACATCAATTTATTTAACTGCACTATACAACAGCAGACATGTATCTAAATCATCAAGCATGTATCTTTATTGGTATCAAATTAGTATAAATTAAAAAGGAGTGTTAATTTAAGAGCAATCAAGTTCTTATTTAAGATGTTTAATATGTCATCAAAAATTGTTTGCTAGGAAAATCCTATTGAGAATTACTATCATATTCTCATTATTATCCTGAGGCAATAGTTTAAATTTCATTATAGGAATACTAAATATCAAAGAATTTTTACATGACGCTTCACAATGTGAAACATATGCCAGTCTAATCAATTGCATATTTGATTTTTAAAACTGATCATTGTAGCAAGCAGATAAAGAAGATTGGAGAAATTTTAAACTGATGTTCCAGCATGTGCAAAGAGTCTCTTCCTTATTTCCATTTTAATTAGAGGAAACTAAAAGATGCAGTTCATCAGGAAATTTTCGTGCACTATTACTTACTTTCAGTTTTAGACATATGAGCACTTTTGATTCATTTGAACACTAGCAACACAGAGATATTGTTTTGGTTTCTAACTGCCCCTCATTTTTGTAAACACTTCAAACAATGCTATCAATTTACTATTTCTATTATTGTCATCACCCACAGTGAAATTATGTTATATCAAATATATTTGGTCCCTTATGTTAAGAATTCATCTGGATGGACTTAATTACTTACTCTTCTGTTGCCTCAGCTTCGTTTAGAGAGTCCTCTAAAATAGAGCAATATTTTTCAGATGAGTTCTTCTAAGGGATTCTTTCAACAAAGGCACTTTTTCAACTAGCCCACTTAAGTGCAAATGAAAAGGTCTCTGTGAAATGAAGTTCGATTATAAGAATATGACTGTGGTGATAACTAAGTAAAAAATAATTGTAACAATTAATTGACTACAATCTCACTCATCTGCTCAAAGCAGATAATACTTGGCTCAAGTTTCTCTGCTTTCAAAATTATAAGCGTAGTAATACCTCCACACTGATAATGTATCTACTGTAGCAGCAGATATGTGCTTCTGCTGTCTGCATCAAAAAATTTGCATAATATCTCTCAGTCAAGTTTGCTCAGACAGCTGCAATATGAAGAATGCCAGTGGTTCAATTCACATTCTTATAGTTAGAGTAAGTTAGAAATCTGATGACTTAAATCTTCTCATCCCTTGGAGTCATGGGGCAGGAGAAGGTCATGCAGATGTCTCTGATCAGGTTACTGTGGGAGAGGACCCAGATTCTCTCTGGCTGAAGACAACTTAAAGCCTAGTTTCTATCCTAGGTTATAGTATAAAGTTGCATATTGTTGCCAGTGCTTCATTGATTAAAATCTGACAGCTTTTCATTTTTTTAGGTTTATACATAATTTATGCATGGCTTCCAGAATCTAGGCTCTGACACTTTTACACAGCAAAGTGTCTTTCAGAGCCCAGAGTCCCACATTCATAGTCTGAAGAAAAGTAGCATTTCAGAAGAAGATTTGCATTTGAAATTTTCAAATAATTGCCATGCAAATTTTTATGCCTTGTTTTTGCTTTCCCTCCTCACAAGTACCCTATGAAGCCCAGTCACGTAACTCTTAGCATTAGGTTCTGCCATGGCAAGGAAAACCCTAAAACAGAAGAATGCAAAATGCAAAGCCTGGACACTTATGTTACAACCTGGTCCAGAAGCTCCAAGCTTTACCAGGTGTTCACTTAAATTTCAGGCTTCAGGAGATTTTGCTTACACAAACTGTTGCAAAGCCTTTTGATTCTTTGATAACTTGAGTTCACATTTGGAGAAAAAATACACAATTTTCTCTAAGATTTCTTTTAATTTGGTGAGAAAATAGGCATTTTAGCAAGAACGGTTTTACAGAAATAACATGCAACTTCACAAAAGCATTACAACAGATTACTGCGAATAGCAGGTATTGCTATAGTAAGGACCTTTTGTTACATCCAGCAAATAAAAACTCTATGCAACTTAAGTGAGGTGTCCGCAACTTAAGTGAAATACAGAAAAGAGGTGTTTAGATTACCCACAAGAGGAAGAAAAGAATAAAGGAAGAGACATTAAGAGAAGAAAAAATTAAGAGAGAAAGAGAACAAAATATAGTTACCACTTAGTAAGTCACATGTTGATGGCTTCGAGGAGAGCAGGCCAGATGGAGACCTTATGTGTGCCTCTTCATCTCCTGTGGCCACTCTCCCCAAGTGGGACCTTTGGTTCACTGTCCACTCACTATCCCCCCCCAGCAATCAGAGGCTCTAGGGATGTGGTGTGGCTACCAGGCAGACCTTATTGATTGACAGGTCCCCAGTGTCTGTTTGGCGCCATGTGGCCAAAGACCTTGGCAGGCGTCTTGGCTGACCATGTGGACGCTGTAATGGAGGTCTGGCCTTTTCCCCTGCACACACACACACAAACACACACACACGGTGGTTCTGACCCTTGCGTGACCCCTTAAAACTTCCCTTCCTAATCCAGGAAAAAAAATCTTCAAAGTTGACATATTTAGATTCAAGTTTATACAGATGTATCTCTATGAGTGTGTATATCTAATGCCTATATATATATCTACACATACACTCAAGTACTTGTAACGTTATGCTTTCACTTTCATAGACTGTAATTTAATTTAGCATTTGAATGGTCCCAGTATTATACTTTTTTCTTGCACACTTCTTTCCCTTTGAGAAGTGTAGTGAATCTGCTTATGACACTTAAAATAAATGAAACCTCTCTGAAAGATGTTCATATTACCTGGCCTTGTAAGGGTCTGATTACTTTGCTATTAGACATCAATACATTTCTTTCAACTTTGCTGACATCTTATTAATCGTGAGTAAATTCATGCCAGGTTCCTTGCAAGAATTGTAATTGAGGCCCAGTGGGCATCCAACCAGACCCTTAAATTGTTCATCGATAAAGTAACATGTAAATTCTGTCCTTGAGGAACAATGAATCTACTTTGTTTGAATCCCAAAAGAATATCCCAACATCCATTTTTGAAATGCCCAGTTTCTAGGTTACTAGAAGATGCACTTAGTGGTGAAAAAGAAAGCATTGCCGGGGGGCGGGGAACAATGGAGAGCAGAAAAGCTGAAAAGCTGAATAAAAAGAGCCAAATAAGAGCACAGTACTGTACTGTAACACAGCTATATCACACGGTTCTCTGACCTGGAATTGACTTCAAGGAGCAGCTCCCTTGAACTTTGTCTTTAGGAGAGTGTAGTGCAGAAAAGTGAAGAGAAGGGAAAGGAAAGACTCCATTTTGTTACATTTATTGTTGCATTGCTGTCCACATTATTCATTTACTTTTCTACTCATATCACATATATATATGCCCTGTTTGATTCTTGATTGAAGCTTAAAATTCTGAAATACAGAGATAAAACTTTGGAATTCAGATAATACCTTATTTTTCAGATTTTCTGTTTTGACAGAATGTATATCTTTTTGCACTGCATGGAGATATTCATTTAACAAATTCAGTTAGTATTTATCAGATATAATTGTAATACTTTACAATATACCTGATTTAAATAGGAACAAATTCATTGTATTATGAGAATTCATAATGTCAATGTAATTTATTTCCTGCATACTTTTTTCTAAAAAACCCCATATGCCATAGTACAAATTATTATGTTTTAGGAGTAAGGTAACTGCTACTAAAGGAAAATAGATATAAAGTTATGTAATTTGAATGTTTTGAAAGCTCGAATTTTCATAATTTAATTGCTGTCTAAGAAAATATTGATTATATTGACTTAAATAACCATAAATATGAAAATTTTATAATAATAATTTTCCTTATTGAAATTTATGTGGGTGTGGGTTTTTTAATTACTACAGAATGTGCAAAGTGCAGATTACAAACTGCAGTTCTAGTGAGCTGGACAGCTATGATTTTTAATGATTTCCCATTAACATCTCTTTTGCATTAATGTTTTTCTGCTGAGACAGATAACAGCTGTGTAAAATATCCTGCATATCACAATCAAAGTGTTCATGGGATTCCTGTTTAAAGAATTGCATTTTTCCTGTCTAGGAGGAAGTGTCCTGACATTGTAATAAGATACATTTTTATTTTCATTTTCTTATTGTTGAGTTCTCATGAAAAAGGAATATCAGTTTTAGGGTTAATGTCACAAATGACAATGCTCTTTGTCCAAACACGAACAAAACATTTAATGGAAAAATGTAAACCAAATGCTAATTTTAGAATTGATGGGCAAGACTTCTGCTGTTTTCACTTCAGCAAGCAGCTAATCATCTTCTTGTGCACATGTGTATTTGTGTTTGTGTACATGTGTGTATGTGTGTTATGTATAATTACAGTATTGTACTATCAATTTCTTATGAGCTCCAGTTCAACATTTAGTCACTGAAATGCCTAATGTAATTTGTGGAGCTTTCCCATAGTATGTAAGGGAGGACATTAAATTAACCTGTAATTCCAAGGTCCAAATTTAGGAAGGAAATGAACACTTCCATCAATATGCCTGTAATATTCACCAGCAACCTTTAGAGCTGATTAACCTTGGTGTGTATATCCCTTTTGTTTTTTTATATAATCACTTAACCCAAACATATTTTACAGAGGAATATATGAGTAAAACCAAAAAAATAGACCCAGCCTTCAGAAGAAGAGAATCCCCTTAAAACCACATCAGAAAACAAAACAAAACAAAAATCCAAACCCCAAAACAATGGAAGACCTTCCAAGTGGTGTAAAACCAAGTGAAATGCAATGACTTGCAACTTCTGGTTGCTGGTGCTGCTGCATCTGGATTAGTCTTAACTTTATTTAAGTGCAATTCTGATGCAAATGAAGGGAAGAAGAATCTTTGATACTTATCTTAAACTCAAATTTATATTTTGTTTCAGTAAAAAACCATGATCTTGGACTGTGAACAAATTGGGTTTGCCTATTAATTACAAGATTTTTTAAGAATGTGTGGAATTAAATAGTTCCCTTAGCATTGAAAATGACTGGAAAAACCCCCCTCAAGTAAATGGCAAACATTTGTACAGTTATTGCTGTTCATATCCTCATGCTCCCTTCAAATACTGACAATGCAGAACAACTCAGGGAATCAGTACAAGTGGGGAAATGATTGGCAGGGCAGTAGTCTTGCTGGAAAGGACCTCGGGATTACAGTGAATGCAGGTTGAATTTGTATTCAACAATACACTTCCACAGCAAACAAGTTAAACCTCACACTGAGCTACAATAGAAACAGCATGACTGGCACATCCAGCGAAGTTATCATGTCTCTCTGGTCTTAGATAGTAAGGCAGTGCATTAAATATTGAGTCCAGTTTTACATCCACAGAGGTCTGTGGTGAAGTGGAGAGAAGGCTGCCATTCTGGTTGGGGCAACATGATCTATGAGGAGTGGTTGAACTATCTGTGTTTGATTAATTTGGAAATGCAGTGTCAAAGACAAGTTTCAGTACCAGTCTATGATTACCCGAAGGCTATTTCAGGACTGAGGCAGACAGACTCTTCTCCATTGTGCTAAATGATACTACAAGGGGCAAGAGTCACATAGCATCTAAGGGGCTTGGTGACTTTGTGGGGAAGCGGCTGTGCTCTGCACCAGACCCACAGGCCGAGTCTGGATGCCACCTCCTTCCTTCCCTTCCTGCCTCTGTTCTCCCTCCCTGCCACTGGCCATGGATCTCCATGCTTGGAGACTTTAACTGAGAAGGAGCAAGGCCTGATTTTTCAGAAGACCCCCTAAAAATCCTAAAGCCTGTTTGCTCAACCCTTATCTCTAAGCATGCTCTGTTCTTTTTACCCAGATCTGGGCCATTCACTGAGTTTGCTGTACCATGCACTAGAAGCTATAAATCAGATAGTGGTAGACATATGAATAGGGCAAAACGGTAACAAGCCAAGATTTTTGCACAGAATTTGGCTGGGTCACTTATGAAAAGGAATAGGCTAGGTCAATCTGAGGAAGACCTACTGAGACCCCTGAACGTGGAGATGAAGAACAAAACCCCCTACCCAAAACTGATGCCAGAAGGAGACACTGCCTCAACTCAGCCCAGACTTGTCCCAGACTCCGCCTATCAATATGCAATGAGATGTTGTAGTCACTTAGATTCAGATGTATAAATTAACCTGTTTTTGCACTTGTGCTTGGAAGTGAGTTTGTGTGGCATTAGGTACCTCATTTCCCTGCACAGAAATAAATATCTGCTGCTAATGGAATACAAAACCTTCTCTTAGCAGTTATTTTTGCAGTGTTTTCGCTATATTAACATTTAGCTAGACAAAGCCATAGCTGACTGGTCTGGAACTGGAGACAGCTCTGTATGGATCAAGAGTGTTTACTCGACAGTCTGCAGAGGCACTTTCAGATCAACATGTCTATAGTCTTGCCATGATCTTACTGTGCAGAAAACACCCTTAGTGTCCCAGAAATCTCTTCATCTGATTCAGCCTCATTGATTATTTTGATCCTTTTACCACAGTCATAGAAAACTTCCTCAAATCAGAGTCCCTAAAGGATTCTTCTGTGGAGGAGATCTTGTTCTGCCTGATAAATTCCACTGGATAAGGCATTGATTCTCTATACATGTAGCTACTACATTATTTAATATCTTCACTTTATCATTGACTTATTTCAAGTGTCCAGCCCTTTCAGTTATTTGGTCCCCTGGCAGACACCTCTCACTTGTGACACAGATAGATAAGAGGTGACAATGCCTCTTAATCAGATGTTCATGATTTTATGGAGAACAAATTCTAAAGCTAATGTTCTTTATCTCACATATCAAATAGATTCTGGCCTCTTTCTCCTTCACTGTAAAAAAGTGCCAAACTGTTGAAGTGAGGTTCCCAAAACCATCTTTTGAGGGATAAGCTTTATATATTAAATTCTGGCAAAAAGATGTATATCACAATGTACAAGATAAGAATTATTCAATGTGCTAGAATTGTATGCTCCACTGTTCTGGTTCCTTATCCCCATTAAAAAAAAATAAAAAAAATAAAAAAATTGGCATGTATATGACACCCGTAAGATTAAACGAGATTAATGACTTTATTTCTGCAAACTCTGAGGTAGACTGCCAAGGAAAAAATTCTCATCTGTATGTGGTGGCATTATCATTGTGCTGCTCAATTTTGGCTCATAATCAATAGAATAATTTTAGACATAACTGGACTAATGCTTCCACTTACTCTAGATGCTTTTCTACTTAGATTATTCTTGAAAATACCACTAATGGGCTTTTGCAAAGATTTATGGAGGCATATAATCATTTCTATGAAGAGCATTATTGCCTGTGCAAAAATGTTGTTCACCTATAGCTAAGGCTGGAAAATTGCAAACTTCATATAATCTCACATTTGGAAAATGCTTTAAATGTACCACATTTAAAGCTACATTGGTCTCTTCTATATAATGTGACAGGAATCTCTGCTAAATTCTTATGAGCAATGTAAATGCTGACTTTAGTTATACCAAATAGTATCCAACCACAGAAAGTGTCCATCAGAAATTCTGTGGCTGATGGCAGAATATTCATAGTGAACAAGAACATTAGGATTTGGTATTTTGAAAGCTTTGTATTTTCATTAGGAAGTCAACATTTAAAAAGTGTTTCATAATAATGAATGGCACAGTATTCCTCAACATACTGGATCGGGGAGTCAGTGCCAGGATTAATAACAGAAAAGGAGTGGAGTGCCCCTGTCATCTGAGAAGGACAAAGACAATGATAACCATGCATTATTCTCATTTATCTAACAAATCTAGATTAAAGGCAATAAAACAGATTTTCAGGCTGGACAGAAAATTCTAGCAGAACTGTCTGATTCTGAGAAACATCACAGGGAGTGTTTCAAATGTAAGGTTGCATATAACATCACACCATGATCCTCTTTGATGATAATATCTAGTATGAAGATCTTGGATCAAACTGTATAAGCATCCTCACAGCTTTTAGCTGAAACAGGAAAGAACCATCATGAAACAAGCAGTAGGAGATGTGATATTTGCTTTTTAGAAGTACTTTTTTTATATACTAACATTCAGCTGCACTGAAGAGAGAGATAAGGATAAACATCATAATACAATGTGTCCTGTTTCCAACATTTCAACAAGCAATAAACAATTCTCACATTATTTGTCAGCACAAGAATTTTAAGTTACTCAGTATGGAGAAGGTTTCACAGTGAGATGCATGGTATATACAATTCTATTTAGTGCTGATAACATGGGATAATATTAAGGAAAAAAGACACACTCCAGTAGCAAGTGTTAGTAGATTTATCCCTAACATACAGCTGTGCAAAGAAGAGTTCTTGATCTTCCAAGGTTCTCACAATTTGTAACAGTGACCAACCTGGCCTTTTGAAACTATATGGTTTCATAAAAATTGAACAGAAGAAATTCTGGTAACTTTGCAAATATTTAAAAAAAATAATATTGACTTATAATCCTTGGTATTTTTGATATCTTGCCTCATCTTTTTACAGCTTCATTGTTTGCATTTAACTTTTTGCTGGTTTTCCGTTAGGAAAATACCTGTGGATGAAGGAATCCTTTTTCTTTTCATTATTCCAAAACCCACTTTCCTCCTTCATCCCAGAAACCTTCACAAGATGCATCTAACTCTTTTCAATAAAGTAGTAGATCTCACCAGAATATTCAATATTCTGAATGCACTGGTTAGGAATAAGAAAGCTCAAATAAATGTAAGTATTTTGTCTGATTTTTTTTGCTACATAAGCTATTCCCAATGTAATAAAATGAGGAGAAATTATATCTGATTGCCTGAGATGGACTTCTGTAGTGTATTTTTACACTTTTTTGGCCACAGGCATCAGTGGGGATTTGGTTGTGAAAAACTGCTTAAGTATGCAAGTATCATGTATCTTTGTGGGGAACATATTTAGATGGAAACATATATCAGCTAAAGAAGTAAAAAAAAGGTAACTAAAAAATATTCTTGTTTAATACAGTTTTACTGCTTTTATTTTAAAAAATGAAAAAGCTGAAATGTTTGTATACAGTAAATATTTTTCTCTTATGCATAATTCCAGAGACGGTTTAAAATAGAAATGTTTATGCTTTCTTTTAAAAGGCAGTGGAGTCAAAATACAGACATTAGAGATTTCACTGCACAATTGCACTCTGCTTGCAGGGAGGGATCTTGATGTGAAATAATAATAGATAGAAGGTTTTTTTTGTTTTTTTTTTTACAATGGAAATCCATACCAATGAAGTTTCTCATAGTTCTACAGATCAATAACATTTTGAAAGCAGAAGTACTACAATAGTAAACTGATGAGAAGCTCATGTTATTACATAGGGATCAAATTTTTCAGGAATAGTTATAGATTTCTAGGATCATACTTTCTTACTGAAGTTTACATATTGGGCTCCAAAGATTAATTCAATGTTTGATTCAGGTTTTTTGCAATAAAAGAATGCACTGCATGTAGTATATTCAGTGGTTTTATCCATAACTGTATAAATATAATGTAATACATTAAGCAACAATAATGCATTCTTATGGTTTCATATTATAGTATCACATATTGTGCCATACACAGTATTATTTTGAAAATGTGCATTATAATCACAGAATCATACAGAATCACAGGTTAAGGTTGGAAAAGACCACTGGAGCTCTCTAGTCCAACCTCCCTGCTCAAGCATGCTCTCCTAGAACATATTACTCAGGATTGCATCCAGACAATTTTTGAGTTATGTCTAGAGAAGGAGACTCCACAATCTCTCTGGGAAATTTGTTCCAAGTAAGAGGTTCTTCCTCATGTTCAGATAGAACTTCCTGTGCATCAGTTTCTTCCCCCTGCACCTTGTCCTGTTACTCGGCACAATCAAGAAGAGCCTGGCTTCATCCTCTTGAAACCTTCCTTTAGATACATTGATAAGATCCCCACTCAGTTGTCTCTTCTCAAGGCTGAACAGGCTCAACTCTCTCAGCCTATTTTCATGAGAGATGCTCAAGTGCCCTAATCATCTTTGTTGCCCTCTGCTGGACCCACTGCAAGAGGTCCATGTCTCTCTTATACAAAGGAACCCAGAACTGGACTGCCCTCCAGATGTGGTCTCACTAAGGCTGAGTAGAGGGGCAGGATCACCTCCCTCCCTAATGCACTCTGGGATACCATTGGCCCTCTTGACCTCAAGGTCACACTGCTGGCTCATGGACAGCTTGTTGTCCACCAGGACTTCCAGGTCCTTCTCCACAGAGCTGTTCTCCAGCAGGTCAGCCCCTAGCCTATCCTGGTGTATGGGGTTTTTCTTCCCCAGGTGCAGGACCCTGCATTTGCCATTGTTGAATTTCAGTCAGTTCTTCTCTGCCCATCTCTCCAACCTATCAAGGTCCTTCTGAAGGGCTACACAGCACTCTCGGGTATCAGCCACTCCTCCCATCTCTGTGCCACCAGTGAACTCACTCAGGAGGCATCTGCCCCTTCATGCAAGTCATTGATGAATAAGTTAAACAATACTGAGCCCAGTATTGAACCTTGGGGGATACCACCAGTGACAGGTTTCCAATTAGACCCCATGATACTCAGTGATCACAATCTTCTAAGAATTACCCTTAAGCCAGTTCTCAATTCACCTCACTGTCCACTCACCCAGCCTGCACTTCCTGAGATTTCCTATGAGGTTGTCATGGTAGACAGCATCAAAAGCCTGGCTGAAGCCCAGGTAGACAACACTTACTGCTCTTCCCTCATCTATCCACCGAGTTCTCCCATTTTAGAAGGCAATCCAGTTGTTTAAGCACCATTTCCCCTTCCTGAATATCTATATAATAATATCTATGTATTTATTATATCTAGAAATATATAAGTTTATATGCATATGAATACATGTATGCAATTTTTTTTGCATCTTGCCAAGAATGTTAGTGTTTTTGAAATAGATACTGTTATTACTTTTCTAGGTGGTTCTTCAGTGGAAAGCAGAATGTTATGTATTTGACACACAAAAGAATGTCAGAGCAAGGTAAGATGCAACATTACATAACTGCAGAAATATTAGTTGTGGTCATTATACTCATTAAATATTTTACTTCAAAGTCAGGAGCATCTTAAGTGTAGGAAAAGGTGAAGCGTTACATAAGGTGATGGAAATAACACACTTAAATTATTTTCTACTTAAAGAATTCTAAGAACTAATAATAATAAAAAGTATTAAAATGACATCCAAAAAGAACCCTCAGAATTTTTTTCATCTTATAGGCATGAATAGGTAACATGTTAACTTTTGCTGAAATAGGTGCCAGACTTGATTACTTTAAGAAATAAAAAAAAACATAATAGAATAATAAATTGCAGGATTCCATTTCATAGGGGAGAAAAAATATAAGAAGTTATTTGGGACTTAAGAAGAAATTGTTTATACAGATAATTTTCTGTATGTGATCAGTCCCTGATGAAGCCCAAGTGCAATTCAGAAGACTTTTCTAATCAGCAGACATTTTAAGACATGCTATCAGTAACGAATATGACATGACTTTCAAAATCAAGCAGAATATTAAAACTCAGGACAAAACTGAACACTATTAATGAATTATTTTTGTTTATTTATGTATTTAATTACTTTGGCAACTGATCTATAAACACAGCACCCTGTAATAGTCTAGCTATATATTTCAATTTACCTTTTTTTTTCCTTTTTAATTTCATCGTATTTCTGTTATGTAGACATGGAATTCTGTTTCACATATATGTGTAGATGGATGTTCATAATCAATTTTTATATCACTAACATGCAACATATCAAAAATATAGAATTTAATGGCTCATTTAAATCATAAAATCCATGCTTGTGACCATCTCTGACATGCAAGAACTGAATTGTTCTGTTGTTTCTGTCATGCTTCCTATATAAGAAAAAGTCTTGGAATATCCATTACTAGATTTCAACTTTATTTTAAATGTTGCGATGCATTGGTCAGGTAGGCCAATGCAGTAATACTGTAATATAATCCTGGATTAATACATGAGTATTTAAAGCCTGTTCCAATCCTTATTGACTGAAATACTAAATTACAAAGAATCAGTATGACAATCAAGTTTGTACACTGTGCATAGATTATTAAGGAATAATAAAATATTTAGAGATTCTTTATTGTGTTCAATCTGTATAGTGGTTGTTAGGAAATATCACCATCAACTCCCATTCTACATTTTATATTTAACATTAAGACAAGTTTGAGAAGAACATTATTAGGCTTGCAAATCTGATCCAAGAAGTTCTGAAAGTGCAGGATGAAGGTAGACAGAATTAGGATTGTTTTAGTTCATATATTCTTTGTTTTATAATGAAATGTTGTTTTTTCCTATATGTCTCATAGCTGATTCAATGAGCTAAAAGGACACTGTTCAAGTAATGAATAGCTACTCGAAATGCTTTTTCTTTCTCTTTTTCAGTGTAAGGTTCTGTGTTTTATTTATTGCATACCATACGAATCCTTTCCTTAAGAAAAAAACTATCAATTTTCTCATAGCCATAGGGTTTTCAACACTCTACTATCTGAATTCTCCATAGGCATTTATAAGCTTATTTCAGCAATATAGTTATCAGTTCAAGTTATTTGAGGTGTTTTTTCCAGTATAAGAATATCCGGTTTCACCTCCCCACATTTAAGATCATGTTGTTGGCCCCTGTCTGACAAAACACATTTGGTTAACATTAGGGTTGATGGCAACAGTGGGTGTAAATCAGTTCCATTGTCTGATTAAGACAGGTACTTTACCTGAGTGTATTGGGTGTGTAGACAAGTTTTGATAGCAGAGTGGGTACAGGGCTAGCTTCTGTGAGAAGCTTCTAGAAGCTACCTCCATGTCTGGCAGAGCCAATGCCAGCTAGCTCTGAGACAGATGTGCAGCTGGCCAAGGCTGGACCAATGGTGGTAATACCTTTGTGACAACATATTTAGGAAAAGGGAAAAAAAGTTATGGTGCAGACATAGCTGTGGCCAGAGAAGAACAGAGTGAGAATATGTGAGAGGAACAACTCTGCAGACACCAAGGGCAATGGAGAAGGAGGGGGAGGAGGTTCCCCTGCAGCCTGTGATAAAGACCATTGTGCAGCAGCTGTCACTCTGCATCCCATGGAGGTCAACAGGAGTGCAGAGATCCACCTGCAGCCCATGGAAGAGATCCACACAGGAGCAAGTTGATGCCTGAAAGGGAGTTGTGAACCCATGGGAGGCCCATGCTGGAACAGGGTCCTGGTAGGGATCTGTAGACCTGTGGGGAGAGGAGCCCATGTTGGAGCAGGTTTCCTGGTAAGACCTGTGGTCCTGTGGGCACCCACGATGGGACAGGCTGTGTCTAAAGGACTGCACCCTGTAGAAGAGTGACTCACGCTGCAGCAGTTCATGGAGAACTGTTGCCTGTGGGATGGACTCACATTGGAGAAGTTCATGGAGAACTCTCTCCTGTGGGAGGGACCCCACGGTGTAGCAGTGGAAGGACTCCTTTCTCTGAGCAGTAGCAGGAACAACATGTGACAAACAGACTGTAACCCCAGTGGTCTTCATGAACCACTGGAAGGGAGTGGGTAGAGCTGGGAAGGATGGAGGAGTGGTGGGAAGATGTTTTTCAGATTTATTTTACTTCTCATTATCTTGCTCTAATTTTGTTAGCAATAAATTCAATTACTATTCCCAATTCGAATCTGTGTTGCCCACGACAGTATTTAGTGAGTGGTCTCTCCCAGCCCTTATCTCAGCTCGTAAACTTTTCATTATGTTTTCTCTCCCCTGTCCAGTTGCATGGGGGGAGTGATACAGTTTTGGTGGGTGACTGGTGTCCACCTGGAGTCAAACCACTAGACCTGGCATGTCTTTGTAAATGCTCATGAAATCACTGATAACATGACTTTTGTAGCATTTAGTAGGATCTTTAAATTTCACATCAACAATCCTGTGCTTTGGAATAATTCCCTCAATGTGAATACATTTGCTCCACTATCTCCCCATTAATCTTTTTATAGATGTTTCAGTTTGGCAGTGAATTAATGTTACATTTTGCATATTCTGTCTCATAAGAATAAACTTGTTTGCTATCTGGAACATTATATGAATGAAAAATTAGAGAACCTGAAAACAGCATGAACTGAAAGACATCCTGAGATGGATTCTGATCTGCTGTATTCCTCAGAGAACATGCCCCCCATATCTACCTGTCTGTACCGTTTTATTGCTGTGCAGCATATAAGATTAAGCAAGAACAAGTTGAATTTGCATTGAACTTGCTTGATTAGAACTTTAGCAAGTAGATATAGCATTTAAGAATGGATTAGATAGCAATTTAAATATAGGAAATAAAGGCAGTATAAACTAGACTGACAAAAGACCATGTAATTCTCCGGACTTTTCCAATTTGGTTGCTGTTTAGATGCCTACAGGAAGAAACTGGTTTTGTCTCGTCAGACTGATAGGTATAATGTAAATAAAAAGTAATACACTAGCTGAGAACATCCAGCAGCCTTACAGAAGCACAAGGTATTTACATGTGATATGGTATCCATTTCTTCTTCTCTCTGTTTCAAAAGATAAACCTCAGGAATTCTTCTGACAAAATTAAGTTATGTGTCTAGTAGTTATAATTTACAGAATCCTTCAGATTTATAGATAACAATAAAGATAAAAAATTATATATTAAATTTAGTAGCTTAAAATTACTTATAAACAAATTTGTCCCATTAAAAATGTAAACCCAAGATTTTATGATTTTCTAGGGAAAATAAAAAGCCAGCAAAAAACTCTTTATTTGTCTTTTTAAAGTTACTTTTCATCTAAATCAAGTAGGAGCACTTGCAAAATTTCTGGTTTGTTTGTCTAAGTAAGTGTATGCTTTTAGGTCCACTTTTAGAATACTGTACATTCATGGTGCTTTCAGTAAAGGAAAGGGGTGGGGGAGAGGAAAGGAGGAAAAAACCTTGAAAGTTCATGTTGCAATTTTTAAAATAGAAACAGTTTCAGTTACATTATGCTGAGTTTGTGACTCAGAGAGAGAATGATGGCAAGTTTCCTAATTTTTTAGATAAATAGTTATAGGGAAAAGTTACTCGAGCTGCGTCAAAGCAAGAGGTCTTCTTCCGTGTCCCGGACGGCCCATCCCACACGGTACCCTGGGTTCAGCACCAGATACCTGAATGATTCTCACAGAGATAAGGTCCAGGCTCCAAAGTTAAAAGCATGAACATAAGAACTCTTTATTAAGGGGGTACACAACTTATATAGGGTTTTGGAGGGTACACGTGACCGAGGGTGGCTTGGGATAGGCTGGAGGGGTTTGTTCACGAGGCGGAGGGGTTCTCCCATTGGCTGGAGGACACAGAGCATGAGCTGTTCATGCAGCAGACATCAGACTCAGGCGCCAATGAGTCTGGCCCACTTTGTCTGCTCTGGGGTTGTTTACTACCTTTTAGGCTTCCTCAAGGTCACTCTGACCTTGTCAGCTTGTCAGCTCCTAATGTGGTTCCGTGCAATCCAGGGGCTGGGGCCAGGCCTCTCCCTACAAATAGTGCATTCTTTTAGGTTCCCAAATAGAAAAATAAATGAGAAATTTTCTAAATTCTATTTCACTATAAATCTACAATATGCAACAGTAAGTTTAACACTGTGGTTTCTGATGTGGAAACCAAGATATTCCAAATAAAAATTTAAAAAAAGATAAAATGTGTCATCTGCCATTGCACAGAAGATCGTACTATAGCCAGTAGTGGCATACCACAGATGTAAGAGACAAGGCTGATGTGTTTCACCCAGTTGAAAGATTAATACAAAATTTAATTTGGATCCCAAGGATTTTGTCTTTGAATGTCAGTTGCCTTATAGATACCATAGATTTAAATGTCCTTCACGGAAGCAATTAGGCTAGAAAAGACCTCTGAGGTCATTGATTCCAAACTATGACCAAACACCACCTTGTCAACTCGGTCATGGCACTTTCAGTCTTTTCTTAAACACTTCCAGGATGCCATTGGCCTTCTTGACCAGCTGGGCACACTACTGGCTCATGCTCAGTGGCTGTCTACCAGAACCCCAAGGTCCTTTTTCACTGGACCACTTTCCAGCCACTCTGCCCTTAGCCTGTAGTGCTGGATGGGGTTATTTTGACCAAAGTGTAGGACCCAACACTTGACCTTGTTGAACATCATACCATTTGTCTCAGCCCTCCAATTATTTGTTAGTGCCTATATATATATACGTGGAAAACATACACTGTAAAGTTACATTCTTAAAGAATTTAATCTACACTGACATACACAGAAATCATTTCTGAATCAGGATACAGCAAGACACAATGAAGTCCAGTGTACTAGTTAATTCAATGTACAGTCATAGAATCATAATGATTGGAAAAGACCTTTAAGATCATCAAGTCCAACCTTTGACCAAATACTACCATGCCAGTCACGTTAGATGAAAGATTTCTTGTTCTATTGACAAGATATTCCTTCCATGGAAGTGCTACAGAAATAACATCCAAAAATGTTATAAAAGTATTTCCTTTGTACTTGTTAATATATAGGGACTTCACAGCCAAGACACAATGTCTTCAGTGCAAAATCTGACTTGCAAATCACAGTAGTTTAGGACTATACTAGGGTGTCACATTTTATTTTTATTTTCTCCCTGTTGTCTGTTCTCCCCACTGCCCACACTATGTGCACACAAGATTGCTCCTGGGGTGTCACTGGAGTATCTGAAAGTCTTACTAAGAAAAAAGCCTCTGAGAAGTCCAGTGCCCACCTCACCCAGCCATACAACTGGGCTAGCTCCCCAAATCTCTAGCATGGCAGAAGGCTTATATGGAGCTGTTCTACATTTAGCACAAACTCTAGGCACCACAATCTCTCTAATTGAATGCGGCAAGACAATGTTATTGTGAAGGAGTGCAACACAGTTGTGCTATAGTCACATGAGAGGTACAGAGCAGAAAATATTGCTCATGCAGCATATAGGCAAGTATATACCAAGTTAGTCTATGTGCTCATGGTGCTGTGAAGTTTGGACATGAAATGGCTGATCTACTTTAAAGGAAGCAGAGCAGGAAGAAGCCATCCTGTTCCCATGATAGAAGGTACAATGAGCCCTGAATACCCTAGAGTACACGGCAAAGACAGTCTAATGTCATACTTTGTCTTATCTATAGTGGGAGATTAAAGACAGAAATAATGAACCAAGTGCTACAGTTATGTATATAAAGAAAAGGTAAGAACAGAGTCACTCTTTTTTTTTTTTTTTTCCTATGTAAAATTTTATTTAAATGAATATGGTTCTGTCGTCTTGGCTTGTTTTAGTTTTCCTTTTGACTGAATCAAATATTCTGGTGGGTTTTAGGATAATTAAAAAAAATTTCAAATCTTCATGCATCCTAGAAACATAGTTGAACCTTCTTTTCTCAGCTGTAAAACAGCTAGTCTGTATAACAGCCACTTTCTGAAAGAAATATTTTCTGAAGGTCTCTTTGTTCATAACTCTTAATGGATATTTTTATTTTGTGTTTCCCACTGTGCTCAGACGAGAGCTCTTGAGGAATTCTTTGTAAGGAAGAAAAAACTCCATTACCAGTTTTTCCTTACCAGAGCAACCTCAAGTTTCTTTTGCTAACCACTCAGGTCAAAGGTCATATCTACCTCCTAACTAAAAACTTTTTTTTTTTTTTTTTCTTCTTCTCTCTCTTTTTGATACTTCTCAGAAATCCCACGTGGCAGTTCTGGGGGTGTGAAGTGGCAGGTTGGAAAGTTGTGAACTTGCTCCCTGGTGAAATTAAAAAGCTGAGTTTCAGCTCTGTGAATTTTTCTATTTTCCAGTTTTAGAAAGGTATCAACCCTTACTTTGAGCTCTTTTGCTTTTCTACACTAGCGTTCCATGCTGTTGTCCCTGGAAAGGACACTTCAAAGTAGTTCAGGGCTTAAAACTTAACGTATATTTAAAACTGTTGCAATCCTGCAGAGAATGGTCACTGTATTCACACTACATTAACTGACAAAAAAAAAAAAAAAGTCCAGCAACATAACACAAAAGTCATTCTGTAAAGAAGTAGTAGCTGTTTGTGTATGATTTTTAAGACTGAATTTTCAAGATTAATACCAAACATATATTTCCCTTTGTCTTTCACCCTAGCTGAATGTAACTTTACTACATCTGGCTGAAATCATCAAACCCCTCGGCAATGTCTCTTATTTGTGGGGTGACCCAGAGAGTCTCCCCACCGAATCCTGGTACTGGATGAACTCCATCCCATGGGGCTGGACCACCACTGCCACAGCCCTGGGGCTTAGGCAGTGGCTTCTTTTTCTGACTGAAGTGTTGAGGATTTGCTACCCACAATCATGCCTCTGTCATCTTCCATGTTTATGAAGAAGAGTCTTTAATCATCTGACAAAGCAGGATTCATTTCACATTGTTTCCTCCTTATAGCTGGAAAGTAAAACTGATGCTAGAAAAATGAATGCTACATACAAGTGTTTGGGAGTGGGTGGGATATCATGTAGCTATATGCATAAAGTATGCCTCTAAATCTGAGCTAGTCACTCAGATTAGTCACTTCTTCTCAGAATACTACAGAAAAATAGGAACTCACTCAAACCAAACTCATCTGTAAGTCAGCCAACAGCCCATGTCTGTGTTACCTAACACAGTTGCGTTCTAAAGAAAAGTGCATTATCATTATTCCTCATCAGTATAATTTTGCCTATTTACAACCCTATATTTTTCAAATTATTATTTAAGGGAATATTTTTCAGTTTGTTTTGTGTAATTTCCCTCTTCCCTACAAGTGGACTTCAAAGGAGAAGTCAAATTCACACAACCTAGAAAGCTGTCAGGAATTACACAGTTGGCATGTGCTGGAACTTGTCTGTTTTGTGAACTGTCCAGAGATGCCACTGCCTCTTTCACCAGTATTTCCTTACTGAACAACTCTGTTTGTTGTATGAGAATACACCATTTTAAATGGGAATAACACAGTAGGGAACTGATTCAGGAATAAAAAGTTTTTAAAAATGCTAATGGAAATGTGACAGTAGTATGGTCTGTTAACTTCATTCCTTACCTTTTCATTAAAATTAAGAGACATATAAAAAGATGGAGCACAAACCAATTTCTTTTATTGCTTGTATTATACCTTTTAAAATATATTGTCCTGGAAACATAACCATTAATTTTGCTGTTATTTTGTATACCACACTGTATTCGGTTTTGCTCTGCTATTGAACAATATTGTTCTGTCTTCACTGATGTCTGAGAGCCTGTAGAGTCTGTATTTATTAAATGAAAAAAGTGGAAGACAGGCACTGAATAAAATGTCCTCATAGTGATGGGAAATTTTTAATGTTTTTATTAAGTCTTGAAAGGGACTGAGTATCCAAATAATAAGAACTTGCTTTAATTTGAATTTCTTCAGAGATCTTAAAATTTGACCTTCCAGTCTACTAGAAGCCCAAAAAATTATTTACTCTGCAGTTCTGTTCAAACCAAAGATTCCACTTAATCTTGCAAGTAATAGGGAAGAGCAGATGGATCAGCTCTGGGAAAACTGAGGTGTTAGAGAACTGAAAGGTAACTAAGGAAATGCAGTGGTTAAACAAGCCTGTGAAACTCAGAAAGCATTCTATCATAAAGTAAAAGTTCATATTATTGTCTTTCTGATAAATATATGATATCTATTAAATGCCTAATATTTGCAGAAGGTAAGTTATAATATTGAGGTTTTTTCCTTCTCTTTTGGTTTCATGCAACAATCACTGAAAAACTGAATAATGAATTCACCTCCAGTGTAAGTTCTATGTAGTACAGTGCAAATGACCAAAATATCAAAAGAAGTCTCTAAACACAATTTGTTCCTGGATATCTACCACTATCTGTAGACGGCCAGTGACTGAAGGTCCCGGTATCTGTCTTGCAACACTAATTATGATAATTAGATATTCATTTTGATTTCAGTTTTAAAGGTGTTTCCTCAGCTGCATGCTTAATGTCACAGCTTTGCTGAAATAAATACGTATTCTACTGACATCCAAAGTTCACTTCCGTGCACATGGAATGGATTTCACTCAAACTCACCAAAAGTGACCAGTCTAATTGAAACTGGTCAATTAGTCTTGGTCTGTCATCATCATGGCTAGACGTCACAAACAAAGACTTTGGGAAGTGGTCTACTCACGTGGGTGTGTCCTTCAAGCCTGTGCAGTGGATTTTTGGGTGAGGCACAGAGTGCACAGAACTGGCCCCACCCCTTAGATCCTAAAGTTCATCTGCCATGGCCGAGTGAGCTTGTACAGTGACATTGAAGTCCTCAGGACTAGAACCTACTGCACATGGTATTCCCAGGAGGTCTCCCATCCAAGTACTAACCGGGCCTAACCCTGCTTAGCTTCTGAGATAAGATGAGATCAGGCATCAGGGTGGCATATACATCTTAGTCTGTAATCAGTGGGAGATCACCACTTGCAAAGAGTAACTTTCCCAGCTATTTTGGATGAACCAGCTTTCTCAGATGTTGCTTTTTTGATTGGATATTCTGTCCTTTGTCTCTGTTTTGCTGACATCCAGCTGTTTTCCCCCACCGACTGCTCTCAGGTCCCTGGGGCAAAAGGGCTTTCTGGGTACACCAGGATTTTCGTCTCTGAGAACTTCACTGTAGTGGTTCACCTCTATTGTAGCATACATTTTCCAATTGATTATCAATCTGGACATACTTTTAATTTGTTAATATCACTTTATCCATACACGCACAAACACTAGAAATCAGTAGCAAAAAGTATGTTTATTTCCTGTCCTGTATCTTTAAAGATCATATGCATGCATTAGTGCTTCTGTGCATCTTCCTACTTACAATAGTAGGTGGTGTTTGAGTGAGTTCATTTTTACAGACTTCTGATGGGCTAAAAACATCTTGCTTCTTAGTCTATTCTCTGTCAGATTGTCAGTCACACTTTCAGGTTCTTTGTTATGCCGCTTGCAGAGCTCCATTAATTAGATTTTGTATTTTTTCAGCTTTCATATCCACTGCTTTAGCTTACACTTATCTCTTCCTGCCAGCTACAGAGGGAGCTGGATGATTGCTTCAAACTAGATACTTAGCTTCTAAGCAGCTAAACTTGGAAGAAGATACTTCACACTCCTAGTATTTTCAATTCCCAAACTGAGAAGGAACGCTTGAGTTTTAGAAGAGAGCGCCTCCATCTTCTGAATATGAGGCTAAGTTAAATTAAACACTCAGAAGCTGAAGTACTTAGTCACCAAATGTTTTTGACAGCACTGATTAATGAAATACAAATTCAAAGAGGTTCTTTGTGCATAAAAGGGGGCAGTTTTTTAACCAATCCTATCTTTAAAACTGATAGAAAATTTCAACATGCTTGTTGTGAGCTGATCTTGCAAACAGAAAGACTTCCCTCTCACCAAAGTGACTGAAACCCTATGAAGCCATTGTTAGTTAAGATGTATATTTATATATATGTACATACACTTCGGGGAAAGAATTGAGTTTTAAACACAAGACTGTTGGCAGGATATTAGCCAATACTCTTGGTTATGTTAGAGGATTAAGTGTATACTCTGCAAAGGTCAGTGTAGCAGGCATCAGATTGTGAAGAAACTGCTTTAGAGGTGGCTATCTTTTGGATAAATTAACTGGTGCTTTATCTTGATTATGGTTTATTCTAAATTCTAAAGAAGCTTAAGTAGGTGAATACCGCAGCCAATAAATACAGATTACTCAGCTTTCATCGAAAACTGATTTGCTCCACAAGGGAAATCTATGGTCGACTTGTTCCTTAAACACAATGAAAATGTTTCACTTCACAGTGCAGACAAATGGAGCCTAGATCTGGTGCTTCATCAAGCTGGACAACTAATACAGTGAAATAACTCATACTCTTAAAGCACTGATTATGCTTTCCTCCTTTTAGTTTAAATAAATTAGTGGATTACTCTTACTTTGTTGGTTGTTTTTTTTTCCTTGACTTTAAAAAAAGCATGCATAGAATTATTCTCTTCTAAATCCTAAATAAGATACAACTAAAGCCAGGAGGAGGGGATTCATCTCTAAAAGGAATTGACTTGATTTTCTTGATCAAATCCTTTAGCACAATGACAACAGGATATGATTATGCCCAAAAATGCATATTTCAAGGAATCTGAGTGTAGAGTCTATTCCATGCTTGTGAAATTCTTGCACAGAGCAGTACTTATATTGTGAAGAATAACACATGGGGGTTGTTGTGTGGGTAGGAGAGGGGGATATTTGCTTTTACTTGTCAAATTAAAGTTTGAGTAAGATATTCTCAACCACCATTGATCATAGTGTACTATTAGCAGTTACTATGGTTATCACTATTGCTCAGGATTAAAGGTGAGAAAATAAAAAAGAACTATAGCACTCTCCAGAATACTGCTTGTAAGGCAAACCCCAGCAATTATAGCTGATCACAGGGTGACTGTAAAATTGAACTGTAGGCATGTCATTGTGGTTACTGGACAAGAAATGGACTATATATGTGACTGGTCAAAAGAAAGATATTATGTATTCCCAGGCAGTAGGACAGATACCACCACAAACCCAATTCTGACAGAGGAAAACAAGCTGTTCTCTGCTACTGCATGTCTGATCAATATTGAAAACGAGTAGAAGAGTAATACTGCTCCCTTTTTTCTCAATTTATGACTTCATAAAGCATAGGTGCAACTAGGTTAGCAAGCCATACACTTCCCGAAAGGTCTATTAGCTTTTTAAGTAACTGAGGTCATTAATATCAAAACACTGAAAAATAATGTATCTTGGATTCTGGTTGTATTAATAAAGAATAAAGAATCTAGTTTCAAATTCTCTTACAAAACAAAAAGCAGAGCTCAATGAACAAGCTCCCTAAAATTTTTTTCTCATTGACAACCTCAAAGAAAAAGGTTGATTATTACTACAAGGGTAATTTCAAAAAATCAAAGAAAGGTGTATATATCAGAAAGGATATATTTGAGAGTATAGGATTTTGAACTTTAAACTATGTTAAGAAACCTAATAATAAAAATCAATCAGTTCTATTTCAAATCCATGGCATCAGCAAGGCACAGTAATGAATACAGATTGATGCCTTGGCATGCCTTCAGAAATGAATTATCTGTGTCCCTGAAACAGGAAGCCTTAATCAAAATTATTTGAAAACATTGAGTTAATGTTTTAGAAAATAGAGAGGTTAAGGAATGACATCAAAAGCAAGCTGAAAATATTCAAGAAATGGATGAAAGTTGTGGAACCTGAACAACCATGCAATTGTAGCAAAAATAAGTAAAACACAACAGATAGACAGGGAAAACTCCTTAAAACCAATCAAAACATTTTAAAAAACAAACCCCAGAACTATGAAAAAGGCAGAAATATGAAGGATTTGCAAAAACGTGAATATTGATTTATTCTAGAGAAGACTTCCTTTTCTAGAGAAAATTTTGTTATAGTCTGCTTAAACATTAATTATGTTCCATGAATTTAAGAAAGTTTAAAAATTTTTTTGGTGACAGAATTGGGAAAGAGGACTCTCTGAAAAAATTTGAAGACTGGATGTATCTCATATAAATGAGAAGTATAACTGCTTCATGTACTCTTATAATGAGAAACCACATAAAAAAAGGAAGGTTAAATAAAAAAAAATAGTAAGATCATCAGCAATTTTCTAGCTATTGATGGATCATATTTCCTAGTGTTTCCCAGTTACTTAGGTTAACTCAAATGTGTGAGGGATTCAGATCAACTGGTGTTCATTGGTTTAGTTTGGTTTTGTTCTATTGTGTGTGTCTGAGTCTTTTTGAAAGTCTAAGTTAATATCTATAAATACTGTAGAAAACAGATCACTACTACCTGAACTGAGTAGCTGAGTCTAACTAATGTTTGTCATTCTTTTGACCTCAGAACTATGGCTCTGTTATAGCTGTACTTTAAAAAGAGAAATAAAAATTATTTTCTATCAGGGTGAAAATGTTAGTGGGTTTAAGTGCCTTCCTATAGAACCATTATAGAAGCAGGTTCCATCTTCTTTTCTATTGATTCACTTAGAATGAATGCCAAATGTGCTCTTAAAGTGTTGTATCAAGCTGTGTTAGTCTGAGGTCTTCCATGAAACAGGCATGTACATACTTAAGCATTGCAGTAGACCTGAAGAAAGTACATATGTTAGTGCATAGGTTTCCATACGAAAAGTGTCTAAAAATGCATGTATTTAAATGTAGAAACTTTAAAAAATCAGCAAGGTGTGATAAGGTACTTAGGTTGTCCAGCAGTGTTGTGAAGAAGACACCTAAATTCAATCAAAGAGCAATGCTATTTGTCTGGAGCTTATCCTGGGTAAGCTGGATCTTTCACTGAATCAAGCTCAAGGTGAATCAAAAATGATGCTTTCCTGACCCTATAAAACCTGTTGTTTTATATGAGCAGTCATGGTGTTGTTCAGGATTATGGAGAAATTTGGGAAAACATCTGGCCAAAAGGAATTAAAATTGATTTATCTATGATATCAGAATGACAGATTTATCAAAGCATTATGAATTTCTTTTGCTTTTTTTTCTGGATTTCCAACAGGTTACTGTGATAAGATCTGAATATTTTTATTTGTGTGGATAAAAATCTGAAACTTGGAAAGGATTTCACTATCTAAAAATCAAACATCCTGGTTCAATAAATTTTCATTTAGATTGTTCAAGTACTTGATGGGGCTTGTGATACTTGACAGGCTGCAGAATCCTGACATTTAAGCAGGTCAAGAGGGAACCATTAACTATGTTTTCAGCACAATTACAATGATTTTAAAAAAAATACAATAGCACATCATTTAAGCTCTGTAGGACCTCTCTTTTCTCTTCTGCTTTTGCCTTGTTACATTGATCTGAAGTGTGACAGGAATTGTCCTAATTCAGAAAAAAAGTACGTGAATTCACTTGATCAGCCTACATTGCAGCAACTGAATAACTTCCTATCTTAACTCTGGCATTGTCATCTCAGGATCACGTAAAGTAGGAGTAACCCATCAGTTATATTTATCTCAAGTCAAGTGATCTAATAGAATGTCTTTCATAGTTGTATGATCAGAAACCTAGTGTACATAAAATGTATGATTTACATTTCAAAATTTATGATCTTTCCAAGAGAAGAAAGCTGTTGCTTGAGCTGAACCATGGACATTATATTGATGTTTTTGTGATAAATACCAGGCTCAACTCCTATCAGAATATATGCATGGTTAAAATATTAAATACTTGAAAGATCCAGATAACCTTATAAATAACTTTCAGAGTGAAAATACAAGTTTGAAAAATGTAAGGTTTTTTTGGGGAAAAAAAAAATCTTTTCCCCACTACCAGTATGTTGATTTGGAGCTGATGAATCAGACTGGTTTTAGCATCATCAGGCACCCCTCTCAGATCACCAATGATATAGCTTGCAAAATAGGACATTGTTTGAGTTGTTTGACTACATCCCAAGGGCAGAGTATCTTGCAATTATAAGTAATTATATCTTGTTTAAGCAAGACAGTTGACAGGCAATGTAATTACAACATCATCAAAATCACCAGCTTCATTTTCCTCTCCTTTATGTCTTTTCATCATTACTACTTAAAACTTCACTCTTTTTTTGTTGTTTTTGTTTATTTGCTTGTTTGTTGTTGTTCTGGTTGTTGGGTTTTTTATTTAAATTTAAGTTTCTTTTAAATCCACCCTTTAAATGTTGGGACCTTCTCAACAGGATTGTTAGACTACTATTTACTTTGTATTCCTTTTGCGTTTTTCTTAGGTATATATTACCAGCACATAGGGGTTTTTTCCTCTTTAAGAAAAATCTAACAGGAAGTCTTTTAGGATAGTTTGTATTTAAGGAAAAAAAAACCAACAACAACAACAACAAAAAAACCCTCTTCTAATATAATAACAAAATATATTTTCTGTTTTCAAGAAAAGCAGAAATGTATTACATATCATTCTTTACTTCTTGAGAGCATTTTCCAAATTTTATGAAACATAGTTCCCTTTGGCTGCCTTGATTCATCCCTTCTTCATCACTCTTGAATATAGATACATGATGAACTAATTTTTTTTTCAATAAGTTGCGCTTGAACTTACATAACAACATTTTGAATGTGAAACTACAAGAGGAATACTGGCACAATATAATTTCTCCCTCTGTAAAGGGGCCAAGGTCCTACTAGAGACCCCCATTCTTGAACCAAAACTACCAAGTCCCACCCATATCTTGAATTCTGGTGATCTGAGGTGTTATATTCACAAATATTAAAAAATATTACAAAGCAGGCATTCTAAACCTAGTTTGGATCCACAGGCACCCAAGTGAAGCTTGATTTCTCAGTACTTAGTAACTACTCTAGCAGACTTCCTAGAGGGTTCCCATGTCCCATTACCTCTGATGACCTCTGATACATTGCAGTAAAAAGGCCTCTTAACCTGTATCATAGAGTGAAAAAATTGAGAGAAGAATCATTGCGTCTTTGGAGTACCACAGATTTCACAGAATATTCTGACATGGAAAAGGCCCACAAGAAACATCAAGTCCAGCTCTCAAATGAATGGCCCATATGAGGATCTAACTCATAATCTTGGTGTTATTAGCACCATGCTCTAACCAACTGAGGTAACTCCAAGTCCTCACTGAGGGAGGAGAGGTAGAGGTAGATGTTGGAGACATATCCATATAGTTCATACATCAGACTATAAAGAAAGCATAATTTCCATTACTATTTACTGAATAGGTGATGTCCAATTCTGCTGAGTTCTTTGTTATGGTTATAGTTTCAAACTTCATCTCAAGATCCACTAATGTGTAAACTGTGTGCATGGCATAGGAGACAGGTAGAATCTCCCAGAAGTTTGCTTGCATGTATTTCCAGGTATGTTTACATATGTGTTGCAACATAATGTCTACTCTGTTTATATATGTTGACATAAATCATATGACATATCATCCAGGCCAGACAAGAAGTATGAAATCTGTCAAAGGAGTCTGGGGGCAGCAGACAGCAAGAGACATATAGGCTTGTTGAGCTGCAAGTGCACCAACTTCACTGCCAAAGAACTCCTATCTGTTGTGCACTAACATTAGTAACATCAGTTTCCTACACATAGCTTGACTAGATTGCAAAGCTCTGCAGGTCTACTTGTTACTCTTTGCAATCATGTCACTGTTGTCACAAAGGCAGGAGAATTGGAATTTGCCATCAATCTTTTGCTCAGAGAGTAAGAGATTATTTGAATTCTCTTGCAGCTTGGTTTGGTTGCTGTTTTTTTTTATTCTTTTCCTCATAATGACTAAACTAGAGAAAAAAAAGCTATTTTTTCTTAATCGCTGAAGTTGTGTCAAGAAATAATTTAGACACAAATGGTCAGAGCACCTTCTAAAAGAGGAATTATTCTTCAGTGTGACCTAATTTAATTTGAATTTTGTATTTTTGTGCTATCTTCTAGCAAAACTTACATATATTATATCTATTGAAACATTCTCATGTTAATCTCACCATAAAATTTTTCACTGTTCCTTGTTATTATTCTTCTGCATTGACCTACTCATATCTGAAGGACTGCAATAGCATCTGATATTTCTGCTTGAAATCTTAAGACAACTGAATAATTATGTGGTATATGATCAGGGGACAATCTGAACATAGAAATGTTGCAGGTATCCTTACAGAAGAAACAAAAAGTCAGTCTATACATAATGACATTAAAAGAATGAGGCAAAATACAATGTCCAATGTTTACTGGGAAAAAAAACACATGTGCTAGTGAAAGCAAGATAGCATCCAGATCACACTGAAGTTAGAGTACCAGCAGTATTACTGTCGAGAAGGATATACTGAGACAGAGTTTACAGAATCCCACAGTTTACAGAAGAAAAAAAAGAATATATTCAATCATACAAAAGAAGTTAGTTTGGAAAGAAATATTCTGTTCTCCAGGTGTTATTTCAATAAATAAATTAAATGCCTATATAAAAGCTCATACCATGTAATTCAGCTGCTACTTCAAATAATGTGATCACGGGAAGTTTTCTGGAAGTATCACATTAGCAAAACAGTACACTTGCTTCCATTGTTCATGGCTATAGCTGATTTGGGACTTTGGTGGCCCTGGAGAACAGCTATAGCTCTGCATAGCTGCCAGACTTGCAGAGTGATGCCTGCCTTGAAAGAGGAGTGGAGATCAAGGCATGAGATCAGAGGCTACATCATTTGTGGTCTTCCTCCCCACTGAAGCTGTATATTATAAATTTATAAACACTTATGTCATCAGTTGTCTCATTTGTCAGCTTTTTTTTTTTTTTTTATAAAGCATGGCTTCTCAGCAGAAATAAGTAAAAAACTTAAAAGCAACTGCCACCTTTTGTGATATTTGTGAGGCTCTGTGGGTGGTGTGGCTAAATACAATCCCACTTCTCTCCTTAGAAGGCACTGATACCCTACAGCAAGAAATTATATGTGACTGAAATCATTGAAGGAGGCAGTTACTTCACATCTACTGTTGATGTCATGTAGTGATAACTTTGTCTTGGAAGGTTGGGATATTCCTGGACATTTTTTCAGAATCTATGGCCTCTGAATGACAGATCTGCATTATATCCAAAGTTATTTCATTCATATGGAGCAAGATGAGTCTTTTTGAATGTTATTCTTTGACATTTCCATTTTTCATTGCATATTTTGTCAAGTTTCATTAAAAATATTCAACCTGTCTACTCAATAACCAGCTTTGAGATCTGACCAACTTGTTCATCAAAGCAAGTTATTCAATTAGTTTTGGTATTATTTGCATTTGGGGATGTCTAGCTTAGGCTGATCTTTCACAACTATAACCCAAAAACCTCATTTTTTTTTAAAACATTATTCTGCCTGAATTAATTTTTTTTGCAAACTTTTCTCCATGTATTTTCAATGTTTTTAAGCTAAGCCTCGAAGATTTGCATCAGAAGATTTTTGTTAGGAATATATCTTCTGTCTTTCTGGTGCTCTGTCCTCCTGACAACATGCAGCTTCAGAGTACAAAGAGACTGGGCAAAATCTTTCAAGGTTATTCCAATCCCAACTAGTCTATGAACTTTCAGCAACTTTTCTGTAATTGTATTTCTGTGCCCTAGTCTTGGACCTACAACCAGGTTACTGAACTGACGGCAGGTAACTTTTCTACTCCACATTGATTCATCTGCCAGTGCACAACCAATACAAGATAAAGGGATGAACAATTTGAATGGAGTCAAAAGAAAGACCTGAGGACAAGCACAATCAACGGTGTTGGAAGGGTGAAGTTAAGACTAAGTTGGAGGCAAAAGGAGAAGGGAGATTACTGGCAGGATGCTAGGACAGACTGTCAAGGGGGGAAAACTGGAAGGTGGTCTGGTTCTGCCTGCATTTTAAAACTAAAAGTCTAAACCTGATTTTAATCTTTAAAATGTTCTGAAAGTGATTTCAATATTAATACAGGAAACTACTTTTCCTTTTATATATCAAATTCTCAATTCCTCTTCAACAAAGGATATTCTCTCATAGTTTTATTGATCTTGAAGTTTACTTGCTTTTTTACAGTTCCCTCTTTCTGATTTCTTTTCTCAATTAAAGGACAGAGTAGACCTTTGTGGGGATAATTCATATCATGTTAAGGTGAATGACTAACGAAAAAGTCCCTGACATCATGGCACAGCAAAAGAATGTGGAGGTTTAAAATCAGTAAGCAGACACTCGTCTTCTGTGTGGTGTAGTCACTGAGGCAAATGAAGCCATGCTGCTTTACAGGTTTCTCAGGATGCTGATACTGCTTTTTGTGGTTTGTTCATGTGTTGCTCCCTGTCTCCCATGGTCTCTGCATTCAGTGACTATAATGTTTAGATTTAACAGAAGAGACATTGGGGTTTAGGTAGCTAGTAAATATTACCTGTCAGAAACTGTTACTATTTTTTTTTTCTTATGTTCAGAGCTGTTGTATCTCTGTGATGGATGCACTTTGCAGGAACAGTCCTTTATAATACTCTAAAAGCAGACATAAGTAAAACAACCCAAACCATATCCATTATTAATAATTGATGTTCATTCAGCATTGGCAAGTATTGATTATAAGTTTAAATGGAAGTTCTTTGCAATATTGATTTGGGTGCTTTTGACTTGAAACAGAAAGCTGAATGCACTTAATGGAAGTTGGTCACATTTCTTTAAAATTAAGCAGTCATTAAGTATCAGGGATTCACCGTTCCCTGATTTTGTGGGATAGACTGTATGTCCTTGAGGAACTGTCAAAAATGTGTTAAACATTGCAAATTTTTGAAACAGACTAGGATAACAAATGGTCACAAAAATTTGTAATATGTTCTGACTTTGATGTATGATGAGAAAGACGATTTTCTGAAGAGCTAGCTTTTCAAAGACAAAAGAGGAGAGGAAATAAAAGGAATGAAAGAAAGGGGAAAGGGAGATAACATTAGTAGCTACTTAGTAGGAAAGGCATTGTGCCAATAGGTTTTTGCTCTTGGTTGTTTGCCTTATACTAGTGTTACAGCAGTTCTGAATCTTTGGCTTAAAAATACAGAGTTGAAAACGTATAGAGACAGGGAAAGCCCATAGGTGGATGAAGGACTCAGATAACTGTTACTATATTACTGGAGAATGGTGTGTGATTGGAAATGAATTGCAGGTTTTGGAGATGATTCCATTTCCATTAAATGTCTGAAATAGAATCACAAATTTGTTGCCGTTAAGCAGTTCTTCAAGAAGTTTATTCTTTTGTGTGCTAGTTTCAATATTACCACTGAATTTTCCTTAAGAAGGACCTCCACTTCCATCTCTACAGTAATACTGAAAAATGTCAGTGAGATCTCAATGTCAACTAATCTTTACTATTGACTTGAAATTTGTTAATAGCAAAATTACTATTGTTGAATATAATTTGACATGATGGTTTATTTTTAACAGAATTTCTTTTTAGAAGGTATTTAAAAAGCTTGGAATAACATACACACAAATATTTGAATTATTAAAATAACAAATTAAACCAATTTAAATGCTTTTGCAGTCATAATTAATCATTAAATTCTTCTTTCCTTAGTCAAATGTGGTTTTCAAAAGGAATTTTGGTTAAAAGTATATACCTTTTTTACTGGTTAATGTATGCTGTTGAAGTGATACATAAAAGCTGTATAAACACATCTTTTTGTTTAAAAGATCACAGAGAGAAAAGTGAAATAATAATTTCAGAAATACAACTCACAAAAGGAGCAAAAAAATGTGAGCCTGTAACACCTGTCTAAAAGTAGGAAGGAACCATGGTGAGAGGAGATGCAGCATCATCTTCTATTATTTAGCTATGCAGCCCAGCCTTTCATTGTAGAAAGTTTGCTCTACTCTTTAAATCTTTAGTTGTGAATATATTAGCTGTATGAAAGTTTTCACTAAATGTGAGGGAGAAAATCACTGAAAGTATGAGAAGTCAGCACACTGAAAATTTAGTTGGATAAAACAGTAATGTGTAATTGCCTTTGACATAGAAGAAAATGTTTCTCTTCAGTTAACTGCATAAAAATATTTGAAGGGTTAAGCTGTTCTGATACCATGGTCTTTGCCAATATAGGACCTGTGTGAATTTCTAATGAACTTGCAAAATTATAAGGGACAAAAATAAATTACACTGATTTTGCATCCATGAATAAACTACCATATTTATACTGCAGGGTACTTGCAAAAGACATGCAAGTCAGACGTGGTTTTCGATAAAAAACGTGTTATTCTATGATTCTATGTACTCTCTACATTCTTTGATCACATTGCTTTGCCAGATAAGGGTTATGAAAACAACAAGAACTTCTTTTGTTCATAAGACTCTTTGACTTAAAAAATAAAATTGTTAACTCCATACTTGAGAATTTTCCTAAGAACCCTGGTATGACAGGCAGAAGTAAAACCCAGCAAAAATGTGTACTAAACTTCATCTATCATAAATCTATACTGACAAGCAACTTTGTTTTAGGGTTATTAGTGCTTCAGTTCTATAACATGCTTCTAAGTAGGGCTCTATATCTTAAATATCCACTAAATACTGTTGATGTCAAATGCAAGAAAAATTTCCTCAAGTCTGCTCATAAGTCTAAGTCACCCTTTTTTTCTCTCCCAGAATTTTATAGAACACCATCATAGCTTCCACACGATGCAGTCAACTAGAATACTGAGTATAACATTTTACGGGAAAAGTGACATTTAAGCACACATTAGTTTTGCTGAGGGCTTAACTTGTCTATAAATAGCTCAGAGTTGGGTGGAGATTTTTCTGTTCATAAAAGCCTGTTACTGAAATCTCTGCTATAAGAGGAAGTGACATTTTTTTGGTGGTTTATCTTCCATACTAATGTAACAAGTAGGTCAAGGTGATTAAGATGCGTCACACAAAATGTATCTCTTAAAGAGCAGTGCTGTTTCCTTTGTTTTTGTGACTACACTTGAAACATGTGCAAAGAGATGAAGAAGATCAAGGAACTGAGAGTCTGGTCCCCCCCAGAGTTTAATGGCTGATCACTTCTGGCTGTTTAATTTTCTTAGTGGCTGGATGACACAGGTATTTAATAAAACAAGATTAACAAAGGTTTATGTAATAGAAGCATTCTTTCTTTTCTAACATCTGTGCTCTGTAAGATTTAAAACTTCTTCAGCAATACCTATATGTTCATTATTGGCTGATATCAAATCAGGAGCCTGATTCACAGTTGGGTTAAAAAACCCTCAACTATTAAAAAATACTTCAACTTGAAATGAGTTCAGATAATTCCTTTAGATCATACAGTGCTTCTGAAAGGCTAATTGCTTTATGAAAGTACCCCCACTTATTATATAAACTTCCTGAAGAGACAGGATTCATTCACTCTGTGCCTTAATTCTGCCTTAATTCTTCAGTTTCAAACAGAAATAATATTTGCACCTCATCTCTGTGTAAGGTTAACACATTTTATGAATAAGGATGTGGTTGCAGTAAGAGAAATCTTCAAAATTAAATGATTGAGGAGTCACAATAAGTAGCAATAGTTCCCAGACCTCCTATCCTTGCTGTTGACCTCTATAACCCCCTCTTTTCTCTTTACAATAGTTATATTGTAAATTATTGGATTAGATATGAGAACATATTACATTAGTAATTGGTTTGCAACAGAAAAAAAAAAAAGAATGTTTTAATAAAGCATTCTATTCACAGTTATATTTTTCTCCTTAATTTTATATTCAATATTTCTTCCTCAGTAAGTCCTAGAAGGTAGAACAGCATTAACTTGTTGGTATTTGTAATTACAGTGAAATATCTATGCTGCAATAAAGCCTATTGGTCTCAGTTGACAACGGAAAACATCATTGTGATAAATGTATATATCAGGAAAACAAGAAAGTTCCTAAATAATTTTAATTAGCAAGCAAATGGAAAACAGCACTAACAGTGAGGAGAGGAACAGTTGATGATCATAGAATATCCTGAGTTGAAAGGGAACTACAAGGATCATAAAGTCCAACTCCTTACCCTGCACAGGATAGCCTCAAGAACCACATCATGTGCCCGAGAGCATTGTCCAAATGTTTCTTGAACCCTGGCAGGCTTAGTGCCATAACCACTTCCCTGGGGAGCTTGTTCCAGTACCTGACCACCCGCTGGGTGAAGGATCTTATCCTAATATCAAACCTAAACATACCTCTCTTGCTGGTCACAGAATGAAGACATGAGCACCTGCCTGTTTCTCCTTCCCTTGTGAGGAAACTGTAGACTGCAATGAGGTCTCCCCTCAGTTGCCTCTTCTCCAGACTGAACAAATCAAGAAACCTCAGACACTCCTTGTACTACTTCCCCTCAAGGCCTTTCACCATCTTCATGGCCTCCCCTGGATGCTCTTTAGTAGCTTTATATCCCTCTTGTAGTGCCCAAAACTGCATACAATATCCAAGATGTGGCTGCCCCAGTGCAGAGCAGAGCGGGACAATCCCCTCCTTCGACCAGCTGGTGATGTTGTGCCTGATGCTCCCCAGGACACGGTTGGCCCTCCTGGCTGCCAGGGCACTGCTGGCTCATATTCAACTTGCCATCAACCAGGACCACCAGGTCCCTTTCTTCAGCACTGCTCTCCAGCCTCTTTTTTTCCCAGTCTGCCTGTATGTGCAGGATTGCCCTGTCCCAGGTGCAGAATCTGGAACTTCTCATTCTTTAATTTCATATGATTGCTGATTGCTCAGCATAATTTGTGTCCAGATGTCTCTGCAGGGCCTCCCCACCTTCAAGGAAGTCAACAGCTTCTCCCAATTTAGCATCATCAGCAAACTTTGTATACCTTCATATCCTGAGATGATGTGCCAGCCCATAACCTATTTCTCCTGTAACCTTAGGCTCCCTAAAAGCTGTTGTGAATGTCACCAGCTGTACATAGCTCTGAGGTGCAACTCTTTCTTAATCATTTCAATGCAATTTGTGTAGGACAATATTGACAACAATATTCATATAATACAGAAGTCTTGTTTGCAGAGGTCACAGGATAGTTAAGAAAAGAAATTAGGATGTCTACACCTGGTTTAGGCTTCTGAAGGATGTAAATGCTAAGGTACTGAAAATCTGGCCTATGTGCTTACAGGTTAGGAATGAAGCAAACTAGAGAAAAAATGTTTATAAGGAGTTTCTCTTCCTCGCCTTGCTCTGTTCATTTGGTTGCACTTAGAAAGATTGATCATGCAGTTTGAACTTAGCTGTCTTAACTGTGCTTAACAAAATACAACATTTATGCACAAGGTAATTTTTCAGTTTGCCTCACCCTTCTACACTTCAGAACTGACCTCCAGTGACCATGCTGTTTTACAAGTAGACCTTGGTTGCCCATAGACAGACACTGACAATACATGTTTATGAAAATGTGCTACGTGTATGAAGGGAAAGTAACATCAACAATTTTTTTCTAGTACTTTGAAGAGTCTATGATGGGCCTATGTGTTACAGATGATTTATGCCTATTTTTTGCTACTGAATGCAGGCACGGCACTTTTCAGTCTGGAAGCAACACAAGATGACTCTGACTTTTAATTAATACATTCAGGTGGTTGTGTACAATTATGTGGGATCACCAGAAGTGTAAATGGAGGTGTGGATAAGGAAGATAAAGTAAGACCCAACAACCCTCATATTACCATTTCTCTAGTAAATTTGTAACTACTGCTTTACCTATGCCTGTTTGATTAACTGAGTTAAATGTTCTTCCAATTTTCATAGTCTTTGCATGTTCAGAGCATCAGATTCAGACTGGACAGAGAAATGCAGAATTATCTTCATTCATCTACACAGCAATATCTTAGATTATTTTTGTAGAAAGAATTACTTCAACATAAGAAGTAAGGTTGTCCAAATAGATTGGCTTGCAATTTTACACTTCCAATGACAATTAGTCCAATGGTAATTGCTCTTAACAATGACAATGACATTGATCTCCACAATGGCTTGCATAGGTTACTCAAAATCTGATTCTTCTTTACTAGAAGATAGCTAAGTGGAACAATTCCTAACACAATATCTGCACAAAAATGCATATTTTCCCTATATGTATATATAAAGCTACTAATCCATGTACCTAATTACCAGTAATTATCCATAGCAGTATAAACTCTGCCTACGCATGAGAAGATTACTCACAAATTTCAAGCCTGAAATCTTACTTCTATTAGTCAACTTTAAGCAAGCTCAGGTGAGATTCCATCAAAGCAGTGTAAATCATAACTGAAAACATGCTATCTTTCTACTGATGATTGATACATTCATTAGAAAGGAAATTATATTTTCTCTATGCAAGGTTTTTTGCTGTTTTTTTTCAAACTGATATCCCAACTGAACTGTGTCATGTTCGTACTTTCACCGGCTTTTGGAGGAAATGCTGGACAGAGTGCTGCATGTATCTCATCTCATAACATTGTCCAAATCTGACATTCTTTTCATGCATATTTAGTCCAATAAAAAGAACTGATTAACCTTTTCAGACTTCATGAGTTTTCATTAAATTACTAAACTAATAATTGCATCTGTACCAAATTGGACTTTAGGGTAAAGTTAGCTGTTGAAGGACCTTGACCCTAAAGTCTCATCTATTTTGAATTCCATTTTAATGAACACATTCAAACTTCACTGCTTAATTACATCACACATCAATGAATTTTGCATTTTGATTAGGTAATAACTCTATGTCACTCTCTGGATCACTTGATGATAGGCCCATGAAACATCTAAACCATGCTAATAAGTTCCAAGACAAGCGTATATATATATATATATATATATCTATGTATGTATGTATGTTTTAGACTCATTAGCATTTGTTCCTTATCTACCCAGAGGTATTTGTATTGCATTTTATGATAATATGAGCATTTCTATTGTTGCTTTGCTACTGCTACTGCTTTTACTACTGCTCTGTAGTATCTTTTATATTTCTAAAACATTGTTTCATCTCCCTCATTACATAGTAGTGACCATATTACAGCTGTATCAGTCTGATAAAACTTCATAAGGCAATAGAGAGACATTGATCTCATGTGTCTCAGTTATTTTATTAAGAAAAAAACATACTCAGCATATTCTTAAGTAGTTTTCATGTTGTTGTTCTTCGTGTTCATCTTGTGCTTAGCTGAGGGGCTGTTTGTTTGTTCTTCCCCAGCATCAGGGCATTACATTTCTTGAAAAATATGTTGTTCCTGGAAATTTCTCTACTCTTCAGATTGTTCTATGTGTTACCCACACTTTATTTTTTTGCCAAATAGTATGCAGAAGGCCCCCTGTAAAGTTTTTGGTGAAGAGCGAAATGCATCAAAACAGTGGAATACTTGTTAAATTTGCTTTTCTGCATCATAGAAAAGGTCTCAGCTAAAGATGAAACATAAGATATACATAAAAAGGAAAAACACTGGGAAAAAAATATGAGCTATCTATGACAAAACCTAAGTTGCAAAGAATGCTTACTGAATATGAAATACAGATGGTAGGCTGGGCCACACAACCAGTGTGGATGAACTTTTATAAAGGTCACATGCAAGAGCAGGTTAAACATGGAAGATTTCTCATAAAAATCAAAATAGTCATTATTAATTCACTGATTTTCATGAGTTTAAAAAAGCTGTGAGGTCTAAATAAAAAACAACAACAACAAAACCAACAAAAAAAGGCCATTCTAAATCTTGTACTGTAGATCTGCATTCCAGCATCCAAAAATCAGCATTTAATGTGCCATACTGAGAACAAGTATTTCTGGCCAGCAAAGCAAACGCACTTGTAAATTCATGGAAGTATATTGTATTTGATTTGTTACAATTTAGATATTTCATACAAATTAATCTCTATCAAATAATGCTACTAATTTTCCTACTTTAAAGAAGACATTTTATCATATCACATTGACATTACAGATGTTTCAGATTTTCTAACATTTTCTTTTCCACCATAGTGACTGGTGGTTTACTTTTTTATTAACATACCTTGTGTACACCTTTAATTACTTCTTTTCTTTTTTTCTTTTTTTTTTTTTTTTTTGGGGGGGTGGGGGGGGGGATGTATCTTTAGTCTATCATTCTACCTTGGAGGATGTCAAACTCTGTAATTAGAGAATCTCTTAACTGAAGAGTGCTAATAGCAGTCATTGCAACTGTCAGCAGTTTCTCACTTTTCACTGAGGACAGTGTTTGCTAACTGGATTAAGTCTGGTTCTGGCTGTAATCTCTGCAAGCAGTAGTTAAAGAAAGAACTGTGATGCCACACCTGGTTTGTGGGCTGGAAGGTGATGAGCACAGCTAATAAAATCTAATTTAAAGCACAACCCATGCACATAATTAACTATGCCTTATTTCCTTGATTAAAAATCTGCTTATCAATGATAATGACTCAACTGAAACACGATCTAATATTTTAAGGTAGAGTAGGCACTTACATTACCTGAATAAGATACTGTTCAAATGTGCTGAGTGAGTTTCTTTTAGGTGGCATTGCTGCTCCTTTTGACAAAGCAGTTCAGAACTTTGCAAGTTGGTATTTTTTCTATAGTGAGAAAATTGAACAAACAGAGATATTTTTCTCTAATACAACTCAACCTACATTTTAAGTGTCTCTTTCTCAGAGCAATACCATCGAATTCCATGAGAGTGCTGCTCTAGAAATTTAAGACTCCCAGCACACCACACAGACTTTTTACTTCTCTTGACCTACCCCACTGTGAATATTTGACATCACTTGATTTCTGTTGATTTTAAAATTTATTTCAGTCTTTTTTTTTTTTTCCTATGCACAAATGTTGACAAGTAGATACCACTAAATCAATTTTCACCCTTCTGTACTTGCAATAAGAAGATCCTCAGCTAATGGTTACTATTGTCGGAGTCATCATTAGAATTTAACTCCATTCTTACTGAGCCTGAGGGGAAAGACAACATAAATAAGGTTTGTGATAGCTCAGACATCAAAGACAAGCTTTTGGTGAGCTATACAACCTCTGGCATAGCAGTATAGCTACACTGTTGGATGATTTTTTGACTCTTTATTGTTCCTAATAAGACATGGATTCAAGGCTTATGTTCAATAGTACTGCAAGGAAGGATAATAAAGAGCTCATGACTCTGCAGAGGTTTGGAAATTCAATCTAAAGAACATTGACTCGACAAGGATAGAGAAAAAGAAAATAGATGATGGAGCCTAGAAGCTGTAAAAGGAATTTTGGTACATCGTACTGTGGGAGTAGTGGGAGAATTTCAAGATCAGTTGAGAGGTTTTAACAGTAAGAGAAAAGCTAATCTTTTTTTGCAAGTATCATTGTTAAGAGACGAATTCTTGAAGGAGCCATAGAAGAGCCAAAGGGGGGGAACTTACACCTCCCCTTTGAAAACGCTTTTAGGAAAGTGAAAATTGTTTTTCATCTTGACTCTGTCTTGTTTTGAGCCATCTGAAATATTTTGAAAGAATAGCTGCATAATTTAAAATACTATTGTGTATTTTCCATAATCAATCCACCTAGTGAGGGACTAAAAACAAATCAGCTGAGACTGATTGTCCAGCAATAATTGAAGAAGCTAAAGTTGAAAGAAGTTCTGCTCAAGAGCTTGAGAGTCCCTATGAGAAGCTCATTAGCAGTGTTTCAATAAAGTGATCCAGAAAAGTCAGGAGGCTCTTCAAAGGCCTTGTATAACTGTCTAAAGAGTAAAATAATTTTCTGTTTCCTACTACATTTCAGAGAAGTCATTTTCCGTCAAATATGAAAAAATTATGACATAGAAAGCAAACGCAAAACTGGTTCTGAGATGAACTAGTGTGCTCTGAATTAATGTGAACCTTAACAGTCCCTGTGCAAGGGATAAAGACTATTGATGTAGTATGTATTAGTGATCTGTCTTTGTAATATATTTTTCTTTCTGGAAATTTATGAATGTGTATACATTAATAAGATTAATAAGCCTGACAGGAGTACATTGCTCTGTGATCTCCCATATTTGTGAAACATAACAGCAGTCTATGAAATACTTTTGGCCCAGGACAAAAAATATCCTTTAAAACAGCTCCTAAAATAAAACTCAAGAGTAATATAAAATAAGGATTTGCATCCAATTGCTGTGCTCCAGGAAATAAGATAATTTAATACTGTGGACACAAGCCATTCTGTGTAACCTGATCTCAGACACTGAGATTTATTCCAGGCACAATCAACTTTACCAGTACAGTTATGAACCCTCTACTGGATCTTGCTGAGATGTAGTTAATTTTTCCTATAGCAGCCCTCACAGTGCTGTGTTTTGTATTGGTAGCTAGAGGGGTACTGCGAACCCAGCAGTGCTCTGGTTACACTGAGTAGTGCCGGCACAGCACCAGTGCACTGTCTCTCCAATGTTACCCCCACCCCCAGTAGCCTGGAGGTGTGTGAGATCATGGGAGGGGACAAAGCCAGGACAGCAGATCAAACTGATCAAAAGGTATTCCATTCAATGTTTGCTCAACAATAAAAGCTAAGAGAAAGGAGAAAGAGGGGGACATTCATTATTGCATTGTTTTAATTCCAGAGCAACAGTTACATGTACTGAAACCCTACTTCCGAGGAAGTGGCTGGACTTTACCTGCTGGTAGGAAGCAGAGAATGAATCTTTTGTTTTCATTTTCTTCTGCATGAGGTCTTTGCTTTATTAAACTGTATTTCTCTTGATCAATTTTTTTTTTTTTTTTAATCTTCTTTTCTCCCCTCCCCATGCTGCCAGGGAGTGGAGTGCCAGAGTAGTTTACTGGACACCTGGTGTCCAGCCAAGATCAACCCACCAAAACCCACATTTTCTTAACACTCAAAATCATGTATTCTCCACCATAAATATCTATTTAGAACTTTACAGTTTAACTCTTAAGGAACACTGTGTTGTTTGCCTTTCAATAGTCTATCTGGAAGTACTAGCACGTTACCACAGAAGAATTGCCATGAATTGTTAGATTTCCATATATAATATGGTTTCTTGCATGATGCATATAGGGTGTGTTATCTAGCTTGTCCGAGCCATTTTGTCCCTATTTTTCACTTCAGATGGTAACATTTCTTTCCACATTGCTCATCCTCACATCACCTAAGTAGCTTCTGCCCCACTGCAGTTTTGTATATTTTTTTGCAGACTTTGGGTGTTTGATGACTTTGACTTGTGATTCCTTGCAAACCATTTTTTCTTTCCTTTTCTTGTTTGATAAAGTGACAAAATAGCCCCTTAAAGCCTTGGACTAAATCCTTTTGATAACTCAGCTCTTGCAAATGCTTTGTCTATAGACCATGACTTGTAATTTGCAATGTACTGTGTAGGCAGCAGTTTTACAGGTACTTGTCAATCTATTTTATTATATTGCTTGTCCTTGCTATTTTTTGTCTCCTATGGGCTATATTCTCTTTTTCATTTTATTTTCCTTTTAACCCCCAATGTTCTCTCCACTCTTTATGCAAGAAAAGAGGAAGTTTTACACCTTAAATTTATTATGTGCTTTATAGGTTCCATTAGAGTTTACTTGATATACTGAGATGTGTGCTTTACATGGAATGGAAATTACACATGTATCTATGTATGCATATATACAAATATTTCTGTTGTCAAAGTTCAATGTTTCTTTGCTATAAAAGTCCCTGGAAAAATCCTCTGTATTTAAGAAGACCAATAGTCTGTGAAAACATGCTATTCTTAGTAACCATATTGTATTGTCATACTTCAGAAGATTTGGGGTGCACCTACATAACAGGGGAAGAGCTAAAAGAGAAGTTGTATGTTTAGTTTATTTTCAGTTTGTGGAAGACCTTTTCTGGGGGAGAAACAACCCACGGAATTATGAAATTTGGCTTAGGTGAAAGTAGTTAAAATCCAAATTAGATAAATAAAAGCCTTTACCAGATACATCAGGACTATGCTTTGATATAGTATTTAAAGCATATAGGTAATGAACTTGTAAAAGCAGCTGTAGGAGATTCAAAATTATTTGGAATTTATGTTTCAATAATGAAATAGCTGGTGTAGAAGAGAGTGAATTTTGAAAATTGTCTGTGAAGTGTTTTGACACTTTCTGAAAAAGAAACTGTTTTAAAAATATATTTTTAGTATTTCGTAATGACTGAAATACCTTCTATTGACACACAAATTTATCTTATTTTCTGCTTTTAAGAAGAAAAAAGCCCTCTAAAAATTTATTTCTCCGTTCAAAGGAAAACGAATGCAAGAAAATCATAATCCTATTATCAACCAGCTTTCATTAAGCAGAAATTATTTCTGATATACTAACTAATGTAAAGTTATGCTTTTAAAAAATAAATAATATGGAAGAGGGACATCTTTCATTACACCCTTTGATACTCTCTCCTTATGGTTGTATGCATACAAAGTAAAACAAATAGCTAGAATATAGAAAAAAGTCAACCCTTGTAATAAGTCAGAAGAGCCTGTGATGCTATGTGTAACTACATCAGACAGGAAAATTGTACCTTTATGTCTTCCACAGGAAAGAAAGAAAAAAAAAAAAAGAAGCTTCAAAACATTTGCCGTTAGGAAATACAATCCCACTGAAAATGATGGAAAATATCCTCTTTGTGCCTCATAGCCAGCTGAGGACTCCAAGGGATTACAAAATCTTTACAAAGTCTGGATGTTGAGGACTAGTTCATATATTTCATATTATAGCATTCAGTTTTACCGAATGTTTGATAGAACACTCAATAAATATTTGCATAACATTCTAGTTTCACTGATATATCACAGGTACTGGTCACATAAAGTGAGGAAATCCAGCTTTTAAAGAATTAGAAGTTCACCTGCAAAATAGCAAACAAATACTTTAATTTCTAAAATACATACAATTTCCATTTCTTATTTTACAAGCTGTTGGAGTTTTCAGCAGGTAAGTATCAATTTCATCAGTGAAGGATAAAAACCTCATTTTCTCATATTTTATTCTATCTGAATCAAGGAAACATCAAGGAAAAGACTGGCAGTTATTCAGACCTATTAAAAATTTTCAGCTATTTTCAGGTGCAGATTTCAAGGATGCTTAGAAAATGTTAAAGGACTAGTTTTAAATATTCTCTTATCTTCAGTTGTTTCTTTTTTTATTTTTCAACATACTATTTTTCTACTTTGAAATAATTTTTACTTTTTTTAAATGCAAATCGGCTTTTAATATTACTTTACAAAAGAATCACCATTGACGCATTTGGAATTTTAAAGTTTTGGGGGGGTTTTTTTGGGTTTTTTTTTGTTTTTTGTTTTTTTTTTTTAAGTGAGCTTTTCAGCTATAGACTTTTTTCACTTATTTTCTCTCATAGTGAGTTTTCAAAACCTCTCTAAAATTTTAGATCATGAAGAAAGGCTGACAAAGACTGAATTTCATCTTAGTCTTCTCTTCTCCCCATCCTTCAATACATATCTGGAGAAATTTCTAATAAAATAAAATTCTCTTCCAGGTATGTAATAACCCTCTAGTTCCTCCGTCCCAGTGGAGAACTTTTTTTTTTTTTTTTCCTGGAAAAATATACTGGGACTCAATATATCCATCTTTTGGAATAAGAAACAGCACACTTTCTCTCCTCTCTCTCATGACCTTCACAAAATCTTCTGCAGTGTACAAAGTCTAATCCTTTACTCAGCATCTGCACAACATTATCTAGTGAATACCAAGAAAAGTGAAATGGAGTGGGAAGATTCCCTGAGAGTAAATTCAATGCCAGACACTGCTGGTTCTTTCTTTCTTTCTTTCTTTCTTTCTTTCTTTCTTTCTTTCTTTCTTTCTTTCTTTCTTTCTTTCTTTCTTTC
>JAWWEV010000043.1:31091052-31102825 GCA_035583235.1 Hafferia zeledoni
TTCCTTCCTTCCTTCCTTCCTTCCTTCCTTCCTTCCTTCCTTCCTTCCTTCCTTCCTTCCTTCCTTCCTTCCTTCCCGCCTCCCTCCCTGCCTCTCTCCCTCTCTCCCTTCCTTCCTTCCTATTCTCTCCTACTTGGAGATACTGCAACATATGTAGCTGTGAGATACTCAAGAGCACCTTTGCATGCAAAGAGGGTTACCAGCACAGTTGGAGATAAGGGACTTTTCATCATGCTCTGAAGACAAATGCATAATGAATCAATTTGAATCTTCTGTGCAACACTTCTTTGCAAGTATGTCAACTTTACATGGCTGAATCATATCTGCTACTCCATCCCCTGATAATCTATACTTTCACTCCAGAATATCTGAATGCCATTTGTGTACTGACTTTAGGATAGATGGCATGATGCAGTAACATGTTGTGTCTAGACATTTTCCTGAACAAAAAATAAACACATCTTAAAGGAAGGAGAGGATACAATATTTTCTATTTTAAAACTATGCTTTGGCCAGCAGGATGACTCTCCACCTGTGAGAAAAAAACTTTTGATGGAAATGTTCCTCAGATGAAGGAAAGTCTTTTTGGTCAAATGCCGTATTTTCAACCTGATATTTCTTTTGTTGTCTCATTTACACACACTGTTATCTCTGTTGAGCTTACTCTCCTGTCCACTATCTAGTTAATCAGTCCTGTCTGGCCTTACAGCTGCTTCTGTCTTCTCACATTCATATTGCTGCGGCTGGTAATAATGGCCACTCCACAGCCATCTTTCCTCGGTAGTTATCTGCCCTTGCCACTCCCCAGAAATTGTCACATAAAAATTAAGGGTGTTCAAAAATATAATCCTGATAAGTCTTGGTGTTTTCCAAAGTTATAAACAGTTATTGTAGCTGAAGTTATATTTAGCAAATAGCTTTTTGTCCCTTACTTTCACATACAATTCATGCAGCCAATGCAAACCAACTCAAACAGAGCAAGAATGCTGACTTCATATTTTAGCTACAAAAATTATCATAGACTTTATTAGAGTGACTTTAAGAACCATTTTTATGCCTTATTTGTCAACAGAAAATGAGATGCTAATTAGTTTCTAAAGACTAATAGACGAGTACTGAACATGGAGTAATATTATATACGGAACTGCAAATTCAAAAGTAATTTCTATTGAATTTTCCTTATAATAGTGTTTTAAAAGAAAATATCCAAGGCAGAAGCTAATGGAAATACAGAAGGTACATCAAAAGATAAACTTCAAAATACTTTGGCTCTATTTGCCTCCTTTTTTTTTTTTTTTTTTAAAGTAAGTGTATAACAAACACTAAAAATATGTTAAAATTTTTTTTCTAATTCCTAGGAAGAAAAGATGCACAGAGGACCAGGGCTATTATTGTAAATATTGCAAGACAGCATTACTATTATTTTGAGGCTAAGTCTCTGAGTTGCTCAAGGTAATAAGTGTTCAAATAATTTTGTTTCATAAATGAGTTCTTAAACACAGCAAATTTTAAGATGGAAAGACAGAACTATTACATGGAAAATGTCAATTACTATCCAGAGAGTCTGATAGATGAGTCTAAAGTGGGAAGTAGATCAAATTGTCACAGAAAAAAATGTAGACAAACTGATGAAAAAAATAAGAATAGGGTAGGCAACCTGCTCTGTCTGGACATTCTCCCTGTCATTCACAACTTGTAAGTTATAGCTGAAAATCACCTTAGAATAGACTGACAATGTGAACTTGATCTCTTCTAATACTGATGGAGGTTCTTAACTGACAAGTATAAATTTAAATTTAGAGGTCTCAGAGTCAAACAAGGTCTCAGCCATACTGACCAGAAAGACTCAGATACTTTTACCATCTACTTCCCAAATACAAAATATAATGCTATAAATATCAGCTTACTGCTGCTTCATTGTTTTTCACTCCAGAACTTATTTCCATCTTTCTAGTCTTCTTTGGCCAGTATTTTACTGTAAACAGTATTTCTATAAAGAAGCGGAACTAGAGTGTTTCAGTAGCAAGAGCATTCACAGTAACATCCACAGACCCAATTTCAGTTTCCTTAACTGGCTTTTTTACCTATTCCTATTAACTATCACCTGTAATTACAGTTTTTATAACCCTAAAACATCAAATAAGTCTTTCTGTTCTTATACAACTTGCCTTTGAGTAGCAAAATAGGAGAAAAAAACATGCTGTTAAAGGTTTAACACCCCATATACTTAATTTTCTTCATTTTTATTATCAATAAACAGTAAAGAAAATAGCATATTTTGGCATTAATAGAATGACAGATGTTTGCCCTGGTGAATGTTTAAAAATCCAAATCACATTTAACTCAATAGTATAAAGCAGCCAGTCTGGTTAATGTAATTGCCTATATAAGTTTATTTATTCCATCAAAACTAGATCTTTATTGTTCTTATTATACCATATCTAATGTATTAAAATTACATTGATGCTCATCTTTGAGCTTCAGAGAAAATTATCAAGTATTTATAAATAATAATCAGCTCATTCATAAGTAATAAACAGCTTATTCTCAGTAGGTATTTTGGATAAGGTTGCTAAAGGAATTAAAATATTGATATCAACATTATATCTAATATCTTAATGTCACTCTGTATTTTTTCATGAATATGATATTCTAAAACCTTCATTATAAATGGAGTGAATAAAAATTTAAAAATTTATTTAAAATTAAAAATATGCATGTATTGTGTATTAACGTGCTAATATCCCTGTTAATGTTACTACATTCAGGTAGCAGGATCCAGTATTTTTGGATTTTTTTTAGGAGTTATTTTATGGAGGTCTCCATGTTTGTTAGGTGATTTGCTTTGTTGTTTTTTTGGTTTTTTTTCCACTAGGCTTCATTAATGTATGTAAATTACACATTTTTTAAATTGCAAGTCATTTATGAGCCAACAAATAGACATACTGTTGGTTTCCTAAAGCAAAGCTGCAGTATAGTCTCCCCGAACCAAGCTTCTCCATGGCACACAGTGCTGTACTAATGAAGTGTTCTCCTATGTACACTATGTTCCAGTCTGATGGTGATGTCCCCTCCAAAAAAAAAAGAAAACAAACAAACAAACAAACAAAAAAGACAACAAGCAGGGCTATAAGGGCTGTGGAGTAATAGAACATTAGTAAAGTCACTGCAAAGCAAAATCATCTTTTATGATTTTTAAGTAAAAGTACTCTGAAATAAGAAAAGGAGGGCATTGATTATATTTTAGGTCTCCATCCTGACTACCACACAGTAAGTGCATGAATTAATTTTTCTCATTCTTCTTTCTCTATATATTTCCTCTGAAAGCTTCAACCACACACTAAATTCAGGGAAATTAGCTGTATTGTTATTCATTTAATTTATATATGCATTAGGTTTTCTTTTAAAAAAATAAAATCTATTTTTTTTTCTTCTTTCTGATGTGTAGTGTAGTATAATAGGGCTGTTAGAAGGTTTATTATTCTACCATTACTTTTTATATTTTAACAAATTAAATGTATTCTTCAAAGCTTTGCTTAATTTTTTTTCTCATGAACAATATAACTCTTGCTTTAATGCTAAATGAATTCATAATGATTGGAGATTTATAATAATGAGAAACAATACATTTTATGTTCAAAGACTTAATTATTTATTATGAATCAATTCTAATAATATTGGCAATGTATTCAGAACATATCCCTATAGTTGTGAGCAATCTGATTACCACGTAATTTAATGGACAGTTTCTTTATCTTGGTTGTGATGACAAATATTATTTTAAAAAGAATCCAAGAAGTGTTTGCGAGATTGCTTTTCAAACAATATTTGCAATGGATTTCTCAAATCTACTAGAAGTTCAGAGAAACCCAAGTTAATATACAAGAGGAGTTAAGAGATTTTGCTGTGGTTTATTTGCAATTATGCCTACCAATTCTTGACTTCAATGTCAAAGCAGAGACAGCAATTTCAGATTAGTGTAGCTGCCAGACACACTATTTCCATTGAGAAGGTAAACTCCAATTGACTTCAGAGGAGCAAGTTCAAGACCTTTGTGGGTAAATAAACACCCATGGATAAGAAGCTCTCTGATGTAAAAGATTAACACACTGCTTCCTTGGCATACTCAAAAATTCTTTCTTTGTTTAAATAACTACCTGCTGTCCTAGACTACAGTAGCAGTATCTTAAACGTGTATGTAAATTATGAAGATCACTTGAGTGCTACAGGAAAATTGCACCGTGATTTGATTTATAAGACTTTTATCTTGATATGCTCAGAATATCGTTGTTGTTGCATGTAGGCATCAATGTCATTTATCTGAAAATCTTAAAAGGATTAAAGGGCATTTATAAGAATTTTGGTAATGAAAACAGTTCAATAGAACCACACCTTATATGCATCTTGTAGGTATGTGCTGATGTTTGATATAGATTATGTGAATATTGGATAACACAAGTTCAGCAGACTACATATGACCTACAAATGTGCCAAGACAGCAATTACTAAATCAGAAATTATCAAATATACTACACTGGGGCTGAAGATGGATTACTGGGAACAACAGAAAACCGAACAATTGCTCTAAAATGGACCACAAGCCTTTCATTTTCTTCATTGAGCCAGTTATTTACCCAGAATAAGTCTTTGACACAAGATACAATGTAGACAACTTCCTTTTGAGAGGGAAACATCATGTACATGTATTCATTTATTACAAGATTACTGTAATTCGGGGGTTTGAATTAACGATTAACTGATTAACACATATAGAATCCAGTCCAGGAAGACCGTGCTAAAAAATATTATTGACAGCAAGAAGTAGCTGTTTTTCTCATTGTGAATCTGAAATATTGCAGTCATTCCTATTTTACATCAGATCTTTCACTTTCATTGAACTGAAATAAACCAGAAAATAAATGCTCTCTAAAAAAATCTTCATCAGTTTGTACTCGGTATCTGCAAATACTTAAGTATTGTCTGCATAGTATATATATAGCTAGTATATGTATACCTGATACATACAGAATTTAAACAGTGCTATATAAAGAAATGATTTTAATATTTTCAAATGTCTCACATGAGTGGGTTATGCCATATAATCCACAGTGAAAGAAGTAAGAATGTATGGTGCTGAAAGACTGCAAGAAAAAAGTTAACAAGGTAGCTTAGAGAAACTCCAACACATGTAAATATTTTATACTATTTTGAAAAATGTAAAAAACACTCAATCACTGAAAAATGTGCATTTTAGAATGTAGAACTTCTTGTACTTGACTTCTATGTGGACAGTACAAACTTTGAAAAGTTCCACCCAAATAACAATGTAGACATTCAGAATATAGAGAACTAAACCACAAAATAACACCTCTGAAGAGACACAGGAAATTCCTGATATTACATTATTATAGAATTAATTATCTCTAAACAATGTCTCTTCTAATGAGAATATTAACTTAAATTGGTTTTAATGAAGGAAAAAAAGTTTTAGTGAAACACAATAAATTACTCTTATTTTCTCATACCTCTTATTTCTGCCTTCTGACTTGACAGCTCACACGTGGCAGTACTTAATTAATCAGCATTGTTTTCCAGGGACAGTCATAATAAAACACAAACAAAATACCTATAATCCCCCTTAAGGAAACTTTCTACTTTCAAATTGTTGTCTCACCTTAAATAGAGAATTAAGTGTTGATATCCTCTGCTATGTCTCCAAGATTCTCAAGGTATGCAGCATGTGATCCACTACAGACTTACACTTGTGATTCCTCTGCTTAGGTTCAACAGTGCCACATGAAATCTGATCTTTTGCCCTTTTGTGCAGATGCAATTGTATGTATTTTCAGAGAGTTTCTCTGGGTGATAAACAGGCATAAATTGCAGTTAAGCCTTTGAGAGCGATTATTCGTACCTCACAGGGTTGCTAAATGAGTTTTTTTGTGTACTGCACTGAATGTCCACGAACAATTTGTTAAATCCAATAGGTCAAACATACAAGGCAAAGTAACTTGTGAGAGACTTGCAATTCTGGATCTGTAGATTTATAAACATCATAAAATGATGTTAAAATACCCCACTGAGTTACTCTAGCTCATACTACAAAGACCACAATAAAATGCTATCATTAAATTGTCAGAGCAGTAATAGTATTTGTGGCCTCATTACTAAAGAGTTAAAAGCTCTAGCCTCCACGTAGCAAAGACCTTCACAAGCTAAATGAATTCACACAGAGTCTGAACTAAGTGCCTCAGCTACAACTGACCGCATCTGCTATTGAGAAACTTGTTATACTTTCCAGACTATTGCTGGTTAATTTCATTATTATATAAGACAAGGTGAGGCCTTTTGCAAATCAAGTGGTAACCATAATAATTTCTTGCATTGTTGCAAATATCCCACATATATGCATACAGATATGTATGTACATATATATTCAGTGTATGTTCAATATGTGTATGGGTGTATTAATAAAGATAGACTCATTTTTATATACCCTAAGTCTTTAAAATTCTCAGCAAAACAAAGGTCTTAATTAATTATTGTTATTTCGCCTTACTGTTTGGCATGGTGGAATTTATTCTCATATTCTGTGTGCATGACTAACGATGCAAATCTCTTTCTCATTAGTCATGTAGGCAACCAGCACATATTTTTATTCTGACTGTTGTTATTTTTTCATAAAGGCAAAAGCTACATTTTAACTTCAGAGTTCTAAGTCTTCTGTTTCTGTTATAGGAACATACAGAATTTGAAGACGATATTTATTCAGGTTTGATTTAGCATGATAGCATTCAAAACTTGTCAGTTGCAGTGAATCTGATGGAAAAAAAGACATACATACAAGTTGAACATATATCAAAACAATTCACAGTGTCTGCTTCAAGCACTCAGTATGAATAACTAATGTTTGGAAGACAAGGTCCTCAGCAGTGAAATTCATTTTATTAAAAAAACCCCAGCACCTCGCAGCTGCCAAACATATATGGTCTTGACTGTCCCTTTCAGAAAATAGAGATTTTGAGGCATCTCCAAGGCCTGTATTCCCCACAGGATGGTAAAGGAAGGTGTGGTCTATGGCTGTTTCTTCTTTCTTATATTCTTTTTATCAGACAAAAAGTTAGTATAGGTGCTTAAAAGCTTAATAAAAAAAAAAAAAAAAAAAAAAAAGAGAGAGAGAATGTAAATGTAAAACTGAAGATTCCCTGACATATCTTAATAAATGTAGCATTAAAAAAAAAAAATCACTTTTAGGAGGGAATATAGCCCCACATATGTCACTGAATCTCTATGCTCACACATCAGCATAGAGTCAGATCTTGCATTTGAACCACAACTGTTTACAGGTGGATCATATTTGCAAAACAAAACAGTTTAAAACAGATATAAGGTGGGGGTTACACGGTTTCCTGACTATACATTTTCCTTGGGTGGAAAATGGAATTATAGTCTGTGGACAAACCAATAGAGACATCATTCCTTGAGAAAAAATATTTATGAAGAAATTACTAATGTCTTTTAGGACATATGGTACTTGAGTAGTTGTTTGTTCATTCCCTACTGAGATGCATTATTTAAAGGGAAAATGTAAAACTGGACCTATGTGATTGCCACTGTTTTTGTCACCTAGTTTCTCATCAACTTCTAATTCTACAGCATTATTCTATGAAATGTCTTTTACCTACTTCTCTTTTTTCTTTTTTTTTTTTTTTTTTTTTTAATCTACATTTCTACTTGCTTTTGCCTTGCCCATCCAGTGCAATAACAGGATACTGCTGAAGACAGAAGCCAAGGTCTCAGCCAGGTACCATTTCCACTGGTATCCAAATGTAACAATATCTTTTGCCCTCCAGAGGAGGAAAATATCCCAGAAACAGCTTTTATTTTTTTACAGTAATCTATTTGTATTTAAACATGGAAATCTTCAGTGAAGATGTTTGCATGGATGTACAAATTCAATTTACAAGACTAGTATCATGTGGAGGAAGCAGGGAGTTAAAATGCTTGTTCTAACTAAACTGTCAGCTTGGCCTTTTATGCCACTCTGAAAATTATACTATAAACAATTCATTGTGCATTCTCGCAGTGCAACCACTGTGAAGACATGTGAGGATCTGACAGGCCTTGCTTAACTAAGCTGAATAGAAACACTTATGAAAGCCATTCTGTTCACAGTTGCTAAGTTCAGAAATCTTTTCAACCCCCTCTCCAAAAGTTATTTCTTACACTTATGTCAATTTATAATTTTCTATTCATTTTTTTTCAAATTGGCATATTTATGTGTCTTTATTTTAAACATCATATATAAATATGTATATGTGACATGCTTTTGCAGATGGTGTACATTCCAATTCAGTTTGGGTGTTTCCTTTACATTCTGTATAGAAAGTTTTGAACAGAAACTAATGAATCATTTTTAGAAAATGAAAAAGATGTGGGATGGCTTTAAAAATTACTGTTACTGGCTAGTAATCAAAACCTTAGTCCAATTGATCATAGGCTTCTGTTTCATGCAAAACTTTTTATGAAATAATATTCACATGTACTACTTAAGCTCATGTATTCTTGTATGTCAAATAGTTTCCAACTTCTGTATATTTCTAAATTAACAATATGGAAATTCACATGAGGTAGAGTACAACCTGGCTTTCTTCTGTGGAAGTCCTACTACTCTGCATCAGAACAGGTATATTTTACCTGCACTATTTCTTCTTGCAGAAGGACTCAAATCATGGGAATACTATTTGTTGAGTACACCTTCCACTCAGCTTGAACAGATCAATCATTTACTCTACATTCTGCGTGAGGGACTCTGATATTTTGCAGAACTCTGTAACTGTACTAATACAGTGTGAAGACTTCAAAACATAGTAATGATCATCTAAGCATAGCAATGATTTACAGTTCAGTTCTTCCCATTTGTTGTAAATCTGTTTTAAAGCAGATACATGTGAAATGAGATCCAAAAGGGGAACAACTTTTATAATGTTGCATGCACAATGAGACTGAAAGTGCTTGGCTTCTTCAACAAACATCAAGAAGATCTTACTATTTGTTAATAAATCAGGCAGATAAACATCAGGCAGTGAAAAGAACTAGTTAAACTAAAGGGCCATAGAATAAGGTTAAAACAAACTGTCAATGAGTAAACAGAGATTGAAAGTCATAAGGAGAACAATGCAGAAGAATAAGATCAAGAAACAGTTTTCCAAATTGGAACTAACACAGTATTATCTGCTTTGAAGACAGCATTCATTTAGTGCTTGAAAAATACTACAGAAAGTGGACATCAAAAGTAGACCTGAAGAGCATACAGTGGGTCTTAGCTGAGGCTCCAAAGCAATAGAGAGTCCTGCAAATGCTAGCAACCTTTTTATTTGTCTTGTTTATAAATAGAAGACTTTAAGAGCTTCCATTAAATAAGACAGTGATCATTTTCACTGTTTCAGTCACAAGTCCAACTGTATGTTTGTGATGCTTCATAGTCATCTAATGATTAAAAAATTATACCTTTAAAAAATTATACCTTTTGAAAGTTATATAAATTTGTAGAAATACTCTTCAAATGAGTAGTTGTTATAGAAGCTGGTTAGACTCTATCTAGGATGCTGAATACTTATAAACATCATCCTTCAATATTCATGACAATTATTTACATTCATTGCACCATATTTACAAGAATAGATCAAATAATTCAGATCACTGTCTTTAGGAAAAAAATTACTTCCTCATCATGTTTGCAGTTTTCAACACAGCATAAATAGTTACTACTTCTTTAAAAATATGCAATATTAGCTGTAAAACCAATATGCAAGTACTTATTTGAAAGATTATAGAGTTCATATTTTTCACATGTGGGAATGTGCAAATTTGACTATAAACCCTAACTGTACCAAATGATGACCTAGTTTTTTCTATTGAGAATATAGTGATTACATTTAACGATAGAAATATCAATATGAAAAAGTCTGATTTCAAGAATTGTTTTCTGAATGACATCCAACTAATGATCAGACACAGAGTGTAATGAAATGACATCTAATCAATACAAATCAAGTATACATAGGCAAACAGGAAGTATGACAGAAAAGTTGTTCGAAAGGCACCCTGACTTGATTGAAAGGGTCTATTGGTTTCCACATAAATACAACACAGGGCCATTAGGCTGTCTTATTAGAAACATAAAAGCACTCAATCTAAAGTAATATGGACTGAGCTAGTTTGGTTTCAACTTCATGGACTTTCTGTACAACTACAGTCAACTCTGATTAAAAAAAAAAAAATCTGTACTGACATTAACCAGAAAAACGAAACCTCTTTTTAAATTGTATTATTCAGGCCAAGAAAACTTCCAAATGTGATGTGTCTAATATTGTTAGCTCTACTATATATTGAAATACATAAATGCAAATTAACTGACTAGTCATGAATTGCAAAATAGCTAGTAATATATTGCTAAGGGGAAGTTTTCCGTGTTATGCTTCCTATGAGAATCTCGTTCCTTGGAATGCTGTTCAGAGTATATCATATTTACATATCAATCTTACCTTGAAAAGGAAGTTTTAAAATTCTTAATCCTGGAGGTACTCATATACATAGTATTGATACACTTTTTCCTAAAGTTTTTTTTATGCTCATAACCACGACAGCATCAAAGTAACTGACTGTGCTGTAAGACAAAAAAATCTGAAGGTAACATTTTTGATAGGAATATCAAAGCACTGAGAGATTAAATGGACTTTCAAAGCCACACAGCAAGTTTGTTACTATTTAGGGAATTCAACTAACATTCTGCTTGCCTGAAAACCATTGTTCCACCCTTCATCTTGACTTAGAAGTTGATTCTGTATTAGACACAGCTACAGAACCTTTGGGGCAAAAAGGCGGAAGCAGGTTGGGGAAAGTGGTTGATGGCATTTATCTGGAATTTGCCATAGCTGAATACAATCAAGACAATACAGACTTCTAGAAATTTTGAAAATTTTATCATGGAAACTCTGTGTTCTATTTTGAAGGGCCCGCACAGATCAAGTCTTTATTGCCAGAATTCCTCAGTTAGGTACCTGCTCAGCACAAACAGATGTTGGAACCACAGCCCAGCCCTGACCCCTCTGGTATGACAGTATTCAGCAAGTCTTGCATTCTGGGGACATGCCACACACTCAGCCCAGCAACCCTATTCCTTCTCACTACTTCAGTTTGATTTTCTGTCTCCTCCTGCTCTCATCACTTCAGTGCACACAGAACATACCATCCCAGAACAGGGTGCACAGCAGTCTGACATCATCCCTGTCTGAAAAGGCCCTGGTCTCATGGTGGAGGAGGAAAAGAAGGGAAACAGCACTCATATAATTTAGTAACCATAATAAACAACTGTAGAAGTGAGTTAAAACTGGACCCCCACCCCCAAAAAAACAAAAACAAAAACAAAAAAACAACCAAACAAACAAACAAACCAGGATTCGGTTTAATATTCTGGGTTACAGAGGTGCTCACTCACCCTGTTTACAGTGCCTAAAAGGACACCATAGCTTTAGAGATCTACACATTGTTTTGGCATCAAAGCACTCCCCTTGGGCAGTGCTCAGAGAGGAAATAAAAAGAAAATTTCTGTTTATTCTTACTCTGTGGCTCTCAGGAGTTTTTTACTTGTCAAAAGGTTCCATTTTTCTTTTTATATCTTCTGCTGACTAGCACTCTACATTCTTCTACCTTACTTTTTTCTTATTGGGGGGGGGGGGGGGGGGGGGGGGGGGGGGGGGGGGGGGGGGGG
>JAWWEV010000043.1:31102835-31128158 GCA_035583235.1 Hafferia zeledoni
TTACCCCCCCCCCCCCCCCCCCCCCATAAGCTTCACTTTGCCACTGTCACAATTTCAAAGCCCTTCTGCAGCTTAAAATAATTGTCAGAGCTTTGACTGGCACTGCTATAGTAATGCTGTTGAACTCTGCTAGATGTTTAAAAGGAAATAAATATTTAGAGCTTGGGAAAAAAACCCCAAACCACATTTTCAAAGGTCTCCCATTAAGAATGATACAGATGTCTCTGAGTAATGAAAGTATGTCAGATAAGTAGTTAAGGAAAAAAAAAAAAAAGTAACAAGCACATTGGAATATCAGCTCTTTTAAGCTTGTTTCAGAAATGAAAGCATGATATGTGAAAAATCTCTTTGAGATCTGATGTGATTGCTGATCTAGTGGTTGCTCCATGATGGTGGCTTTATAATCTCCAGTTGAACTGGAAATGCATCAGTTATCTTTGTTACAACCCACCCCTGAAGGCAAGTATAACTCAGGTTCTTGTTAATAGAATCCTTGGGGCAAATTACAGTGAAACAACATTGAATGATCAGTGTTTATAAATAATTGTAGGGTTTATTTTAGGGCTATTTTTTTGCAATGGAAAGGAGGTATGCAGCCATTTTGGTTATTATCTAGAGTAATATAGCAATATAAAAGCATAAAAATTACAGTTAAGAAAATGTATAATGAAAAGAAAGAAAGAGAAAGAAAGGATAAGAGCAGAAAGATAGTGGAGAGGAAAGATATCACCACCCGTGGATCCAGTGACATGACTTGATTGTTGCCATTGGTCGCCGTGATGGTTGCAGTCTTGAGCCACTGTGGGTGGAGGAAGGCCTGAGAAACACAAAGTTCAATGGGTTAATTTAGGTTCAGTGGGAACACCCAGGTACCTCTCCTGGTGGGGGGAGTTTTACACTGTTTGCTGCAACACTGTAAATCTGTTGCAACACTGTGGATCATGCAGAGTCCTCTGGTGGAAGACCCCAGAAATGAGTCTGCAGGCATTTGGGGGGCTTTGATAGTTTATGACACCTTCTAAGAAATGACAGCTGCCTCCCACATCAGCATAGTTGAGCCAGCTACACTCCTTCAGAAGGGATAAATACCTTCAAGCCTATGTGCACCCTGGGATGGAGTGGGGGAGTTTTACAACTGAGCCAGTTGTGTAATGGAGGACACTGGCATAATAAAAAGTCCTATCCTGCCTCAGGGTCTCCTTCTTATCAGGTTCTCACTTACTTGGCTCATACCCAGCTTGTAGCCTCCAGTGATGCACCTCTGTCTTACAGGGATCAGAGGTTTAACCACCACACAGGAAAACCTCCTCTAGTCCCCTTTGGTTAGGGCGGGTGGGCCTCAGCAAAGCACCCTGCTGCTTTTGCAAATGGTCAATTGTTTGAGTCATTAATCATTAACATTTCAGTCTCTCATAACCTTAAATGACCTTCATGTTATTCTGTTGTTCAGAGCCTGATACAGTTTTGACACAAAAAGACAGTGATTTTTTTTTTTTTTTTTTAAGTTTCATAATTGGGGCCCAGCTTCTTAAACACAGATAGAAATAAACACCAGAGATCCTGATATTCTACATTTATTTAGATTTGGGAAAAAGTGTTTCTCTTATGTAACACTCCAGTCCTGGTGCTGTGGGCTCACAGGTTCTGCTAAGAGCATTACTTTATATATACACATATATATAGGGTTCTTTAGTGCCTTATGAAAACATCCAAAGAATAAGCTACAGTCTTGTTCCATGCAACAGTAGAGGGGGGCTCCAGGTCTCAGGAGCTAACCCATTACCTGGAGGGGATACGCTCCCCTTTTGTCCCCCGCCACATGGCCCTGGAGGTGCCCGAAAAGTGCCACACAGAGACCACAGGAGAGGAATGAGAGAGAGAGTTTATTAACATGGGTAGGGGTATATAAAGGTTTTGAGGGGATTCTAGTTACTACCAATAAGAAATCGGGAGCATTCTACCTATTACCAATAAGAAACCAGGATAACAACCAATAGGAAAGAGTAAATAAGGGCCAATAATGAAACTTACAGAAACTTTTTCAAGGACAAATACATGCAGTCCTGACTAGTGAGATAATGCTTTTCTCAAGAAATTTTGGGAACAAGACAATGACTAAGGAAAAAGAACAAAAGAATCCATTTTGTAACATATATTTACACAACAGTAAAAGCATCTGGTTTTAAGTCATTTGGGCTAGCTTCATCTTCTTCACAAGCCCATTTCTTACAAGATTTTTTTCCATTCCTGATACTGAAGATACACTGCCACACTTCCCAAGGAGTTTCTTTATTAATTTAGGGGCAAAAATAAGAGAACTTGGCAAAGGGTCAAAAAGGGTTACACAAGCTAGACAAAATGTTCCACCAAAATACCAGCTCAGCACATATTAATCAACACCCAAGTCGATATTCAACCAATTCACCACACTTAAGTCAAATCCAATCCCTCCAGCTCCAAGCCAACTGAAGCATCAAGAAAAGGAGTAATGAAAAAGAAACAGAGGGAGCAAGAAAAGAGAGAAGGAGAAAGAGGGAGAGATAGCTACCACCAAAACTTCTCACACATCCAGGTCGTAGGGCCACGATACATGCCACACTTATACCTCTGGTTTTATCTGTTCTGGTCTCTACAACCAAACCCCCAAGGCAAGGTCTCTGACCCTCTGGCCACTCTGGGTTCCCTGGCCAAGGTGAGGGGCCATGTTCTCACTGTCCCTGCCAATCTGAGCTGGGTCAGGGGCTCCAGGAGCTGTGGGGTGTTATAGTTTTCCCCGGGCTGTTTGTGACTGACAGACACTCCAGGGCTGCCGCGTGTGGGCTCCAGAGGCTGCCATGAGGGATACCACCCCACCCCACCTCCATGAGGTTCAACCCATCCCTTTCCTCCACACACAATACACACACATTCCACAGGATTGTTCTGACCCAATAATCAGTGATCTGGTGTGTAACATCTTTATACCTACTATAAAGTTGCTGTGAGTTTATATACATGCTCACATTGCTGTGCTCTAACAAGTTACTGTTCAGTAGCTAAGGTGAACTAAATAAAGGGATAGACACTCTTACCCAGTTTCAAATAAAAACTAATTTCACCTGAAGAGAAAGGTATTTTGTAATAGGTACTTATTCTTTTTCGCCTATCAGTTATATCCTCAGACATTAATTTAGAGCCCCTAATTTTCCAAGTTGTATAACTATATTGTTTTACTATATCTTCTCTTTTACATGTCTTACAGTAAATCTTGATTTATCATAAGAATTAAAAACAGAGACAAGGCATACTCAGTTCTAGTTTGGTCCTCTGTATTATTCCCTCCCTCATTTCTACATCCATCCCTTTATCTCACTGCTAACAAGAGTGAGGTCTACTTCTGCCATGCAGACCTGAACAACACCAGCTGGAACCTCGTCTTCTATATAATATTGACTTCTTTGAAGAAACATTGTAAGTAAGGATGTAGATTCTTGCTGTTTCTTGAGGAAACACCTTTTTTATTCCTTACCATTTAAAACAGGACATTGCTGAGGGGAAAAATAAAGAAACAGAAAGAGGATCAGGAAATTTTTAATAGAGTCTTCCAAAAAGGCATTTGGATATCCTTTTCCTAGTGTGAGTGGCCAGTGCACACAACTAAATTGATATTGGTCTAATAGAAGTATGCATTGTTCTTATCACTGAGATGTGGCTGGGTGCTCTGACAGAGCATAGCTGAACCCCTGAATTAATAACAGATTCTCACCACCTTGAAGAATGCATAATACATAAACTGACAGTGTGTCATACATTTTCACAATTCTCAAGTTCTGCAGGCATCACCGTGGAAATCTTCTTTGTTCTAAAGTAAGAAAACTGATTGTCAAAATGTGTATTTTACTGTGAACCTTCTATTTTGGTTTGTTGGGTTTTTTCTTATATTTATTATATCTTTTTCTGCATATTTTCTTTGAAGTCTCCTTACCTGTGATAAATATAAATTCAGAACAAAAAAGGGTTTATTCATTACTACTATTTGGTGTATTTCGCATAGTGAAAAAAGGGGAGGAGAGAGTGTTAATAAACAGTCTTGGATCTTTTCCCAATGATACTTCATGCTGCAGCCCAACACATAAGCATTAGACCATTATATCATGGGTAAGAAATTAGAGTATTTCAGGTCTGTTGAACACTGTGAATGTTTCACAGTTGATTAGATTAAACTGCTAAGATGCAGGTGTTTTTGTATACTGAAAAAATATCCAGTGTTTAGAAGTCTTCAAATTATTACTTACATCTGTGCAGAATGTTCATCTTGTAAATAAAGTAAACCACATCTGTTAACACATGGCCCATTAATACGTGATATCATTATCTTTATCATTATGCTTATGCTGCTTTGTTTAGAAGAGAACACTGCTTTTATTTTAGGGTTTTTTTTCTTTTTTTTTTTTTTTTTCCCTGCAAAGGAAACCTTATTTTAAATATCTTGAGTAGGCAGTTTTTTAATTGGAAGATTCCCATACTACACAATTAAAAAAAAAAAAAAAAAAAGGTGTTTCTACTAGCAACAGTGATTGTGTGGAATACCTTTAAGGAATAAGCTGAGTAAACCAGCATAAATTTTTCACAGTGAATTCACAAAACTATCAGTAAAGAAGCAACCTCTCCAAATCTCTTTGAAGCAAACAAATCTCTAATAAAACAATCCACACGTAAACTTGTTCTTTTAGGTTTCAGTTTCTACACAGACGATCCTACAGAACTGACTTAATGGTCAGCAATATGACAAAAGAAAGCTTCCTTTTCTTTCTGGTACTTTGAGATGTTAGGATAGTTATCCATAGTCTGATGCACAGAAATAATTCTCATGTAGTAGTTTTGGTCTCCACTGTAATATCATCCTCATTTGAAAGAAGATTCTGTAGTCATAAATCTAAGACCAAAGAAGACAGGAGAATAGTTATAAAATGGATTCTGGAAGGAAAATAACTAAGTTTCCACATCCTGCTGCAGGGAATATGTAAATATTTTGGATTATCATTAGATGAAAAAATGAAAAAATGGTGGCCACAAAAAATACATTCATTGAAAAGCAACCTTTGTTTGTACTTCACATAATTGCTTGTTTTCCCCGCCATCCAGATTCAGACTTTCTTTGCTTTCTTTCTCGGTACCCTGGCTTGCATTTCCAGCCCCACAAAAAGCCATCACTGTTTCTGAACCTGAGTGTCAGTAGCTGACCACTCCGCTGGACTTCAGGGCAAGAAAGCACAAAGTTAATCTGTACAGAAGATTCAGTTGGTAGAAGCACTATCAATGTCAGGGCTGGGTTTAGGTGATTCTGAATTTAGACAGAATCAAAGCTGCTTGTTTTCTCTTACTAGCCAATTCAAAGTGATTTTGGCTTTGCAAAGAGGATTTTTGAGAATTCATTCTTCCACTTTATTTTTCTTCTGAAACTGACATTCTGAGACACGAAACAAATTGGTTTGGATTAAAAAGAATTTGACTTAAATATTTGGATTCTGCCCATTGTGTCTTTACTCCTGTTTTCATACATGAAGAATATCATAGAGACATAGAATGGGTTGCATGGGCAGGGACCTAAAAGATCACCTCACTTCAGCCTCTCTGCCATGGTCAGGGAATCCTTCCATTGGACGAGAGTTCTCAAAGCTTCATCCAGCCTAATCTTGAACACTTCCAGGGATGGGACATTAACAGTTTCTCTAGACGCCACCCTCACTGTAAAGAACTTCTTCCTAATACCCGATGTAAATCTACCCTCATTCAGTTTAAAATTATTTCCCTTGTCCTACCTCTAGATGTCCTTGTAACAACTTTCTTATAGGTCTCCTCTATGTAATGCAAGTTGCTATAATGTCTTCTGAGGGTTTTCTCAAGGCTAAACAACCCCAAATCTCTCAGCCTGTTTTCATAGTAGATGTGTTCCAGCTCTTTGACCATCTCCATGGACCTTCTCTTAACCCATTCCAAGAGGTCCATGTCCAGAAGTGAATGCAGTAGTCCAGGCGAGGTATCACAAGAGCAGAGCAGAGGGGGACAATCACATTCTTCTTCCTGCTACTCACACTGCTTTTGATGCAGCCCAGGACATCGCTGACTTTTTAGGTTGCAAGTGCGTGTTGCTGGGTCATGTCAAGGTGCTCATGCACCAATACTCTTGAGTCATTATCCTCAAGACTGCTTTCAATAAATCTTATACACTTGAGCATGTTAACTACTGTCTGATGCACATTTTTATTAGTATAAAAAGGGCAGGACAAGAATATATACTCTATAAGTGATACTGTAAGTAAAAGAAACAAAAGAGTACCTCACCCATTTTCCAGTCAAGAAGCGCAAAGACAGAACTATGACAAAGTTTTGATTTCGTGAGTTAATTTATATTTAGACTTAAATTCTTTAAATCATTAAAATAAATATACCTTAATGTCTGGCTGAAAAAAGGAGGTGAACTTCACTAGTCTGAAAAACAGAGAAGGAGATACATATATATATAGGCAAGAAAAAAGGTATAAAAAGACCATAAATTTAAAAGGAAAATATTAAATATTCTGTAAGGGTAAAAACATTATGAATAGGCTCAGATACCCTTTTCAGTAGCATTACTTGAGGTGTTATAAAAGCTCATAAATGTTCCTAATGTATCAGTATCTATATTCTAATTTATTCAAGGTGTATTACTTAATATGTTTTTATAGATATGAAAACAGATCTATTTAGACATCTGGAAAATATTGCACCATATAATTGGAATAAATATTTCATAAGGAAAATGTTACTATTAATTATTTTACGCAAAATTAAAAAAAAAAATCATTACAATTCAGAGTTATCATATAAAATAATACTCCTCCAAATTATTTTGGTGTGAAAGAGGTTAATACAGTATATAAAGAATTCTTTTAGATAGCTTTAAGCGTTGTTACCAAATGGCACGGAAATCCAATTCCCTTTTCTATAACAAATGTCGGTGCCAAATGGCAGGACTGCAGACAAAGCTGATGCTTCATTTCTGGTAATGTTCAGAGACACTTGGAGTAGATTGACTGCTCTTGCATCAATTGGGTCACCAGTCTCAAACAATCACAGTTCAAATTGTTTTAATTTTTTCTGAGTCAATTAAGAAGATATTAAATAATATACTTTAATTTCTCACAGTACTTGGACCCCCATAGGATTTAGAAATTGCTTTCATCTTCTGAATTAAGTCCAAACATTGCAGTCAACATTCATCACTTTGGTGACTTTATTTTGTATGTGATCTGTATCACCATTCTCCAGTCACTTAGAGATTTATCTTTTCCTTTTTAAGAAATGCTTGAAGTGACTGCTAGTGTTCCAAGTTAAACCCAGGAGCTTACTGTTAGCATGTTGTGCCTTCAGGAAAAAACTGAATACCCATACTGGGCTGTTCAATTATTTCACTCTTGAAAGAACAGTGTTTCACTTGAACTTTTGGAACTAGATTTTGTGGAAGGGGATGCTAGCTCCATGCCTGAATATATATTTTGTTTTGCTTCTAGGCAAAATAACACAAGGTGTGATGAACAAGTTATACTAATTGATCTCATGAAGATCTTTATGAATAAAATACCATTAAATTAATATTTATTTTGCATAAATATGCCAACCACAAGAAAACTCAACCTGGGCTTCTGCTACTGTATTAGATGAAATATGATGTTCATCAAGGTAATTAATTTCTATTATTCACCAAAATCTACAGGTAAAAAAAAATCCATTTACTGATTAGTACCACAAGGTTTTGTTAGAACCTATGCTGTGAACAAGAAAGGCTTAAAAAGATGAGATACAGATAGGAGAAGAAAGAGAAGAAAATTCAACTGGTAGTTTGTATGTGAGCAATGAAAGATCTTCACCTAATCTGTTTCTTGTAGGAGGTGGAACCATTCACATAAACATTTGAAAACAGTCTCTTCCATCAGAAGCTATTGCAATCAGGGAGAAATATGAATATACTGACTGCCAAGGAGCAGAATGGACTTAAGTTTGGCCTACCTAGAATAGGTCCCCATGATATAAGACAAGTACTCTGAAGTCTCTGCTGGTGCCTCTTGACACTGATTACAGTATTTACTCAAAACTTTTCAAACATTGTTTGTCTTTTTATAGAATACAATTCAAACAACTTCATGACTGTCCTATGGTTGGCATTTTGTGTGTGATTCCACACATGCAGTATGTGCCACCTAGTTTATGAATCATAGAGTTTACTTATTGCTCTTATGCACTGGCCTATCAAGTAAAATAATTTATCCAAAATAACTTATTCTACATTTTACCTAAATCTACTATGTCTTTAAGTTAATGTAGGTTTAACTTGTGCTTCAATGATACATAGTATAGAATTTTCTCTTTCCAATGTGAGAAGCACCACTGACATTGTACAATTCAGGTTATTCTGCAGCAGTCTGGAAAAAAGTCATGTTCTTAGCTAACACTGTTAACCTGGTTCAGTTTACCAAGTTTAAAATAAGTAATGTAGAAAGAATTTGTTGGGCTTCAGGTCCAGTTAGAAATTCACATTTGATTTACGATTTGCCCTGAAATTTTTGACCATGTTAAATTCATATTGTGTTATGGATTAATTTAATTAGATTAACCAAATTGAAGGGCTTTGTGTAATGGATATAATTTTACTTAAAATCTTGTCCACAAATTTGAAATAAATTCTGCTTCATTTGAATGGATCCAGAGCAAAATCTACCTTGAGATGCTGAAGTGTGCATCAAGGCTGGAAGGAAAACACATCTAAAACCAAAATCTTTGCAAGTATATAGTTTTAATGAGACAATAAGTATAAAGAAGTAGTGAGGAAAGGGATTTGCAACTTTGTGCACTAGACACTAGTTATTACACTGTACTGGGAATTGATAGGCTTGATAGGATCAACTGGGCCTCGTATTTCGCAGAATAAATATTCATATTCACCATTCATATTCACCACTGAATAAAATTTTACCCAAAACGTAATGCTGACATAAGCAAAGTATTTGCTTTGTTAATTTCATTTGAACATTTTCCAAATAGAAACATGAATGTACTAAAATTCAGAAAATTGAAAGAATCATTATGAAATTCATTACGAGTGGAATGGAAAGAATTTATTATGAAAAAGGTCAACATCTTAAGGACATTCTGATATTGAAAGGACAAAAAGTGTTTCAAAACATTTTTGGGGGTTTTTTTTGGCACCAGACCAAAACTAGAAATATGCTATTTTATCATTGCATGAAAAGGAGTTTTCTGAAGAGCTTTTCTAACAGGACACGGAGTTACTCTTGGATATATGTGGACATGTTTGTACCTCATAAACTCTCGTTTGATTCAACAACCTTGTTACGTAGTGTTCAGAATCCCCAGATGAGATTAAATGTGTCAGCTATGGTAAACCAACAGAGAAGACGAGGTGTTAAAAATGTTTTGTGAGTGTTTGCACTATGAATGATATGGCTGTTTGTGGCAGATATTTTCCAGTCCAAGATAAAAATCTTCCTCCAGCTGGTACTTGTCAGAGGATCACAGAACTTTAGAATTTGCTGCTTATAAATGACAATTGTGATGATGTGTATATAATTTTAGTAATTCCTTGGATATGTAGGTCATTATAACTTTCTAAGGATGACAAAAGAGTAGATTAAATTTAACCATGGTGGTTTAAGTCAATCTAATTCAGTTCTTCTGAGGCTCTGTCCTGTATGCAGTCTCCAGATAGTCATGGGGTCATGCAGTTTGTCTCCATCAAAAGTTTCATTGCAAAGCTGGATAAGTATGAAGATAGTTTTTGCCATCATAAGTGAAGGATAGGATAGCCCAGCTGAAGGACAGGTGAAAGCGGCAATGACAGACTGGAGGAGTTTTTTAGCCTTTGTTCATGAAAAATTTAGAATTGTAGAATAATTTGGGTTGGAAGGGATCTTCAAAGGTGATCTAATCCAACACCCCTGCAATAAGCAGGGGCATCTTCAGCTAGATAAAGCTGCTCAGAGTCTTGTCCTACCCAGGCTAAAATGTTTCTAGGGATCAGACATTCATCACCTCTTCATGCAACCTGTTTAGTGTTTATTTTAAATGATCATGCTAAGGGTATTCATAAGATTTATTCTTTAAAAAAATCAACCATGTTTAGAATGGAATATTTCTGGAGGTAAAAAGTTGAATGGTTTAACTCAGTTTGAAAAGGTATGCTAAATTATAGCATACAAATACTCCCCCTTACAAAATGGAAAGACTGAGGAAACTGAAACATGAAAGGATTAGCTCGAGGTGTAACCAGGTGATAACAGAAAAATGAAGAGAGCAATTTTCCCCAGCTCTTCAGTATGAAACCAGTTCCCTGTCCACTTTAAATGGTAGCTCCTTACAGGGTTAACTTCAACAACTCCAACCTTCAATATTTTCAATCTTTGGTTGCAGCCTATTTATGTATTAGATTTTTAAAAGCCCAGTTTCTGATGGAAATATCTTGATGACTGATATGTATGATCTTTAGTTTATTTCACTCATCATAACAATATGAATCCTGATCTATGCTTCCATCATCTTTCCAAATGATGACTCATCATAATCACGTTTCTCTTCCAAGATTTTCTCCTTTTTTTTTTTTCAACTCTAGGGGTGAGAATTCCAATGAAGCCTCAGAAAAAATATTTATCTTTTTGAAAACACAGATAAATAATTTGATTAGTTATTTTAATAGATCTTTTTATCCATGTATTCTTTCACTTCTTCAACACAAACAGCTGTAACACTACACAAAATAACACAGATACTTTATAAAATGGAAAGCAGTCACATATATTTTTAAGTGAATTTGAATAAGTATGAGCAAATATTTGCAAATATATTCTCTTTTCCTGAAGGGAAAGAATATCTTGGCACTTCTATTAAAAGACTATATCAGCATAAATTGACAAGAGATGTATTGCCTATGTTTGAGCCAGTTATTGGCCTTTTTTACAGAGTCTGATGAATGTATCACTTTTAGAATTCAGTCCTCTTTTTGTCATCACACAAATATATATATATATAAAGAACAATAGTAATTCATTTTGATGCACAGTGGTACATTTACAACATGAAATTCTTTTTTAGACTGCCACAGGTTTTATGAACAATCTCGCTATAATAGAATAGAAATTTAATAAAGCTAAAGTGATCACTACTACATGCTCAGGATTACATATAAAAATAAAAAGTCCTTACTACAGTCGCTTGCAATCTGACTCATTATCTTCTTATCACATTAGGACACAATGGCTGTGTATTTATTGTTGCTCAAAGTCCCAATTGAATCTAGACTGCCCACATGCTGGCTTCCATATTGGTTCAAATTACAGGCAAATGCCAGTGTTTTTTTTCAATTCTTCTGAACTACCTGTTAATAAATTCAGTCATGAGCTTGAAAATGTTCTGAGCTCAAAAAGGGTTTGAGCTCAAGTCTCTGTCTTGATGGATTTTATTTAGGAGACTGAAGGTCAAAAGGATCACTAACCCACAGAACAGGTAAATAAGTGATCAAGGATTTATCCAGTTTTACTAATCACATAATATTCCTGTCTTGTGCAGGAGATGGCGAGAGAGGGAGAGAAGCCAGGTGTTTTAACATGACAGTTTCGTAGATGACCACTGATGATATTTATCTGGGCCTGTTTCCACTTCCTGACCTCCCTGGAGATCAGAGAGACGGTCTCAGGTCCTGACGCAGAGTCATGGGTCTACCCTTCTCAGAGTCTTTCCAGAAACTGCCACCTCAGTAGTCTTAATTTTCCTTAGTTATAAAGACTAGGTAGATACACTTTGCTAGTGCTAATCATTTCAAATCACAAAGTTGTTTTCTGATATTTTGTTAGCCTTGTTGGTGCTTACAATATGCTGTTTCTGGGTACTTCTAGATACTTTTCTGTTTTCTGATGTTCAGATAGGTTTGCTTGCAGAGCATGGCCCCCTACTTGCTTGAGCACACCAAAATTATTCTGTTTGGGAAAGAGGGTCCATCATATTTCATCTACTGTAGCTATAGAAAAAGTTGGTACAGTTTTATGTTATGTTAACAGCTATGCTAATTAGGCCTCACTGCTATACCTTCCGACTGAGAATCAGGATCCCTTATTGCAGTGGCATAAGATGGAAAATGGAGCCTTGTATGTCCAGACACATTTAGCACAATTATTACAGAAAAATTTCCCCATTTTTCACAGAAGATGTGAAGTGCATGGGAGATCAGGATAATACACAATGTTGTGCAGAACAAGAGTAAAGAGGGTAATTTTTGAAGGCTCAAACATCAAGCCCAAAACCTGAATTCTTGTCCATAAAGCAGTTTTGATCTTCATTTACTTGTCTTTCTTGGTTTCACCACATTGCAGGAGATAGTATGACTCATCCTTGAAGGTGAAATGGCAGTAAGAGAAAAACTGAAACATAGTAATTACCAAAAATGCTCAAGGTATACTGAGCTGGTCAGTTGCTCCCAAATGTTCAAATGTTGCTTTCCAAAGCAAGAAGCACTGACTTCTACATGAATGTTCATATACTCTCTGAAATCAAAGACTCTGAGGTTCATCTAGACTGTGAGTTGCTGAAGTGTCTGAGTAGAATACAGATTCAGTTAAAATAACTAAATTCAGATATCTACATGTTTAGTGTGGGCCCTATTCCGAAAATACAGTTAATATAGTCAAAAGAGTGTAGAAAGGAATTTGTGTGATCAATCACAAGAAGTATTTTTCTGGTAATCTGAACAACTATTTAAACTCCACTGACCAGATCCCCACTGATTATAAATGAACTTTAAGGTCATGAATAGGCACCTCAGTCTAAATGTCTTATTCTTCACTTGATTCCCTCTGGGGACTTGGTTCATTTACCTACCCAAAGATATCTATGTTTGTAAGATCTAAGAGATAGGACCACAGTGAAAGGTGATAAAGGATCATGGAAGACCTGTGCTTTCCCAAGTTGGCATTTGGAAGCCATAACACAGTACCCATGACATCTCAAAACACATTGCACTTGTGATTAGGCAACAAAATCAAGCCCTGGCTTTCAGGAGCTAAACACCATAAAGATGCATGGGATATCTGATAGGCCTACATTCAGCACACAAGCAGGTGATAAAAAAAGAAAAAAAAAAACAAATAAAAAACCTCAAAGCCCAGTAGTCAATCATGATACATTTCATCGTATTCCCACTGTTGTGGGATTTGTATCTATATTAAAATACTTGATAAATATTCATGTTTTCCAGTTACTTGATTTTTTAATATTTACTAATCACTGAATTTGATAACTCATAGAGGTTCCTAAATTCAAGACTTGACCCAATGTACTGTAAAGTACTTCGAGATTATGTCTTGACAAATGCAGGTCGTGTCGTCCCTATCAAATTAAAGCCATTATAAACATTTATTTCAGACATTACTGCTGGGCTAAGTCTGCAAATAAAGCTGTAACTGCATTCATAATCAGAAGTTATTTTTAATTTTTGCTCCTAGTTGGCTGGGAGTCTCATTATTCTTCTGTCTATAATAGGATGCTGCTTATCAGATACACAGAAAATATTTTCAATATTTTCTACAAAATATTCTTTTGTTAGAATCTGTCTTAACCCTTTTCCTAGTTCTATTTTGCAGTGCACGTTTTTGTTATAAAACACTATTTTAATATTTGGTTTAAAGAATGATTCAGCAGTTCAGTCTTTTCAACAGCATTTGAAAATCTTGCTAGCTGCAGAGAGCCTCCAGTCTCTATGGAGGTAAAAGATATTGTTAGAAAGGGAGCTCAGCATTTGTTGCAGAGGAATTGTATAAAGATGAGCCCTTGGACTGTTAAATTGAATCTTTTCAAACACAATTGATGTAGTTAATTTTACAACTTGAAACTTACTCTTTAAAATAGATTTTTAAGGGATTTGCTAGTTAATGTAAGGTTACAACTATAAAAGCAATTTACCAAAATAAATTTCTCCAGTTATTCTCACTGGCTGTATAAGAACCACAATTCTTTTGGAGTAAGAGTTTGCAGTGAATGAGTCTTGAAAAGTAAGACTATTGCAGGTACAGCTGTGCTACAAAGAAGGATTCAGCCTTGAGGATTCAGAGTCAATTGAAGCACTACCTTGCTAAAGTCATCCTAGCTATTTCAATTTGATGGTAAAAGAACATCTAGTTGTAAATGTCTGGTTGATTTCACATTACCCAATGAATTTCTGTCACATGATAACTGATATGTTGAAATAATATAAAAGAAAGGACGTAATATTATACAGATAGAGGAATCATAAGAAATCATTGATATGGTACAGAGTGGAGCCTGTTGTTAAATGCACAACTTCCAATCTTCTATGTCTGCACACATGTAAAGAAAAATCTTTCAGAGCAGGTGATGAAAACTGAAAGTTCTACAGAATCACAGAATATTCTGAAAAGGAAGGGACCCATAAGGATTATCGAATCCCACTCCTGGCCTATACAGGGACTGAACCCACAACTTTGGCATTATTAGTACCATCTTCTAACCAACACTAAGTCTTGAGGATGTCTGCAAATTCAAAGAGATGAGAGGATGAGGGAATGGCATAAAGTGAGAAATGCATAACAATCTGCTGAAATTTAATTTCTTAATAGGGAAAACCATGTACTAAAAATGCTGAATGTAAGTCCAATATCATGTAACTATTTCATTAAGTTCTTATGAGCTCTGTAAGTGGAAGAGCTGTTGAGCAATTGTTTGGGAAATTAAAATAAGTAAATCTAAGGTACAAATATGACATTATATCCTGGATTAAACTTCATAGAATTTAAGCTAAGAGTAATACAGAGTAAATTCACATCCCCATAAAATGAGAACATCCCTTTACATTAGAAAGAGATCTGTTTTTTCATCTTCATCTGTTTTTAAGAGGGTATGGAATCTGGAAAGCTTCATACTATATAATAGACTCCTTTTTTTAAACATTTTTTTTCTTAAAAGAAGTAAAATAGTTTACTTTAAAATTATCACCTAGTAATATTTCTTGAACATCTCTGCAACTATTTTAGAATACTGAACTGAGCTGAAGAATGACTATCTTTTTCCAATGCTCCTATGTTAAATTAAACCTAAGTATTCTAACATATATTTGAGATGCTTCATAGTCTATAAGAATTTAGTACATACATTTTAAAGATCAGATCTTTTTTTATGTGTCTATATGTACACAAATTGGCATTATACACATATGTTTGTCTCGTTTGAAGTCAAAGAAACAATATTAGACATACCCCAGTACAAACTATATAGACACCATAAATTGACTGTTACATTATGCCATACAATTTAGTTCTTACATTATGGTAGCCCTGATGGCTGTCAGAAGGTCATGATTTATCTGTTCTAAAACCTGCTTTTGATATTAATATTAAACTTCATAATTTAAATTATATTAAATTGAAATTTAAACTTCTCAGGTTAACCTTCAGGTGTAAAAACATTGTTTTACCTTTATGGATCATGATTTTTAAGAAAATAAGAATCAGTCTATCTACAAAATATTATCAAAGTCAAGTGATGACAGGATCTATTCAATCCTTTGACCAAAATAGTTTGAACATAATACACTGTATAATGTATAATAATAGCTTGAACAAATATTAGTTTGAACTGTATTATGTTTCAAATGTACAAAACTCTTCTGGAATCTAAGTTTCATGAACTCATATCCAGATTTGCCTCTCAACTGTTCTCCTTTATTGTGATTCATATTTTTGGTTTTTTATTATTGTTTTTGTGTGTGCATAAATTTTAAATTTACTTGTATATTTTCCAGCTCTTACAAATATGTATGATTTGAAACCAGAACAGAAACCACAAATGGAATAGCCCAGAAAGGAGAATATTCAAGAAATGCAGTGAAGCGAATTCAAACAGCATATCTACCTACTATATATTCTGATTTTCAGCCTATGTAGAAGAAAATAAGTTTTTGTTTTCCAGCATGTGTTAAAAATAAGGATCTAATCAGGGAAGTAGTTCAGTTTCATTTTCTGTTTGATCTCACTCAGGTGCTCTGATTCATGCTCTTCTTTTCACCAGTCTCCACAGTTTGTTTCTGTCTCAGATGATGAGACTCCTGAAAAATACTAAAATTGCATGCATATGTGTCTGAGTATATTTGATAAACCAAATGTACAAATGTAGACATCAGCAAGGATTCCATTTTGCCAAAACATAATGTGTCAGGCTTAGTTTTCATCTGCACTGAGAAAAATCTGAGATTTTCTACTACAAAGGTGCAAAGGAAATGTACACAAGACAGATATTGATTTCAAAATTATTTATTAAAAAATAAAGTCATTCAAGATATAGGAAATTGATTCAGCTTTGTTTCTTCTGCCATGAACAGATTTTAACCATTATCTATTCCTCCCATATTGTGATTATCACTGGATGAGGCATTCCCAAAATGGAGTGCCACACCCATTTTCTGGACTCTACACTATTCTGGGAAGTGGGGCTAAAACTCTGTGAGTAGCCACCAGTATTACCCTCCTGACTCTTAATGTTCTTCAATAAAGTTTATGCTGGAGCTGAATTTTCACATGACATGCTGTTGCACCCAAATTGCAAGACTCAGCCAACAAAACTTTTAATTATAGTCTCAGTAACTGGTCATTGACTACACACACCGCTATATTTGTTATTAAATTCAAGATATGTGGAAAGATGTTTATGTTACTTTACTAACAGTTCCATCTCTTTTCCAATAAATATCTACATTAAAATTCTTTCCTTTTTTTGACATTATTCTGCAAAAAGTGAACAGTTTTGCATATTCTATTCTCTTGTATTTCTCTATGCATCTCAGAGGCTGGTGAATCACATCCCTTTATGTTTACTAAGCAGGCTGTGTCTTACTAGACACCTATCTATAGTCCAAAATGCATCTAGGGAACAGGCAAAAGGAGTGGACCAAAAGTAAATTGTACTTGTGGTTATTTTCTGGGAAAAGATCAGTTTCTTAATCAGGCCACGCTTGCACTGATATATCTTTCTATCTCCCATATTACTAACTGTGGTGTTACACTTACCACAGAAGCAACATGACAGCAATAAACCACAAGAGTGGCAGGACAGTCATGAGACGAGAGTGAGGCTCAGTGCATGACAAATATGAGGCCTTGCATAAGGGACTATGAGTCTCAGAAGACAAAACTGCATAATGATCTGGAAAAAAAATTCCCTTAAAATCACAGTTTTATTTTATGAGTTTGGCATTTAAAATGTAAATAAAATATCTATATTTTCTATTTCTCATGCAACACAAATTCCTAAAGATAGGAATTTCAAATGAGAAAAGACTGTGGAAGTGTTTTGCCTCATACAATAATTGTATGTTTTGCTACATAAAAAATAAATTTAAATACAACATCATCTACAGTTGAAACTGTTTTAACCTTTTGAATATTTCTACTCAGGAAAGAACTTTTGTCACACAAAAGCTATAAAATCTTTTTTTCTGCATAATGTCTTCTCAATACATTATGTAAGTCACTATATTATGGAATTCCATTTTGTATGAGCATGAAACTAGATGCAGACACTGTATCAGATGTCAGTTGTATCAAACCATAAATTTGAGACCACTGGAAAACAATTTCCACCTAACATAAAAACACCTCTGAGATTTCCGTGATGTTTCTGTCCACCTAAGATACCAGTATTAAAATGTGATTCAGCCTTGTTTTTCCTTTCAGAACAGATTAAACCAGACAAAATCCAAGAGAAAAAACTTTAGACGAACTACTAGCTTTCTGAAGATGGTTCTCACACTGATTATGGGATGTTCCTTTTTGGAGCACATCTGTCTCCCATGTTCTGCAGAATATCTGAGCTACTGAGCTAGTCTCACTTTATGAATTTCTTCTTTGTTGGGGAATTCTATTAGAGCCCTGAGAAATTAAATATAAATGAAGTTTTTAAAATAATAATTGATTGTTGGAGCAAAAAGTTTCAGTATTGGCAAATTGATATTTCTAAAAAAAAGTTCCTACATCTCCAGAAACAGATGTGAAATGGCAGGTAAAATATCAAGTAGCTAAAGTTTAGCATTTTGAGATTGTTAATTAGATGCCTTCCTGCTTTTTGTATGATGAATATTTTGCCAGTGGTTGCTAATTATTATAGCAATTAGGTTTAACAAGTTGGGAATTTCATAAGCGTAGGTCTTCTGGGTTAGATTTTAGCCAATAGGGAATGGGTATTAATTAAGGACAAAGAAAAGAAGAATTAAGAAGATTTGATGGGTTTAAGGGAACAGCAATTAAACAAAGTGCTAGAGTGATTTGCATATTTTAATAAGTCAAGAACTCTTGGATATTCAGGAAAAAAGTTACATTTTCACTACACATTGTAATTTTTTCCAAAGACCTTTTCAGATGTTAGCACTTTGTCTCCATAAAAATAAGCTAAATGTCAGACTTAAAGTCTTTATTATTAGTGCTTGAAAGCTGATTTTAGACCTCAAATATGTAGTATTGTTATAAATATGACCATGAATAGAGATTGCTCTTATTTACAAGAACCAACGTATTGTTCAGAGTATCATATCTATTATGAAGGGCCTGCACAGGCCACGTCACCTGCACCTGTGACAGGCTACTGAGCACCAAGAAACTAAAAAGCGGATACATACATATCAGTGGGAAAAAAAAAATCCTTTTTTTTTTTTTTTTTTTTTTTTTTTTTTTTTTGTGAAAACAACAGAAAGAATTTTCAGGGAAGCAAATTTATATCCTTCAATGGAAAAAAAAAAAAAAATCACTATGTTCATCAACATTCAGTGACAGGACATTATCAACCTATAAACCTATAGACAGTCTCTTTCCTTTTTTTATTTTATACAACAAATGAACAACCCCACTGTTGGTACAGGGAAAATCCATCTCAAATTAGTTCTAATCCATTAGAAATAGCTCTGAACAGCCTAGTGCAGGGATGTGGACAAAGAGTAGACATCAACCTCAAGGTCTGATGAAACAGTGCATTACACCTGGGTATTTTCTTTAAGACTGCAGCCTAGGAAACCTCATTGTAGGGAAAAATCAAATAGCACACTCTGCTAAAAGTATTTGTTCAAAACCAGCTTATCAGAACTAAAATGTTGACAAGTAGAAGATCATCTGAGTGTAATTCATGCCAGGGGACACTAGTTTCTTAATGATTATGCTATAGTGTAACAACTTAACATTCACATTATTAAATTTACATGAGCCAAGAGGGGTGTAAACTGTTGCTTTATTTATCAGCTAGTGAGGAATTGATATGAAGAGTTGATCATTAGTGTCACAAGAGCTATAGAAGTTTAAACATCAGATTGCTGAAAATATCACATAGATACCTGACTGGGGAGTAGGACAATGCTTGCATGGAGTTCAATATGAGCCCTTTTTTGGAGGGGGTAGGTGGTCAGGCTTATTAATGAAGAGGTGCGAGCAAAAAGTGAAGTAAGAGATAAGGGAGAAGTAGGTGCAAAGAGGTTTCCATGTCTATGGATCAGGTAAAAGAATCATAGAATCATTAAAGCTGGAAAAGAGCTTCAAAATCATTCAGTTTGACCAAATAACACCTTGTCAACTAAACCATAGCACTAAGTGTCATGTCCAGTCATTTCTTGAACAGTTCCAGGGATGGTGACTCCACCACCTCCCTGGACAGCCTATTCCAATGCTTGACAATCCTCTCAGTGAAACAATTCTTCCTGATGTCCAACCTGAACCTCCCCTGGTGCAGCTTGAGACCATTCCCTCTTGTTATTGTCACTGGTTGCCTGGGAAAAGAGGCCAACGACCACCTTGTTAAAATCTCCTTTCAGGAGTACTACAGGTAGTACTGTAGTTAGACTAATATACAGTGTTCACTGAGCAGGAGGTGAGGAAGAACATCTGCCTGTGCTCCCCACAAACCCCATGCCATTTCTACTACCAAAATTAAACAAAAATGCAATGGTGCATGTGTTGTAGGCGTAAGAGAAGAATCCTCATTTTCAGTAATAACACAGGAAACAAACACCTGACCTTCTACTGTTATAGCCTTTAAATTGCCACTTATCATGAAACAGAATGCCATAGAATGATCCAATGTAGCAGCACAGTAAGAATAGTCATGACCAAAATAGCACTACACAAAGTGAAAAGTTATCATTGATTGATAGAGGTAATAACACAAAACTACTGCAAGTTACATAGGCTTAGCCATCTGCTGCTGCAGTTACTACATCTTTCTTTCGTGGGGCTAGGGCACAAGCAAACATAATAAAATATTTGTTCCATTTAGAAAGAGGCAGTTACAGTAATGCTGCCATAGGCAGAATAATAATAAAACCACCTTCCATCTCTCCAGTTGCTCTTTAGCAACCAACAAAGTCATTTCTATGCATGTGTTGTCATTTCCAAGGTGACAGTCAGAAATTTGGACTCCAGCTAGTCTTCTTGATTTCTGAATCCCACTTATCATAAATAATGTTGTATAAATAATAATTTACATATAAATTATCACATTTCTGAGGCTGTGAGTGAAAATGTCTTCTGCTGACCTATCTGATAAATTGGAAGATGCTTAATCAAAGAAACACATAAAGAAATAACACAGGTCCTTACACAGTAAAGATGGTGTGCACAATAAATGTTCTGCCTAATCAGATAAAATTTAGAGTTCTATAAATAGAGTTTATGGAAAGCAAACCTCTTCTTCATTTTCACCAAAACCTTTTTGTTATGGAAAGTTATAGATATGTCCTTTAAGACTACTTAATAATATCTGAATTCAAGCATCATTGAATATTAGTTTAATTTTCCATTTCCTTTTGCTGATATTCCATGAATAGAATTCTTTCCTGGGACCAAGAATTTGAATATCACTTGCCCAACCTGACAGAAGCCTTCTCTGTCATCTCATCTCATCTCATCTCATCTCACTACTCCTTTTGTCAGCAGGTGCTCCCATCTCCTCACCAATGAAGCCACTGTTAAAAGCAAAGGCCTGTGAGGTGGAAGGGAGGTGTGTCAAAACTTCTTTGTGCTCAGAATAGCAGTAGAGCATGCCTTGATTGGTGTGACACTTTGACAGAAAAAAGGAAAAGGCAGACCTCTTTTCCATAGTTATCCAAACTGTAAGACCCTTTTCAACCAGGAGGTCAGCCTATTTAGATAAAATGAATGTTGAAATAAAAATAAATGTAAAATCAGGATTACAACATGAGAGCTGTGGGCTTCTTTGAAAAGGTGGCTTTGAAAAGGTATTAGATCTTACTGTTAAATAACATCATATACCTTACATTTTTAATAATTTTGCACTTACATAATAACTAAATTATTGCTGTCTCATCTCATAAGAAATCAATGAAATCAGGGTAATTTTGTATAGATGGCAAGGTCACTCCAAAACTATACCAATACTGTGCATATGGCTCTCAGTAAAGAATGAGATATACCCTTGCAAGTCTTAAAAATCAGGGTTCACTCTGATCCACCCAAACTTCATTCTGCAATATACCTAGAGCACATCTACATAAACAATATTGTGTTTGATAAGAAAATGGCAAATTTTACGCCCATGAAGAACAAATGCCTGTCATACATTGTTTGAAAAATTAGTTTGCAATTGTCTTTGATACTGAGTAGACAGAATGTGATTATCAGTGACACAGTTGCTCAGGCTATTAAAAATATTTGTTGATAGTAAATGAGCTCATGACCGCAGGCTGAGGACTTTATGTATATGACTACTTTCTGATCGATATTGAACATTGCTAGAGGAAAGACCTTTAGCCACCTATGATAAAAAGTTCAAATTTCATGTTTCTGCTATTCTGCAGTCAACAGTCCATGCGTAATGAATGTCCTAAATTTCAAGACAGGAGCTCAAAAGGGCACTTGAATGGGGGAAAATACAACAAGAGAGACTGAAGACCTCTTCATAACCTCTGATAGAAAGGTGAAATGCAGGAAGTGAGCATTTCTGTGCAGTGTTTCATAATAAATAAGATTTTTGCTGTGTAAGGGTTCTCTCCTTAAGAAAATTACATTACTCCATTTGGTGATTTACAGTTCTTCCAAATGAGAATGTCTAATTGCTGTCAAGAATGACAATCTATTTCCTCTAATATTATGCTCCTAATTTTTTTACATCTGGAAGTTCATTTGGTCATCTACCTTTCTGACAAAAGCCTTGTGATCGTGCTCTGATATTAAAGGAAAACTTGAATTGAGAGATGGATCTTGAATTTTAAAGGTGACAAGATTTGGGCTAGCTATGATCACCAATGGAATGAACTTACAGCTAATTTATTATTCAAATCTTACTCATCTAAGAAATGTCTCTGATGGAGGAAGTGGATGTGAATGCTTAACTACAAATAACAATTCCAGAACAGTGGAAATGTTTCACTGCTGTTGTCTTTAAAACTGTGCATTAAACCAATTCACATTCAACTAGACCATTAATCTAATTTGTTAAATGACACTTGACATATAAAATTGTTGGAACTCTTTTTCAAGAATGACAGCACAAATAAGAGTCTTTGGAGAACATGAAATTACAGAATGAAAAAGGGAGAAAAGGCACCTTTGTTTTGTTCGTTAAGAGACTAAATTTTCATGGTGCACATAACTGGTGCACATGGCAAGGTTCAGCTGTTAAATCTTTTTTCTGAGCTCCCCATCCCTGACATCCAGAGCATGTGATCCTGACAGGATAGAGCTGACAACTTCATTTGTATCCCACGTCTCTAAATTACAAGCATGCCACCTGGAAAGACCTTGAATGCTCCAAAGTCCCCCAGAACATTTATTTCTGCATCAGTCCATCAAATTCTTATTATCTAAACAGTTATGCTTACCTCAATTCTTTGTCAACCTTGTTGAAATCTGAAGTGCCAACTCAGCAAGACTGTTTATTTTGTATCTTGCTTTAAGAAAGATGTCATGTGTGTGTTTTGGCATTTTACTGACCAAGAAAATGTATTCATATCATCAGTGACAAAGTTGCACTAAGAAGTGACATCAATTAAGTGTCTGATGAATACGATTACAGAAGTGGGGGAGAAAGTGAATGAAAGAAATTAACCTTATACAAGGAGAATAAATCCATATTAGGTATGTGACAACACTGCAATATTGCTATAGCAATCAAAAATTTCAAAAATTAAAAAATTTATCCAACCAAACCAAAAGCTAAAGCTTATAAAAGACCACAGGTATGTAGGGGGAAGCATGGGATTTCAAATGATCTCTTAAAAGAGCATAAGTTATTTTTGTTTCTAAAGAACCAAACAGCATCATAAACCAATAGGTACAATGAAAATACAAGATCAATCTACCCACTACTAAAGTAGAGCAACTATGCTGACAAGTCTCTTAGGTCTGTGTACAAAGCATGCTAAAAAAAAATGTTTGTTCAGGAAAAATACTACTGTACTAATTTGAGATAGCAAAAAGATATTTCTTAATAAATTATCATTTATTGTCCAGACTTATTTCATTATTTAACATGTTGCTTTAAGCCTGAAAGTGTCTGAGGATATTTTATATTTCCTGTAATAAATGGCAGACTAGGAGACTATTTTTGCATTAATTTTCAGTTTTTACAGGATTTTCCAGCATTGTAACTTTCACTATCCTGGGACATTGATCCACTGCTGTTATAGATGCAAAACTATGTCAAAGAGAGTGGCTTGGTTGTTTTGGTTTGTTTTTGTGGGTTTTTTCTCCTTGAAAAGATTTCATCTAATTATTGACAGGTGTTCTAGGACCACAACAGAGTATGGTTGTTCTATCACTTTATCTTGAATACAGAAAGTGTCACTTTCTTTTATAGTCATCTCTTGTCCATCACATTTTAGATTAGAGCTCTAGAGTACACTTAGTCTTCAGTTCAATATACAGAAGCCTTTTCTTCTTCTTGCCTAGAAGACATCAGTAAGAAAATCCGACTGATGCTTCCTTTTCCTGGAACTAAATGATTAGAGGAGTTGCTAGACAGTAAACCAGTAAAAAATATGTTTCCAAGAGAACTGTACTTAGCAAAAATGTAGGAAACTCCATTTAATTGAAAAAAAACCGCAACCAAACACAGATGCAGAGGAGAGCAACAATTTAAAGAAAAGATAAATATATATCCTATTTTAATAATGCAAGTTTACATAAAAGTATCTTCACAAGGTTTAAACTATTGAAACAAAAGTATTTGGTGCTATCTGATTTCTGTAGCAATACATTGTGAATTTTGGAAGCATATTTTTTCAGTTTGGCACATGTGCTGATTACTGCATATAGTGGCAATGGATGAAGAGCTCATGGATATCTATGATCAGCTGATGGGCTCTTGCAGTATCCCTGGATATCCACTCCAAATACATCCTTTTATTTCACAACACATCCTGCCATATCATCATGGCTAGACTTTGTGAATGAAGATTTAGGAAGGGCTCTACCCACTCCTGCTGTAAGTCTGCTGGTGGTTAAAGAGGCCCATGCAGGATAGGCAAGTCTGGTCACAAAAGGCACAGTGGAAAGTCTCATCAGGCAATACTGGCAAGGTGTGGTTCTTTCTACGTTGTGTTTTCTCCTTGAGACTGACTCTACGTGCATTCTCAAAGGAAGCAGCAGTGTCATGAATGGTGTGTCTCCATTAATCCTGATTGGAGGCCAGAGTGGACCATTGATGGTAGTCAATATGGCCAAGGCTGAGGTGTTGTTTCAGGCAGTTCTTGTATCTCCTCTTTGGGGCTCCTCTCTTGTGGCAGCCAGTGGCAACTTCATCATAGAGCACAATCTTCAGAAGGTGGTGATCCTCCAACCTGGGGACGTGCCCTGCCCAGCACAGCTGTGTTCTCAGCAGCATGGTCTCAATACTGGTGACCCCTGCCTGTTCAAGAACAGACACATTAGTCATGTAATCAGTTCAGTGGGTGTTTAGGATTGTTTGGAGGTACTGCTGATAGAAGCGTTTGAGGAGCCGCAGGTGGTGGCTGTAGATGACCCATGATTCAGACCCATATAAAAGAGTAGACAGTACAATGGCTCTGAAGACACTGATCTTTGTACTTTTCTTCAGGTGTTTATTGGACCAGACTCTTTTATGAAGTTTTCCGAAAGCTCTGTATGCCTTTGCTAGCCTGTTGTCTATCTCTTTGTCAATCTTACTGTCTGAGGAAATGATGCTTCCCGGATAGGTGAAATGCTGGACTGACTTAAGCTCTGATTTGCCTATGGTGATGTGGGGATGATGGAAGACTTCCTGAGGTGCAGGTTGGTA
>JAWWEV010000043.1:31128258-31177643 GCA_035583235.1 Hafferia zeledoni
AACTAAACAAAAAACCAAACTCACAGAATATCAAAGAACACAAAAAGAGAAAACAACCATCCATAAATGGTAATAGCATCATATATAAGATGTAAGCCACAACTTTGATAATGGCTGAAATTAATTTCCTAAATTACTATAATAGTGTCTTCGTAAGTTAATATGTTGGGTATGAGGGATATAGTTGCCTTCCTATGATTTAAAGTCTTTAACAGATGTAATGCTCTGACATGTGGTTAATCTTTTCTAATCCTGAAAATTTTATATCTGTTCCTTTATTCTATTGGGCAAAAAATAAAGTACTTATTACAAACTTTTGCCATTTGCCATTTGCCATTCACCCAGGAACTTCTCCCAGCATGTCACCCTTGTAATTTATTCCTTCTTAGGTCTATAGGAGGAGTCATAGTTCCTGTCGCTCTCCTGCATGTTGAGCATCATTCAATACCATGAAAGAGTTAGGTATTATTCTTTTCATATATTGTCTTAAACCTTGCTGCCATAGTTGAGCGTTTCACCCAGCTTATGAATGCTCCTGGGTATAGTGTGGAACAATAATTATCTGCCTTACTGATGTAAGCACAGAGCCTGCGCAGCTGTTAAATTGTAGAGAAAAATGTTGCCAAGAAAAACATTGTTTCAGTAAGAATTTACATACAAAAAGTGCAAGCAGCATCCTACATATTACATGTACCTGTGTTCATATGTTGTTTATATGAACACCTTCTATACAGGAGGAGTGTGCTACAGCAGATATTTATATTTCAATCAATATGGCATTGAAAGTTTTGGTTCACACAACCTACCTTATCCATTACATCACTGATTTGAAAGGAATACTACAAAAGTAATAGTCTGTTAGTTTTGAACATCACTTTTATTTAGGGCAGACGTGTAGATCTGAACCCTCCGGGGAAAAGATACTGAAGGAAAAATGCCAGGGCACCATCCATTTGTTCAGAGCACTGGACTTTAAATATTTTTCATCATCTAGTTTTGCAGACTAACTGATAAAAGATTTATATTAATTTCCTCAAAGAAAATTTAGCATATGGAGAATACAGAGTGGTGCTTCTGACTTGGCCTCATTCACCATAAACAGATTGAATTTTATTTTTTTTTATTGATTGTAATTGTACACAGTGCTGCTGTTCCAAGAGACAGCTCAAATCAGTAGCATCTTAATAAGCAAAGTCCTAATACAACAAACAGTATGCTGCAAAATGCACATGCTTCTCTCTCTTCTCCAGTTGTACAATTCTGATCCAAATCTGTAAAATCCTAATTGATTTGAGGCTCAGCTATTTAGATACCATTTATCTAACTATAGCATTTCAAAACAGTTGCATTCATTGAGCAATCAAACTCCTCTCTCTCATCCAGCTGCATCATATGATTCTCGGCTGCTCATTTTAAGCTAAAGTCCAGAATAAATGCTAGTCTGCTTTATCAAAATTTTAAACTCAACTTTTCAGATTTTCTTCCAAATAAATTACAGTACAAAAAGAACCATGTACCAGAGAAAGAAAAGAGTAAACTTTTGATTTTATTTGGCTTTCTTGTCACTGGAGTAACTTTGTCAAGAAATATCAATGTTTAAACATTCACAAGTCTTCTCTCAACTTCAGGATAAACCCATAAGAATCAATCCCTTTGTGTCTCTATTTCTGCTCTGGGCATGCATTCAGCTGCCTGAAGCTGTGGTTACATGGGCAGCCAACCTCTTCTAATGGCTTGTGGCTGCCAAGAAAGGGAAGGTTTGCACTTTTCTTGCTTTCCCTCGGTTGCCCCCACTCTCCCACCTTCTTCTACTTACTTAGTTCTAAAACAAATAAACAAGGGATGTGAAACACAATTTATCACTTTCCAAACAATATCTGCTTGGCAGATAATTTTTAGTTCCTCCTTCTTTACATTCAGAGGAAAGAAAGCACTGGTCTCACATTAGCTGTAAGTCAGTTCACAACTGTTTCATGTTTTCCACATGTGAAGTACTAGCTGTGACAGTGAAGTAGCAAGTTCAATGCGGTTGTTTTGTCTTAGACCTTAGTGAGAATAGCTCTAAATTATGTCTAGCAAAATATTCAGCAATGTGTGGGGCACTTGATGCATTTGCTGATGACCCTTGCAGACAAATATAAAACATATTTTTTATCAGGGGTATTTTCATTCCAAATATATTCATTTATCCAAAATTGAACTTTTTTTTTTACCTCCAATATTTAAAAGATGGATCCAGTGGAGCCATATCTAATCTGTTGCAATCAATATTCTTCACCATTTAACTGTCTTATCACTTTGTTATCACATTCTTATAATTAATATGGATCCCTGCAAGTCCACAGGACTTGTAATGATTTCACTTTCTTTAGAAAAATTACATTCTTGTACAGTTCTTAGTATCACTGTTTACTCTCATTGTTAAATTAAAAAATACATTGCTTCTTTTTCTTTTGTTTTCCTAATTTACAGATACCTCTTCTTATTGACCACATATTCCTAACAGAGGAATGAAAAAAACTTACATGTAAATTTATGGATTTGATAAACATACACTATTTTCTCCCTGAGTTTTCCTTATTATTTCTGCTAAGAAGTTAAGACTTCTAAAATATACAGTATGGAGTCTACTTAGTGATAATAACAGTCATTTCAAGCAAATTAAAAAGAGTAGTTGTAAACATTTTCATTCTTATTTTAGAGAAGGCAGAGATCTGCATCTACAGGTAAGTGATTTTGGCTTTTTGCAGTGTTTCTATTAATTGAACAACTTTATTTTTGTTTGTGCTCCAGTTATTTACAAACTTAAAGTGGACAGAAGGTTGCGAATTAAAAGAAGTCTTCAAGGCCAGGTTGGATAAGACTCTGAGCAACCTGGTCTAGTGAAAATGTCCCTGTCCAACGCAGTGGGTTGGAAAAGGGGGGTTGGAAAAGGGCTATCTATAAGGTCCCTTCCAAACCATACTATTTTATGATTCTGTGAAAAGGATAGGTTGACATAAACTGTAGCCTGGAGTTAGTAGTTCAGAGAGCTCAGAATGTGACCTATTACTATTTTATTTATGTGGGATTTTGATCTACTATCTGATGGCAAAATACCTTAATACTGGGTTAAGTTAGATGATCCTTATTCCTCCTCTTTAATTTTTTCTACTTTGAATAAAATATTTGCATTGCCATTGATTAGAGAATGTGATTTATCTGTTAGACAAATTATAAGACATTCAGCTCCCCTGTATTTTTAACCCTTGCCATTGCTTCATCAGGTATTCAGACAAGAACAATGATCATGGGAAAACCAGCATCCAATCCCAGATGACAGCCCTGCTTCACAATTTAAAAAAACTCAGTATTAGTCACCAGCAGCTGGAGAATGAAGTTCTGAGTATTCCCAGACAAATAACACTTAAGAAGATAATATCTCAACAATATCCCCACGATCATTTTGATGTTCTAAAGAACTGAATTATCTTTTATTTTTCATGCAAGTACAGAGAATGAAATGCACTTACAGCAAAATAAAAAGGATTGTACATATAGGAAAATATTATGTAATACAGAATAACTTTGTTCGTTCAAGCTGAATGCAAAACTTAACAAAACAAAAAGCTCCACAAAACAAACAAGCAAAAAAACCCCACAACCAAATAAAAATATATAGCCAGGTTTTGACTGTTTCTCCTTTACCTTCTTCTCTCTCCACACCGTTACAAATATTAAAGCTTCTCTTGAAGTTCTTCTTGAGCTGATGCCTTTAGTCTTAAGCTGTTTAGAATGGTTGGTGGATGTCTTCTTTAGCTTTGTCAGTTTGGGACAAACTCCCTTTTTAGTTAACAATCCCTGTTACATCTTTGCTTTATCAACTGTTGGCATCCTGGTCAGTTTGCCAAGGGCAGACTGAGTAGGCATCCCCAGATTCATTGTTCAGAAACACAAGTACTCTCTCTCCTCTTACTTGTTCTGCTCATCTTCAATCACATTTAAAGTTTGTCTTGCAGTGAAAATAATCACAGGGGATTATATTGTATAAATTGTGAGTAATGTTTTTAGAGGACTTGCAAATTCATTAGTTATAAATAGTCTCCAGAAAACTGGCTTTTTGCAGGAAGATGGAGAATTCAAAGTAACTGGATTATTTGAAAGTCTCAATTAATAAAGGAGGATTTTACTGTAGTATTCTAATTAACAAGTGCATAATTTACATAGGCATTAATCTTATCATTATCTCAGTTAAAAATGATGGCATAGATCATACTAGCACACAAGAACTAACCTTGTTCACTAGAGATATCCTTTTTCCAATTTCCCCTTTATTGATCTTATTTTTCTTTCTTTTTATTAAATATATTTAACCATACTTTCAGCTCCCTGGCAGAAATAGCTTGTTTCCCTCCTTTCTATTATTTAGTAAAAGCAAAAAATGATAGTTCACTTCCAAAATAAAAGATACAAATGGATAGTTCAACATCTAGAGTAAATTAAAACATAATATGGTTCACAAGGAATATCGGTGTTAATATCTTGATGAAAAATGTGCATGGTGTTTCTGGTTAAAACACGTTCTCTAGTTAGGTGGGAGGGCCTCCCTTCTTAACCAATTGTTGGATGTGTTTGAAATGTAAATAATATCTTTCCAGAAAAAAAATATTATGCATGCCAATAGCTTTTTTATTAATTCAGGTTTTAATTTGGACTCATTTATATACATAAAACACTTGATATGTATAAAACACTTTTCAGCTAGTGACTTACTTTAAACCATTTCCTATTTCTCATATTGGAATCCTATTCTACTCCTTACAAGTAGGTGTAACTTTTCATATTGATTACCTTTAGAAACAATTTCCCTTTATTCTCTACAGATTGTTAATAACATTAACGCAGACAGTGGGGCAAGGATCTGGATTCATATAGTTATCATTGAAGATAAATGATTCCATGAATCTGTGACAAATGCAAAAAAATTGTCCTTAGTTTCTTGGTTCAGCTGGCACTATTTTGTAAACTACTCTTTCTGTTGTTTTCTTTATTCTAAAGGTAATCAAATATGGCTGCTTACAAAATACAGTAGTATTAAATTTCCTGTTTATCTATAAATTTACACCACCAAGTTGGACAATAGTGTTGCTCTGTTGGAGGGCAAGAAGGTTCTGCAGAGGCATCTGGAAAGACTGAATCAATTGGCTGAGGCTGGTTGTTTGAGGTTTAATAAGGCAAATTTCCCAGCCCTGCCCTTGGGTCACAATAACCCCACGCAGTGCTATAGGATGGGGCAAAGTGGCTGGAAAACTCCCTGACAGAAAAGGACCTAGGGATGCAGGTTAACAGCTGGCTGAACATGACTCAACTGTGTGTCCAGGTGGTCAAAGTTAATAGCATCTGGCCTGTATCTGAAATAGTGTGGCCAGCAGGACCAGGGAAGTGATTATGCCCTTGTACTCAACAGTGGTGAGGCTGCATCTCAAGTGCTGTGTCCATTTCTGGGCCCATCATTTCAAGAAAGACATTGACCTCAATGGAGCACATTCAGAGAATGACAACAAAGCTGGTTCTGGAGAGTAAATCACATGAGGAGCTGCTAAGGGAGCTGGGCTTGTTTATCCTGGAGAAAAGGAGGCTGAGGGGAGACCTTACTGCTCTCTACAGCTACCTAAAAGAAGGTTGTTACAAGGTGGGGGTTGGTTGGCCTCTTCTCCCAGGCAGCTAGAGACAAGAGGAAATGGTCTCAAGCTGTGCTAGGAGAGATTCAGGTTGGACATCAGGAAATAGTATTCATGAAAAGGGTAGTTAAGCATTGGAACAGGCAGCCCAGGGAGGTGGTAAAGTCACCATCCCCGGAAGTGTTCAAGAAATTCCTGGATGTGGCACTTAGTCCTATGTGTCTAGTTGATAAGGTGTTGTTTGGTTAGAGGTTGGCCTTGAAGATCTAGGAGGTCTTTTCCAACTTTAAAGATTCTGTAATTCTGTGATACATATATTGTAAGGAAGCAACCTTCTTTAAAAATTGACATTTTTTTACAGTTCTGGAAAAAGGCAAAATATAAACTGAGGGTCATATGAAATATCACCATGATACATGACCCATGACAAATGAGCTCATCAAGGAGAGTTGATAAGGGCCAGGTATTTCTTTTGTCAGCTTGGTGAGTTAATTCTTTTCCAATGTGATGATCATAGTTTAGGCAAACACTCCTTCACCCTCAAAAGGACTCAGGCTTGAAAATGTATCTTTTCTTATTTAATATTCATGTGACATCATTGTTGGATAATGCATGCATGACTGGACACTCCTTTTACAGTATTTAAACCATGGATTAAATCTAAACCAAATAGTAATAAAATAGAAACTTGACAAAATTCAAAGTATTGCTCATACAGCAGTGGAACTTACAAGTAGAAATAACCCAAGGAAGAAAATTAAAAATTCCATAGACTTCATTTTCTCCTTTTTTTACAGTTACAGTGGAAGTGTATTTTGGGAAGTATAATAATTCTATGAATTATGCAAGTTTATTACTGTCTGGAAGGTGCAGTGAGTTTAAGCAGAAGGAATTTACCTTGTGTTGGTAATCTGCTACTAGTACATTAACAAATTATATAAATGAAGATATCTGACAAACAGAAATACTACATTGGAGAGCTCTTTGTCAGACCAAGAGCATAGACAGAGATCTGTCTATGATGAAATACTAGTAGGAGGCTGTTATATAATAGGGTAAACAATTTCATAAGAAATTCATTAGAAATTGTTTTACAGGAATACAGAGGCAGAAGATGAAGTATCTCTTGACATTCCTCTTAAAAGGGAGAAGGGGAATAAATGACAGGAATGAAAAAAAAGAAGAAGAAGAAGAACATAAGACTAATAATCAGAGTGAAAAGGGAACCCAAAGGCTTTCATGAGGAATATGCCTGTCTTAGCAGACTTCAAAACTGTGTGGTCACATCCAAATTGCCTTTGTGAAGCAATCAAGTTTAAAATCTGTTGTGAGGAGAAAAGCGCCATCAAAACCTCAGCCTAAACATGAGGAGAACTAGCTAGTAAGGTTATCTGGTAAAATGTTTTTAAAGGTGCTGGGGTCCATCACTGCTTTTCACTTTTAAGCACCGCTTTCTAAAGGCACATGAGCAGGCAATTCCAAAATGTCAGCAGTCAAGTAGGTGAGATAGAAGACTGGCTTGGCTAAGCAGGGATCTTCTTTTATAGCCAAGGAAAAAATGTTGTATGCCCAGTGAAAGCAAGGTCTGGTCTGGAGAAGTACAGAGATGCTGCTCACCACCATAGGGAGAGAATTTCTGTGGCCAAAGCTCAACTAGAGTTGAAGCTGGCCAGAAATGTGAGGGGTAATAAAGAATATTTTACAATGAAAGGGGTGCAGAAATAACATCATACCATTACAGGATGAGGATGGTTACCTCATGAACAGGGACAGAGACAAGGCAGAGGTGCTTAATGCTTTCTTTGCCCCTGCCTTCAACAATGAAGGGAGGCTAAAGGGGTCCCAGTGCCCTGAGCTGGATGATCATAGTTGTGAGAACAGTAAACTCCCAGTTGACAGGATCCGAGGGAATGGCCTGAAATTGTGTCATGGAAGGTTTGGTTACATATAACAAAAAGGTTCTTCAACCAGAGGATGACTGAGAACTGGAAAAGGCTTCCCAGGGAAGTGGTAACAGCACAAAGACTGCCAGAGTTCAAGAAGCATTTGGACAGTACTCTCAGGCACATAGTGAGACTGTTGGGGATAGTCCTGTGCAGGGTCAGAGCTGGACTTTGATGATGCTTAAAAATCAAAGTATTCTATGATTCTAGGAAGGATTCTAGGATCCAGACCATGCTGAGGCCCTGCCTGGAGCAGTGCTAGTCAACATTGGCCAGCCCAGTACCAGGAGAGTGCTAATAGATAAACAGTCCAATCTTGAACCAGTGTTTGAGTCCATGCCTTGTCCCTGTTTTATGAACTAGTTGAGATACAGACAGTTTCACAGAAGTGTTGGTTCAGAAGACACTTAGAAATTATCTAGTCTACAACTGGAAGATAAAAATTCAGTGTAATATTAATAGTTGAAATTTCATTTCTGTGGAGATGAAAAGGTAAGGGGATAGCTGAAGAAAGAAGAACATCTGTAAAAAATTTATAAATGGAAGAAAAAAGCTTAAGCTAGATGGAAATTAAAAATAAATTATTAAGAAGAACAGAACAAGTAGAGAAAATATTTTTTTCCTGTAAATAAACTGACTGGTTTAATTAGATCATTCAAAGCAATAAAAATGTATTTTGACAACTGAAACTGGTACTTCCTTTACAGTATAGTCTTGTATCTTTTTAATTTTTCATTGATCTGGCCTGATACTGCGTGGAATTTTTCTTCCCTTCATTCTTCCAAATCCCATGTATGTTTGAAATCCTCATTCTTATCATCCACATGCCATATTGAAATATGGTTAAATGCAATTTGATTTAACCTTCAAATCTAACACTCAGAACTATGTTGTTATGTAGTTACTGGATCATTTGCTCTACGATATATTTATTTAAAAAATTCAAGTCTGTAGGGAAATCAAATTTGAACTGTTTGACATTGGTCAATAGGCTGCAATTGCCTGAGTATGCTGGCAGTCATCCACAAAATTAGTTACGATGTCCTGTTGACTCAGTTTGAATCCTGTGTTGAGATTATACATACTCTATTCTTTGGATTCAGCTTTAGTTTGGGGAATACCATTTCCAATTTAAGCTAGTTTTAATTCTGTTTTCACAGCTGTTGACTAGCTGTCTTCCTACTGCTTTTATCTTGTGAAATTTATCATGTTCTATTCCCTTCTGATGCTTTTATTTGGCATTAGAAATAGGTTTACATTTCTTTGCCAATACTACATTCTAAGCCTCACACAAAATCTTCTCATAGTCCTGAGAACCCGGCGTCATGGCTATTGAGACATTTTAGGAGCATATCAATCCTCCTTCTAACAGAATAAAGTTGAATTTTTTTCATATGTTCTTTATCCCCCATGTTATTATTATCTTTTTTTTTTTTTTTCTTCACCAGTGCAAACACCTTCTCAGATAGGTCTGGCATAGTTTAACTGCAATTAACTGCAGTGTCTAATATTCCATGAGGCAGCGTGTGAAGCAAGGGCATATTCTGTCCTTCAGCTTCCTCAGTATCTGTTTAAAACCCAACATCAATTAAGCCCTGTAAGATATGCAGAAGGATCCACTAATTTTTTTTTTTTTTTTTTTTTTTTTTTGATAGGCACATCTTAATCATTTCACATGTCTATTCCTCTCTATAACCATGCAGGGAAATAATTCTGCGGAGGTCTAACCAGTATGTGCCAGAATTCCATCAAATTTGAATTATTCTCTTTTCTTCAAATACCAACTGTTTATAGGCTATGTGGTCAAGAGTAAGATTAACTATTCCAAACTGGTTAGGTTAGAAAAAAAATAACCCAGATAAAACATTTAGGAAATGATCAAACTCAAGAATTCTTTCTATAAATGTGAGAGAGCAGATTCGTATCTCATAATGTTGCTTAATTATTGTGTCAGATCAACCATCCTGTCCATGTGTGTGGGGAGGGGAGGGACCAGACCTACAGGACTGGGAGGCACATGGTAAGGCCGCAGCCAACAGGGCGAAATGCGTGAGAGCTGGGCTGTCACTCAAGGAAGGCCCCCCTGGTAGCCCACCCACACCCCACCTCCTGGAGCCTCTGCCTGGCTATGACACCCCTCACATCAGCTGGGAAGGCGTTGAGTGGTCAGTGAATCAGATGTGCCAGCTGGGAGCGGTGGCCATGGTACTCAAATAGAGGTCCATTGGGCCTCTATTTTTGGTCCTGCCTTCTCTCCTGGAAGCTGCTGTCATGTGACTCTTGAAAGTAACTATTTTCCTCTCTTCGTTCTCTCTTTTATTCTCTTACTCTTTTCTTCCTCTTGTTGGTAACTTTAAACCAACAGGTGGTATTTCACTAGTTTGTGCTCTAGTGTAATGTTTCTTCTTGGTTGGTTGTTACTCCTGTAAAACTCTTTTACCAAAACACCTATTTTTCTCATTAAATTAAAAGAAGTTCTCTTGGGAAAAAAATGTGTAGCTTTTGTTCTTTATGCAAGCCAAAGGCTCTGCAAGAGTTTGATTGAGTGAAATCTCTTGGAATCTTAAATAAAAGTAAAGTGCCTGCGCAAGCGTGTGGCTTTACGACTGATGCTTTGCAAGAAGTAATAAAATTATTGCCTATTTCCTATGGATTTCTGATATATTTCCCCCTAATATTCCAGGGCATGATAGTTTTTTTAAAAAAATCTCTATGTTTAAAATATTTTTGTATAAATGCATACTAGTGAAATAATATGCTTATATTTGATGGTTAAAAAATTTTTAAAAATCCTAGAGTATACAGATTTAACTGAGTTCTCCTTGGCTTACGCATCATCAAATTCAATAAGTATTTTTTAATATGAACTAATCTAAAATTTATCTGGCAGTTTTACATGCCAGAATCAAAGTCAGTTATCTTATAGTGATACTGCAGTGCTGGACAACCAAGAAAATAGCATATAGGATTTTTGATGCCTAAAACGACCTAGATTTCACTGAATACAAACAATAAAGTGATGTAATGAGACAATTATTATAGCAATCACAGTCAAACTGCAGTTGATTCAGCTTTCCCTTTTTTCTTGTAGCTTATACTCATATAAACTTCAGGAAAGAAAGCACCAAACATTGACTTCAATGGACTAAGCATATGCTTAACTGCTTTTCTAAATAAGTGTCAATTTAAAAACACATTTAGAAATAAGCTGGAGACATCCTTGATTAGTTCTGAATTGGGGTTTTAATTAGTAGATTTGCTTACATGTAACTGAAATTTGTACTACAATCATGTTATTATATCAGTTTAGCTTCTTGAGAAATTAAAGTTCATCCAATCATAAGACGAGAAGTAAAACCAGCTTCATTGCTTAGACAGAACTACTAGTTTACATAATTAGAGTGTGGAGTAAATGTCTTCCCTTCATAAACCCTTTGTCTAAATCTCATGTGTACCTCTTACCCTAGGTTTTTTAAGTTGAGAGTGAAGTATGTAAAATAAAAAAAATTGTAATTATTCTAAGTATCTCATAAAAGAAACCACGGGAACATAAAATATCTGGCTTTACTAGTGTGTTCTACCTCAGCATACCACTGTTTGCCTTCTGTTTTCATGCCCAAAGCCCCATGTCTGGACTTTCTATCTTGCTGATTGATTTCAAATATGTTATGGCCCTGTTTGGAATTTTCTCGAGTTGAAAAGTACATAGTCCCTCTAAGGACAGAGAATTTCTTATAATTCAATTTTGTTTCTTGTTGGTATGTCTATGATGGAATATTTTCTTGTGCTAAAAATAATAGTGAGAGCTGGAATATTTATCAGCAAAGAAGTAACTGAAATATTAAAACTTATCAAAGCCTTAAATACAGAAATCCATATCTAGTACATAAATTTTCAACTTGACTGTGTCTGAATATTTAAATGGCAGTAAGTGTGCATGTGTGTGTGTGTGTGGTGTGTGTGGGTGTGGGGGTGTGTGTGTATAAAAGGTGTTTATACCATCTTAGTGTGCCTGACACAAGATAGTGTTACTCTTAGAAATATAGATGCCAATTATACAACAATAGATTTTGTTTCTGAGGTAGGATTTCAGCAATACTTGTCAGGAGATATCATATAACCAATTAGTTCTTGGATCAATTTTCAGCAGATGTAGCTGCTTTCAAATTTGTATATCAAAATATATTTTGGTATGTATGATTTTTTTTTACTTTGAATATCTGTTGAAAAATGTTTCAGAAACAATGACTGCTGCCATGGTCTTCTCCTGTCTTATGATACTTGTTTGACAGTGCAAGAATATAAATCATTAATTGAACAGCTATTGGTTATCAAACAAAAGACATTAACAGTATCTAGGATATAAGCACATTTTTGATAATATTATTTCAAGAAAAAAATCTTCAAATAAATAAATAAATAAAACCACTATTAAAAAGAGCATTTGCACCTTTATATATGTATAAGGGTTGAGCAAATAATAGAAATAATATTCTTGATAACTGCACAAATAGACAACCTCATGTAGTTTTGGAAATGTTCCCTATTTCACCTATGGAATCAGCGACACACTGCAATTTTTGTCAAATCTAGGTAATAGAGTGGTACTGTAACTTGAAAGTCTTATGATACAAGACAAAGTAAAAAAAAGTAATGAGACAGTTATATGTCAGATAATTATTAGAGAAAAACCCTCCACTTTTGTGAAATAACAGGGTGAATTAGCAGTTATCTATGAATGAAAAATTACCTGTTTGTTAACAGTTTAGAGTCAAAAGTATGCAGTGAGGAAATCTGTGAAAAATCAGAGAAAAAATATTCAAAAAAGAAGCTCTAAATATATGCATTTTAATATATGAATTATTAATGACTAATTATTCACAAAGCTTTGATTTCAGGCAAGATTAATGGATAATATTTAAAATTAATGCCTGAAATTTTATATTTTGATTTCTAGCAAGCCCTGAGAAATTAGATATCAAGATCTCATTTCTATAGGGTTAAAGTGCCTAAATCACACGGGCAAGCTGAAAAGCCCATTCATGAATTAAGTTAAATAAACAGAAATTGTTTGACAAGCAGGAAAATACCAGCTAAGCCTCCTTTGTTGTTCCACTGTGTCCTTTATGCCCTGTGCTCCACTTTCTCTTTGACAACCCTCCCAAGGTAACAGGCATCCTAATGACGAGTCCATAGTATGGACATTACACACATGTTCAAAGCAACTGTCAAAATGGATTGTGTGATGTCTGACATCAACTAACCTTTCACTCCAGACACACGCTTTCATAAAACTTCAATCACTTTTTCAAATATAGCTTAAATTAGCCAGGCAGCATAGGAAAGAAATGAACAGAAAACATAGAGAAGACCTATGGGTGGATCCCTTAAACTGATAAGAAGTTCTGAGACTACTAAAGTTAATTGAAGATGTAGGAATAGCTAGCAAAACTTTTTTCTTTCTTTTTTTCCAATGAATGGCTCCTTTCTTAAAAAAACATACTTTAGAGAGGGATAAAAACAAGTCAAAGATCACAGTAATATGTGAACATTATACCAATCCATCAGTTATTTTCTTCAAGACAGAGATTGTAATTTTCTGTGTGCTAATAGTTGGTAAATTTTTCTAACACCTGAAATTAAGACAAATGCTGGGAAAACTCCTAAGAGTATTACTGAAATATGTAACTGATTTATTTGAGACCTTAATGTATTAATTTGTAACAGTTTACAACAGTTTACTTTATTTCTAATGTAGTCTCAACTCTTCCCAAAGCCTTCTTATACAATGTTAAATAAAATTTAAATGTCTCTGATTGCGTCACCCTTTTCCTTTTTTCTCAGAGAACTGTAGGAAAAATTCTAGATCATCTTCTGATATAAATTGCTTCAGCTTGTGTCATTCAAAATTTGAGAGCCCTGAGGCCCAAAATCTGTGGGCACTGTATTAGTTTTTTTGAAAAAAATTTTGTTCATTTTTACTCTTTTCCAACATTTTGTTGAGCACATACATAGATAATACATAATAATTCTGCATATCAATTTATGAAAAAATAATTGTGAAAAGCATTCTCATGGCTTAAAGTTTTTGCTTTCAATAAATACTAAAATCAGTGAGAAGGATATATGTTTCCTGTGTTGAGTATTTATCAGTCATCATCCAAGATCATCATGAATGCAGCTGGCTCTCTAAGGTGGGTCTCTCAAACAGGGATTTAGATTCTATCAATCAACCTTGTTCCCACTGAAGAGTACCTCTTCAGCAAGTACAGGATAACCTAACTCAGTGCCAGTCATGAACTTATTGTGAAAGAGAAAAGTTACTATTCTGATATGTTTACATCCTTTTTTTTTTTCCCAGAACTGTGAGGCTGCTACACTCCTGTTCTTCAAATCTAGTGTCCACCTTGCCAACATATAAAGTCAATATCACCTTATTCACCAACTCAGAATTTCTGTTTATCAGCCTTTTACATCATGGCAAGGTTAGGAGATGCTTTATTGACTCTTGAAAATCTTTTTGAGCCCTTGGTGTAAATGGTACATTGTGCTATGCAAAAGGCAGATCTCCAGGGGAAAGATTAAACTTCTCTATTTGGACTTCTAACAAAGAGCAGAAAGAAACAATTTCAAAAAAGGAATGTAATCATGAGACAAATCAGTACCAGCTGTAATGAACACCTGAGACCCTTAAATCCTATAGAATGAAAATGACTTTTTGGCTCCTTCTCTAACAATGTGAAAATGGGGCTTTTGAGGTGGGGTATTATCTAACTTTAACTTGATTACACCTGCAGCACGCTAATTCTCTGAACTGTAACTCAAAGATACATTATGTTATCTTTTACTTTCTTTCTAGATATATTAACTGCTGGTTGTTGAAGGATTTTTTTTTTTTTGTGTGTGTGTGTGTGTGTGTGTGTGTGTGTGTGTGTGTGTGTAAACACTGCTACCCATTATGAAGCCAGTGCATTAGTCTGCTATTTGACATTTAGATAATTATTTTCATTGCAAGAAAAACTTTTTCTTTTTTTGTGTATATTATTCTTACTTCATTTACTGTCATAGCACTGACTAAAAATCCAGGAGGGTTTTAACTTTCTTTTTTTTGTCTGTTTGTCTTAGTTCTGTCACTGAACCTAAAAGATAATACCAAAAGAAGTAGAACTTGCTACTGGTAAATATACAGTGAAAAACTGATTTCTTTTTGTTCCTTCTCCCTCATTCAATTTGAATGGAATTACTTCAAATTCATGAAGCAGTGTGAGAAACAGAACTAAGGCTTATGCTTTTATTGTTCTTCATTTTTGTTGTTAGCCTCACTACTTTTTCCAGTACTAGATTACAGAAACAGAAATAAGCAAACTGGATATCTAAGGAAAAACTCCTAAAATTTTAACCATTCTGACTACTGACAGCATAAAAAAAAAGAAAAATTTCCATAATTCCTTCTTTCATTTGTTGTAGTTTAACAGGCTTCCATTTTAACCTCTAGAGTAAAAAAAAAAAAAAAAAAAAAAAAAAAAAAAAACATAACAGAAATTGTGCATGACCTGAGGACAGGACTTGGAGCCAAGAATTTATGGAAATAATCACAGATCATATGCCCTCTAGGGCTTGCCCTCTCTGCTAAAAAGAAAAAGGTACTAAATTAATTTACTTATCACTTACTTATCATGTGTGGTTGCTAGAGAACTTGTGAGGCATCTTAAAAGTTTTGCAGGCTATTTGAGTTCAAGGAATGGAGGTTGACAAGAGAAGAGCAAATAATGTCTAGGCTTGCAGTCTTCCTGCTGGTTTTCCATTTTTCTGTTTGAGTTGTGTCCAACCTTTAACTTTTTCAAGTGGATTTTTGTTAAAGGGAGATCAATGAGGGAAGGGAGGTCAGTCAGATAGGAGAGAAGAGGAAAAGAGAGGAAGAAAAGAGTGGAGAATGGCATCACTGGGAGTTAGACTGAAGCAATGACTCCAGACAGATTGGTGTGAGCTGAAACAAATAGCTAAGTGATACCAAGGGTATTCAGTCTGAAAATTATACATAACCTGGATAGAATCAATGCACAAAGGTTCCCAGGTCAGCAGCAAGCACCAGCCAGCTGAATTACATTTCCAATGTTGAGATATTTCTATATGAAAGAGCATCTGATCAGCATAGAATGTTAGCAGAAAGGGAAAAGTGAGACATGGCTGCGTAAAAATTGCCTTTAAGAATTATTCTCAAGTCTCACTGAATGTACCATGTTAAGATTGGTATTTACTTTACACTTTACATAAAGTGTAAAACCAGCTATACCTCAGGTTTCCCTTTTTTATTTTTTTATCATGTGTCCATTTTAACAGTTAGAGAAGGAAAAGCAGCACAGAAGAATATCTATGACCTTTTATTGGGTCTGGCTGAGATGGAGTTCATCTCACCATAGCAGCCCCTCACAGCATTGTGCTTTGCATTGCTTGCTAGAAAGGTGTTGCTAACACATCAGTGTTTTGGCTACTGCTGAGCATAGCTGGCACAGCATTCTCTGCAACCACAACCAAGGGCAAGATCCTGGGGAAGGGTCACAAGTAGCCCAGCTGATCCAAACTAACGAAAGGGATATTTCTTACCATATGATGTCAGCTTTGATATAAAAGCTAAGGAAAGGAGGAAGAACACAGGGCATTCATTGTTTACAATGTATGCTGAAGCCCTGCTCCCCAGGGAGTAGCTGGACATTGCTTGCCAATCAAAAGTAGAGAATAAACCTTGGGTTTTTTTTCTTTTCACTTGTGTGCATGAACTTTCACTTTTGCTTTAGTAAACTGCCTTATCTCGTCATTTTCCATCTTATTCTCTCTCCCCTGTCTGGTTGAGAAGGGGGGGTAACAGAGTGACTGTGTGGGCATTTGGCTTCCAGCTAAGGTTAGTCCACTACAGAGCTCAATCCAGGATTTGGAGCTAAGGATTTATGGCAAAAATTCCTGCTCTGATGTCTTCTAGGACCATTCTTAGAGTTGACTCCTTTGCTAAAAAGCAAATGGAAGTAACAGATCATCAGAGCAGGTCTGAAGAGGTGGCCAGGACTCGAACATCTTTAGCTTAATTAAGGCAGATCCTGCTGAATGTATTAATCTATGCCTGACCGTTGAGAATCTTATTTTGTAATACCTTGGGCATAGCAATGGCTATCTTCTAGAAACTCTATGAAATTCTTTTTCCTTCTTTCTCTAGATGTCTTTGAGAAGAAACCTCTTATTAATTCCATTGACATGTATCCCTCAAAGGCCTAGCTCAAATATACATACCCACACCCAAATACAAATGTTGTCCTTGGATTGCTATAAATTCAGTTTCTGAAAAAATGTGTGGAAAAAGAGAATGGTCAGTGTGTATTTATGTTCTAAGCCATATGAAAAAGAAAAAAATAAATGTTATTTTCAAAGTGTTAGCATCTTTGGCACCTCTATAAGAAAATGAAACCTGAAAACTAAAAAGAAAATACTTTTGTTTAAGAAGAAATTAAATTCTTCTCTCAAGTAATGATTTTTACCTTAAAGCTGTGACAGCTATCTTGCTGCTCACCGTATTTCATATAACACCTTGAATGTTCTCACTTTCAAACCATTCCGTTTATGGTTCTTTCCATTTATGGCACTTCAGGTACACTTAATTGTTCACTTACACTTGGCCTTTAATAGTGACAGTATTACCTTGAAGACTGTAAACAGATGTCCATTTTAGATGCTTTTCTATTACTTCTAGGTATCTCTAATTTAGTGGTCTTAAGTAGTAGGTTAGTTTCCATTAAAAATGAATCAATGAAGTTTGTAACTTCATGTTTTTAACCATTTAATTTTGGATAGAACAAGCAAATTTCCTCAGTAAAGGATTTTGTTTAGTTTTTGTTTTTATTACAATTCATCTGACTTCTAATCCCTTTCAGACTTCAATCTCTTAAAGATGTAAAACAGAATTACTTTTAAATTTAAATGCTGCAAAAATGTTTACCAATTTATAATCCTATTCTAGAAATATTTTAAAAGTCATTGTTAATTTCAGTTTATTGATAAAAGAACTAATGGGAAAAAAGTGACAGAAAACCAGGAAAATAGCTTAAAATCAAAATGCAGAAAGGGTTTAATAAACAAAAAATGAACATGTGTTTCACAATTCAGCAACATACCCAAGTTCCTTAACAAGCTCTAAATGAGATACCAGGAGCAGTTACAGACCAGGATAAATTTACTTTGCCAACAGTGACTACCATCATGCATTGCAGACATACCAAAAAAAATGAGAAAGAAAATATTATACAAAATATCAAATAAATTCTGTCAATATAGAGACTTTTATAATTGCTAAAAAAGATCACGTTGTCTTTTCTTTAAAATGGGATTTACTTAGATGATTTCACCAAATACGTTCAGTGCAATGCAAGAGATATTTTTTCTCTTAGTCTCAGTGAGACTGAAAATCTCAGTGAAAATACAGTGAAAAATATGACATATGCAAGCATTTTTCATAACCATATTTGCTTGTATTTCTGTTTATTCAATATCTTCAAAAATCCTCCCAAAAGGGAACATTCAATCTAATAGGCATTTAAAAATACAATGAAAAAACAGGCTAGAAAGGAAGTTCAGCATTCAATTTATAATGCATACAGATTCTTCCATGAAGAAGAATACATACATTTTCAGAAGGAACATTTAGCCTTTTACCTCAATAATGTATTTTTTAAAAATACTATACATAAAATAAGTCAGTATTAGAGTAATAAAAAGTTTGATTTAACTGTGAAACCACATAGGATTCTTCACAGAGTCAAATGTGTATGTTCTCTCCTTAATTTTATTATTTTATTTTATACATTATATATGTGTGTGTATATATATATATGTATGTATGTATATATGTATGTGTATGTATTTTAGAAGAAATTCCTAAACATGAAATGTATTTTTTGACTTTTCATCTACTAACAATTTTATTTGCATTTTGTATCCTCCTTAGAAATCAGTTCCTAACGCCCATAAATTCATGTTTTGAAAGAATACCAGAGAGATTGTCATACCTAGGCTAAACATTACTCTGATAGGTTATTTCCATGGCTTGTTTTGTGAATGCCCTACTAGGATTACTTAATAATTCTATTTAAATACACAGATCATTTCAAGAAGTAAAATTAATATCACGCTGCTCTTATGAGCAGAATTTGGCACATATCTACACTATCCCAATTATGTAGATAGAGCAGTGACATCACATAACCGACAATGTTTGGGAACACATAGAAAGAAAAATCTGATTTTAAATACAATTCTCTTGGGAAAACAAAAATATAATACTAAAAATGTATTTTGAGGCTATATATTGATTTGAGAGCATCTCTTACATCCCCGGGGAGAGGCTTAAGTCTCAGATTACAAACCAGAACATCCAGTGTGCTGGGGAAGTCACATATACAAAATCAATAGGAAAGCCTAAGGAGGAGCTGAGGAGTTGGTCCTATAAGAAGACACATCTGCTCACTTCATATCCAGAGGGTGGAAACCTATTCTAAGATAGATCCTTTCACAAGTCAAAGCCTTTCTTTTAAAATAAAGCTGTGATATGATGTCATCTACCAACAAATTAATGTCACTTTTCCTCTGAAGAGTTCTCGAACAAATGAAAGGCCATTTTTCTTTAGAAAGCTTCTTTATTTGCCAGATGAAGATTTTAACTATACAAAGGAGAATTCAAGACCCATTAGAAACCCACCACAAGTGACTCTGTAACCTTGTGGGGTGGGCACTCACCAGGAAAAAAGTCAATTATGGGTTTCTTGTCAAATCTACTCATCTTTATTCCCTAAAAGACTGATTACTGAAAAGCATAAAAGAGCCTCTTGAAGCACGACAGAATTTATGAATGCTATAAATGCTGAATTATAGAATAATGTACATTCTAGTGCTTCTCACTCCCCCACCAATTTCTTCTTTTACCTCTTTCTGTATATTCCTCTGAATCACGTAATATTCCCCGAAGAGCAGCAGACAAAGAAGTAGGTACTGCTTCCCCTTGTTAACCTTAGGCCACAGTACACAAAGTTAAAAACCAAACAAACAAAAAAACAACAACAACCAAAAAACCTCACCTTTGGAAATGTATGAATGCTAACCCCCTAATCTGAGGAGGTCACTGAACCTAAGTGTACAAATTCTGCAAATCTTGAACATGCTTTTAGTTCATTTTGAGCTTTACTGTCAATCTCAGTCAGTTGTTCTTAGGAAATGCATATTAAATGTCCTTTGGAGACCTTTGGTACTTGGTTGCTTTTAGGCATGTGACAACTGCTGAGCTGTGTAGACTGCAGCAGTTGGTGCATTTCAGAGGGAAGGTCACACTAGACACTGGGGAAGTTTCACTTAAAAGCAGAGACTTAAGGTGAGGTTTAAACATCTGCAAGATTAGACTTTTTATTGTCATTTATAGCTGCAGTGTGTAAAATCTGCCTATTCCTTCATTTAATATATGTCTTCCTGTCCTTGAGATACACAGATCTAACAATTTACAATTCACTGCAGCCAAGTAAAAAAAACAAAAACAAAACAAAACAACAAAACAACCAAAAACAACACAAAAGAAAGAAGCACCTTTGAGGTAGAAATGAAACCAAAATAAAATACAATCTGTTTTTTTCAAGGCAAAGGAATATGTTATTTTTGTTCCCTAGCTTAGTAGCAAATTATTTTGTTTGCCTAAATTGTTCAATCCTTTTTTTTTTAGAACAAGCCAGAATTTAGCCTGTTTCTTCTGCCTAAGACAAGCAGTCAATTTTAATTAACTCAGCGTGCAGGAGACTTTGGCATTTGTGGAAACTGGGCACACAGCCAATCCCCAAAGCACCTTTGATCAGTTTGCCCAGAAAGAAGTAAAGAAAAAGATGTTTGCTTAGAGAGCTTAGAACTATCATCTGAAATCTCAACAGCTGGAAATAAAATTAATTACACAGTCCTGCCTTCTTTACTTATGATTGCAGCACCCTTATCTTCCCTGAAACCACTCACATGTGTAAGTACAACGGAGCCTCTTCTCTAGACTTACTGTTTACTATATGGAAATGTTGGTATACAAGTTCAGCATTCATGTTTATTTTGAGTTCAATATAACTAGAATACTTAATGTAATAATATCACATACGTTTTTTAAATTAATGCACATCTGTGTGAATGCTCATTCATGCAGCATTTTAAAAGCTTCAGTGGAATAAATTTTGAAAGCACAGTGAAAAAGTTGTCAAATATTTTCTTTAATACATTTTGAACTCCATGAGACATCATTATGTTGGTAGGAGATGTACATTAAATTTTCAGAGCCAACATCTTTTATTCTTTTCTTGAATGTGCAACCATTCCTCTGCTCCTCTTCTAAAGCAGAATGTTTATGAATGGTAAAGCAGCATGTATGTGAATATAGGTAATTTATTTTACAACTGACTAAACCTAGAAATAACAAGGTAACCTTTTAAGAATTGCAGTGAGAGTTTCTGAAGGGGAAAAAAAGTGTATTTTATCTAACTAATCAAATAGTCACATTTAGTTCATTGAAGTGAATTCTAATCTAAGAAAATGGAAGTTTGTTTTTCTCAAAAAAAAAAAAAGATGAAAATGTGCTGTGTATAGAACATTTCTTGCATTATTCAAATACTTTTAAGACAAAATGTTTACAGTGTTGAAATTTAAAGCAAAGTTTAAAATTTTAACTTGATACTATTAAATACAAACTTTTACTTGATTTTTAAAGGACATTTTAAAAAGGGGGGGAAAGCCCACCACTGCTAAAGAAGATCTGAATGAATGAAACTTGACCCATTATATTTGATAGTCAGTGTCAAACCCTGTTCCCTAGATATTTAAACATTTATCTTGATTTTGCAAAATTGCTTTTAAGAAAGGTGATTTTCATCAAGATACAAATGGAAAGGATGTGAAATGGAAAACTGGTAATCTTCTATGTAAGTGTAGCAAATGCTGTAAAATTAGCCTGTAAAATTAGCAGTCTGCTTCTGAGTAAAGGGTTCACTGCTAAAGAGTCCACTGCAGAGTTGTGACGCCAGTTTATGGCAGTAAATTTCCATAGAAGCTTCAAGATCCAATGTTTGGCACTTCTGCCTGTGTACTTAAGCAGTGGCAAAATTTTCCAGACTGCTTTAACATCTCCTCTTTACAATGAAGTTGCACTGAGGTTTGGGAAATGCTATAAATTTTATTGATCTAAGCCTAAAGAAATGGAAGCTTAGCTTTTCTGGTCCTTGTATCCTCTAAAAGTCATAATCCCTAACGGTAAATTTTTTACACTATTTTTTTCCAAATGTTTTTATCACACTTCTTTCATTGATAAACCTGAAATGTACCTAACCTAAATAGAGTTTTGTTTCTTCATTTAAAAAAAAAAAACCCTACCATAAATTTCATAGTGGTGAAACATGCATTGCAAACTTAAGTCATGGACTTTTGTCTTTCTGTGCAACTCTGTAAGAAGCATAGCACATTGCTGAGTAACATAAAACAGGGTTAATCTTTTTAGTTTTTGTAAAGAATCACAGACTTTCTGTGAACTCTCTGTGCTATAGTTTCCAACACCTGAAGGTGAAACTGTAAAATATGCAACACTTCCCTGACAAAGGACTTGTATTCTATAAGAATCAGACTCTAGTGACTTATCTTTTATGATCCACTATGCTATGGACTTACTTGAGATTCCAGTTGGAGGTAGTGGTATGAGTTTTATTGCTGAAAGCTACTTAGTGAAGCTACTATTCAATCAACAGTCTTCTGATTTCATATTGCCACTGGAAAACTATCTTTCTCCATAAATTCTAAATGCAAAATATGTCTAGTCTGTATCTGATGAGAGAAGTCAAATGTACATTCTGTTTCAAAATCTTTGGCCACACTACTATTTCATAAACTTTATTAGAAGACGGGTACATCTTTATCACCTGTTGCTTTGTCCTGGGTGACATAAAACTGTAAGGCTTCATTCAGTTTGAAATGTAAAAGAGTACTGGTAGTAGTCTTTTGAGAGATGGAGTACATCGGTAAGGTCACAGAGCATTACTAATATTGCCAGCAGAATCATCATAGTGCTTTCTGGTACATATCTCCCACACATCTTACCCAGAGGATTGTTAGAAGAAACATACAAATGTCTATATGTTCATGTAATTTTTTTTCTCTGACTCCCAGGATATGCTGTCCTATTTCAGCAAGAAGAGACACTGCAAGTTCTTCAGAGTAGAAGCTGTCTTGCAGTGTGCATGCTTTTATCATTCACCACCAGATGATCAATTAGACACAAAGCAGTCTCATAGATCCATATACAGATCTTTATAAGGAGATCCAGTGTGATTCACAAATATGGCAGCAGAGACAAAAAGAGCCCCAGCATCAATTAATATCCCAAACCACCCACCAGAGTCTACACAATATAACTTGTTACATTGTTCCTTATTTTTCATTGTTTCACACATGTTCTTAAGCTATATTTCTCACTTTATAGAAAAAGATGCAAGATATCAGGCTCAGGGTGCAATAGGTCTGTATCATGTACCCTTTCACATTCAAAAGTCATAAGGCTGTTTGAGACATGGAGTAGAAGGCTAATCAAGAGAAATGTACCAGCAGTAGCATTCTACACCGTGCTTTCTAGTCTTTTAGATTCCTGTCTGTATAAAAACAGTCATTCGGTCGTTTTTTTACACAATTATTGAGACTTAAATCATGGGGCAATGATCCCCAATTAGGCAATAAAACCCCCTATAATAATGATTATTAGAAAGATTCCTAATGTGGGAATGACTTGTCATTTTAGTTCCTGAAAATTAAAAACAAGTCATTCCAAATTACTTTGGGACATGACCAGTTTAGCCATGAGTGTTGTAGAAAACAATCAACTTCATTTCCTGTATAGTCTTTGTTGCCTGTTCCACGTCCCTCTGAATTATTCACATCATCTGCTATTGCTAAACATTTTCCTACTCCAATCACATACTGCTGCACATAACGATCAGTCTAAAATGGAAAGTACAGCCACTTTTGCCAACTGCTTCTCAAGTAACTTTTGTTACTTTGCCACCAAAGCACAACAATGTAATAGGGAAAAAAATATATTTCCCAAACTCAAATGCTGGGTTAATCTGCCCAGCCTGGCACATGATTATCTGAATTCATTTTTCTTGGGTTTGTAAACCACTTTTATAGCATTTAGAAGCTCAGAGTAATATCAGAATATAATCTATGATATGGTTAAAAGTCAGGTGGTATAGAACAACACTGTCTATTAAGCTCTGCAAGGCTTTAGAGCAGTTTCCACAGAATCCTTATTAAATTTTTATAGATCTCTTTCTGCTGTTTTTAACTCCATTAAATTCTGTGTAACTGTTCAAAACCACTTCTTTCTTGTTTTGGTTTTTTTTTTTTTTCTTATCCTGAGCTCTCTCTCCTCTGACAGCTTTGTTGAATTTAAACTTCACAGAACTCTCTTCCCCTGAAAGGATTCTCCTTGAAAAAGAAAAGTTATCCAGGGACATATTTTCCACAGAAAGTGACAATCTGACCACAAAAGGAACACATCTAGGAAGGAGGAGAATGCAGTTATAAGTATGGGACATTATTTTTAATAGTTCATTTGAAAAATGTTGTACTTTATGTCTACAAGCACTGGCAAGCAACGTAGAAACCCCTAACAGGTAAATTATTGAATTTCACACTTCCATGGCTCAATGAGCAATCATACAAACATTCTCGTACAACTCCTAAAGGTGACTATGGACAACGATTTCTTTTATGTGTGGATAAACAAAGTTCTTCGTGAGACAAAATCAGCAAAAGAAGCTCTGCATTTTCCACCTCAAGTTTCAAAGAGAAATGAGTTCTGAATTGTACTTGTGAGTAGCTACAGAAACAGCACTCTACTCAATTGTCTGATCTAAGCATCTGAGGCCAACTGGAATAAGTTACAGAAACTTGAAACTCCTTTCACAAGATGAGATGATGAAACAGCTGTTTTATTTCTTTGTACTGATGAAGTTTTAGTTTAATTATGAAACAAACATACGGAGGAAAAAATAAAGAAGTCTTTCATCATCTATTTCTTATCACAAGGACAAATTCCCTTGGAAATGTGGAAAAGAGATACAAGGGAAAGGAGGAAAAATGGACTCTTGTCAAAACACTGTACTGCACTTATTAATTAAAATTATCTTCCTTGATTTCAGATGCAAGCCTGAGGGACTGATATTTAGAGCAGAATTATTTCATGTGCTCCAAATCACTTTGAGATGCTACTTACTCTCCTATGTACACAGATTCTTAGGAATTCTTTGTCATAAAGAGTTTTGCAGTCGGAGATCAACGTCCTGCTGTTGATTTAGTGAGGAAAAAATAAAGCTATCTGATTCTGTACAGATATGTGCATCTAAAATGGAACAAATAACTGAGTAGAAATTAGCATCTAAAATCAGAAACAAAATGAAAACAAAAGTTTTAATTTTCCTTCTAGAAATTACTAGTAAATCAGTGCACCAAATTATATATCTATCTAAAAATCTCAATTTTATTGCAGAACTAAAAGAAACATGATTTTCAAAAGTTCTGAGATAAAAATGAAGCCACAAAGACACCTATAGGAAATAAGGTTGCTAAAAGATGAATTTTAAATTAATGGGTTTAGGAGCCAACTTTTTTCATTTTAGTCTCCCAATCCCTTCATGTTTACCTGATTTGGTATTCTCAAAATTGCTTTGCATTCAAGAGTGGAGTGTTCAGCCTTCTTTCTTATAGCTGACATATTCTGTATGTTGACGGTTATCTTAATAAATCAGCTGTTGCATGTGCTTGGATGCTCAAGAGCAGCTTTCAAATCAAATAGTGGCTGATAATTAAGCTCAAAGAGAAGAGCTCAAAGAGTTCATTGCTATACAGAAATTCATATCAGATAAGCACATGTTGCATTTATGTATCTGATATTCACAGATATATTTGTGGCCCCATTTCTGTTATGAAGTAAATAATATAGTTTAACAATCTATCTGTAATCACAGAATTTCTTTCAATTTAATAGTAAGTAGATGTTTATGACAGATTACTAATTAAAAATACAAGTAGTTTCCATGTTCCTGTTCAGCTACAAATTTTGGTTCAATTGCTCATCATGGACAAGTAAGAATTGAAAAAATATTCTGCTTGACCTTTTCACTAACTCAGCCCGTTGCCAGCTGCATCAATTCAAATGGTCTTGCATCTGGTTTTCAATTTGCAGAAACAAAGGTAAGATGAATTTTAGCTGAATGTCTTGGGTAAACTCTAGATTTCACATGAGAAAAAAAATAGTTGAAATATATAATAGAAGGAACAATGGAAAAATGGAGTACAACACCACACTGGTGGCAGAACTAGAGGGAGCAGCTAAGCTGACCAATGATAGAAACAGTGAATTGTATAGAATCTTGTGATATGGAAACTTTGGTTACTCCCAGGGGCAATAGAAAGGTATACAGAGAGAAAAAAAAAATAATTAAAATAAAGACAGTCAAAAAAAAAAAAAAAGAAAAAAGAAAAAACGTGGAGATCAGAATGTACAGTAGAACACTGATTTCAAGATACATAGATGAAAATGAAAGGAGGTGGTTCATGCCTTTCATTTTTATACTGTACTGTAAGCATTTTACTGCTATTTTAGTTTAAGTGAGGAAATCATTTAAAAGTGTGAAGTTGTCTCCTTTTCTTTTTTTGATACACAGCTAATATCTGACTAGTGATTAAGTCTTGATAAAAACTCTCAACTTTCCATGTAAAGACCAAAGATGATTCAAAGTATCAAGAAAAAAATTAATCCTATTGGCAGAATATCAAAACTGTTGAAATTAGTGATTTGTGGATTTTTTACAGCTTTTTAATATTCGGAAAAATTTTAGGTAAGCTCAGCAACATACAATTTTGTAATATGACCATAGTGACACTGTAAAGATGTTGACTACATCTAATCAGAGTTTACTTACAGAAATTAGCTTTCCCTAATTTTAAGTCAATTAAAAGCCATTCAAATTTCAATTTCATTGAAAAGTTTTGTAATCTGTTATCCAGTACCCCCCATGTGCTATATTATCAGGGACTTTCTACAGTGATTAACTTCAGAAATTTAATTAAATTTTAATTAATTTTATGCTTTACTTATTTAACAAGTTTTTAGTGAAAATAAGCTATTAGCCTAAGCTTTGATTTAACTATTTGTTTTAATATCAAAAGCACTATTGAATGTTGTGTAAACTGTGAACTATGCTCTGACAGTAACAAGCAGGACTCACATGAATGATCACCATGTCTATGGGATAAAAGAGATAAAACAGGCTAATTGAATCACTCATGAAGTTTCTAAAAATGGTTGAAAATCACACATTAGAATATTGGGGGGTTTATTATTTGTGCATACCCTGATCTACAGTTCCTTGTGATTATAATTTTAATATCATTCATTTATCTGTTTATTTCTATGTGTAAGAGGGCCAGTATCACATGAAGGCCTGTTGTCTCTCTTTCCTAATGACGTGAAGTTAGCTTCTGTATTCTGGGAAGACACCATCAGGGATATTCACCTTCTGCTGATTTTGATACAGCAAATGTGCAAGCAGCAAGGCTTACAATGAAGACTATGTGAACAGAAGCTAAACTTTTCAAAAGAAAACTCAGTTAGCCATAAACATAATGTTACCAGCTGTAGACATTGTCATTCACATTTGTCCCATGTACCTTGAAGCACCAGGGACTCTTTTGTTACTGCATCTCTCTTCTAGTAAAGGAGGGAAATGGACCCTTCCAAAAGACAGTTCATACTATGAATGATCTAAATCACTTTCATCAACTTGGATGTCTTCATTGCTAAAGTTAGGCAAGATTAGTCCAGACTAAGGATGTTAAGGCACCTGAGCAAGTAGAAAAGTCACTTCTATTAGAATGTGTGCTCGAGGCATTCCCTGACTGTAGCATTTATACAGACTTTAGGACAAACTAACAAATTTACCAGCCTGCTCTGAGCTGCAGTGATCAAACACTCAGGCAAGAAAGGGTTCTGAAACCTTTTGTGGATCATCAAATAAATTGCATTACCTGTTTTTTATTTATTTCCTGCTAGCACCTGAATACAACTTGCAATTACACTGCAGGAACACACTTCCTGGAGAGTTGCCACACTGTTGCTTACCAGGTATAAACTTACATCAGAATTTTTTACCATGGCAATGCATTTGAGTGTTCCTGAAGGAAGGCCAGCAAAATATACTGACTATGGGAAAGCTGAACTTTGAAATAGCCAAATGTCTTATCCCAGTTTTCAATGGGATATCCTGAAATACTACTTTTCTGGAGTGGTTGTAACAACTCCTATTTCTGATTTAAAAAAAAAAAAAAAAGAAACAAGAAAAAAAAAGAAACAAAACGGTGTTTTGACAGTGTCTTAGCTGCTTTGGTAAAACTGACAGCAGTATAAACTGTGCACAGTTCCCTCAAGTACAGTTTAGAAGGCAAGGTCTGACAAGCAACTGTCAATACTTTTAATAAATAGCATTACTTCACTCAAAGCAGTTCTAAATGGCACTTATTTAAAAAGGGACCTCAAGAGCAAGACTCTAGAAATCCAAAAGCAGGGAAAAGCACTTCATCCAGAGTGGGTCTATTCCTGCTGAAGAGGGGCAACCAGATCTGTCAGTGTCCTCCTGTACCTAATCTCTTAGATATCCTGTCATGTATTCTTCTCACATATCCCACAATCTCACTCATCCACGTATCTTTATGCTTCTCCATCACATATCTCATCTATTAACAACTGTAGGAACCTCTCCAACAAACAGATGCCTGTTCAAAAAATCATCTTTTATAAAACAATCTGCATATTGCATGAATTTTCTGCCTCACTCAACATATTTCCGCCAGTTAAAGCCCGTTAACAAAAGTAGAAGGTACCAACTTTTTTTATCCTGTTTTCTGCCAAGCTTTGAATCCAAGTTAATAGTGCATGAATTCAAGAAGCATGAATTACTATTGCATGTCCAGAGTGCCATAAATGGCAAATTGAGACCCTTTGTATCTTGATCAGTAGCATTAATTCCCAGAATGCATAATAAAAAACCCCACTTGTCTGTCTTTTTTTTCTTTTTTAAGAAATTGCACTGTACAAACCTTTAACTACAAAATCCACTTTTCAGTCATCAGTCTAATTCAGATCTCTGAGTTTTAAAGGAATGATCCCTTCGATTGGTTGACTTTTAACAGCTTACCTTTTCCAGGAACAAAACATCTTATAAGGTTGAGGATTTTAGACACTAAAATTATAGAAATTTACAACAATATTCAGAAATGTGGTATTCAAGATAGTAAAAACAAAACTTCAAAACTTTTCCTTGTGGATGTATGACATGTGATAAACTCTTTTCATTAATTGGGAGTATTAGAAATGTAATATACTATTCCTTTAATGCTTGATCTACTTATATCTGCTTCCATTATGCACCCTAAATATTCCTTTTTATCATTTCAATCAGTAGGCAGGATTTTTCACTAGACTGATACAGATACCCAAGTATACTAACACATACTTGAAGTTTGATTAAACATTTCAGTTTAGTAGATGACTACTGAAAAGAATTTTTTGATTGTATGTTGCTTCTCTTTAAAAACCAAGTTAGTTATGCACTGAACTCATTTAAAATGCTTATTTTGAACCTTAACTTTATTTTAATAATCAACAGTACTATAATAATCAACAATTTTTACTATAATAATGAGCAACAATTTTCATTTAAGCTTGACACTAATTTTTCACTGTTTCTGCACATGAAAAAATATTTTGAAATTATTACTCATGATGCATGATACTCTCAAGAAAAATTATTGTAAATTTTAATATGTATTTAAATGATGTAGGCCAGAATCTATTTATTTTTAGACTGACAAGGTTTGTCATCATGGTAGCACTCTGAGTTGACAAGGCATTTAAACATGGCCATAATGTCAAGTCTAGCAGTCTGATTGAAGTCAGTGATGCTTTTTGAATGCTTAAAATGGGGCACATGGTGAAGTGTCTTACTCAAACAGGATAATAAGGAATCATTTTTCATTGGAACTTTTAAACTGTGCAGACAAATGCCTGAAGAGCATGTGGTTAAAAGCCAACCAAAAAAAGTTGAGTGGATGAAGATGACAGAACAATTTTTTCCAAATTTGAAATTCTTTGGTTGCGTAAGACAGAGAGATGTGTAGAAGAAAGATCATTCTAAATAAGTTTAAATTCAAAATGTTGAAATAGAAGCATTCTGAAGATCTAAACCCACATATTTTATACAGCATTGAGGGGAAGAGAGAGGTCTCCACCTGCCTCCAGAGCCATGGGGGCACAGAGAAAGGAGATATGTTACCAGTCTGGAGGTTAGAAGGAAAGACGTTTATTGTGAAATACCCGAGGGTTTTATGAGGTCTCGGGGAGGAAGGTGCTAGAGATGGGACTGGATTGGGTAAGAACTCTGGAAGGGGAAGTGTTTTAGGTGTTCCAGCTAGTCAGTAGGCGAAATGGAGGGTAGAAGCCAATAGAAAACCAGGGATTGGGGATAGACGGGGGTGATAGCCAATAGGATTAGGACAGAGGCGGGGCTGGCTGCAGCCACGGCCATGCTGCTTGTGCCAGGAGGCAAGGGGGATCCTCAACACGGATCAGCCCGGCTTTGACTGGCGGGCAAGCCCAGACATGTTTTCCCTTGGCTCCTGCAGTAGCAGTAACAGTGCAGAGAGAGGAGGGGGTCTGAGATCATTCTGATTCCCTGGTGCGGGGAGGCTGCCCAGCCCAGGACAAGACAAACCAGCTTAAGGGGCTCCTGGGATGAGTCATGAGGAGAACAAAGCCTCCTGGAGACAGGAAGAAAAAGGATGGGGTGCGGTGTAACAGCTCTGCAGGGAAGAGATAACAGACTGGGAGATATGTACAGAAGGTTTGCAACTAAAAAACTCAGTACAAGTGAAAACACAATTTTAAAACTTCAGCAACAAGTCTCTTACTAGGCAGCTTCTCAAGTTCAGGGTGTTTTTCCAGCGCTGCTCTCCTTGGGGTCCATTTCAGCGTTTCCCTACAATATTTTTTTCAAAAAGGCCTTTAACATGTGCTTAAACAGTGACAATTTTTGCATTACAGGAGTGAATTCTATCTATTGATAGATTAATAGACACATTTCCAAACATATATCTTAGTATCTTGGCTGGATGTAGCCTACTGATTCTGTGATTTTAAATATAAACGTACTATCGGGGAGGAAAATGTATTTTCACCTTTTTTGTCTCACATCATCCTACCTTCTATAAAATGTATTAATTATTTTATTACTAGGTTTTCTAAGCTTTCTGACTTCTCCTTTGAATCAGCTGGTTTCATTGAATCAACTTTGGCCAAAAACAGCCTTGTGCTTGTCAAGCTAGTAAGGGCTGCTACACAGGATTTATTAAGCAAAAATACCCCTAAAAACTTAAAAATGTTCATTAAAAGATGAAACTGAATTCTTCTAAATTTCTAACAAAAATCATAGCTTATTTTTCAGAGGATATCAAGAAAATTTGAAGGCTATAATAATAGTTCTTTTACACAAAATTTTTATAGGAAAGAAATAATATTTTTTGATTAGTACTTCTTAAAGCCAGCTTTGTCTCATCTCTTTAGATCTCAAACATAGGCTAACTAACCTCTTTCAAGTACGGAATATATCGAATAACAGGGATATCCTCATATCTTTGCTTCCTCACTGATGGAAGATTGCAAATGTGTTCTAGAACAGTAACTCATCCCTTTCCCAAAATTACTCTGGATCTGGATATGAGGATTAGTATTTTAAGCAAAAACTTTCTTCCTTTTCTATATCAGTTCTGAAGTCTTTCATTAGGGGCAAGTTACATCTCGTACGATCTGTATCTCATCTAACCAGAGTCTAAATTTACATAATTGCATCTATTCTAGGAAGTAATTTGTTGCAGTAGTGGGTCAAAGCATGTGGTGCTGAGGCCAGTATGCTTACACTATAAGCAGTTTAGAGCTTCTTCTTCAGATTAAATTCACCCTAGAGCATATCCCCATGGACACTTTGCTCCCAGGAGGAGTAGGACCATTTTCATGTGTGCCCAGCTGGAACATCACATTTAGACACGTCAGAAAACAATCAGGCTTTTGCTGACCAAACTGCCCTTCAAACTGAGTCAGTATATAGGATGAAGAAATGAGTAGGGATCTGTTTCAAAATCTCATTACTGCCCTATCCCAACATATTCATGTGGATTCAGTGTATGGTCAACTGAACTTCCTTTAGGGTGGGATGAATTGTATTTAATTATGTCTGTCCATCTCCGTAGAATATTGAGGAAGTAAAAAATACCACTTTTAAACAAAACCAAAGAAAGTCTAAAGTGGTTAAAGCCAGGTAAGAGGATATGTACATTATAACTCTTACTGTATTTAAGACAAACTTCATGTTCCATAATTCTAAATGTTTCAAAACCTAATCAAGTCAATCAGAAGAGTCCTTCTGACTTCCGTTAGCCCATTATCAACAGCCCAACAGAAACTGTAATACAGAAATTATATTCAGTTCTCTTTTACCCACTACCAATGTTGGCCCACTACACATTGTTTATTAAAACATAACAATGTTAGTGTAATGCAGTTTTTGAATGGTGAGTTGTCCAATGTTCATTTACTTTATTTCCTGCAATAATACATTTATCTTTAATAGCAACTAGTGCTGTTTCCCATAAAGTTAGGTTTGAGTCCTAGTCAGGTGCTTTAACATTTCTAACACCCTTGATGTTTCTACTGACACTTTTTTCAGCTAGATTATTTTTAAGAATAACTCAATTTCTGAAATCAAACTATCCCTTAACCTTTAAGTCTATTGAGGACTAACTTCCTAATAATATTTAACTTTGCTTCAGATTATATTGTGTCATTTGAGAGTTTTTCTCTTTGACTTACTCTAATATAATTAAACCTTCCTGATACTTTGGTAAATATTCTAGAGTTGAATCAATGCATGCTATCATCTCCTCTACTGGAATAGACTTGGACACTAATGAGATTTTTAAACCCCAATTTAAGCCACTAAACTCCTTTTTCACTTATTTTTAATAGCTAATATATAACTATTTTTACAACTCTAGAATGATTAATTATAGCCTGGTTCAGTTTCAGATTTTAATCAATTTCTCATAGCTTTTTTTTTTAATTAGATTTTAGTTACACATTCCTATGTGCCCATATAGGCTACCCAAAACTTTGAGATTTTCTTACTCAAACATTTCTCCCATTTCTATGCAACTTGCTCAATCAGCCAGCAAATGGTTCTGTGTTCACTGGCTTTGAATATCAACCAAAAAACTTCACTTTGTTCAGCAAATCTGTTCTTGAAGACAGTGGTTGCACAATAAAATTATGGTATGAGTTTTGTTGATTATTTATATCTTCAAAGAAGTTTCTAGTCAAAAGTCGATATTTAGGCTGCACAGTAGTATAGGCATATGTAAGTCAGTTTTTTATACGAGCTACCTCATCTAGCTGGCCAATGAGCTGGACAGTATTAATTATTTCCAATGCCTGTGAAGATTTTTCAGGCTGTATTGAAGTTTGTGCTGCTGCTGTCAGACCACTCCGATTGCTCATGCAAGTAATTTTAAAGAGATTAAATTTATTCTAAGGAAATCACCATTTCGTATAGATGTTAGGCAGTTATGTAGGTCCAGCTGTAATTATCATAGATTTAATTGTCCTTTGGAAATTAAATACTATTGGGCCTCTGCATTGTTATAATCACAGATTAAAATTATTATTTATTATAGGGGAAGAAAATGGTGGCCTGTCATTTCCATTAAGCATGTTTTTCAAAGATGAGATAATCATAAATGGACTACATAAGCACTCTTGGAAAACTAAATTTAATTTCCTTAAAATCTTCATAAAATCAGCTTTAGAACTGTTAGGGTTTGCTGATTGATGTTAATATATTTTCAAATATTTTAGCAACTTGTTTTAGAACTAAAAGACATTTTCTTTTCATAGTTTACTCACTTTGTAACTTCTAATCCTTTAATAGCTTTTTGGCTACAAGTCAGCATTAATGAGTTTCAAAAATACAATATTTAAAGGTACTTTAAACCCCTGAGTTTTCCAACATTTTGAGTTTTTGTAAGTTCAAGGATTAAAAAAAAAAAAAAAAAAAAAATTAAAATCATTGCCTGAGAAGGTCTACTTTTCAATTCTTTGAAGATAGGCTACAATTCCTATTATCTCGAAACTTCAGAGATATCTTTAGGTTGAGCGCTATGTATTAATTGGTTCAGACAGTATGAAAAGGTTTCTACAAGCATAACCAAAGCTATAAAATTATTACTGTCAGAGGGACTTTAAGCATAGAGTCCATTTGCTCAAGCTTTATTAAATTATTATCAGGGCATCTAATGCAGTGACAACAGGTGGAATATAAACAAGCTACTCAGAAAGGAAAGCATACTGAGTCTGCAGTTGCAATTTCAGTACTGCAATCTGAAAATTAAAAACAAGGGTAAAACGCAAACCAACATGAAGCAGACACAATTTCTTAAAGGTTTCCTAAAATCAAAAAATTTTGCTTTCCCCCATGCCAGTATTTCAATACAAGCAGTGTCTGTAGCAACAAGAACTGGACATAGAGCAGAAGGCATAAAACACATTTCCAAAAGAACTACACTTTATGTCAGAAAAAGGCAAAAATGTTCCCCAGGCTTGTTCTGTGTGTTTACTGGCACTGATTTTTTTCACAGAAATATAATTCCACATCAGGGATAGTGCTGAGAAAGGCACTGTTCAACATTGAATTTTCACACACCCTTTTTTTTTTATTATTACAAAAATATAAATAGATGATACTGCACTCCTCTGCTGATAGGTTAGGCTTGCTCACCTTTCGTTTCTTGCTCTAGGAGCACAAAGAATTAATTTAATAATTTCTTCATTGTGATCCCTCTGGTGCAGAGGTTGTTTGGTGTTCCAAACAGCACCACTCTATGTTCACACATATTGTAAATCAGACTTGGTATAAATTGATTTTAGATAGTGATTGTATTGACATAAAATATACAAGATAATAATAAACTTCTCATATGACATATTAGGCAAGTAGTGTTCTGTTCTAATAATAATCAAATCATTAATTTATATGTATGCTTCCTAAATACAATTAGTTCACATGCCATTGCCCATAACCTTCACTGATCTCTTTTGACGAATATTTGATTGTCAGTTTTTAAAGTTTCTGAATCATAAGCCATTTGTTTATAATCTGATTTACCCAACATTTTAAGCTATAAGAAAAGGATTATTTTCTGTTACAAATCTCCACTGAATTTTGTCAGTCTGCTACTCCCACTCTGTCAGGTATGGTTGGGCCTCAGAAGTCAACTACATTCTGTATGTCCATTGAAAACATCAACCCTGTGTTGAATACATTAATTGAACCAAGTATAAACAATCTAAAATAGCTCTGTCTTTGCAGATCATGCATTAAAATTGATATTTCTGTTGACTAATTAATTGCCACCTGTTTGTTTCAGATGTTGTCCATTCCAGGGATTAGGGTTTCTGTTTAGAAACAATAGCCAAAGGGATGGTATATGCCATATTCTTTTTGATTATGAAACATACCATGGACTATTGTGTAAAAAAGAAACTTATTAGTGTGTTTCTACCCAATGCCTATATCCCAAAAATGTTTGGATATGCCAAATTAAATTCTGTGTACGTCTGACTCTGAAGTTTGGCTCCAGTAAGGAATGGAGTCAGGTGATTCTTGAAAAATAACTGCATTATTTTTTCAATAGGGTACAATATGTGTGTCATTTAGTAAAAATATCCAGTATTCAACACAATGATTCTGAGATGTGTGCTGCCATCCTGCCTTCTGTTTCTCCTTATTGTTTGGCTTCAGCACTATCAACAGTAAAAAGTAGAAGAGAAATTCCTGATAACTCTCAGGTTTGGGATTTTTTTTTTCTTATTTCTAATGCAGTCTTAAAATCAAAGAGTCATTGAGGTTTGAAAAGATCTCTCAGATCATCAACTCCAACCTTTGATGAAAAAACACTGTGTCAACTAAACCATTCTTCACCACCTGGGCACACTGCTGGCTCATGTTTAGCCTGCTGTCAACCAAAATCCCCAGTTCCTTTCCACTGGACAGCTTTCCAGCCACTCTGCTCCACGACTGTAGTGCTGTATAGGGTTGATGTGATCAAAGTGCAGGACTCAGCATTTTACCTTATTGAACCTCATACAATTGGCTTCAGCCCATCAATCCAGTATTTCCAGATCCCTCTGCAGAAACTTCCTACCGTCCAGCAGATCAACACTCCCACCCAACTTAGTGTCACCTGTGAACTTATTCAGGGTGCATTAGATCCCCCATCCAGATCACTGATAAAGATATTAAACAGAACTGGCCTCAACACTCAGCTTTGGGGAAACCCATCAGTGATGTCCACCAGCTGGACATAGCACCATTCACCAGCACTCTCTGGACCTGGCCAGCCAGCCAGTACCTCGTGAAGACTACAACAGTACAAGCCATGGGCTGCCAGATTCTCCACGAATATGCTGTGGGAGACAGTATCAAAGGCTTTCTTGAAGTCCAAGAAGACTACACGAACAGCATTTTTCTCATCTTCTAGGTGGGTCACCTGGCCATAAAAGGAGAAAAGGTTGATCAAGTAGGACCTGTTTTTCCCAAACCCCTACTGGCTGGGCCTGATCGTATGGTTGTCCTGTATGTACCACATGATTGCACCCAAGATAATCACCAGTTGTGGACAAGTACAGGATTAGAAAGTGCTTTACATACATGGGTAAATGGATCCCCATAATCAAAGCCACCAAAGAGGTAAATAGTTCTTTAAAGATTATTGTCCTAATCAATACATCTTGAATGTGTTAAAAGGTTTACATATAATATTTTGTCCATGAGCGTATTCAAGTGCAATGACTAAAACCTCCAAGCCACCCAAGTAATAATTTGAAATTTTAAACACACTTTCACATGCTTTGAAAAAACATTTTGTTTCAGCCAATGTTACACAATAGCCAATGGAACCAGATGCAGAAGAGCTCAAAATCACAAAATTTTCCCCTTCCATTTTTTCTTTTCCTCTTCTCTTACAAAACAATTTAACAATATGTGTTGCTGCTTCATTATCATTCTTTGGCATGCAGAACCTTTTTAAATAACAATGATAACATATGTTCGGTAATTCAGAACCAGTTTCTATTGTTAGAGAATACATTTGAATACCTATCACCTTGGAATTCATGAAGGACAACACTAATTCAGTTCTCCCCTTTTCAAACACATGTGCACAATGACATATAAAGATCCGGAAAGGCTTGGGCCTTCATCCAAGAGGGAAGACCATCATAAGCATCGTAATGTACTGAGAAATGTGCAAATACGAATTCATACTGAAATGAAGACCTTCACAGGAAGCATGATCACAAATACAGAGAAAAGAATTGTTCATTGACATATTATACCTAAATTTCTAACCTTCTCATCTGGGAGCTGAGCTAATCTCTTTTCATGTTGATGAGTGACTCAAGAGAATTGCTCCATCAGCATTAAGTACCACAGGCAATCAATCTTATCAAGTCTGTAAGAAACAACCTGTAAATTGTTATGAGTTTTAAAACAGGCTGAATCCTCTGGTCAGCTTTGGGGAGCAGAAAGAGAACTCTCCATATAAAAAACCAAAAGAATACACCATAAATGTGTCTTCCCTTTTAACGAAGATGAAATCTGACTCATTTTGGAAAGCTAATCTTAAAAGACTGGAAACTCCCCTGTGAATCAGTTTCTCACTTCCACGATTGCTTTCTTACAAAAAGTCCCCCAAAACAAAATAAAATTATTTCTAGCTGGATTCAGGTTTTGGGAGGTTGGTGTACTACTGTGGGTATTAGTCTTGGCTTCTCTTTTTACTTGTTCCTGAATTCACACTGCAGCTCTAGTTACCAAAATCTTACCTACATTAGCAACTGTAATTCACAGTTATAATTCTGAAAATTCCTTCCCTGCCATAATTCCCTCCAAATATTGCTTGCTGAAGTCATGTGTAAGTAAACCTCCTACATACATTGAAATAGCATTCATGGTATATGGCAGAAATTAGACTTTCTGGCATTTTAGAAATCCATCCTACCCCAAGGAAATTAGTAAAATGGAAGCCTCTAAAATTAGACACTTCTGTAAGATAAGGAATATGAATATCTTACTTGTCTTTAAAAAAAAATAAAATATGGAAACCAAAACTCTTAGTATCAAAACATTGCTTTAATTAATTAATCAGTGTTCAAATAATTTTGTCAGGAATTTTGTCTACCAAACACCTACAAAAACTCATTTTCATTTCCCTCACCATTTGGGTTATTTACCCTACTCTTTCCATAAATATCATGTATGTCCCTCTTGTCATGCCAGAAAGTCACCGGATCTGAGCTACTCTGGAGCAGGTAGGTAGTGCAATGTTTTGAAATCCCACTGAGCTATAGAGGCTCTCCAACAGCTACATTTTCCTTTTTATAGGAAGCAGGGACCATCCCCCAGGACTTTGCTGACTGCAAGATGGCAGAGCAGTCAGCACAAATACTATGCCCTTCATATCTTACGATCATATACAATCTATACAGATCGGGTTTTTTAGTGCAGTGACCATGTCCAGTTTTTACAAAGGTAAAAAAAAAGATTAATATATTTAATACAAAGTTGTTCCATCACAGAGAAAATAATTACTGCTCTAATTATATGTAATCAGAAAGGTAAACTCTTGTTATATGATTTGGCTGCTGCTATTTTTAATCCAATATTTATAACTTCATCCACCCTACTACTATCTTGCCTATGGCAAGGGTAAAATCATGAAACAATAGAACTTTACACTATCTAAAGATAATGGTTTTAATACTGACAATATTTGAGACAAAAAGAGATGCCAACAATATAAGTTCTGAGAAAGAGAGATGGCAGATAAATTTGCCCTCCAAACACGATATAGATACATATATCTTGAAAATGCTAGCCCCAGAAACCCACAGAAATAATCAAAAATAGACTACCTGGGTTTATCCTTTCACAAACATATTATTATTCATATGCTAGGTTAGAAATTACTAAATTTGCCCTCAACAATCGCTTTTTATACAATTTAAAGCAAAGAAACCATAACAGAAAAGAAAGTATTTAATTAATTTTAGAAAGATAATTGTGGATGAGGAAAACAATAGATGTTACCTATACCTGCTGACCGAATAACCAGAGATGGGGATCATCCTGAAGCCCCTTGGAAGGCACTAATGAAGGTGAAACATTTAATATTCTATTCATAACTTACAATAAAAGGAATGAGCAGAAAATTCTGACCTGTAAGAATCAGAGCACTTTGCATCCCTCTTCAAGCTCAAGAGTTTTACACATGGATCTATAGCTCTCTCTTTTTGCAGTCCTTCACTGTGTAAGCCTTCACTGTAGACAAACTTTTAGACAACCACAGTATCATTGACTCACTGCATTTTATGAATTAGTAAAAAATAATTCTCTATATAAATGCTATGGACAGAATACCTCAGTGTTACAAAAAACAACAATATTGTGTGTAGAAGAGAATGTGTCAAGATGTACAGGATGAGAAATGCTGATAATACACATAGAGATACCATGGGAAATCCTCTAGATTACAAAAAAAAAAAACAAAAACAAAAACAAAACTAAAAAAAAAACCACAAAAACCAAACAAACAAAAAAAAAAACCACCAAAAAAAGCAACCAAACCTTAATATGTTTATTTCCTTATACAATCCTGTTTACATATATAGCAAGTTGCATTATTCACTAAACTTAATATTACTTGATCACAGAAGCAGCAGGTAGCACAGAAATTATAACCTGCACATCTCCTGAATTCCAATGCCAATAGCCGAGGAAACTGTGACAGCTAGTTAATTTTGTTGTCCATTCTCAATTACATTGCTCAAAACTGAGTGGATTGCTTGTTTGCATTAATTATCTCTACTTGCTAGGATTTCAAAGAAAAAATAAAGCTCTAGCAATTCAGGAAAATAATTATTCTAAGCAGCGATTTTAAGATACTCCTTTATAATTATCAAATTAAAAGCAAATTCCAGTCATGTCAGTGATTTCTTTTAACATAATGCCTGGCAACCAGTTTTGAGCAGAGAAATCTTAACATGGATCATCTTTAACACATTTTAAAGATGGCCAAATCATGGAGCTGTTAATGAGTTTTTTTCCTCTTTCATTCAGGCAAACTCTCATCAGTATTGTCCTTATTCCTCATTTTGTGAAACTGATAAAATAGAGATTTTGCCTGGGTTAGAAGCCAGTGCATTTGGCCAGGATTAAATACATTTTTATAGACAAGAGCAAATTGAAACTTAATCACTTCTAGTTTTGACAATACAAAATTTATCAACTCTGATATATACCTAAAGTATTATTTTTATTTTTATTTTATTTATTTCTCAGTCTTATGCCATTGCTTGGCCTATTCAAACAAATTCAGTCTTTATTTTTTAACTTCTTACTTTGCCTTGACAATAACAGGTAGATAAAAATTAAAACAAAGTGGAATTTGATAATAATCAAATTTATGAGTGTTTCAGAAATGGAGTTCTGTCTCTCTTAATGAAAACTGAAAATGCACATAAACATAACAGAAACATCTGTCTTACCCAAAGCAATAACATTTTAGATGGCTTGGGTCTTCCAAAGTCTGAATAGTAAAGTACATAGTAACAATATTGCTGGAGTGGCGTAGTGTTATACAGATGGACTATTCTGCTGCTCCTTTTTAATTTTAGCCTTAATGGAAAAAGAGTAAAAGGATTGCACTCAAGTATTGTATTTCAAGAATTTACTATGCATATTTGATGCCAAATCAGCTTATCTTTTAGCAGTGCATTTATACCTTAAGTCAAAATGACAGAGATGTAGAAAGTTGCACCTTCAGTTCTGGGTAGCTGGACCAACACTGATACAAAGGAATGCCACTGGTGAAGGCATCAACAGGGACTTTTATTGGACATGCTTCATGATTCAATGTTATATTTACTATTTTAATAAATTGGAAGGTTTTTAACTGTCTATTAATCTTTTCATTCATATTATTGATTTCTGAGGATTGAGTCATAGTTTAAAATCTCTTTCACAGTTAGGTATCTTCACTTAGGTTGCATAACAGATAATGCAAAACCTCTTAATAAAAATTTTATTTTAAGCTAAACAGATAGACAGTGAAAATAAGAACAGAATAAGAAGTTACAATTTCCACACACTGTTAAATTTCCCTGAGATCTTGCTTGCATGCTATATATTTTTAGGTTTATGACCACTTAGTAGAGATATAATTCATACACAAAGCCACTTTACCAACATATATAATGTCATAGGAGACATCAGTAAAGCACTGGCCACATTCGAAATATTACTACAGTTTAGCTGTTGCAATTAAAGTGCTTCTGTCAGAATGACCCAAATTTCCAATTATTTTCAGTTACAAAACTGACCGTTCACTTAAATATTACAGGGTCTTTCTCTGGCTCCTAGAAACAGAGAGAATTCCTGTGTTTTATTCCAGCATCTTATTGTTGTGAAAATTAATGGAAATTTAAATGTATTCCAGGATCAATACATGAGAAGATGTCCAAGCAACATTAATCCTATCTAATAATGAGGATGTAATGGAAGAAAACACTCCACACAGTTTCAAATTACTTTTCTTTTATCAGATGTCTAGACTGTTATGAAGACTTTAATCAGTCATATTATTGCTGCCATTATTATCAGATACTGGTTATATTATTAGTATACAGCATCTACACTTTCACACTAGAAAACTATTTATTTCATGTATGCATTCTGCCCTAACATTGAATATCCTGTGGAAAAACAAACAAACAAACAAAGATATCAATTTGAAGAGTCATAATGCTGTAATCTATTTTATTGAAAATTATTTATTCCTAAATCTCTCAGTGATTTTTTTGTTTGTGAGTATTTTATTGTTTTAATATAACAGGATTAAGTTTTCCTGTGTCCAGCGCTTATCAGATATTTAGGAAAATGTTGTTCCTGGCCCAAGGAGCTAAAATTCTAACAGGATTTACCTGTGATATTTTTGGAGAAGGAAGAACATAAAAGGAAAGTTCATTTTCCTTTCTGATTATTTTCACCTTTTATCAAAGCTTTGTGCCTAAAAGATGAGCAGAATGACTATTACTAGAACATCAGCAGCTAATCGGGTCTGATTAATATATGCAGTTATATTCTAGAATTGTGTGACCTCCCTTTGGTATAATTTTTAAGACTTAGATATGGCATTCAGATTTTCTTTCAAGATGTAGCAGCTTTTTGTAGTAGGAAACTAATGTGTCCTCTGTAGTTGCACATTTTTTTAAAATAGCTCCTCCTTATTGTTGGAGACCATAATTCTTCCTGTAGAGGCAGATATTCAGGAGGTGCTGTTGTCTTTTTACTGGACTGGTTCTTGTACCTTTTATCTGAGGCACCTGCTGGTTTACATTTAGAAATGTATTCTTGCTTGTCTGTTAGTTTTGGCAACATGCCTGCTCATAAAGCTGTATGTTGGTGTGAGCAGGGAGTAAATATCATGGCTGAAAATAGGTTCTGAGGATTAACTTTCAAGCAGTCTAAACTGATATCCCAAGTTCTCAGATGATTGTGTGGAAATGGAGTCAAGCTTTCAGTGCCATAAAGGCAATGTGAGAATTATGGAAAGATTGAATAAATGATCATTTAGTTTATCATTTAAATAATAATTAAAAGGCATTTGCAATGTATAAATTATGCAATGCCTTTTTCTTCTCCATCTCTCAGTGATGCACACAAGAATTCTTTTCAGTCACAGAGCAATGACTCATCACTCAAACAGCAGGAGATGGATGACAGCAGGAGATGACTGACAGAAACTAACTTTTTTCTGGCTCTGTGATCTGATGAATGAAAATACTAATGCTTTATTTGTTTTCTTCAGGTAAGCTGTTCTTCTCTTGGTCATGACCATGTATTTCAAACACTGTACTGCCAGAGGAAGAGCAAGAGTTGGACAAGAGGACAGAACTAACCATACATCCTAATAAATTTCCTGAAGAGATTATGAAAAAGAAAAGAAGATAAAGTCAAATAGTGAGCATTTGAGCAATATTTTAAAGTATTAAAGTCTCCCAGTGATTTCATTTAATCTGATTTACTATGCATCTACATTTTTAAGAAGTTGGAGAATGTCTTTCATCACACTGTATTTCTGAATGGCAATGGAGGCTTTTATCTATAGTTCCATTCTGTCATTATCTTAGGAGTTAATGTAGATAAGACAGAGAATGAGATAAATGCAAACAATTGCTGATCAGGCTTCTGTCTTCCTGATTATGTATCAGGTTAAGATTTGTTTTGCTTTTATGGGCTCAGAAGAATCAGAAATTAAGCTTCATTTGAATGTCATTTTCTCTGATTTTATTGATGATTTGGAGCTTCAAAAGAGCAATATATTTTTGTCTCATCTTTGAGCAACTATGTCATATATGAATAATTTTTGGCCTGCTGATGCAACTCTGTCATGGAGAATTTAAAATGTAATGTTGTCTTTGCATTAATGCACTCAACATCTCTGTAATGGTGTTCTGCTATCCTTCTGCAGCTGTATCGTTTTGGGCTCTCAGTACAGTAAAGACATTGAAAAACTGCACCATGTACAGAGGAAAATCCCCAAGATGGGAAGAAGGCTGGAGCACATGACACAAAAAAGAAGCAGCTGAGGAAGCCAGCTGTATTGAGTTTGGAAATGAGAAAGTTAAAAGATATTAACATTATGTTTAAATGGGAGTTACAAAGAGGCAGAGAAATACTGTACTTGGAGACACAAAGCAGAAGGACAAGAGACTTCAAGAGAAGTTCTTTTTCAATGAAAAAGAAAAATGTTTGCTACAAAGAGGTTTAAAACTTGGGACAGGAGACTGCAAAGGTTATGGAATCCCCATCCTTGGATATGTTCAAAAGTCAACAAAGCACTGAGTAATCTGCTCTGACCCTAAAGTGAGGTCTGATTTTGAGCTCAGAGCTGGATCAAATCATCTCTGTAGGTTGTCTACAATCTAGATTGTGTTGTTGCTCTAGGGACAAAATGTAGACACACACATGTATTCACACAGACACATATGAATCATATTACCATGGGATTTATCACACACAAAAAAACCCCATGTAAGGTTATTATATACTGATTTTATTTATGACATGTTCATCTTTTTCTGGAAATAACATCAGCGACAAAATATAAAGTCATAACAGTGTACCTGAGGCCTCTTCCTTTAAAATGGTCACAAAATTTCAAACAGGACACTAGTTATTCCAGCAGAATATTTCCCAAAGACAAAAATACAACTATCCTTGCACACTTAATGAAATTAGCTTAACCTGTAGATGCTTAGTGTCTTGCAGAGCCATTTATGTTAGTGCAAAAGAAATATTAATTGCCTCTTTTTATTTAGAGTATTTAGAAGTTCTGTTTACATTTAGGTTGCAAAATGGCAACACAAAATAAAAAATAATGGAGAGTAGTGAGTACTTGACAGTAAATATTTAGGATTTTATGTCTAGTGGTTTTTCACTTTCATATTAGTCTTTCTGCTTGATGCCTTCTCTTTCTACAAAATTGTTTTCAAATGAGAACCTCCCTAGAATCAAATTTTCTTTTTGTAAACCTAATTAAACAATTCTGAGCAACTCCAGATGTTCACAACTAGATTAGCAAGCAGCTTATCTGCTCCGCACTGGTAACCTCCAAAGTTTAAAAAATACAGATGATCAGGGGCTTGCTTTCAAAACCATAGTTCTTCCAATCAAACAAACAAACAAATAAAAAACCCCTACACTGACTAGCTTCTTTTGCTAGGTAGAATGGACCTGTATGCTTTTGAAGATCACCTCCAGTACTGATGGAGTTCTGCTCCTGGTCCCCAGTTCAATAGATGTGAGGATTTAGTTCATTGATGGCTGCTATATTGTCTTATTGACTTCATAGCAAACATGTTCTTATGAACTGCTTTACTTTAAAGATTATAATTCATTATATAACAAGTAATTTTTTTTAAACATGACATACTATCATTCATAAAGGTGACTGTCAAAAGGATACCTTTTACAGTAACTTTTATAAAGTCTTTATTCTTTATGAAGAAAACAGTAGAATTGCTTACTTTTGGAGGGGAGTGAGGATTAATGTGTCTTATTCACTGTGCTTTCCAAGGTAAATATCAACTCTTGTCTTCCCTGGTTACTCAACAGGTCAGAGAGAATGCATAGTGTTACATTTAACAACTAATTTAAGGTTTTTGTTCTTACTCCATTAATAAATAATTTCTTTCTTCAAAGTGCCAATTAAAGATAAAATGCAGTTTAAAATCTGTAGTTGAAAAAAAAATCTACTAATTGCACACACAATTTTTAAGTTGTTGGTTTGAGGGATTTTTTTAGCATTTGTTTAATTGTAACTAATTTGACAGACATGACTCCATTACAGACGTGCTTCCAAGGGAAGCTGTGGTGGTGGAGGCTGGGCATTTGGAGACCACAAGGGAGTACCCAACTGCAACATTGAAACTGGGCATGCTCAAAATGGGCCTCAAAGATGCAAATATGCTTATGTCCAGGCAAACTTCAGATATCTTTATTTATAAGGCCTATACCAGTGTTTCTGTGAAGGAGATAAACTGAATTCTTAAGCATAAAAATTGATGCCGTAGGGGGTTTTGATTTTTTGATTTTTTTTAATCATTTTTATAGATTTTAGAAGTATTTGCAACTGCAGTGAAAAACACATATTTGGTGTGTTAATATTTCTGGCAGCTTAAGTTCAGTATTTTTACATGCCAACCACTACCCCATATCAATAGCTCGAAGTCTTTTAGCTGTTTAGACTTCTCTTCAAGATAGAAGGCTGAAGAATATCAGAAGGCTTGCAGAATGAGACATAAACATGAGCCAACAACCTTGGGTCTAAGAACACTGGAAAAGCTCCAAGAGCCCTACATATGCTGAGAAAGACGAAAATTATGAAGGAGGGGTCTCACTGACCCCTCACTCAGATCCTGAGAAGGTGTGACCAGGGGCAGGACAGAGCTGGACCAAGAGATGTGTGAACTGGGAATTGGGTGGACAATATTATAAAAACCATAGAAATCAGTGTTCAGGGGTGTGTCATCATGTTTTCCTGAAAACCCTAAGCCCAGACATTAAAGAATCTACCTTTTTTATCTTATCCCACACTAACTTGGCTCGGAGTCCAGTTTTTGGAGTCTCTCACGGCATCAGTATATTAAGTCTCCCACAGTTGATTACACATTTTGGAGGGAAAAGCAAATTTAATTTCAGAGATCTCCTTTCAGGCTTGCTTTGTGAGTTATGAAAGTGAAGAAGAAAATGAACAAATCTATTTCCCACCTTCTCAACTGCTTGTTAAAAACCAAGCAGAAATTCTGTTATTCTTTGTTCCACGGCACTTCCTTAGAGAAGCTAGAAAAGTTGGGATTCTGTTGATGCTTGAGAAGTTTTTGGTAGATGCAGTAGTTCCAGAGGGCAGTTGTTGACTAATTTACTATTGTTCACTGATCTGTAAGACAGCAGCATTCTTGGCACGGGCTGTGTTAGTATAACGAGCAGACCCATTTGATGCAGCAGCAGTAAATATTGAATGAGGTTGATCATTAATGGGTCTCTTCAGTTCACACTGGCAGAACTGTGACATATCTCCCATAGTTCACTAAGGTATTAGACATTTTTCATATCACTTTTCCATCTAATCAGATTCATTTAAAAGTCAGAAATTCAAATTTCTGCTTGTATTTTGTAAAGGTTGATTTGTTAAGCTAACAACATTTGAGAAACACTGTTATAGATCTGAATTACTGCTGACTGAATGTATGTATTTTATATTGTTTTTCAGTATATTTTTCCACCAGAAGAAGGAAAAGAAACCATTAGAGGAGAACTTCTCTGGAAAATGCACTCCAGAGTACACACTCATGCATAAATATGAAAAGAGGTAGTTTAACTTGGTATTATCCTCATATTGAGGAAGGAAATTACATATGTAATATTATATTGCAACAAGAAAGATTCTTCTAATCCTACTTCTGTTCTTCTCAGATTTCTTTTTTTTTTTTTTTTTTTTTTTATTCCCCCGAGAGGACTGAGTAGAGAAATATTTTAACTACAACAATCAAAATAAACTACAATTAACTTAATTTCACATCAGGAATGCCAAAAAATTTGAGAGGCCTAGATTGGTCTAGATTCATACTTAAAAATTTTCATAAGAAAAATGAGAAATATGGATTTAAATTATGTTTGTCTGAACAGGCAGTTGATTCCAGGTTGCAAGAATCTCTTGCTTCCTGCAGTATACAGGCACTGAGACAAAATAGAAGGATTTAGCAGCCTTTTTCCTAAGTCACGATGAAATTGAAGGGGATATACTTACTGGTTTTAGATAAGATAGAGTTAATTTTCTTTACAGTAATTGTGTGGAGATGGCTGAACACCTGCCTACTGATGGGAAGTAGTGAATGAATTCTTTATTTTGCTTTGCTCACAAGTAGAACTTGTTTTGCTTTATTTATATAACCGTCTTTATCTCAACCCATGAGTTTTCTCACTTCTTCCCTTCCAATTCTCAACACAACTCTTTGAGGGAAAGTCAGCAAGTGCTTTTGTGAGGCTTAGGTGATACTGGAGTTAAACCACAACAGGGGTAAAGTAATGTTAGAATCCAATTATAAAAAATGCCTCTGCCCAAATTAAGGTGCAAATGAGACCATATGCCAAAGTCAATAGTAAGGTTTTTGTTTAACAGTAAATATGAGGTAGAGAGAGAAAGAGCGAGCGAGCGAGCAAGAGAGAGAGAGAGTGAGAGAGAGAGAGAGAGAGAGAGAGAGAGAGAGAGAGAGAGAGAAGGGGTTGGCAAAAAAAGAGAGCAAGAGACAGAGATTAAGTAAATAGATAAAGATATCACCATTACATGGATTCCAACAGCATCCCGTCAGGTTCTTCTTCTGATCTTCTCAGTGGTGAGGTCCCAAAGTCATGGTTCTGAGGTACCACTTTTATGCCATTCAAGTCCTGGATATTCACGGGGCATTTCAGTTGTTCCCATAGTTTGGGATGGCATGAGTTTCTTTCCCATAGCTTGCACAGTGAAATTTTGTTTGGTGTGCTGATTTCAAACCTTCACCTTCATTTAGATCTGGAATTAACACTTTCCTTTCTCACAGTTTTCCACTGTGGTTACCCACATTTGCCTTATCAGGCCTGATTCCTGTTGTTTTCATCTGGTTTTATCACAAGTTCCTGTCTTGGTGGTTTGTCTTATGGGAATATCCTTCTTTGACAGTGTTTTGAGATGATTCATCGCATTCTTTAAGTCCTGTCAAGTAAGTACCTTGATTGGCATGCCTGGATGCCTAAGTATCATTATTTAATGCTGGGCTTTTGGGAATTTTCAGGAAAAAACAGCATGGAGCTGGCACTACGACTTTGAATCTCTGTTTTCTGAATCAGAATCGCACTCTGAGTTGGAAGGGACTCACAAGGATCATCAAGTCCAACTCTTAAGTGAATGGCCCATACAGGGATCAAATCCACAATCTGGGTTTTATTAACATCATGTTCTATCATTTGAGCTAATCTCCATCAGAAATTATAGCTGTCTTGAAATAGAGGCATTAAAAGCAACCTAAATCAGACTTTATCTGCCAAATTGCACTCTGCATCTTCCCCTAAATCTTTTTATAAAGGAAGTAGAAGTACATTCAAATGTTCCTTTTTTTAGTAATAAATTAATCAAAATTGAATTTTAAGATTTTTTAACTTAATCCATTGACTTCCTCTGTTGAAAACCTTATGGCTAACTTAAATAGAGTAAAGACTAAAGAACAGACAGAGTCTGTAAAGAATAGAGAGTTCATTGGGAATTTTTTTTTTTTTTACCATGCTCTTCCTGTCCTGAATGACAGCTTAGTGAATTATAAACCAATATCTTCTGTTACAATAACAATTTCTTCAGTTTTCCAGTTATGTTGTCTGCTTTAGAAAGCAATAGTTACTGGTACAAACCATTACAGGTTAGATTCCCTGACACCATTGCTATACTGGCACAGCCCTATGGTCCACCGAGCCAAACACACTGCCCATGAGAAGCTCTGGCCCCAGTTCTTCCTGAAGTAATTCACAGCAAGAAGACATCAAGTGCATCCACATATGCTTTTTTTTCCTCTGTGTGTTACTGCTGTGGTGGCAGCAAGCGCAAGGATCAAAGGAAAGGCCAACTGAGAATGGCTCATAAGGCCTCACTGATGGAGGAACCCCATTGTCCCTTCCTTCCCTATGTGAACAATATATTTAGCACGTACACTTGGACTTTTCTGAGACAAAATCACAAATAACTCATGCAAAACCCAAGTAAAACAATATTTTTGATCCAGTGCTGCCACCGTTGCAACTTCCTTTAAGTCATCTTGTGTATGAAGTCATGAAGAGAGAGCATTTATAAAAATGTAGTGTTATGGGTTTGGCCAGGTGGGCCTAAATTTAGGTTTTAAAGTTCAGATTAGGCCTGGAATTGTCAGCTGATTTGA
>JAWWEV010000043.1:31177743-31200562 GCA_035583235.1 Hafferia zeledoni
GTAAGTGTGTGTTATATTGTAGTTTTCTCTTAATTTTCTCTTTTCTGTATAAATACATGTAGCTAGTTTAAGCATAACCCTAGTTTAGAAGTTTTTCTTCCTCTCCCTCTTCTTTTTCCCTTGGCTGGTTAAGAGGAGGAGGAACCCTTTCTCTCTGTCTTGGACAGTTGGCGTTTTGCCAGCTCAACCCAAGACATGTAGCAAACTTCTTCCACTTGCCCCTTTTTATATTTTGGCCCCATCATGTTGGGTTGTGCCATTTCTTGGGGTGAGAAGATGCAACTGCCTCCAACTCGTCTCCTTTCTCAACTCTATTCATTATCACCCCACTGCTGTGTGTAGTGCCTTCCCCAAAACTACTTGCAGTTTGTTTCTGTCAAAAGTAGCTCTTATCCTAAGTAGCTACATATAGACTTTGCAAAGTTCCCTTGAATGACAGCTAATACCTTGGTTTCAAAACAACCATCTTTGCCTGCTACACAGAATCCTCCATTTGCCTCCCTCATCACTGTTAGAAACTTTTTCAAAAGCAGCCCTGAAGTGTAAATGTTCTTTGTGAACATTAAAATGTCATTTCAGTGCTTGTCTGGGTTTTATTGATTTCATCTAACAAGTAGGTGAGAGTCTTCAGGGACCAGTGCTGTGTAACTGCTGCTGTGACACAGTCAGCCAACACCACTCTGGCCAGAAGCTTTTTGATCATAATCAATACTGAGTCTACTTCTTTCACGCTTAAATTTCCTTCAGTAAAATATGGACATGGATGACATCAAACTGGCAGGTGATATTATTTCCACTTTGACAGTCAGACCCTCATATCACCTCATTAGGAAGTTCAAAATTTGAAATGACATGTGCTTCTTTTCCTTTATATCAGCCTCATTTTTTTAGCTCAGTGAAAGTTTTATCTTTTACCCTGAATGTTGTTTGATGTCCAAAATTGATTTTATTTTCAATCTCAGCAAATTACTTGATTTTCCTTTTCCTGTTTGGAAACAGTGGGAGAAAGCAGCTTCAACAGTAAAATATAAAACAGTAAAATCAGTGGTAGTTTGGCATCTTTCCACAATGAAGAATAAAAAACTATACTACACTAAGTGGTAATGGACTTTAAAAGCAGATATAGTTATTTGGGGAGTTAGAGTAGTAAGAGGGTGCTCATGAAGAAGTCAAATGTCTTTATGAATAAAAGGGAGGAAAACAAAGTGTCCAAACTTTTTTTTCCAGGATAGAGATTGGCATAAAACTGATATTTTTATATGTGAGAAATTATTCCAAAAATTTTTTCAGTAAATGTCTATTATTTATGTATTCAAAAAATCATTTTTTCTTCAGGATTTCATGTTCTGTCTCCAAAGCTGAACTTGAAATTTAGGCATAACCACACTTGTTTCTAAGCATGGTTAAGAAGGAAAATTACATCCCTGAAAACAAAAGTAGTGAAATGAACCCATAGTACCCTGCCTGTCCACTATCCATCAGAAAGTCAAAGGCTAAAAACAACATGGCAGGACATACAACCTAACAAATTATAAGCTTTTGATCTAAAACATTTATGACAGATTGATGGATGAATCATGACCTTTGTCTCTGGATTTGACCTGAAAATATCTAAGCCTGAAGCATAAAGTAGTGATTCACTCATACTTAGCTCTCACTGGAGTCAACAGAGAATGATGTTTTGCTCCAGATACCCATGACTTTTAACTGCCTTGACTAGTAAAGGAGCCCACCTTCACATTTACCCTACTTCAGACAAGGATGGGTGAATCTAGGCTTTTTCATTGCATCAATTGCAAATTTGGATGGGCTCGGGAGATCTTGTGTCTGTATTTCAACTTCGGAAGGATTATCTAATGTGGATTAGATAATTAGATAATGAAGGATTATCCATGTGATCTGATCTTCCAAGCTACTTTACTTATAGCTATGAAAAATAACATGTAAAAATAGGTATATGTTACAGTGTCATATTTAAAAGAACAAAAATGTTTCTTCCTGCTGCATCCCAACACCGCATTTAGGCTATCAAATTGAAAAGAACATGATGTGACTTCTTCCTTAAATTTTTGACATTGCAAATAACCTTACAAAGCGAATTTCTTTCTTCACTTTTTTATTTAGGGATCAATAGGTATTTGTATTGCATGTTTTGTTACATGACTGGGCAAGAGTTACACTTCTAAAAAGAAAGAAACTTCAATTCAGACAGGGAGAGCTATAGCTTCTTTTAAGATTGGATGAAAACCATTTCAAAATAATACACTTTTTGTAGCAATGTGAGGATCTTAACAACCGGCACTTCTTCAGAAGTTTTGCCTGGAACTTCGCTTTTTTTATTCTCTGCATTTTATGACTCAAAATCTGGTAAGATGCTGGGTTTGTATGGAACTGAGGAGGAAGCCAGTATTTAACCTGTCAGAGGAATGGATATCCCTAATTGTCTAATGCCATACTTAATGTTGAACTTCTGTAAATAGGTGAGGGATTTAAAGACAGTCCTGCAAATACAGCATCCTACATGTGATGAACCTATTTCTGCTTATAAAGACCACACAATGAGAAAAGTAGACTTGGCTTATTTCTTTAACAAATTCCAAGAGTCTGACACAATCATGCATATACTTCTACTTTTACCTGTAAAACAATGAAATTAGGCTTCAGCTTGTCAGGGTTCCAACTTGCAGATACTAATACCAATCTGATATATGTATACAAGACTATGATACTGCTGAAAGTAATTTCTAATATTTACAATTCATTAAACAGCTACAGTGCTTGGAAGGGCCTGGTTGCAATTATCCTTTTCTTTGTTTCAGTTTTAGCTTCTAACTTGGCATTTCTTTGTTCATATCAGCTAGCAGAATAAATAACTGCATTGTCTCCCCTTCCCCAAAAACTCTAGGGAAAGTGGCTCAGAAACTTCAAACTATGTAATGTCTTTTTATGGTCTTCCAAACTAACTGATCCAGCAACAAAATGCTGCTCACAATTGAGTACTATTTAGTGCATTAATTCCATTCAGGATTGTTGATAATTGTGTTCCAGTATGATTTCCTCAAAGATATCACACAGAACCTTGATAAACAGCTGAGAAGAAAAATCAGGGGATTAAGTGTAATTATAGCAAAGTGGTTTGCTATTAAACTAATTGAATAAGAAGTAATTGGATTATGCATGATCTTCAGCAGCTCCTAGACTTTAAACATTAATTAAATTATCATACTTCTCATTTAAAAATGTACTGGTTGATCATTAGCTATTTGGACACTATCAAATCAGGAGAAACAAAATACAAAATATTTGTTCTGAATATAATGACCGGTGTTACTGTAGTACAGAAAAAAAGGCCTAGTTCAGTTATGTTAAACTTCTTATTTTTCATTTAAATTCTGTTTAACTATTGTTCCCTGATTGAAAAATTCATAACTGTCAAAATTTTCTTCTTGTTAAACAATTTTTTAACAATATTACATCCAACAGGAAAAATCTGATACCATAATTTTGTCTGAAAGTTTTTCAAATGGAAATATGTAGAAATGACATTGTGTTGGACCAAAAAATTTAAAAATTGTTTGTTTTATTATATTGTTAGACCATGAATATACTATGTATAAAGTAGTATTATTTTAAAATGTACTGTTATTAAAATCTATATACTTTTAATTATTTTTCCCTGAAGAAACAGTTTTTAGAGTTAAAAATAAAACACATTTTTGATGTTAAATGAACATGGAGGCTAGATGATATATACTTCCTTTAAAAATGATCCCTTTAAATACAATTTGAAAAAGTATTAATTGATGTAAGATTAATATAAAGAAAAAGTCCTCAAACAAAAATACATTTTCCCCTGAATGCAGTGAAATAACTTTCAAATTAAAACAATGGTAATGATGATGATCATGATGATGATCATGATAATGATGTTATTGCATGATTAGTTCAAACTAAATAATCCAACAGAAATGAAAAAAAAAAAAAAAGAAAAAAAAAAACAACCCAAACTTGAAGAAATATTTAACTTGAGCATTCAGAGAAGTATGCATTTTGTATATACCAAGTTGTCTGTATTTATACAGACACTGAGGTTTGCAAACATCAGAGTTGTTCTTAAGGGGTTCATTATACCTTGTGCCATGCTTTATGGCTATCCCTAAATGCCAAAGTGTATATGCAGCAGATTATTCTAAAAGGGTCATAACTTCAGAAAACAACTGACTGTCTTTCATAAAGACTCAGCTTTTTTCATATTATGGATGCTGTAAGTTCTGATGTGTAATCAATAAAGGCAAGGGTAAAAGGTAATATTGTCAGTGACGCTGCCTAGCACAGTTAGGCAGGGCCATTGAGGTACTACTAGAAAAAATAAGACATATAACACACTCAAAGCTTTGTTTCAAATTTACATGTTGTGACCTCTGTATCTGTGAAATACTCTAATAACATAATGAAATATCTTGGCTGAAGCAGTAAATAAAAACTGATGGAAGGTAAGGGCATTAGTCATAAGTGGAAGTGAAGCCAATGAGGATTTTTGGATTAAAAAATTTTCACTGTCTCTGCCTATTTCTGAGTGGAAAATGCTCTGTGAGGTGGACTCCTGGTGATTTAGCTGGAAGTGAGGCAGCTGGACCTAATGGCTTTCAACAGGTCAGTTGCTTACCTCTAAAAATAATTTTTATTAATTAAAAAGTATATACAGTATGCTCATGTCCATATTCTGAGCTTCTGTCGAGGGATAGCCAGGCTACAACAAACCTATCAATATCTCCATCACATCTATTAGATGGTATAAAAAACCCAAACCAAGTATTTAATTCACTTTGTCATTACCTTGCCTTAATTGATTCACATTTCTTCTTTTAATGTCTCTCTGGCAATTTCAGCACTATAAGCCCAGCATTCAACAGGCTCAGGGAAGTTCCTCCAAGCTGACCTGGCAAAGAATCCTTCACAGGAGTTGTCCTAAATAAGGAGGCTAGACCACATCAAGCAGGTATGCTGATCTTCTTAACTAGGATCCAGTGCCCTAACAGGGTTAAACTACCTAAACTGTCAGCCCCATTTATTCATCCACTTAAATCCATAAAATATTTTACAGATAAAGTCTGCATAGTCTCTGCTAAACTACTTCCACGTCATCTCCACCTGTGGCTTCATGTCCATCTACATCCTTCCAACACTTCAGCACAGGCGACTGATATTTGAGCATCACTGATGGATAATTCTGCAAGTGTGGAGGTGGAGGTACTCTGTAACTTGAGAACTATTAAAAAATTAATGAAAAATAGGTTATAGAAAAGATGTAGAGATAATGAACACACATTAAAATCAAGTAAGACCTTAATAACAGGAAAAGGATGTGACCACATGCAATCAGTTCTAGGAAATGGAGCAGTTAAACTGATTTAAAAGTCAATCAAGTTTACTACATAGATATAATGAGTCAAGATTTCTCTTGCATGATACAAAGCTTATTTTACAGGGGTTGATGTTTAATAAAAAAAAGTTCATTTTTCTACACCATTTACCTATAGTCTCTGGTCACATGAGACTAGTGGAAGGTCAATTTGTGCCTTTTCTCTAGAGAAAACATGCCTAATATTTTTAACATGGGTAATAAAATTTCAAAGTGTATGCCATACTCATGTGGAAGTGTATGTAATGAGACCCCCACACTATCCAAAGCCTATTGATCAATTTGTCAAGCAGAGCTGCTGAGAATGTTACAACAGACCAATTGAGACATTATAAAAAAAGTGTATTAATTTTCAGAAGCATATTTGACATGCAAGGTATGACCTACGCAATGTTACTCAGAGAACAGATGGTAGATTTAACTGGTACTTTGAAGATCAGTTCAGAGATGAACCAAGAATAAAAACTAATACACCTGGATAGCATAAAATTCTTCCAGGTATCAAACATTATTCACCAAAGTAATCTACAAAAGTAGGTACAGTTCCAAGCTTTTTAGAGCCACATGGAAGTACTTCAGGTTTAACTGAGTTCAATGCTTAAACCTTTTTAGTTGGGTGTCTCTTGATGTTTATTAAATCCTCAAGTATCATATTCTACTAAAATTGCCATTAGAGTCTGATGCAGGACACTTAATTCCTAATCAACAATGACTAGATAAACTTTAACTTTTAAAACAAGTCTTCACTATACTCCACAATAATCTGTTTTTACATTTGGGAGGTTAAAGCACACAGAAAGGTTATATATTTAGCAAGTACCAGATAGTGATGGTTCACTACATGAAAAGATGTGTCCAAATATGAACTTCCATTCAGAAGTGGGTTTTGTTAGAAGTTTTGTAAGTGGTGTTACTAAGAATAACAAGTGAACTTTCCTGCATGGCTCTGGAATTAAAATATGTAACAATATCACAGTTATGAAAGACATTTGAAAAGTGATTAGATACAAAAGGAAGAAGCAAATACAATAGATATTTTTTAATTTCTAACTATGCATTCTTAATGAGCAAATACATTTACATAATTTGTATTGCTTTAATTTGTCAAATATTTTGATCATTTAGATAATGTGGCTTTGAGAACTGTGATCTTGTTGATTTTATGGCAACTTTTACAGTTGAGTTATAATTTCATGAAGAATGGCATTATAATGAAGCTGCTGACACAATCTTTACTATAGCAATGCTACTGTAAGTAAATTTATAATGGGCAATCATTCTCTGGGATGTCTCAGGCACTGTCATCTCTTGATGCCTTTCTTGGTACCAAAATGGATCAAAAAATTGGCAATCAGATGCTTACATTATTGCAATAGCTTACCAAAGCAATGCTGGAAAGAACGCTAAAGGAATGTAATTTTGAACACCTTATTATTTTTTCTTCATGGAATACAAAATTATGTAATTCTTATTGAAAAGAAAAGGTAAAAATTTAACTGAGGAATGGTGATCCTCAAAAAGAACATTTAACATTACCTCTTATTCTCACCAAATATATCAGAGCCTAACATATCAAACTACCAATATGTTCCTCAGAAAACAGTAAACAAAGACATATATAATATTGAATTTTGACTTTAAAGAAACTAAGTGCTAGTGCACATAAGAAGAAAATGTGGTGATAGCCTAACCTCTCAGATGCTTTGAGAAAGCGGTAAAGTATACATTACTGGCAGTAGGAAATACATTAAATGGGAAGGCAAACACTATGTTTTCCTTTTGGAATATGCTTGTTAGGAGATGCAGACAGGTTGCTTAGTATACCTTTTAAATTAAAGAGCAACACAGCAATAAATGCTAACTTAGAATCATCCCATTTGCTTTTCAGAATAAAAAAAAAAGCTGAAAAATGCATAAAATATATGTATAAGATGAACTACTAGAAAGATGACAAAAAAAGAGTTCTCTTTATTAGGAAGTTGTTATGGGTTTACCTAGGTAGGCCTAAATTTAGGATTTACATTTCAGGGTAGGCCTGAGGCTGTTGGCTGACTTGAGCTGGGCTGAGCTAGATAACAGCTGACTTCTTCTAGCCAATAGTATTGTATTCCATACTATCATCTCCAAAGGGATAAGAGCCAGTGTGGGAGTGGCTTAGTCAGTTGCTTCACAGCTGTGGTCCCAGCAAGACACACCGTGCAGTCCCAGGAGGGACGGGGAGGCCCAAGCCCAGAGCACCGGCTTACCATCATGTTATCTTAGGGAAGTAAAATGTTTGTTCTTGGTTTTTCTCTCTGCTTAAGTCTGTCTCTGAAGAATTAACTTCTCTAAAATGATTTGTAGTTAGAATGGTAGAATTTTTGTTTACTGGGGAGGGGGAAATTATTTCTTGTTATTTCTAACTTGTGTGTGTGTTATATTGTAGTATTACTTTTTTCTGTACAAATCTATATAGATAGTTTAAGCATAAACATAGTTTGAAGGGTTTTGTTTTTTTTCCTTTCCTTCCTTTTCTCAGCAAGGTGAGGGAGGCTCTAACATTCTGTATTGGACAGTTGACATTTTGCCAGCTCAACCCAAGACAGAAGTCAACTCAATATATTTTAAGTTCATTCTGGATACCCCCTTGTAAAAATTCCTATAAATGCATTCAATTGGAATCCTGTATTTATGAATAAGAAGACATAAAAACTATGTCACACATTTCCTGTGTTTGATAACAAGAATCTCTACTACAATAACTAGTCTTAGAAAGCTTTTTCTGTTTTATATCACTAAGACTAAATTAAACTAGTTTAAGCATAATTAAAGCCCTAAACCTCAGACAAAAGTATATTTTCAATTCCTTGAGTGCTTGAAGAAATCCAGATTTTGTCTGTGTCACTTACCACATGTAGATGAAAAACTGACAATTTTACTGTGTAATTTTAAAATGTTAAAATAAATAAAGTTAATTAATTAAATGATAATCAGACAAGATCAGAATTCACCTTATCTCAGGAAAATAGTCATTTTGTATTGCAAAATGCAATGTGGTCTATTAAAAGTCCTTTGGCCTCACTGAAAGTAAGTGCAGATTAGCTGTTGATGAGCATCTGACTGAAGAGATTTAGAGAATTTCTGTGATCCTGCTTTCTTCTGAATATATCTTGCATTGGTTAAAGCTGAAGACCTGGTAAATTATTTACAGCTAAGCACAGCATGTCTATCAAGATGTGTTCACTGCTATAAGCCCTAAAACACACCTTATAGAAATGTGCTTGTTGGTTACTGTTTCTTTTACTGTTTCATTTCTGGGAACACAGTAAGACAAAAGTTAGAGGTGTAGACAATCACAGCATAATAAATAAATAGAAAAATAAAGAAAGTATTTTCTTTATAGCAATAGGAAGAGATGTGCACGCCTGCAGGGTAAATTGTCAGAATCAAACCACACCTTTCAGCAGCTAGGATCACTTCAATCAGGAAGAGTTTCAGCACAAAACAACAGGGAGCATGGAGATAGTTCATATTCTTTTTGGCTGTGAACATTCTTTCCTTGTCATATCATCTGGTAAGAGTATTCGGGCTTTGGACACAATAGGAGGAATGTCATATGGGTCACAAGCTTCCAATTCTCACTGCTCAAAATATCTTCATTCCAGTAAAGAGAATTTCCTGGATTCTGTCATGAATAGAAGCATGGACAAATTAGCCTTTCATGTGCATAACCACACTTTGACAGAAATAGGACAAAGTGTGTGAATATGAAGTGTGCTGAACAGACTTAAATCCACATCTTGGACATGTAATATAGTTAGCAAATTTATTGATGAAAAAAACAAATCACTAAACAAAATCAGAATAAAATTCTGAAAGGAAAAAAATCTAGAATAGCAAATTAGATAAGTAGAAACAAATTGGAGCTATGTCTTTACACATTATTAAAATTTTTAAAAATGTCTTTCTTGTCTGTCAAAAGGGAATTGAAACTTGCATGCACTGAGAACATCACCTCTTTCTGGCATCCTCTGTCACTTTTCTACACTTGAAGGAATGATGCCATAATATACTACTACTAAGTGTTTTAGGAAAGGAGGCTGATGCAAAGAGATACATTAAATTTACCTGCCAAAGGGATGGTTCCGTATATTAAAATGTCAAGACCTTGCACTGCAGCCAAATGAATTCTTAGTAGATTAGTGACATTTAAATTGTCAATTTCAAGTAAGTGTGACATATTTTTCCATGATATTTTTTCCATTTTCCTCTTACAATAATGAATATGCACATGATTTGTAAGAAATATAAAAGAGCTTAGTAGTATATCTTGAAACTTTTCCTGAAATCATGTCCTTTCTAGAGTGATTTAGTGTGAGTTCAGTATTTGATTAGGTCAGAAAGGGCATTACCACTGAGATAGATAAAATATGCAAGAGCAAGCCCTCTGTTTACACTAGCTCCTTACACAAGACAGACTCTGACAGAATCATTACTCCTTTCAATATTTTCTAGTCAGCTTCTGAGCTCTCCAGCAGAGGTAACCTTTTAAAAAATATCCCAGTGGAGTAATGCAACAGATGGTGCTTATCTCTGTCAGGAAGGTTCTCTAGGCAGTGTTTCAGCAGTCTTTTGCCTTTCTTAAAAGAGTGAAGTCTGTAAAGAAGAGCTGGCAGCACCCCTGAACATGGTGAGTTTGAGAGGCTTGGACTGGAGAAGTCAGGTGCAACAGAAAAAGTAACTTACATCTGCAAAGAGAAAATTATTAGCTAGCTAGGCTGTGAAAGATTTAAATTATCAGAAAATAGAGCAAAATGTGGCTAAATACATGTCATAGTGAAGACAGAGTTGTCATATGTGAATTATATGTTTGTTTTCTGTTTGACTAATTAATGAAATGGCCTTTAGGAATCTCTAGCAGAATTCCTACGTTAAAAAAAAAAAAAAAAAAAAAAAAAGGCAAGCAAAGAAACAAACAGAGAAAACAAAATAAATCAAAAAATCAACTCATAGTGGATGACATCCTGAGTGATACTTGCAGAAAAATGATGAAAATAATTTGCTTTGGGATTTTCACAAACAGTCTACGCCAATCTGAGCATCCTTTTCTCCAGCACTCCAGCATGTGAAAATGGTATGTCAAAGGTCTAACAAATATTTGAATTGTTATCTGGGAAGGAGGAACACTGAAAAAAAATTAAAAAAATATATATTTAAAAATTCTTTCTGAAATAAAACTGATTTGTTCTTCGTTATTATGCCACCCACATCCTAGAGCTGTCAGGGCCCTGCAGATATTAAGTTTTATGGGAGCAATAAAGATAGAGAGGCCAGGGAATCTAGGCATGACAAGAATTGCTAATTTTTATCTTTAAATAAAAATTATTCAGAAAAACAGCAGGAGTGGGGTAAATTTTGTATATGTATATGTTTGTGTGTGTATGTAAACATTCAATCACTATTATTTGTGACTGGTCACTACTTCTGCAAATCTAGAGCTGCAGTTCTTATTCACCTAACCTGAACATACAGCAACTACAGCAAGTAGAAAAATAGAAAATGGATAATCCAACTGAATCTCAGGATGGATTTGTACCATAAAAACTAGCCTGAAGCCTGAGAAGCAAGAGGCTCTTAAGGAAGTCAAAAGGTATCACATATACTGTCTATACTTTTTGCTTACCAGCCAGTCTCTGGAGATGATAGAGGTGAAAGGGTTTCAGAAAGGGGAAGAATAAATAAGTGTATAGGCACAGAAAAAGAAGAAACAAAACATATGGTGAAGCAATGAAAATAAATCCACACTGTAAAATAACACCCAGAGAAAACAGACAGCTGGGAAAAAAAGAAACACAAATATAATATTCAAAAGGAAAAAACAAGGTCTCTAAAAGGAAAGATGTTTGTATGTTGTTTTAAAAACATCAGCTTGACACCTGCCTGGTTTTTTTTTTCAATGGGCACTGGTGGTTATGTGTTTTGGTTGGCATTTATGTCAATTTCTCTACCAAATGTTACCCGAATTAGGGATGCAATAAAGATTAAGTCTTTGAGTTGCAAAGTGATCTGAACAGGAACCCATGTACATCTAGGAACTGGAAAATGAGTTTGAATAAAACAAATACATATTGTGAAAACTTTATTGCAGAATGATTGTGAAATACTTTTATCTTTATAAATATTTGAAAAGGGCAGGAATACGTCAAAATATTATGTCATTTTAAATAAGGGGTTTGATTATTTAGTGTCTACCTGATTTGTAAGTAGCATTGTTTTACATAATTTCACAAACAAGATCTATGCTGAAAATTTTTGTATTTGATGTTTAATGCATATTATTAAGAGGGGGGAAATAAAGGTATATAAATGAAGAAGAAAAACAGAGGAAAATGCAAGTTACTAAAGTCTAAATATAGAGTGAACTTCCAGAATGCATATCTATGAAGTTCTAATAAAATAGATTGAATAACAAATCTCAACACTTATATTTGTCTAGACTATTATTCCATTGAATTGGATTAGTAGGAGAAGTATTCTGGTTGTTCAGTCCAGAACTTCACTTTTGCCTGTGAAATGTTCTTTTTGATAAGTTAAGTGCAAGGGTGCTCATCTTCTTTTCCTATGATAATATCTAACTCAGAGATCCTAATCAGGTTTACCCTTGCCTTAATTCTAGGAACGCATGATCATTTATCATAAGAGACTATAGTAATGGAAGACTTCTGAGAGATCCCATTAATTCCCTATAAATGGTATGGGTAAGTCTTCTACTGTCTTCAGTATGAAATGTGTTTTCTGACATGGAAACACCAACATAGTATTTGACAATTTTAGAAGCTTAGAAACTTCGTTAACTAACAAATGTTAGTCTCTGAAAGCACTTCCTGAAAACCCACAGAATGAAGCACAGCAAGGTTTAGAGAGACAAGATGTAAGAGGATTCCTGAGAACATTGCATAATAAAGACATCACTAACAGAGCAAAAGTTTTCATGTTATTTTCCAGCTTCGTGGGACATAATAACTGAAATACAGCAACAAATAATGTATATTTTTTTACACATAGAATAATTCAACTTCTTTTTGTGCTTTATTTTACAATCATGGAATGCACACAGTCTTAAAGTTCAGAGAATTTAAGTTGTTTTGTCTAGTTATGACTGCTTTGAGACATAAAAGACTTTGAAAATCACATTCGGTTGGGAAACTGGACACTGATAAAAGTATATATTAAAACAATTTCTTGGCAGTTTAGAAGGTTTGAGAAATAATCAATTGTTATTTTACCATGCTATTGAAAAAATAGTGTATTTTATGGTAGCATACCAATATGTTATTTACAATAAAATATAATTATCATATAATTATATCTATATAAAGACAAAATATATAATACCGCGATCCATAAATAATGCAAATTCTATATTGTGAACACTGCATCAGAAGAGCTTTTTACAAGAATAGCATAAACCTATACTAGTATCAAATAACTACTGAGAAATGGTATGACAACAATTATCTGTAGTAGCATTTTTATTTGGCTGCTTTTGACATCAGTAATTAAGTACTTACATTGATAAGTACAGAAGAGTATAGTAACACAAGAGTTGGAGTGACAGATGAGCCTCAGGGGAGACTATTTAACACAGGCCCTTGAGACATCAGCACATTGTCAGCATCTCTAGTACTTCCCTGGGACAAAACACTGACACTTTGTAGACTTCATTTTGACCTCATGGTCTCCCATCACTGTGGATACAGAGAGAGAGATTTTGCTTTATTCCCACAGATGAGAAATGCTTCCAAAGAAAGGCCACATCTCTCCCAAGCACACATTTACTTCACCTCCTCCCTCCTTCAGCATCATCCAGAGAAGTACTAGTTTAGAGGGGGCAGGCCTCATATCTGGCTGTCTAAAAGTTAACCATTCAGTCTAAGATAGCCAAGTAGGCTTCCTGGGCAGCTGAGCCACAGGTGGGGCAATTTCAGCACCTTCTAGCAAGTTGCAATAGCAGAGGAAATCTTGGAAGCCCCATTCACTGAAAGAGAGTTTGGGCTGTGCAGGAGTTCCCAAGAGCATGCAAAACAAGTGGCAGCCTTCTGAGGACCTGGAGGTCTGTGGCAAGGAACCCAGGAAGGAGGAGGCAGTGCTGAGAGCAATCAAGGGACTTTTAAATTACTCCAAGTAGTGCGAGTCACCTGGAGCGCAATAAAGGGGATCGAGCAAGAATTTTATTGTCTATACACCTGTCTCAGAGGAGAAAAGGAATTCTAGCACAGGAGCTAGTGAGGCTTGTTGACAGAGCATTAAACTGTCTTGGAAGGACGAAAGGGGCAAAACTAGATGTGCCAGTGATGAGCGATGGGATGGTTTGCCAAAACTGAAGAAATGAACATTCCTGGAATCCCTCAGTCTGCCTCAGGAGATGCTGTCTGCAAATGTACCACACCTGAAGTGTTTCTACACCAATGCACGCAGCATGATGAACAAGTAACAGCTGACACATCATGCAGTGGGTGAGCAATTGGCTTACAGGTCAAGCACAGAGGGTAGTAGTGAATGGGCTGACATAAGACTGGTAACTTGTCACTAGTGGGGTTCCACATGGCTCCATCTTGGTCCTTGTGCTCTTCAATATCTTCATAAATTGCTTGGATGCAGGACTGGACAGGATACTGAGCAAGTTTCCAGATGACACAAAATGCAGAGGAGCTGTTTTCTCTCTCGAAGCTAGGGAGGCCCTGCAGAAACACCCGGACAAGTTAGGGGACAATCACCAACCATATGAAGTCCAACAAGGGGAAGTACTGGATTCTGCACCTGAGATGGTTCAACATCAGATGTTTGTATAGTCTGGGGAATGAGATGCTGGAAAGCAGTGCAACAGAAGGAAATCTGGGGGTCCTGGTCAGTGGCAAGTTCAATATGAGTCAGCAGTGCCCTGGCAGCCCAGAGGGCCAACCATGTCCTGGGGGCTATCAGGCAAAGCATCGCCAGCCAATTGAGTGAGGTGATTGTCCTATGAAGATTTCAACCTCACCTTGAATATTGCATGTGGTTTGGGGCACTGCAATATAAGAAAGATATTAAGCTATTAGAGAACATCCAAATAGGGGCAACAAAGATAGTGAAGGGCCTAGAGGAGAAGCCATATGAGGGTCACTTGCTCTGTTCAGTGTGGAAAAGAGGAGATTGAGGGAAGACCTCATTGCAGTCTACAACTTTTTTTAGAGGGGAAGAGGAGGAACAGGCACTGATCTCTTCCCTGTGGTTACCAGAGAGGACCCAAGAGAATGACCTGAAATTGTGTTGGGGCAGGTTTAGGTTGGATATTATATAGAGATTCTTCATCCAGAGGGTGGCTGGATGCTCGAACAGGCTCCCCAGGGAAGTGGTCACAGCACCAAGCCTGATAGAGTTCAAGAAGCATTTGGATGACACTTTCAGGCACATGGTATTATTCTTGGGGATGGTCCTGTGCAGGGTTAAGAGTTGGACTTGATGATCCTTATGGGTCACTTCCAACTCAGCATATTCTGGGATTCTGTTATTCTATGATTCTCTCTCTCTTTCTGTGTCCTTACTGACACTAGAGGAAAGCTAGTTCATTGACTCATAAGAGTCATGTGAACCTCACCCTTACCACTTCTTCAAATTAACTGAACCCTACATGGTGCCCACACATTCTAGAGAAATAAAAGCATTTCCAAATATGTTTCATAGATAATATTCATTATTAGCCTCAGTTTCTGACTAAGGCAATGTTATTAACTATCAGACCATCCCACTGGATGTGAATACCATTTTCTTGCCAGTAATTCTTACTTCTAATGTGTGTCATTGTGTCCACATATAGAATTAGCTTCATATGGGAATGCATGAGATAAATACAAGAGGATTAAAGCAACAGAGGAACAAAATTGTTTATGTCTTTATCATGAAATTTCACAGACAGCATTTGTGATTGTCAGTTCTACTACAGTGTCCTGAATGAAATGCTGTGTCAGTTGCTTTATCTTAAAGAAGAGAGGAAAACTATCAGATAGACTAGAACAGAAGGTTAGTCTGCCATTCACTTTATTTCTTACCTGAAAAATGGTATCCACAAATGTAAAAAAGCTACATTTATATCTATTTTTATTTTTTCTCCCAGTGTTCTTTAACACAATTCATTGTGGCTCTATGCTACAATAGCAGTGAAACAACTACTTAATAACTACTTAATACTCGTGCAACTCATGGAGCTTTCCAGAGCCTACTGGAGTCACTGGAAATCTTTGCATGTACTTCAAAAGGCTCTGGATCAAATCATATCCACTCCACCTCTCATATACATAACTATGATTATTTCAAAAAGAGTTTTGTAATATCACAATTGAAGGAAAATTTAAATTGACTGCTAAGATATATTAAATATCCCCGCACTGTCCGCTTACACTGAGAATATATGAGCTCCACCATATCTCTATCCTGAAATTTGCTTTGCTATTCCATGCTAGAAAGAAATGTATGTTTAACATTCTGCAGATGTCTATACAATGCTGATCTGCAGCCAGAATGAATAATTCCAAAAGGCTGATGTTTGAACACATATTACAGCACAGCAGAATTAAAGGTGAAAGTTCAAGTGCTGCAATTTCAAATTATTGATCAGTGGTAATTTGTGGCACCCTTGGGTTAGTCATGCTGGCATATGGCAAGGAAGCAAACAATGAAGGTTAAGTATGAATCAACACTACCAATGTAACTCACCTTCTTCAGTTTTCTTACATTCACAAAACTGTTACTGTCAAGTGGTCTTTCTGCTGCATGATTGTGTGCACCACAGCAAGGCATATTTTGTTGACCATGTCTTCTGAGCAAATCAAATTAGAGAGTCTGTTGAAAAGGAAAGCTGCTTGTCTGTCTGTTGCCAGATGAAGAAATGTTTGCTCAGCTGGTAGGATAATACGAAGCTTATTCTTAAAAATCACTAGCCTATTGAACTGCACAATGCTTATTTTGTAGGATCACGTCAAACACTAACAAAAAAAAAAAGGGGGGGTGGGGGGTGGTAAAGGAGTAACAAACCAAAGTGTACCAACTCTACTCCATATTTTGGAAGCAACACCAGTTCACTGAGTGTTCAATTACAACTTTGGGGTCTACGACTCCCAGAGACCACCAGAGGAACCCCTGGGACAGAAGAAAGCACATGCAGAGCGAAGGGAACATATGTTAATGACTTCAGGGAAATAATTATCACATGTATGTTTCTTTGGGGAAAAATCAAGGAATGTGTATGTAGACTATACTATATAAACAGGAGCTTTTTCTGTACTCAGTATGCACAATATTTTGGAGGAAATATCCCCTTGTGCATCCAGCACTGAATAAAGAATGCATGCCACCTAATACTACATTGGTGTTAAGGAGTTTTTGATCATTTGTTGGTGACATGTTCTTAATAGTTTGTTGAATGAAAGGAAAAACAAATTATGTACATACTACCACTACATTTTATTGCTTCAAGGAAGGCCCAAATTTTCTTCTACTGATCAATTTCAAAATTGTCATCAAAAGATCACCTTATCCTACAGGTTTTTTGCTTATTACACTAGAAGTTACAGAAAGAATACAGTGTTTCATCATCTGCTTACTTACCAGACCTTGTTTAATTAAAGATAAATTGGCTTATACTCATGTAACAGGAATATTAACTACATTAAACTAAATGGTGCTGCTATGTCACTTTATTATTCAGCACTGATCCATCCTCTATGATGACATTTAAGAGCACTCTTTCTGAAAATTCCCATCCTTTTGAACAACATATAAGATTTGGGTTGGGTTCATATGTGAGAATTTAAAGTATATTTCTACTGTTTCCAAATATTAGGAGAAAAAAAATTATTTTGCTTTCCTATAGTGTCTCTGTAGTTTTATTGCAAGTGTTTGTTTCATTCATTTTGTACTGTAATGATCTATGTATATTGTATTGTGTGTAGTGCATTGTTACTGATCTGTATGCCAAAACCAAGTACCATTCATTTTTTAACAACACAGCCTGTAGTAAAGTATTGTCAAAGCTAATAACAGGTTACAAGCTTTGTACTCAATATACAAGACTCTGAGACTGTGATTTGCCAGACTTTCTCTGTCTAAACTTTTCCTGACCTGCCTGCAACTTTATTTGGTTTACCTGTAATTGTAGTTTCCCTGATTGAGCAGGTGTCTATGGCTCATTTGTTTTACTTTTGTCTATCTTGTATGGTAGAACCATAGAATCGTAATATAATTTTTATATAGATAACAGTAAGAAGAAATTATTCCATATACTGGTAAGAGGTGGGCACAGTCTGGCATTCAAGACAACATAGTTATAAAAAACTCAGCCTTGCTCAGTTAAAGAAGTGCAGACTTGGAACTGCCCAGAACTGCATTTAGGAGTTGCAAGCAGAACACAAAACTGATGTCAAACATACTAAAAGTCAATATATACGGCAAATCTAGATGTAACCTGGAGCTTCAGATTAAAGAAGAAAGAGAAATATGCGAAAGAGTGCAGGCAAACTTACAGAAATGATCCCTAGGGAATCCTAGAGTGAGGAAGGAATAATCATCAACAAGAACACTGCATTTCTCCTGCTGATGAAAGACTTGGATGCTAATGGTTCACTTTAAAACCCCACTGCTAGAATTAAACCTCCAACCTCACAGCCCAGGGAAGAAGGGGGAGCTCATCAGGGAAAGACACAAAACCTAAATGTGCGTATAACAATTCTAAGTACATTATTAATGTTTCTTTATTCCATAACAATTTAGTCTGGACTAAGAATAATTAGATTTTAAGGATTTCCATTTGATGAATAATAAATTATTGCCATTGATCAAATATATATAAGGTGTGCCACCTCCTTGCCTATAAAAATTTTTTCAGCATAAAAACTTGTGTCTAAACAATGTCCTTATTAAAGCTGAAGATAAATACCTACTACTTACCCATTCAGTCATGGATAGGCTGCACAAACGAAGATTTGAGAAGGGTTTTACCCAAGTGGGTGTGTCCTTCGAGCCTGCGCAGTGGATTTTTTAGGTGAGGCACAGCGTGCGCAAAACTGGCCCCATCCTTTAACTCCTAAGGTTCACCTGCCACGGCTGAGCAAGCTTGGACAGTGCCAGTGAAGTCCTCAGGACTAGAACCTACAGCCCCTGGTATTCCCAGGAGGTCTCCCATCCAAGTACTAACCAGGCCTGACCCTGCTTCTGAGATCTGATGGGATTGGATGTCAGGGTGGCATTTAACTGTCTTACTTGCCCATTAATAAAAAAGAATTAGGACATATGTACATTACTTATACAATTTGGTTTCTAGGAAATGCATTTCATCTCAGAGATATCTCAGTGATACTTTGATCATGTTTTCACTTGTCTTACAATCATCATGCCTTAGAGGAAAGATACGCTGTCACAACATAAGCATCCAAATATAGTTTGAGAGAAAAATATCTTTAAACATATATTGAGTGGCTTTATTTCAGAGTTGCAAAGAAAAATGGGAAGTTTTCATTGCACCTAAATAAGACGTACAGTTTATAATTACAAAGCAAAAGAAACAGGTTTAATATGTGTCTAAGAGAATTTTAAAGCTGCAATTTATATTTCAGACCCCATTGAGGTGCTTTAGGGGAGGTTCTTTGTTGTTGTTCTGTTTCTTTCTTAAATAATTTTATGTGACATCAGAAAAGAACTGTTTTTGAATAAAGCTGCAAATGAAACCTGGGATAAAAAGAATATGAATGGGAAATGAAAATAAGAATGTTTTGCCTTTACCTAGTTTCCATGGGGGTGGGGGTGGAAAAGTGTGAGAGAGAAAAAAGAATTGCAAGTTGATTTTCATGTACACAAACAGACATGTCTTTAAAGGGTTTGCATTTTAAGAAAAATAACACTAGTGGTAGCAAAAACTGGATATTTACTGGATAAAAGTTACAATTTTTCAAGTAATGGGCTAAGTGTAGACACAGGAAAGTCAAAGCCCAACCTTTAAGTTTTTTAAAGAGCCAATACATTCATCATAGTTACATGACTATTGAAGTCTCTGATGTCTCGTGGGCAGTGCCCTAATGATGTTCTTTTCCAAATCACAATACTAGGATTTCTCATATGCATAACTTAAATCTGAATTTCCTTAATTCACAAGCTCTGTGGTACTGTCTTGGTTTAAGACAAATGCTGGGGCCCTCCCACCTCCTTTTATTAAAACGTCACTCCCTTTCACCAATATAGAGAGACAAAATACAAGGAGCTATAAGTAAAAAAATAGAAGTTTACTGGAAATATAGCCATAATACAATACAAACAAAACAGTTTAAGCCAATAATAGATAGAAATCATTCCTGGTCTCTTCCTTCTTGGCCACAAGATGGTGGTCAACATATGCTATCTGCCCCCCATCCCCTTTCTCCCTGGGAGAACAATGAAAGTAGTTAGTACAGGTGCAGACTCTCTCCTTTTCTCTGCCTCTCTCCAGAGGCAGGTGGCAACATTAACAACAGGCAGGGACTTCAGAAATGGCAAACAGTGGGGCCAAGGCCCTAGAGCAGCAGACAGCTCCAGGCAGCTTCCCCTCAGCTGGGACTCCACAGCGAGATTTCATGGAGTGTGGTTTGTGAGGTGGCAGCGGCTGCTTTGCTGTACTGCTTGTCTGGGCTCAGCTCTGTGCCAGCTCGGGGTGACTCCTGTCCCTGACAGTGGCCAAGGGGTGTGGAGCTGTGCAGTGTGTGCCCCATGACAGCAACTGCAAAATGGTACCACAATCACAGAGTTAGTTTTACTTTTGTTTTCTCTCTGGCTGCAGTGGAGGCAGCCCTGGGCAACTTCCTTTTGAGAATTTCCCAGAGGGGGTACAGGGTACAGTGCCAGTGTGGCAGTGGCTCCTGGTGGTGGGTCCAACAGTCCATGTGTGTGTGTGTCTCTCTCTCCGCCCTGCCAGCTACATGGCCCAAGTTGGAGATAATTCTGCTTTTGCCTCAGCAGCAAGGACTGTTGGCCCGAACTCCTTCTTCCCTTGCCTCCTGCCCAGCTGTGGTGAGAGGTTTGCTCTTAAAGGAACAGTTTCTCCAAAACAATGTTGGAAAATGTGAATAAATACAAGACCTACTTTAACTATGGTGTGCGTTTACATAAAGAATTTAAACATAGGATTGAAGTATTGCAGCTATATCTGGAAAAATAAAAATAAAATAAAATAAAATATAAAAACCCTCAAAAGATCAAAAAAACTCTATCCTTTCCTCAACAGAATTCCAAAGAGATATACCTAATGTAGCACGTTCAGCAACATTTATCATAGGCATGTAGGAGAAGTAAATTAGAAGTTATTTTTAGTCTCTGTGGAGTTGTTTAGAACAATTTTCACCCAGTCTTCTTGGGAAAAATTCCCTAACAATTTCCTTCTTTTCCTATAATAATTCTGTCTTTTAAAGGAAGAATTTACTTTTCTTTTTCCTTTCATGAGAGTTTTTATCCTTCAGGGATTCAGCACAAAATTCCCCTGTCTTTGAAGAACACCTTCATTATCGTGTTGTAAAATTTTCTGAGTAGAGGATATGGACTGAGGAGATGTTTCTTCCTACATCTGTCCTAGTTACTGCAGCCAGGACCAGCTTATCACCATATGGGTGTAACCAAAACTGTGTATTCTACAGTTTGCAGCAGCTGCCCAGGGCACACTTGACCCCTCAGGCTACAAGCTGAATGGTAGGCATTTCTGGGAAAGAGGGGAGTGTTTCCCTGTTCTCATGCCAGTGTGTGACAACTCCCCTCAGAGGAGGCATTAGCACCTTCACACCCAGACTGAGAGGTCATGTCTACTAATGGACCATCAAAGATTCCAAAAATATCCTATGACTCACAGAGTAAATCACCCATTGTGAAATTTCTGGCCATGGAAGAGGTTCCCATCTGAACCTGAGGGTATTTAATCTTGGGGTTTGGGGACTTCTGGTACCACTCATCCCATCCAGAGAAGGGCCAGAACCTCAACAGGACTGTCACTGCCACTATTGACCAGACTGTGACCATCATCCTCCCCAACAGGTTTTCCTTTCCTTTTACTTTGTGATCAGAGGGACCACATGGTGCTCAGCACAGGGGCCAACAAACACCATTCTGTTTGTGCTCCAGGATTCTGGGTTATACATTTGGTTTTTGTGGGTTAAAACCATTTTTTTCCTCTGTATAATTGTATTTATTGTAATCTTTTTATTAAATTGTAACTCTCACTTGTGATGTCTTTTGAGCTGGGTTCATTTCTCCTGCCAGTTTAACTTTAAACCAGCACATACATCACTACAGAAGTGTACAGTAAGGATAAAAGTAAATCCAGATGGTGGTCTGCCAAAAGAGGACCATTTCCATTGAATGCTAGAGTCATATACACTTGCCTCCCTGGCTCTCTCGTTGAGTTACTCAATTCATATAATGTAGAAGAAAATAATCTATGACAGCTTGTTCAACTCCTGGAAGCCTAAAGATTAGCATATACTGATAAAAAAGTGAATCAAATCACATCAGGAAAAAAATTATACTAATCCTTACATTCCAGTATTGTGGATATGTGTCCCAGCTCAAGAAGATTATGCCACTAAAAAAGATGTAGTCAATTATGTGCTAGTCAATCTAGGTGCAAGCGTCAGGTAGGTCCATAAGCTGATATAAGTCCTTATCTCCTACTCTACTGACTTCAGTTTGAGAATTCTTCTTTTACACCTGGATAAGTACTTGAGGTCCTGCTCAGTGCAAGGCACAAATCCTGTAATTTCTACACACAATGCTTAGAACTAGAACAACATTCTAGTTGCTTAAAATACTTTTTCAAAAACTGTCCAAGTGAATAACAGACTGACAAAAGCTAAAAGTAACTGCTGCTTCACCTCAATTCATGAAAGTCTCCTTTCCCATTTATCTGTGTGATCTCCTCCATAAACACAAAGAATCCAAAGAAATAGGTTAAACACAGAGAGACTTAGCAAAGATAACAACAATCATCTCACATTGTGTAGAATGACTGTTTAAACTGCATGTTTTCTTGCAACTTATATCAAACCTCTTTCATTGTCCTGGAGTGAACCCAAAGGTTTTGTCAAAAATACTTTTCCTGTGTTTTTCACCCTCCCACTAGGAAAGAGCTACAGTCAACTCTGCCTCCATCTCTTTCCAAAGCAATCAGTAGAGAGAGCACAGCTTCCAGTCTTCCTAGACATTTGGAAGCCTATATACATCATAATTGTCAAATTCTCAGAAATTAAAGCAGGCACTGAACAAGCACAGACTATAATCTGGTATCTGTTTGACACATTCCTATGATCAAAGTATAATGGAAGATGGTGGTTTCAAAGTAAAAAAAAAGGCGGAAGGAAGAGGAGGGAGGGGAGG